>JAOWBP010000001.1:118269008-118297853 GCA_028571105.1 Tragopan temminckii | reverse complement strand
GAGATTTAGGTTGAATGTCAGGGGGAAATTCTTTATGGAGAGAGTGGTGAGGTACTGGAACAGGCTGCCCAGAGAGGCTGTGGATGCCCCATCCCTGGAGGTGTTCAAGGCCAAAGTGGATGGGGCCCCGGACAGCCTGGCTTGGTATTAAATTTGGAGGTTGGTGGTTCTGCCTGTGGCGGGGAGGGGGTTGGAGATTCATCATCCTTGAGTTCCCTTCCAACTCGGACCACTCTGTGGTTCTGTGATTTAATCATATCAATTCAGAATATTGAACTTAAACACATCTGGAAGGCAAAGTACAAGGGCTGCTCCAAAAGTAATGCTTCCTGTTTTAATATACTGGCTCACAATATCAGAGGTGGATGGTGGTGTGAACCTACCCACCAATATTCTGTTACATTTTCTTGCCACATGACAGATGCTAAAAGAGAGGCTGTCTGACAAAAATGGTGTCTGATGTGGAAGTGTATATGAAGCAAAGATATAGAAAAAATGCTCCTATTGGCATTCACTGCTTCTTGCTGAACATTTATGGAGACCAAAAGTGGATGTGAGCACAGTGAGGTGGTGCATGGTGCATTTCAGCAGTGGTGAAAGCAACAGTGGGTCAGCTCCACTTGCGCAGGTTTATATGAGCACAGTATGCATAATCATCACAGGCAGAAATTCATAGCTAATGGTCGTGACAATGCTGAACACTGTTCTGTAGTTGTGAATTTACTTTATCAAATAGTGTTATTTTATTCTTTGTTTTTGTTGTAGTTTCCATGGGAGAAAGTAGGAGGAATTGCTTTCAGAGTGATCTATGTAAACTTTATCCCTATAGATTATGTAACTAATAGTACAGTAGATTGAGTGCAGTAAGTACTATATAGCCCATAAAATTGTGAAAAAAAGTAGATAAGTCATTTCCAAATTTAAACATGATGAACAATTGTACCATTGCTTTAAGAAAAGCAGTGTGGGTTTATTTGTCACTCTTTTTTGGTATTGTTTAAAACATATTTAATGCGTTATAAATTTATTTACTTACAATTCTGATATAAAGTACTTTTTCTTTTCTTCTTGTTAGAGGATTATTTGATCAGAATTACAAATAATAATACTTTGCTGCATTTCAAAAGTAGTGGCCTTGATTGGCCTTCTTAAAAAAATGCTGGGCTTTTTTTATTTCTTCTCTCTTCTACTTCTTTCCTTCACGTTCTTAAAGACTTTAACTTTCCATTTTGTAAACAGTTCCACTCATCAATCTAACTAATAACACGCTATGAACGTAAACAAGAATGTGAGTTTTTGGAAGACTTAAAGTAGTCTTCTGATGAAAAATGAAAAAAAAACCCAACACCCTGTCATTCAAAGTCAGATGTCTTTGTAAATCTAAATAGACTCTTATCTTTTCTAATTTCAATCAAATGACTTTTTTTCTTTTTTTTTTCTTTTTTTTTTTCTTTTTTTTTCTGTGATGGTTCAAACCTCTATGAAATATTTCTGACTATTTGTTCCATTGCTCTGCATTTTTCCAAAAATTCTATCCAGAACATTTTCATGCTCCTAAGCCTCCCTGCCCCCCTACATTCATTTATTTTCTTTATTAGGGTATTTATATTTTATAAATTAGTTTTTCAATCATATAAAGAATGGGAAATCTGAAGAAAAATTATAAAAGTACCCTAAAGTATTGTTGAAGGTTTATTTCCTTGATTATGCAGACTGGTATTTTCTATTTTAATTTCACTTTTCTATTTTATGAGAAAGAAGGATAAAAATGCTTAAGAATTTATCTTGTCTGCCCTTGTACTTTAAATCCTTTGATTGTCTTAAAAGCTCTTGTTGCCCTCTTGCACTTAGTGCATATACTCAATTTTAGTCCTCTGGTTTCCATGGCTTCCAAACGTTATTCATTTTGTTTAATAAATATCATTACTGACACTCATCTTTTCAGCAGCTAGAGCAATTTTATCCAAGTGAATCCCACAATAGTTTCTGCAATCTGACTTAATGTGATCCTGAAAATTAATTTCCCATGCAACTTCTGCCATTAGGAGTGAAGTGGTTACATGCTGAACTGATTTTCCTCAGAGTTCTAAACCCCAATGCTGGCCTCACTTTTGGTCAGCATAATTGTAGCCAGGCAGCAATAAAATATGCTTAAAGTGAAGAGCCTTTAAATGTTACAAGATCAATTATATTGGTTGGTCTTTTCTAGGAGCCAGCACTGACATAATCAGACTTTTGAGCTACCATTATTTGTTGCTGCAAAATTCTCCCTTCACTATCTGAAATTAATATAACCTCTTAGAAATTGCAAACTTTGTTCTAAGGAAAGGAAGGATTGTTGCTGCCTTTTACTGATGCTGTAACGCAGCTATAGAAATAACTACTGAAATGTAGGTTGAGAAAAACTAAAGACAAAAACAAATGTCAGGACTTTTTTTTTTTAATCTAATATCACTGGATGGATTTATGCTTTTGATGATGAATTTTGTTCCCAAAGTATACAAAAAAATATATATTCTTGAACCTTGAACACTGTCACAAATTTAAAAAGACTCAGTTAAATAAATCTGATTGATATGTATGTAAAAAGCTGGTAGAAAACTCAGTCCATTCATAGTATAACAGAAGAACAACTCATCATGATTTAAGTGTCAGAATTGTATGAACTGGTAAAGTTCAAATTATAATAACATCAAGTATGATCAACATATTTATGAAGTTTAAGAAATTTGGTTCTCCCAAAGAGAAAGCATTGATAATAAAAGGGAGAGTATGTATATGTTTTGTGTGTTTGTGTTTAGTGGGATATTTCTTAGTTCTGATAGTTAGAAAGTACAGAAAGATACTGAAATTTATGTTCAGGGATTTATTTATTTTTACATAAAATGGAAAATGTAAGAGAATAGAGTATTCTTTCCTTTCATTCTGTTGGTGTCATTTGCTATTTTCAGAAGGGTAGTACTTTGCAAGACTGATACTTCCACAGGAAATAGGGTAGTTTGACTGGACTGCTTTATGGCGTGTTTCTGGGGGAAAAAAATATCCTAATGAAATGTTGTTCCAAGAAAATTAAAAAGAGAGAGACAAATGAATCTTATACAATAAATACTTGTTTTAGGAAAGTCAAGGAGGTCTCTAATAGCTCAGTTTTACTGATCATACTAAACATTGTGAGTTTACTTTGTAAAAGACCAAGCATTTAAAATGAAGAAACTTCACAGAATTACCCTGGTTGTAAGTATCCATGGTAATGAATAGCAATATACTTATGTCTAAAGTAGTAAATAGTTTGCAAAAAAAATAGGCTTTTAAATTACTGTTTCAGAATTCCTACCATTTTTGGAAAATACTGAGTTTCTTGTAGCAATAAATTCACTTCTGAGTTGCTTGACACTGTCTGAATACCAATGTGATGTAAATGAAGAAATGACATTTGGTGATTGGCATTCTTTTTGTAGCTGCCAGCCTTTCACATGGTACAAACACACTGGATCCCAATGATTTGTATGCAGTGCTAAATCACTCTATCTACTGCCTTACAGTGCAGCAGATGTATTTGACCACAACATCAGATAGCATTCAGTAAGTAATTTCATGTTGAACTGTTTACCCAAATGCTTGACTTTTTGGCTCTTGTTCACTAATGAGTTCCGTAGAAATGAAAAGCAAAGCTGCTCTGGACTCACTTTCCTCTTTGCTTCTAGTTTTAATCTTCACAATAGTAATGAACCATTAATCCTGAAAGAAAACGTTTTTCATTTTTTAAGAGACATTGGTTTAATGCTTTATGCCATTACTTCAGCTATGGACAGGCAGACAAATATAGGTCCTGCTCTTTTCACATTTTGCTGTCATTCATCCTAATAAAAGTCTCTGTAGATTGAAAAGGTACATCTTTGTTTTTTACATGAATGCTGGAAATAAATAATGGTTTATATATTAAGATTTCTGTTTCTACTGTCAGAAGGACTTCTAGCACATGCAAGAAAGGGAGTAAAGTAAAGGGAAAATAATGAAACTGTATTAGTTTAACAAGTAGACAACAAGACATTCTGCACTGAATGGTTGAGAAATGTGGCCCTGCTCTCCCTGTGAAAACTAAGGAGTAATTCAGTAGATTGCTTTTTCACTGTTCATGTAGACTTACTACTACCTTCTAGTATGTGATCATTTACTGTTGAGTATGTTATGTAAATGCTTATAGATAAAACGTTTTCATCATTATTTAGTCTCTGTTAGTATGGTGTGGAACAAATACTAAATCTCTAGAACACAATAAGCAAATACTTATAATTAGAAAGAAACAAATTGAAAAAAAAAATCAGTTCTTAAAATCTTTGGTACTCTGCTACTATACAAGAGGATCTGTTTTCAGTCATTTAATTATATTTCTCCCCAGTCTCATCCTTTCTCTTTTCTTCCTACTTCAGTGTGTTTACCTTACTGTATAACTACTGAGCCTCTTAGGTTGTCTTTGTGAGTTCTTCCTCAGGGAACAGAAATGCAGAGGAAAGTCCCACCAACTACATTGATACTGAGAAGAATAAAATCCCTTAGCACTGTTAGAATTTTGCAGCATACATCATATCTCTTCTTAGTATGACTCTAGGCAGAGCAATCATATTGCAAACATAAAACAGCCTCAGACGATAGCCTCTGAAGTCCTTACAAAATGGCTAGCTGCCAGAAAACTAGAATAGAAGAAATGCTACAATGATAATGAACAGTTCTCCTTGTATCAACAAAACATTTCCGAAGATTTCCAAGATTCCAAACAAAGAGCTTAACAGCCTGACAAAGTAGTAACTGTGCTTTCTATCCAGTGCCTTTGGCCATGTTCAACACCGAAGATTAATCCTGTGGGACGTATAAAGGAAGTTAAAGCTAAAGAAAACTTCTTCTATTTCATGATGTTAGATGTCTTGCCAGAACAGGGAAAAATGTGCAGTGATGCCATGTGAGATAGATAGCATGACTTAGTCAATATATTTTAAATTTTAAAGGGAACCTCTTTTAGACCACTGTAACCATATTGATCACTATCATCACATTTCTAGCTCAGTTAATCAATTAATTGTATATTTGCCTGTTTGTGTACACAGAGTCACAGAATTACAGAACCGCAGGAGTTGGAAGGAAACCTGGGAGATCATCTAGATCAACTCCACTGCTAAAGCGGGTTCCCTACAGTAGGTTGCACAGGAAAACATTCAGGTAGGTTTTGAAGCCTCTCTGGACAACTTGTTACCTGTAACCCTCAAAATAAAGCAGTTCTTTCTCATGTTTGCTTGGAACTTTCTGTGTTCCAGTTTATGACTACTGCTTCTTGTCCCATTGCTGGGCACCACCAGGAAGAGCCTGGCTCCAACCACTCGTCTCTCAGCCATCAGACATTTATAAACATTGATAAGATCCCCTGTCAGTCTTCTCCACGCTGAACAATCTCAGGCCTCTCAGCCGGTCCTCATAAGGGAGATGCTCCAGGACTCTATCATCCTTGTGGCCCCCTGCTGGACATTCTCCAGTAGAATCCTGTGCTTCTTGAACTGAGGAGCCCAAGACTGGACACAGTATTTCAGATGTGGCCACACCAGGGCAGAGCAGAGGGAGAGGATAGCCTCCCTTGACCTGCTGGCCACGATCTTTTTAAGTGCACCTCAGGATGCCATTAGCCTTCTTGATCACAGGGGCACATTAGTGGCTCAAAATTTAAGTTTTTATCAACAATGCTATGTTTGTCTGCACCAATTCCCTTATTAGTGTTAATGTCATTACATTTTTTTGTTTTAACAAATTACTCACTTTTGCTTTATGGATATTCAGACACTATATTTTGATGGAAATAACTTGTCTACTGATTCACTGCCAATGGAAAAAAATTCCCAAGGAACAGTGTCCATAGGCTCTTCATCTCAGTTTCACTTCTGCAGCTCAACCATCTGTAATAAAAGGAAATGTCCTGAGAACAGGAGTGTCAGTGAAGCTATATAAATCCTAGGACAGTGGTTATTTGTGAATAACCCCCAAATGGAAGTTGAAATAATCTGTCCACTGTAGGATTATCTTCCAACATTCACATATAAAAAAATATATATATTCTTTTTTAAACCAGCAGCAAAAGTTGATAGGTTTTAGTTTAAATAATGCTATATTTGCATTTCTTTTTTCTTTTTCCAAAACTGATGTTGAATTATGAACTCCCCGTCAATGAGTGAGCCTTGGAATAGCACTGACTACAGCTGAATTTTGTTTCCTGAAATTGTCTATTTCAACATTTTTTAATCTGACCTTCAGAGTATGCAATAATTCCATTTATTTAGACTATTAATTCTATAATAGAAAAATTAAAATCAGCCAAACTACCCACCCCACTAATACCTGTAAACAAATTCAAAACTTTTTGGCAAATGGATTTTTTTGAAATAACACACTCTTTCTGACACATTTTTTAAAAATGGCTAATAATAGAGAGAATTTTGTTTGCAATCACTCTGAATTTCATCGAATCATAGAATCATGAATCAAGTTTGGAAAAGACTTCTAAGATCATCTGGTCTAACCACCAACCCATGCCCACTACTAAATTGTCCCTCAGTGCCACATCTACATGTTCCTGAATACCTTCAGGGAGGTGCCTCCAACACCTCCCTGGGTAGCCTGTGCCAATGTCTTGCCAGTCTTTCTGAGAAGAATATTTTTTTTCCTAATATCTAACCTCAAACTCCCCTGGCACAACTTAAGGCCATTGCCTCTCATTTGTTGGAGTGGGGCACAAGGAGTGTTTTTCGAGTGTTCTGAGGTTTTTCTGATTAAGAACAGGCAGCTTTAAATTCCATTAAATAGTCATTTTTACTGATTATTGTAGATGGTAGATAGCTTTGATAGTTCGACTTAATGAAATGCCAGTTAGGCTGTGGAGTTCTGTGATGTGATGCATCATGTTTAGGAGCATATTTCACTTTTGGTAATAATAATATCAAATTAATAGATCTCAGCAAATTTCATAAAATCTAGATCAAATTTAGTTCTTTTTATACAGATTTTGCAGAAGAGTAAGAATTAACAAATGCTACGATTTCAAATTATGAAAATAGGTATAGAGGAAATGTTAAAAGACTGTGTTAAAAGGTGAAAATACTATGAAAATGATACTTTGTGTATTCAGTGACACTGAATATTTACTTTGCAGAGGTTGAAGACTGTTTGGGTATGTGTTTGATTTTTTTCCGGAAATATGTTCCAACTTAATCTCTATTCTAATATCAGTGTTCAGTTAATTCTTAGAAGGCGCAGAACATGTCTCCCCACGGCTGAATTCCATTTCCTGCTGTCCCACAGCTGACCCTCTATTGTTCACTGTAACAGCTTTTTCCAAAAGAAAGTGTACATGTGGGAGGGTGAGGTAGGGTGGATGAAGACACAGTTTTCTTCCCTTGTCATTTTTTATATCTTCCTTTCTCAACTGACAGAAGATGGCAAACACCTAGCTGTGCAAGCTGGAAGAAGATGTGCTGCAGGTTCACACATTCCTGAAGAGAAATGAGTAAAGATGTGAGAGAAAACCAGCTTTTTTTTTTTTTTTTTTTTTTTTTTTAAATTTAGCTAAGCAGACAATCAGTACAGATTTTAAGAAGTGATAATACAAATTATTCTTTTTGGTAAAAATCTATCTTACTCATTTGTTGAGATCTGATTAGTATATGGGCTTGATCTCATCTGTTTCCTCCTTAATACTCCCATGAGAATTTATTGTTAGTGAAATTTTTGTCTAGTATTTGATTTTTATTTTTTTTGAGTCACTGAGTATAGAGAAACCCATCTGAAATTAAGCTCCTCTTTATAAACTTTTCAAAAATCTTTTATTACTTTTTGTCACTATCTCCTGCCTCTAATAAGGCAAAAATTACCTTATTACAGATCCAACAACAGCTAGGAAAGATAAGATAATCTATACCTAAACTAGCCTAGGCATAGATGAAACTGAACTTGGTGAGGGATGTGAAAAAAAAATAACAAAAAACCCAATAACATTTTTTTCAGATACATTGGTCAGAAGAGACATGCAAAGGAAAGTGTACCCCCTCTGGTAGATGAGAAGGGAGAACTGGCTTCAACAGACATGAAGAAGGCTGAGATACTCAGTGAGACCTGGTCTTCACTAACAGTTGGGATTCCCATGCCTCTGGTGTCCCTGAAATTCTAAGCGGGAGTCAGGTGAGCAAAATTGCTCTCACTGTAGGAGAAGAGTATTCCAAGACGATCTCATGAGACTGACTGTGTACAAAGATATAGGGCTGAATGAAATGCATACAAGGGTCCTAAAGGAACTGGCTGATGTGGTTACCAAGACACTCTATCATATTTTAAAAGATGTACTTGACAGGCAAAGTCCCTCTTGACTGGAAAAAGGGATCATCACACCCATTTTTAAGAAAGGGAGAAAGACAAAGTTGAGGAACAGCAGGCTGGTGAGCTTCAGATCTGTGTCTGGGAAGATCATGGAAGGTGTGTTAACATACATACAAGATGAGGAGATGATCTGAGACAGCCAGCATGACTTCACCAAGGGCAGGTGGTATCCAACCAATCTGGTGGCCTTCTATGATGGAGTGATGGCATTAGTGGTCAAAGGGAGGGCAAGTGATGTCGTCTACCTGAATTTGTGCAAGGCATTGACCCACTCCACATTCTTATATCTAAATTGGAAATAAATGGGTTTGAAGGGTAAACTTGTGGATAAAGAGTTGGTTGGATGGTCACACCTAGAGAAATGTGATCAATGGCACTATATCCAGCTGGAGACAGCTGATGAATGGTGTCCCCCAGGTGTCCATCTCCGGACTGGTGCTCTTCCACCTCATTATCAATTACATAGTGGTATCAAATGTACCCTCAGCAGGCTTGCAGATGACATCAAGTCAGTGGTGCAGTTGACAGAAAGAAAGGAAGGGATGCCATCTAGAATGAACTTGACAAGCTTGAGAAGAGGGCCCTTGTCAATCTAATGAAGTTCAACAAGGTGTATCACTTGGGTTGGGGCAATCTGAGATAGAGTATAGACTGGGAGAATAACTCACTGAGAACAGATCTGTGGTGAAGGACTTAAGGGTCCCACTGGATGACATGCTTGACATAAACCAGCAGTATGCACTTGCAGCCTGGAAAGTCAACTGTCTCCTGGGTTGCATCAAAAGAGGGGTGGCCAGCAGAGTGAGGGAGGTGACTGTTCCCCTCTACTCTGTCCTCATGAGACCTCATCTGGAGTACTGTATCCATATCTGGGGCCCTGAAAACAAGAAGGACATGTAGTTGTTGGAGTGTGTCCAGAGAAGGGCCATGAAGATGTTCAGAGGTCTGGAGAAACTGTCTTATGAGGAAAGGCTGAGAGAGCTTGTTTGTTTGTTTTGGAGAAGAGAAAGCTTTGGGGAGATATCATAGTACTTTCAAGATGGGGGACTGAATTCTTACATGATCTAATAGTGATAAGACAAGGGAGAGTGCCTTTAATCTAAGTGGGTAGATTTATTTGCTCAGAGGGTGGTGAGGCATTATAATATGTTTCCCAGAGAAGCTGTGGATGCCTCATTCCTATAGCCATTCAATATTGGTTTGAGTGGGGCTCTGACAGTCTGATCTAGTGGTTGGCAACACTGTCCATGGCATGCATGCTGGACTTCTATGACCTTGAAGGTCCCTTCTAGTCTAAGCCATTTTATGTTTCCGTGATTGATTTTTATATTCATGGGATAACTAAAATATATTAATATGTGCATGTGCGTGGAGGAAACAAGCAGATTTCTTCAGCTTAAATCTATGACTTAACTTGATTTAAATGTCTTCATATATGACAGTGACTTAGTATAGTTGCTGTACATCACAATGCAATGAACTGCATTGCCTGTGCTCCTTGGATTGAAAGATACATTCTATGTCATCAGCTCTTGTAGAGGGGAAACACAACTCAAAGCTAGGGTCTGGACAGCAAATAAAGTAAACCGACCAACCTGATTTTCAGTTATATAGATACAGTACAATTAATTGGTACAAAAACAGTCTCTAAAAGATGTAAAGCTCCTATGTGATTTCTTTAGCTAATTATTTGTAAAAACATTTTTTTAAAAAAAGATCTTTAAAAGCCTTTCAGAAAGTTGCATATGGAATAGTTTTCATTTTATGATTTCTTAGCAAAATACATTGTGAGTATAACATTTAAGGTCTCCTTAGATGTATCAAGACGTACTGAGATTAAACTCATTAAAAACAACAACGACAACAACAGCAACAACAAAAAACAACAAAAAAAACCCCACACAGAGAAAATGAATAACCTGTACATATATATGAAATATCCAATTGGTTTCCCTTTAGAAGAGGTTAATATTTGGGATATGCTGCATTGACTTTCTTATATATCACATCACACTGGATGGTATGACTCATTAAATTATGTTATCACTTCATGGTACTGTAGTTTGCATTGAGACAATGAGAGTATAGTGTAATGTGATGATATACTGTAGCTGTGAAATACTGTTAAATTATGGCACTCTAGGGATTCAGTAAAATACACCATTTCACTAATCTCAGCTTCAGGATCTGTAGGAAAGTGCTGAAGGAAACACCTTCTTTGAAAGAATTTTTTGGATTTACTTACATAGTTTGTGACCCATGCTGCTTACTGCTGAAACAGATATTTCCATATGATTCTGCTATTGGAGTTGACACCTAGACTTTGCTTGTCAACTGCAGTAATGCCCCAGTAATCCATTAACTGCATGCTGTTAAAGGAGCAGGAACTCTTGTAGAGATGGTCATTTAATCTAGAAGATCACAAATGCCTCTGCTTGCTGTTTGACCCCATCTATGCTGCAAACCAAGGACTTATGAGACAGATTGGACTGGGTTGGCTGTGAGCATTGACACAAGCAATAGCAATGAAACAGTGAACTTTCCTATACTGTTTTTATCAGAAACAGTCAAAGTAAGTCTGTGTCCAATTTTTCCTATTTTAGGACAATCAGAGCAGTATTCTACCAATAGGAAATACAGGGTGACCAGGGTGTACTGCCAAGCATATTTAACACTGATTTTCTAACCTAGTCATATAGGAGATGGTTACTTTTAATCTCCATTTTCAACAGCAAATGTATTTTGTTGCTTAGGGAAGTTCTTAAAGAATGTTACGTATCTATGACAGATAGCTGTTGGCGTGCTGCTAAAGAATTATTTTAAATAATATGGGATTGAATCTCAGATAGGTTATCATAAGTATTACACAAACTGGACTGATGCCTTGACGAAGTATCTTAGTAAGAAATATCTGTTATGAGACAGAGTAGTTGCAGAAGTGTGTTCCGGAGTAGAGGGCTTGAGGTTAGACTTTTTTTTCTTGTTCTTTAAAAGTAGGTAGCCATTTATAGCTGTGTATATTTCCTTAGTATAGATGGAAAGAACACTGTAAAACATTCATGAGAAGTGCTTTATCATACCCGGTATTTGATCCCTGTATTGACTCAGTGCTTCAGGAACCAGCTAATGGAGAAAATTAATAATTACAATTCTCCTTCTCTTCAGAGAGCAAATTTTGTGGAGGAATAGAAAAATGCCAGCTTTCTTATCTTATCCTGGGGGGCAGATGTTTTCTTTTTGCCTTGTTACAATGACTCCAGTACCTTGAACAAACTCAGGTAATCAGAATGTTCATATCTGTTTCAGACATTTTCTAGGCTTAATGAGCTTAATTAGGAATATCTTAAAGAGGTGCCCTGTGGCACTGTAGTCATGGTGGCAGGGTCCATGGAAGACTATGGGCAGGTACATAGAACAGTTTTATCCTTGGATAGTGTGGTACCTGAGCATGATGAAAATGATATGGAATAAGGGATAGAGATTGCTCTTCACAGGGTCTCATATTATGCTATGTTTTGTTTCGTTTTTTTTTTTTTTGTTTGTTTTTTGTTTTTTGTTTTTAATGAAAATAATGTTGCTAACATGCTGACATTTTAACTATTGCTGAGCAGTCCTTACATTAAGACAAGGACTTTTCTCTTTCTCATGCTACCCTATTAGTGAGGAGGATGGAGATGCACAAAAAGGTGGAAGGGGATGGAACAAGAACAACTGTACAAAGGGATATGCTGTACCATTTGACATCAAGATGAACAATAAAACTAGATGTCTGGACTGATGTTATTTGCCTTCCTAAGAAATCATTACGCATGATGGACCTTGCCTTACCGGAGGAAGCTGAAAAACTATGTGCTGATGGGAAGCAGTGAATGAATTCCTTATCTTATTTTACTTGTCTGTTCAGAATTTGCTTTACCTATTAATCTCTTTCCCATCCCACTGTGTGGGGCAAATGGCTGTGTGTGTCTCGGCTGCCTGCTGGGGTTGATATACAGAAATAGTGCAGACTGGAAGAATGGAAATAGGTGGATAAAGACCTTTACATCACTCATTCCTGTATCTGGACCGCTAAGGTATGATATAATGTTTATATCATTAAGTTACTGTAATGAATTTGAAAGTTCATTATACTGCCTTTCACGAGGTAAATAAAGTGAGAAAGTATGAAAACAGTCATTGTTTCACTGGAAATCATTAATAATAATTTGTATGTTAATTTACTTCTGGAAGCTAATGAGAGAGTCATCATTTCTTTGTATTTCTTTATTACAACCATGCCTTTGATTATCTCCTTCATGACTACTTCATACTGCATTATGGCTTGATCTGTATTTACCAGTCATTCTTTAGATCTTGAGTTTGCCACAGCGTTTTCTGTCAAAAATTCAGTAGAATAATAATGTCTTCTGACCACTTATGCTCTAACCACTGATGTAGTTATCTGGAATTTAGAAATAAATGATTTTCAGTTCCTGAATTCTTTTGTTAATATCTTTTGATATATAACTTGGAAAAGGTTCATAAAGTTAATTTTTTTCCCAGTTATTTCTGTTAATATTTATGAATCTGTTACTTTTCCTGAAGAAATTTCTCATTTATCTGCTTGACTTCTACAAAGCTTTCAAAAAGCTGCAGTCATCTCTGGCCAAATATTCTCAATTGATTTAAAGATAATAGGCAAGGTTAATTAAAAACAAACTGATAAGTTTTTAAGAAGCTATCCAGTGAGTACTGAAAGCCAGTGAAATTTTTCTTAATCATACTAAAAAGTTGCAGTTTGTTTCTGCATTGCTGACAAGACTATTAATTATGAGTGTCTTTTCCTATATATATCACTCTTCATTACTGATGGATGACCTTCAAAAGGTTAAGCCATGAAAACTATGATCATTCTTGCACTAAGTTGATTAGAATAGTGAAACAGATTCTTTGGTGTCTGACTCTGTGTGGAACAAAATGCCACAACCATGTGCATAAAACATGGCCATGCAGAACCCTGTAGTGTGGGCACAGCTCTCACTGTGCCATAATGGGCTAGAAAAGACACAATGCTCAAGGGTTTTCTTGGTAGGCAGATTCCAGTCTAGCTCCTCTAATCTGACAATGGAGGATCCCAAGGTATTCTGAATAGCTTTCTAAAATATGTTATACACTAAATAGTTTCAGTGGGAAATGCTGATATTCTGAATCATATACATTTTAGAGAATTTATGCTGTCTGATATCAATGAAATATGTACTAACATATAGAAAAGGCAGCCCTGTTGCAAAAACTTATGTTCACTAAAGTTTCTCCTTTGGGCTAGTATGGTTTCCTAAAAGTCATGTTTAATCCTGCGTACCTTTCATGACTTTCTCCATTCTTGATTGACTTCAGGCATTTATTAACAAATTTCTTAAATTTACAGCTGTGAAGATGGAGCTGCTGCTTATTACCAAATACATTACTGGAAAAATTGTACTTAGTGGAGTGCTTATGATAAAATAATTTTATAAACATATTATATCTACTGCTGTACTCCAGTATAGATCAGCGTTGGCTGAGAAACTGAAAGAATGATTCTTCAGTTTAATAGGAAATGCCAATTAATAAAAGCAAATGCCAATTCTTCAGTTTAATATAAAATAAAATATTGAATTTTGAAATGCTTAAGTTATCTGATGCCAAAGCTGTTCTTTGACAAATGATTAATTCTTTCTCTAACTAGTGTAATCATTATTAGCTTTGAAATCTACAGATAATGTCTACATATTTTATAACACACTCCTATTACACTTAGAAGGACCAGTGTCCGTGTTTCTCACTTCTCTGCTGTACAGCTTCTGCTGAGTGCACAGGCGAGAAAGCAGAGGAGGTAGTTTTTGATTGGGTAGTGATGCTGTTACCATAGAGATTTGAAAAACTCAACTAAATGTACTCCTTAAAATGTCAAACACAGGAAGCAGGAGGGAAATTTCAGTGGAAAAATATATGAAAATCATAAAGCTGTTATATTAGCTAAATTCACTGCCACACCTTCATTCACTGTAGGTTAAGTAAATCCTGCTTCAGAACTGAAGGGAATTATTTCCTTCAAATATAGGCTTTCAATTACCTTTGAGATATGAGCTCTAATCTCTTCAGTAGAAGAAGAAAATTAACTGTATCTACCAATGCCAGTCTTATGTGAAGCTTAATTAATTTGGATTTCATTTCTCCTCTCACTTCAATTTTTTTTCTTTTTTCTTTAAAGTAAACACATGAGCAATAGTCTTATAATACGCAGAACACTAGGCATACCACTGATTTTATTATCAAGGGTTATGAATGAGCCAAATTCATTTCAGCATCACAATTTTATTATTAACAATTTTCAATGGTGAGGGTGGCCTTTCAGCTAAGGGCTGGTAAGCAGCCATAGGAGGCTGACAGAGTCCTGGGAGTATGCTGGCTTTGCTTTCAGAAGGAGGGTGCTGAGAGTGAGCTGCTCCTGGCAAGGGCAGCCTCTGGCTTCCTGCTGCCTTCTCAGCCTTGCCCAGCACTTTCCCCCTTCTCCTTGCTTAAAGAGCTTAAGAAGAACTGATAATTTGAAGGAGCCTTGCTGCCTGCTTGATGCCAAACTAAGGAACTCTCCACCAAATTTTGAAATTTTGTATCAAAAAGTATTGTATATATATATTTATAAAGGGAAAAAAAGATGTGATAAATATTAATATAAGATGAAAATTGATGATTTGGAGGAGAATTAATACAACGTTGTCTGAAAGACAAATAGAGATCAATTTCAGAATTAATATCCTGTCAGTTGTTGGTGACCTTGTTGCGTAGACTAAAACACTTTGGCTAAAGTGGATATATTAAGTGCAGTATTTATTTTGTGGCCTATAGTGGGCTATGGGCCAGGATTCCTAAGTTCCCTTTCCCATGTTTTGATAAATACTTCGAAGAATTTATCATATCTTCCCTTCTTTTTGCTGTTGACCTGCAAAACTGCCATCATGATACTATCTAAAACTATCCCATATACCTTCGGCTTAATGTTTTGTTAATCGTGAAAATGTATGAATTCCTTTAGTTCTTTTTTTGTTCCTGAAGGAACAAATTACAGCAGTGACTTAATAGATTAATAGATACATATATATATATTTTTTCTTCATGAGTAAGGTAATTGTTTTCTGTTAGAGGATAGTAAATAAAAGATTAAGAAGTTATACATTCAGTCTGATATTAAAGTCTAAAATGGAATTTATTCTAAAGTACCAGTGTTAGCCCTATCAGATATTTTGAACTGTAATAAAAGACATTTATATAGAAACATGGTATACAAACATATTCTCATTTGTTTAGGCTTTCAGAGATAAATATGTGAAACTGCATATACAAGTTTTAATGTTTTTATAAAATAATTAAAAAATAATAAATTCTTGTCCCTTTCAATTCTTTATCTTTGTTTTATTCCAGATGTTACTCTGAAAAATAGTGTGTTAAATACTCTAATAAAAACAAAACAAAACAAAACAAAAAAAAACACATGCCTTATGTTTTCTTCCTACTGTAATTTGACTTTCTTTTTCATGGCTGTGGTATATTACAGTAAAATCTGTAATTAGAAAATCAATTAAAATATTTTTTTTTTCCTGTAAAACGTAACACCCTCCAGAGGTTTACTGGGCTCTGTATAGGTCAAAATCTCTGGCCCTGGAGTTTCTGAAAAATACCATTGCTAGCTTCTCAGATTGTCACGTCAAAATTGTTTTTAAGTCTCGGAGGAGGTTCAGTCTGTAGTGTCAGTAGCAACAAAAGTGAGGGCAACAATTTGTGTCAGTTCTGCTATGTCTTCAAAGACGATACTTTGCCAGTCTGACACACTGGCTGAAAACATCTCACACATACAGATCTTTGCTTTCTTTTTAATTTTTTTTTAAGTTGAAATAAATGAAGAGATGAATCTACAAAAATATATTGGACAAGAATAGGCGCATAAGCCACCATATCTGAAGCCACTGGTGAACTCACATTATTTCAATTCTTTTTAACTCAGAGAAAAAGATGCATAGAAACTTTTTCCAGTTTTATGATTTCCCATAGTAATAAGTTTTTTACATGTTATCCACTAAGAAAATGTGAATTCCCTATATAAAAATAATTATAAGGCAGTCTGATGTTTCAGACTGCATGTGGGTTCTTATTATTTCTTTAAATTACAGCCTTTACAAATAGTATTATTTTTATTTTTCATAAAGCTGTAAAGGATTATAGAAAAGTGAAGAAAGCATTCTCATGAAAACAATGTTTGATTGACTGCTGTTTCTCCGATAGTTTTAGAAAAAAAGTATGCTTATGTAGTTTTATTGGCACAAGGATCTCTTGTTTTTTTCTTTTCTGCTGATACAGAATAATTGAGAAAGAAGAGGACATAAATGAGATTGCCATCATCAGAATAGTAGGGACTATTCTAATTTATTGAGGGAAGGAGAAAACTACTTGAGGAAGTAGAAAGGTTATAGGTAAGAGAAACATAATTAAATTCCATTTTGAGAAATGGAAGAGCTAGAGAAGACCTAAGTGTAATATGCTGTCTATGAGCCTTCCTCTGGATAGTTTCTGTTTATAGAAGTTTTGGAAGAAGGAGACATCCACAGGTGTACTAATTCATGACTTTTTTAGGATGGGAGAAGGAATAAAAATGAGTCAGAAAGATTTTAGAAATAATGACATCCTTCTATGAAAGCAAGGGCAAATTTTTCATTTACCTAATAAAACTTAACAGTTCATCTAATAACTTCTGATCAAATTCAGCTTCTGATCAGCTCCAGACAGAAAGGACTCATTATTCTGATATTGATTTAACACTGCAAAAAAAGGATATGCAACCAACAAAACTACGTCTACTAAACTTTAATATTGTTGACACAATGCAGAGCTCGCTGATATTCTACATTATCTCAGGGAGACAATTGCTCTTTCAAAAAGGGTAAGTGTGTCTATGTAGAAATGACTCTTGATGCACATTTACACTTTGAACTAATTCTTGGTTAATCAGTGCCTGATTAAAAAAAAAAAAAAAAAAAGGAAAGAACCTCAGAAGAGATAATTTCCTTTTGTTTTATTGTAATAATAAGAGTAATGTAAAGCCAGCTGTGCAAATGTATATTCTTCTGTCAGGCATGTTATTCTAGGCAGAACTAGTATCACTCTATTTTTAGCCTTGCCTGATACTCCTTGATGTGCAAAGCTGTGTCCATTACATCTGCTTTGCAAATCTTCCCTGTTTACGTTGAAAATTATTACAGTAAACACCTCCCTGAATGTTTCTGAAAATCTGAGGACTTAAAAATACAGGAATGGCAATGAAGCAAGAGAAAAAAAAAAAAAGAATGTTGATGTCTTACATATTCCTTGAGACTAAGAGAAAGGCTTTAATACATTGAAATGACCTGTGCAGTAACATAACAACTTCACACTTTGTGGTCATTAGTTCTTGTGTCAAAAATGATCCTTTTGACATCTCTAAATGCAACTTAAAATTTAACTTAATTCCATACTTTTAACAGTATATACAGTTTCAATAGAAAGCTAGTGCTGAAGAATAATAGCTGTTACCATCACTGTCCGTGCTAAATTTCTTTGATACACTGGATATCACTCATGTCTGTTTCTGTTCTCAGCTGAAGCATATTGGATGTTTTAGGCAAGTCCCATCCTAATGAAGGGACACTTGAGGAGCAGAAAGTCAAGCTATTTTACAATTAGAGTACCACATGTGTTCATGTATAACACATATAACACCATTTGAGTTCCTTATGACTTAAGCTGTCTACACATGTAATCACAAGGACTTCTCTAGGCTATTCAGAGTGACGTTACCCTAGCTTGGGTGGAGTGTTCACTTAATTATGGATTCTGGTATCTACATAGAATTTTTTCAAATCTATTTTCCTGGTTTTCTTTGCTTCATATTGCACTGAGCAGTGTGGACATGGATTAAAATACGAACTTTCCAATGATATACCTTCCATCACTAATGTTTTAAACAGAAATGATGTGCTACTGTATAAATTGAAAACAAAAGCAGTAATGGGCAACAGACATCTAATGCCAGTCAGAACAATGAGCCTCTACAGCCTCTACTGAGGTAATCCTGCTCCTCTACTCTGTGCTGTGAAACCTCACCTGAAGAACTGCAGCCAGATGTGGAGTGTGGAGTTCTCACTGCAGGAGAGCATGACATGGACCTGCTGGAATGTGTTCAGAGAAGGGCCACAAATATGATCCAAGGGATGGAACACCTCTTTCAAGAACAGGCAGGGAGAGCTGGGGCTGTTCAGCCTGAAGAAGAGAAGGCGCTGAGGTGACTTGACAGAGGCTTTTCAGTAACTAAGGGGGAGCTACAGGAAAGAAGGGGACAGACTCTATAGCAGGGTCCGTGTGTGTGATAGCACAAGTGGAAATGATTTTAAACTAAAGGAAGGGAGATTTTGAATGGATATAAGGAAAAAATCTTTTACAGTAATGGTGGTGAGGCACAGGAACAAGTTGCCCAGAGATGTAGTGGAAGCCTGTCCTTGTAGCATTCAAGGCCAGGCTGGACCAGGCTCTAAGAAATCTGACCTAGCTGTGGATGTCCCTGTCCCTGCAGGGAAGTTAGACTAGAATATTTTTATATGTCTCTTCCAACTCAAAGGATTCTATGATTCTATGATTCAATTACTTTGCAATAGTTCTGTTCTGTTAATGACGTGCAGTAACACCAGAAATGAAAAAAAAAAAATGTGCAAAGAATGATGTGACTTACTAGCTGCTTATTTAACTCCTAGAATCCTATTGTAAAGATGATATGATTCACAGGAAACGGAAAAGAAAATATTTGCCTTCGTTTCTTTGTCTACATAACAGTACACTTTCTAACTATTGGCAGCATGCTCATTGTATATGCTGTGTTTATGATAAATAAGTAACTGTCCCCAAAATATACTTACAGTTTGCTTCATTGAATAAATACTTATTGGTAGTACAGATTTCTAACACCTATACACTAAAGGAGAATATTTGATAAAGCTATATTTTTTTGATAGCTTGTAATCAGGTTGTATTCATATGGACTTAATTTCTTAGTAGATGTTTATTTTTAATTTGTTTGCATCAGTACAACTAATGAGTTATATGACCTTGTAAATATTAGGATTGGTCTTTTGTCTTGCTAAATTATGGTTACAAATAGTTGTTCTGGGGCACTGGCCTAGACATTATTTTAGGGAAGATTATCAAGGGGAGGAACACATAAGAATTAGTGAAATGCATTGGCATTTAAAACTGAACTGTCAGTTGAACTTGTGATCATTTGCATGTATTTAAGGCTGATGATCTACCAACATTTGAAAAAAGTGTGCTTTGGAGCCATTCAGTTATCAGCAAAGTTACAGCCTTATCTAAACTAGTGATCCAGCTACTTCTGTGGAAATAGAGAGCAAATCACCTTGGAAAGGATATTCCACTAACCCATTCAACTTCACTGTTGAAATTACCTTTTGTGATTGTAGATAGAGTTCCAGTGACTAAGAATTAGATACATAACATTCAAAAGCTTAAAACTGTAAAAAGCTGTTTCCCTCTTCCCCCCTCAAAATTTCTTTCTACTTGGTTGTTATAGCTTTCTAAAGTACCTAGATAGATTTGCTGAACATCTACTATAGTTTCTTGTTTTGATTTGATAAATTATGCAACTCTTTTCACTTATAGTTTGGTAATAATTATTGTAATTTTTTTTCTCTAGCCAGGCCTCTGAAAGAAGTGTTTGGAACGTAATTTGTTGTGATTTTATTTCTTATGATGAGTAGAACAGAGAGTTTAAACTTATTCAAATATCAGTGAATAGTTCAAATAAGTGGCTTCAAATTAAAGATGTTCCCACTATCTTCACTGCTACAGTGACTGGATAATTTACAGAGGTAGAAAAGAAAATCTCGTATTCACCAAGGTATCAATGATAAGTATTTAGATGCTTATTTAGATGCAATTCTATTGTATTACAAAATAAAAAGTATATGACTATAGTAGAGATTAATATAAGATTTATAAGGCAATATTAACTTATTAGAAAGTTGCCCAGTTATCAATCTTCAAATCAGTGCTCAAATGACCTTACTGACACAGTAAAAGTTTTAACTGTTCGATTCTGTGTAAAAAAGCTATAAAATAAAATACATAGGCATTTAGGACCAATATAATCACCTGAGAGATTTGGATTTTTTTGCTCTCTTGCAAAAAAAGCACCATAGAATGTCTCTGTCTCTGAAGTGCAGTGTTTTCTTTAGTTGCTGCAGATATATACCAGTCATTTGGTAGCACAAACTCAAGGTTGTGACAATGGAACAATGCAACCCTGGTAGGTTAAAAGCACACACTAATCAAAAAAATATTACTTGACTAAACAGAACTCAAAGAGGATAAGTGGAAATCTCTGGTCATAATTTGAAGTGAAAACAGACTTTTCTATCCAAGGAAGGCTTTGTATAGACTGAAAGGGAGGAGCATTTGCTTTTCAAATGGAAGATCTGAAAAACACAGGCTATATCAAAACTGTTTTGCCAGATGCTTGTCTGCTGTCTCCTATGTTACTACTTCTTTCCACTAGACGAAAATGGAGACATGTTGACAGGGAAGAATTTACTTTAAATGGTAGCTGTTTATGAGAGTAGAGTTATGGAAACACACAATAAAGCATGCGATACTTCCACCACTCATGCTCAACTGGTTAATGTTTCAGAGGTAGTTCCACTGAGACCAATACATAATAGTATATTACAGTAAATGTGACACAAACTGGTTCAATGTAAATTAGGATTTCTTCTTAATTAATGCAAATTCTTAGAGCCTAACCTGGATCTAAGATTAACCTTTTCAAAGCTTGTCTTTTATCCACAAATCTGTTGCACTTGACATTTTAACATCTGTTTTCACTTGTCTGATGTCTTTATTTCATTCTGCTAATGCTGAGAATATGTTCTTATACGAATGTGGAATTTTATCTTTCTTTCTTCCCAAGTTAGTGTGCACATCTGGTCTAAATGAATATTTACTCTGCCTACTGAGTTTGAAGAGGGAAGGTACAAGGGTTGCTCCAAAAGAAATATCTCCTATTTTATTCTGTTGGTCTTCAACATCAGAAGTAGATGTTCGTGGTATGGCAGTGGAGGCTGAACATTCTCACCAGTGTTCCATTACATTTTGTTGCTGTGCCAGAGATGGCAGCAGAGGGGCAGTCTGACAAAATATCGTCTGACATGGAAGTGAGTATGAAGAGGAGTGTATAATTGAATTCCTCCATACAGATAAAATAGCATCCATCAACATTCACTGACACTTGATGAATGTTTTTGGAGACCAAAGAGTGGATGTGAGAACAGTGAGGTGGTGGGTAGTGTGTTTCAGCAGTGGCGATGGTGATATTGAGTCACTGCTAATGATGCAGATTTTTCCAAGCACGACATGCAGGCTGTTGTTCATCACTGGTGAAAATTCATAGCTAACTGTGGTGACAATGTTGAAAAATAATGTTTTGTAACTGAGAATTTGCTTTCTTGAAGTAGTGTTTTTGTGCTCTTTTTGTCTGTTCCAGTTTCCATGGAAATAAGTAGGAGGCATGACTTTCAGAGTAACTTATGTATTACTGTTCAGAAAAGGAAGTTAAATATTAGTTTTAAATCTCTTTTGCTGGAGACAGGTGGTATCCAGATATTTTTATAGTCATTTCTTGTGTAATCACACCTGAATCTTATTTCTAACAAATGGGTATTCCAATTGGAAGAACAGAATACTTAGAATGGTAGATGGATTAGGAAGCTAGTATGATTTGCTAGTTTTCTTTAGTGGGGACGGGATTTTCTTTGATTCTCTAAACTATGACCACCCAACAAGTTTTTAGGGATAGTTTTGCTGTCTCGAATGTAAAATCAGGTAAAGTGTTTAATTTAATTTCTGATTCTGAATATTCACAATCTCAGCTAATAACTTAAGACAATTTGTATAAATTATGTTGATGTAATTCTGATATAGACAGAATGCATCTGGAAGGGAAGTTTTTCTTGGCACTGGAAAAATAGGATAATCTTTATTATATGAACAGAATAGGCTCATGTTCCTCTAGTATTTATTACAAATACCTTTGTGACTGTTATTCTAAGAATTGTGTCTGGATAAAGCTTACAGGAGGAAACAGTGAATCTTGGCAGTGCTGGGTATAAATTTGTTCTTTCCCCACCAGCACAAACCAGCACAACCATTTGTTAGCACAAAGTGGAAAACACGATCTTTAGGAAATGACTCTAAGATATACAACACACACATATACACATGCACAACATGCACAAAAAATAGCTTGTACAGTAGAAAATGCTGCTAGTCTTATTCAAAGTGCATACTAAATGCACTGAGTCAGGGAATAAGCCATCAAAGTATTTTAACAAAATAGGAGAATATTATGTTTGGCAATAGGGAAAATAAATTATCTTGCTCCAAGAGTAAATTAATCAGTACAATTTGCATCGATAGAGCCAAATTTTATCACTGTTCTAATACTTAATGTGTTTATGTAGTTGTATTTGTATTGTCTTTTATTGCCTAGAAATGTGGTTATAGTCTACAAGCCTTTCCTCTCTCTTTTTTTTTTTTTTTTTTTAAATCTTTTTTTTTGCTCTTTTTCTCTTTTTCCCTTTCATTTTTGGAATAAGCCAAACTCATGATAGGAAACATGATAACCAAGAAAGCATGAATGATTTTGGACTAGTGCTGCACTTGTGAAGCCATGCCCTGTTCATACTTAGTTTTCAAGTATAAATTTAGCCTCAGAGAATACAGTTTTGTTTTTAAATGCGCTAACAAGTAAACAAATCTTGTCTAGACCAACTCACAATCATATTATAGTACATCTGGTCTGTTTCAGCTCTACTTTGACTGGTCATGTTGGACTAGTTGATCTTTAGAGGTCCGAAACTGTACAATTCTGTAATTCCAGTGCGAATAGTAACAATCTTATCCAAATTTCAGAGTTGACAAATTGTGCAGTTTGTTGAATTTCTTTTTTGAATATGATTGCATCTTCAACCTCTAAAATGGAAAGAATTCAATAATGTAATAAAGTACTATGAGAAAAAAAAAAAAAAAAAAAGCTTGTTTATTGTATCTCTGATAACTTCTTTTGAGCAGCTTGTAATTCTCACATTTAAACTATTAGAAACAATATGAGTCTGTTTTTCCTCAGTCACCTCTTCCTGAACTCAGTTCTAGTTTAAATGGAAGCCATTGAATATATCTGATAAACAATGTTATTCTTCTCTGTAACTTTTTTTTTTCCCCTAGTTCTACTTACTGCACTCAGATTTTAAATCACTGATGGCATTTTGCATGTAACACTGCTGAATTACAGTTATTTATTCAAGATTTCTGGTCTATGCTCCACCTGGATGTTCTCCAACATGTTTTTTGTTTGTTTGTTGTTTTGTTTGTTTGTTTTTTTTACTAACTATGCATATTGAGTATATTTAACTATATATCGGTCCAAACTGACTGCAGAAACTTTTCTTATATATCCAGTTTAAATAATGTGCTTACATAAGTGAAAATAAGGCATTTTTCATTATTTTTCCCTGTATTTATGATCTGATCTACGTTTGCTGGTTTTGCATTTCATATCATTTTATCTTTTTGTAACTGACTGTGGATAAGCACCTCTGAGATCTTTATAGATGACTTTGAATTTTGTTATGTAGAATAATTATTTAAAAGCATCACTGCCTCACTGCTTATACAGTTTCCAAACATTTATAGATATATTAAGCAATCTTATGAAATTCATGTGAGACCCTGGTGAAAGCTTATTAAAAACAGAAGTATAACTAGACCATACTTATGTACCTACTTACAAAATGTATAAAGTTGGAATGGACATCTGTAGCCCACTGGTCCAACTCCCTGCTCAGCCAGGTTCACTCAGAGCAGATTGCCTGGGCCCATATCCAGGCAGCTTTTGGAGTTCTATAAAGAGGAAACTCCACAATCTGGGCAGCCTGTGTCAGTTCTCCACTCCCAACATATTGAAAAAGGTGTTCCCTGCCATTCAGAGGGAATCTTGTATGTTCCAAGTTGCATGTAGTGTCTCTTGTCCTGGCACTGGGCACCTCTGGAAAGAGACTGATTCTGTCCTCTTTGCATCTTCTCTTTAGGTGTTTACAGATGTTCCTGAGACCCTTCTGAGCTTTCTCTTCTCTGTCTTTAAATATCCAATATTTCTTCACCCTTTCTGTGCTTGACAACTTATTTTTCCATCCTAAATGTCATTTTGTGTTGGATTCTACGTGAAATAGCATTCAGTCTCTTCTCTATCAGAGAGATAATCATATAGGAAAGTACAGGTCACAGAAGCACAGGTTACAGAAATTATGACCTAACAGAAAGGTAACTACATTTCATGATCAGTAAAAAAAAAAAAAGAAAAAAGAATGAAAAGAAAAGAAAAAAAAAAAGAATATATTCAAATATCTAAAATATTAGAATTTAAATTGTATTTTTTTAATTAAATAAACATTTTAAATAGCTCATATAAACAACTGCTGTAATCTTGTAACTAGTGTTCTAGATCAATCAAAACCAAACATTAATAGGAAAATATATACATATCCTTTAATAAACAATTAAGAACAAAAATGGAATTTTGAAGTCGTATAATGCTGTCACTGCATGTTAGCATAACATACAATGTTACATATGTGAAGAAAGACAGTGAAAAGAGAAAGACCTTACAAAGCAAAAGAATGGTGTCAAGTGTGGGAAACAGAATGAGAGGAAACAACTGCTTTTGTTTATTTGGCTTCTGGAATCACAGAATTACTTGTGTTGGTAAGGATCTTAAAAATTATCTAGCTCTTGCCCTCCTGCCATAGACAACTTTAACAGGATTTTGTGGCTCAAAGCTCCATCCAATCTAGCCTTGAACACTTTCAGGGATGGTGCATCTATCATTTCTTTGGGCAACCTGTTCTTACCACTCTCGTAGTAAAGAATTTCTTCCTTGTATCCAATCAAAATCTTTCATCTTTCAGTTTAAAACCATTGCTCCTTGTCCTGTTATTACACTCCCTGGCAAATAGTCTTTCCCTATCTTTATAATAGGTCCTCTTAAAGTATGGGAGGGATCCTATAAAGTCTCTTCAGACTCTTCTTTTCTTTAAATTGTACAATCCCAACTCTCTCAGTCTTTCTTCACAGAAGTACTGTTCCAATATTCTGATCATTTATGTGAGCCTCCTTTGGACCCTCTGGCAGGTCTATCTATGTCTTCTATGTCTAGAATGTATGAAACATGAAGGCGTGTTTAAATCTGTCTTCTACGTCTTAATTTCCACTCTTCCCTGTGAGGAAATAATAGAATGGCCTGGGTTGAAAAGGACCTCAAAGATCACCTAGATTCAACACCCTTGCCACGGGCAGGGTTGCCAACCACCAGACCAGGCTGCCCTGAGCCACATCCAGCCTGTCTTGAATGCCTCCAGGAATGGGGCATCCACAACCTCCTCGGGTAACTTGTTCCAGTGTGTCACCACCCTCCCAGTGAAAAACTTCTTCCTAATATCTAACTTAAACCTCCCCTGTCTCAGTTTTAAACCATTTAAAACCATTTCCCTTTGTCCTATCACTATCCACCCTCTTAAACAGTCGTTCCCTCTCCTGTTTATATGCTCCCTTCAAGTACTGGGAGGCCGCAAGCTAAACAAGCCCAGCTCCCTCAACCTTTCTCCATAGGAGAGGTGCTCCTGCCCTCTGATTATCTTAGTGGCTCTCCTCTAGGCTAGGTCACAATTTCTGTCTTCTGGGTCTATCTACTTTTTCCTTGTTCTGGGAGCCCCAGAGCTGAACACAGTACGCCAGGCAAGATGTCACAGGAGCAGAGTAGACCAGGACTACAGCCTCCTTCAGTCCCCCAGCTACACTTCTTTAGGGGTAGCCCAAAATACACCTGGCTTTCTGGGCTGCAAGTGCATATAGTGCACATCATTTTGTTCGTCTATCCATGTGTTTATGTCCTTGTCCACATGGATACTCAATCCCTTTCTCAACCAGTCTCTAAGACCGTCCTGACCCAGATGCAGAACCTTGCACGTGAACTTTTTGATTCTCATTAAGTTCACATGAGCCCACTTCTCAAGTCTGTCCAGGTCTCTTTGTATAACACCCCTTCCCTCTAGAATATCCATTGCACCTCTTTGTTATCTACAGACTTGCTGAGAATACATTCAGTCCCACATTCTATGACACCAATGAAGATATAAAACACTACTCATTCCAGTAGTCCCTGAAGAACATTATTCTTGTCTCTGCTAAAACTTAACATACTTAAATAAACTACAGCTGAAAGTATCCTCTGTCTAGCATATAAAAATTGACAGTATTCTTTTGGCTCCACCAGAGAAATGAGTCTTACATGAAATCAGATGATGACAATAGGAATCTTTACAAATGTGATTAAGTGTCATTCCATGCATATAAAGTCACATGAGAAAAAAATATTTTCATATATTGTCTTTTTTTTTTTCTTTTTTTTTCCCTGGGACAGAAAATTTGGCACAAAAAATAAATGGATTGTCAATAAGATATCCAACCTATTTTTACTTACAGATCTCTGTAATCATTTACTAATTAAACTAAGGAAAATTAAAACATGGGACTTGATTATCGTAGAGATACTAATGTAATGTAACATATCTGCTGTATCTTCTCCTACAGTAAAATGTGAGTGCAAACAAAAGTGAAATAATGTATGTGATTATAAGTGGAAGATGGGCCGACAGAGGTATGTTGTCTATTGATATTTGGAGTCACATCTGAGGAGGAAATTGGTAACCATAATTCCACAGTGATTGAAGTTAAAAGCTTTAAATATGTCTTAAAACATATAAAGACTTACTTTTATCTTTCCTAAGACTGGAGCCTTTGGAGTATCATTTTGTTCAAAAACATAAACTAGCAGGAAATAAATAACTTGCATTTCCTTCATATTTCTAAATTGCAGAATAATTTATGATCCATGTTACACAAGAATGAGTAATATAACCAAATTATATTACAGCACAGTCATTGTGAAAATACTGATTACTCCTCTCTCTCTCTCTCTTTTTTTTTTTTTTTTTTTTTTTTTTAATGTACACAGCACACTGTGGGATACGAATCGAATAGATTCTAACTTCCATCAGTCAGATCTCAGCCCCTCCATTCTTTTTCTTTGTTTTCTCTCCAGGGAATAGTAGCTTCAGGGGAGTCTCCCAGGAACATTCAGTAGAGGTTACTGTTATAAAATGAGGAAGATAAGGGAAGAGAGAGGACCTTTTGTTCCTTAGGGTAATATAATGACAGGGGAGAAAAACATAAAAAACATGGCAGGACTGTAATAGTGACTATAATCCCACAGTCAAGTGACACTTAACAGTCCCATATATTTGCTTGAATCCTCATCTCTTGCACTGTGGTTTTCTTCTTTCACAGGATCATAGAATCACTCAGACTGGTAAAGATCTTATGATGACGTTATTTCAACATCAACTCAAAGCGGGCTGAACTCTGAGTTATGACTAGATTGATCAGGGCTTTGTTCAGTTTGGTTGTGGTTGGAAGATGAAGGATACAAGGTTGGAGACTGTGAAATCCCTCTACACAGCTTGAAATCTCACTGATATATACCTGCCCTCCTTTCGCCCTCAGAACACACTGTATTGCATCAAAATATCAGTTTTCCCTACACACATTGGAAGTGTGTGTATCTAGATAAGTCAAAAATATATTTCATTACCTTAGAGAAAAAAAGGTGATTATCACAGTGTACCCAACATTCTTCTAACATTACCACAGTTAAGGATGGAAAATATCTCATCCAGCTTCAGACACCTTTTCTAAGATCATTATTTGAGATATAAAAAGACCAGGACGTGAACTGTCTCTCATTTGTCTACTGTGGAAAATATCTGAAATGGGCCAGTCTAATTGTCATACTTTGTCCATTGATTTTATCTGATTGTATGGAAATATAAACTCAGATACTATTTCTTTGTGTTTACAGCCTTATATGTAGTTATCATTTCCTTTCTGGTTTCCCAAGTCCTCATAAAATTGGAGAAGTTTGGGAAGTGAGTTTTAGAAAGTATTTTTCTTTTAAAATTTCAACATCATATTACTTTATAATTTACCTATTAAAATAATTAAAATGTCAGAAAAGTATGATTATTGTAACAAGTGATTGATGATAGGGTGGAGACAACTTTGAGATAAGTGAAGATGAAGACAGTTAGTTGACAACTGACCGTGACATGAACTTCAAATTAAGCAAATAGTATAGAAAGAAAAGAAAAGAAAAGAAAAGAAAAGAAAAGAGAAGAAAAGAAAAGAAAAGAAAAGAAAAGAAAAGAAAAGAAA
>JAOWBP010000001.1:118256945-118268908 GCA_028571105.1 Tragopan temminckii | reverse complement strand
CCATCCCATCCCATCCCATCCCATTCCACCCTACTCAACCCTACCATACCCTACCCTACCCTACCCTGTCCTGTCCTGTCCTGTCCTGTCCTATCCTATCTTCTTCTTAACTTTCTCTCATCTTCAAAGATTGGTGCTTGAATGTAACTAAAGCAAAAAATGATTGCCATATATGTGTTCCCTGAGGAAAAAAATGTTGTGTCAGAATCATAAAATGTGAATACTTGAGAAATATTGTTTTATTGTGATTTTATTAAGGAAGACAAAAATTGATGTAAACTAACACAAAACTCCTTCAGTCAAATTGGAACATGATGAAACTCTGAAGTTTTTCTTTAAAATTGGAAGAATCATATTAATTTGACTGAAGCACTCTTGTTGTTTGTTTTTAGTATGTGTATATTTAAGAGTAAAAAAGATTCAATCTGAGAGAATGAAGTTTTCTCTACTTATGTAAATGAATAGCTAATTCAGTTCACTTAAAAGTGCAGTTTCAAGCTGAGGGGAAGAGAATGCAGAGGAGAGGGCACTTTAGAAAATGGCTTAATGAGAGAAAAAAAAAACAACAAAACAAAACAGAAAACAAATGAAAGAAATTGGAAAAATACATAATAAATAATATTTTTTTTCTTTTTTTTCTAAGAAAGTAGAATGACTGGAAGTACTGAGCCGCATATTCAGTCTTCATAAAATTCTTTATTTTAAAGGATTTACGTCTGCTATTTTGAGGAGCTGAGGATCTTCTGTTGCAATCTGCAGGCCATCTGATAATCATCAGAGTGAACTTAGTTATGTTAGGACCCTTTCTCTGTCCCACAAAGTATAAGTTAGATTTTTCCTCAGAGATATAAACCCTAAGGGATGCTCATTTTTCTCATATCACAGCTGTGCACCATGCAAGTGTTGGTTGTGTCCCAGCCAAAGATCTGGACCAAGGCTACCATGGCTATTCCTGCTGCAGCAGGTTTGCTCCTAGGGCACCTGACAATGGAAATCCTACTCCACTTGGGTCCTTGCTGTGTCCTCCTCTTTCCAGTCTTGCTTCTCCAACCTCCTCCAGAGCTTTTGACTCATTGATGACTTTTGCTACTTTCTGAAGGTGTAAAAGATGCAGATTAGCTTTCTTCGCTGTTCCTCTTAGGCATATGCCATATCTGAGGTTTCTCTCTCAGTCAAGTCTTCACTTTGTCTTAGCTAACATATTTAGTCCTATGTCTAAACAGTGTTAAGTGTTCAAGTTTAAAATCCTGGTGGTAGACCAATGTTACAGTTATAATTCTGATTTATTTATTTATTTATTTTAATAGAGAAAGATAGTTCCTAGGACCTTATTTAAACTGGTTAAAACAGTGTTCTTGAGAGCATAAGAACATCAAAATGGAAATTGTTTATAGAATCTTAAATGAAAGTGTTGTACCTGTTTAATATATAATAATAAATATATATTGAAAACCATTTACTTCAGTTGAAAAGTTTTTGGTATCATAACTTCTTGGGTTTTCCGCAAATGTGCATTTGGTGAGATATTTAATTTACCAGCTAGTGTCACATTTTCCACAGGGACACTTCCTTACTCAGAACAAAAGAGAACTGTAGAAGCAGGTAGAATTACAACTGGAAAAATACCTGTTTATGAAGAGCTGTACTATGTTTTTCAAGCATGATATTTTCGTGACTGTTGGTAAAACCATTAGAACTTGTTTCACCATCAAAATGTTGCCTAATTTCAGTGATTTTCACTACCTGCCTGTATGGGGTGGGTAGTGGCTGCTTACTTGCTGTGGAGTCCAGCACTGGGGTAACCCAAAAGTTTGCATTCTTTGGGAAGGTGACATTAAGACACAGCTGAGTGGTTTCAGATACAGTAAGAGTGTTCCAGTTCTGTGTTTTACCTGCCTCCTCTGCATATCCCATTTTCCTTTTCAGTGCTGTCATGTATTTACTGTCTGTCTAGCTCCAATTTATGGGAGGGAGAGGAGGTTCTTTGATATATGTATACCTGACGTGAGATTAAGAAACAACGGTTGAAATATTGGTCCAACCAGTTTATTACAAATCTTAATCAGAAAGATGGGGAAGGGGAGGCTGGCGACTATTATGAATTAGGGTTTCGGGGAAGAGAAGGCGGGCAATAGAAAAGATAGGAAAGAAGAAAGAATTAAGTAAAGAGGGGACAGTCACCACCAAGATCCAGCAGTGGTCCCGTTGCATGCCGTTCTGATGGTCCGAGGCCAAAGCACAGGGGGAGAGCAGCAGCAGCATGGCTGGCCTTAGGCAGCAAGCAGGTACAGCAACAGAGCAAGTACAGGAGGAAGAGGCAGGTCTCCATTAGCAGGCCAAGCAGAGTCCATCAGCAGGCAAGCATAATGTCATGAGGCATCTGATATCAGACACCTACCCTCTTGGTTGTTGGCCCCTTTTTTATCTTTCTTCTTCTGTCAACGTGGCATTCCTGGGTGCTTGGGTAAGAGTCATGTGCATTACCCCCTGAGATGGCTATCTCCCCTGAGATAGCCCACATAAAAGACTGCTTCACTGCCATTAAGCTGCTGCTTCTCTCTCCTTCCTTGCCCCTGGCCTGCAAATCTTCAAACAAAAGATTTCACCAACTTTGACCAGGACTTGCCTGGACTTGTCCATTAGTTCTCCTCAGCAAGCTTTGAGACAAAGGTGCAAAAGAATAATCCCTTACAGTGTCCACTGTAAGACAGAGGAGATGGTTGGAAAACCATTCTAAGTAGCCTTAAAGATGGCACGTGACATCTGCAAACAGCTTGGATGCAGTTTAAATTAATCCTGCTCAGACAAGCACTGTGGAAACAGAGTCACATCTGAGAAATATTTCACGCTTAGGGACATTCTTACTGGGGAGCATACATGATTCAGTTTGGACTAATTAAATCTATTAAATAACTTAAGTCCACTCACTCGGCACTTGCTAACCCAGAAGTCCTGCAAGATCATTCTGAGTATATATTTTCTAGGCCTGGACTCATCTCCATCTGAATTCAGCTCTAATTACTACTTCAATAGCATACAGGTATCTGTTTAATAGCTGCCAAATGTTTAGAAATTCTTTTTATATGTGGTAAACCTCAAATTGAAATGTTCAGTTCACAGCAATCAGGAAATACCTTTAAAATCTTTTACGAGCTCTTTTGAATTCCAGTGGAAGACTGACTTGTTTTACCTGATCTACAAAAGTTTTGATGACTCATGAGCTTACTGTGAGAAGTTTGTCTGTTTGGACTGTAGAGACAGATTCTCAACAGTATCCCCCAAATAGAGAAAGGTGTAACAAAATAAAGTTATTAATTATATGCTCTCAACTTAGATATCCAAAGAAATAATTTTAATTTGATGATCACAGTAAATAGCAATGAAGTCCTTGGAGTGGTAAGTATACTAGAGTTAACAAACCTACTGAGTATGAAGTTCTGAACAAAAAAGTGTTGTACCACTGTACATCACCTTTCCAATAAATAAAGTACTGAGTATCCAGCTAGCTATTACTTTTATTCTATTTTGTCAAAAACAATGCAAATCTTCCACCAAAACAAACATCACTAATATGGAAGAGCTGACACACAGGATGTAAACGTTTATGTAGTGATATTTGCACTGAAAAAGTACTTAGTGAAATAGAGATGAAACTCATAGATGGCTATACACACATAAACTTTTTGGTGAATTAGGTCTAGTGAGCCAATTGTTAGGTCTAGTTGGAACCAATTATTAAAATTCAGATAACAACTAATCTGTAGCTAGCGGGAAGAGAGAAAGAAAAAAAAGGATGCTCATTCACATGTCTGGGTTTATGTATCCTAAATATCCATAACCAGGGACTTCTGCAGTTGATTCTCTTCTGGCTATAGAGAAAATCTATGAGGGTTTCTCAAAAAGTAATGTATGCTATTTTATTATATTGGCCCACAAAATCAGAGATGGATATTGATAGTGTGGAAGTGAATTCCTCCATGAGGGAAAAATAGCACCCACTGATACTCATCAACACTTAGTGAACATTTATGGAGACCAAACAGTGGATATGAACACAGTGAGGTGATGTGTGGTGTTTCAGCAATAGCAACAGTGATGTGAAAGACAAGCCATATTCCAGATAGCCATGAAGATCTTTATAAGCACAGCATGCAGGCCTTTGTTTATCGCTGGTGAAAGAGCCCAGCTAATGGTGATGAACATGGACAAAATAGTATCCTGTAGCTGAGAATTTTCTCTATCAAACAGTGTTATCATACTCTTTGTATCTGTGATAGTTTTCATGGAAATAAATAGGAGGCATTACTTTTGGAACTACCTACATAGATAACCAGCTATAAGCCGAACTTCTAGCTTTCAAATGACTAAATTTAGATTAGATGAAGTCCATCCCTAACTGTGTATTTTCTTCTTTTATGAAGAAAGTAAGAATGGCTACAGTGGTTTATACTTTAAGTCTCACCCAATGGCTAGTATTGCTTGTCTAGAGAAGGATTTATGATAAAGGAAATTATATGTCCCCATTGATCCCTCTATGTTTGCATTCTTCAGTAATCTGACACTAAGCATGATTCTTGGTTTAAGATTCGGTCTTCATATCACATTCAGATAGGAAATGCTGAGTGATTTAATGTGATTAATGCAATCTGATATATAGCCATTAGACAAAACTAACAATTAGAGGTGCCACTTTTCTGTATAGCTATTAAAAATTTAAGGCCATCTCTTATAAATGAAAAATGCTAGTTCAGAGTGTTTACTGAAAACATGAGGACATTTTTACCACAAGAAAACTACATTGAGATTGTTTTCTCTGTGTAAAATCCTAACAAGCACAAGGTAGAGCTAGTTTTAACCTCAGAGCACTGAGACAAACCTGAATAAGTAAATACAAAGCTGACATTCACTGACCATATCAAGGCATATATATAGATAGCTATTACATTGTTTGAGATATTCTCGTTTTGGTTTTATTTATAACAAAACACTTCTGTCCTTGATTTCTCCTTACCTCAGTGGTACAATATGGATGCTTTTCCAGTTCAGAGGTGAAGTTTTTTTCTCTGAAAGAGGAATTAGTTTGCATTTTTCTGTTACAAGCTTATGGAAAAATGACATCATTTCAAATGATCTGGTGCTATAGAGCTAGTGTGATAAGTTTATACTAAAAATGACCATGCATTTCAGGCTAATATCATTTCTTTAATAGGCTTCATTTCATGTTAACTTGTCCACATATACAACACTACATTTCAAAGCTTACTTTTTCCCAGATAGAAGCTGTGCTGTGGTTACCAGATGTAAAGGTGCTTAGAAAGTTATATTGCCTCATTTCAGTGATTGAATAAAGGGGTCAGAGTTACCTGAGGAGATGTGCTTTACTTCTTTTTCTAAAGGTTACTTTTCCCAATTATAAGTGCTCTGTCCTTCATTTAGAGAGACAACAGTGGAATGAGATACTCTGCAGGATATTTATAACTGTCTATTTTCAGCCTGCTGCATTGTGGATACTTAGAAGTGTAACATATGGTACCAGTGAGAAAATAATTATTACTCTTTGATAACTTAGTTAGGGGCAGTTATTCTGGATGACTTGTAAGACAGGTTAAAGAGCTGTGTTCTGTAAAGTTATTGACACAACAATGCAACAGAAGCATATATTTTAGCACAGTTTCCAGCACACAATACCGTTTAATGTTTTTAAACTTACAGACATTCATTTGTCTTTGCTATTTGCAAAAATTGGAAAAGTAGTTGCTTTGGCTTATATTCAGATTAGTTGTTGTTTATGCCTAATTTGCTACTGACAAAAGTTTAGGAGAAGGGTGATTGCTTCAGACTGCCCTCTATCTAGTTTTGATGGATTTCAGGTTCTGTTATTGACAATCAAGAGAAGTGGTCACAGGAAATAAGTTAGATAGCTTAAAATGGTTAAAGTGCTCCCCAGTATGGCAAAGCTTTATTAGAAAAAGAAGAACAGTCTTACCTCAAAAACCAACCCTCTTTCTTTCCAGTTTAATTTAACAAATACTATCTAGAACATTTCAGATTCTGTTTTATTGGAACATTATCTCCACTGTGCTGTATTTATTCAGACAATTTGCATTTGAACACCAATTTTAGTACCCATTTTATCATGCTCCTTCAAAGCTTGTGTTGGGCTTACAAGGAGAAAGAGAAAGAATTGCCAATTTTGTAGCTTCACAGGAAGGGCAAGAAAAAGGAAAGCTCCTTAAGCACCGTGGAAGAGACTATAGCAGCTCCTTGGGTTATAGATTTAGTTTGTGATAGCACAGAGGCTGTAGTGTTGCTTTGGGACTTACTAGTGAACTAGGGGTTGAAATTCATTCTATGATTTTTCGAGCATAATTGCCTGGTCATTAAGTAACTGTAATGAATTTTATCCTTGAGAAGGATCATTGACTTGGAGGACTTCATTTGAACTTAGATTTTCACTCTAACTAAGAAACAGTAAACAAGAAAATGTTAATTTCGTTGTCATTCCAAAATATTTTTCTCATATTTGTGGCTAGTTTGAAATGTGGCTATGTTGAAATATGAGCTGGTGTTCAGTCTTTCCTTTTTCATAAATATATGAAAGGCAAGAATGTAGACATTTCATTTTGAAGGAAAAAAATAACTACATGTCTGCAAGTTAGAGAAATGCAGAGGTAATTCAAAGTTTCAGGTGCAGTTACTGGACAACAAGACCAAGTGCTGGGTCCTGCAGTTTGGTCACAGCAACCTCAGGCAACACTAAAGGCTTGAGGCAGATGGCTGGAAGACTGCATAGTGAAAAAACATCTGGGGGTGCTGGTCAATGCTTGACTGAATACAAGCCAGCAATGTGTTCAGTGTGCCTAAGTGGCCAAGAAGCTCAGTGACATCCTGGCTTGTATTAGAAATAGTGTTGCCAGCAGGAGCAGGGAAGTGATCATTCTTCCGTACTCAGCCCTAGTGAGTACTGCGTTCAGTTTTGGACCCCTCACTACAGCAAAGCCATTGAGGCCCTGGAGAGTGTTCAGAGAAGGATAACAAAGTTGGTGATGGGACTGGAGCACAAACGGCTGAGGGAACTCGAATTATTTAGTTTGGATAAGAGGAGGCTCAGGGGAGAGCATATTGCTCTCTACAGCTACCTGAAGGGAGGTTGTGGTGAGGTGGAGGTTGGCTTCTTCTCCTATGTAGCAATCTATAGGACTAGAGGGAATGGCCACAAATTGCACCAGGGAGATTCAGGTTAGATGTTAGGAAAAACTCTGAAAGATTGGTCAGGTACTGGAACAGGCTGCCTAGGGAGGTGGTGGAGTCACTGATCCTGAAGGAGTTCAAGAAACGCTTAGATGTTGTACTGAGTGGCGTAGTTTAATGGAAAATACTGTTGATAGGTGGATGTTCGGACTGGATGAATTGGAAGTCTTCTCCAACCTTGGTGATTTGATGATTCTATGATCTGAATGAGAGAAATCAGACCATTTTTTGTGTATTCATCATCACAGGCAACAGGCTCTAGTATTGTGCTAAGAATACTGGTCACTTCACACACAAATATAACAATAATTTGATGTTAGCATTACTGAAATCTCAAGAGTCTAATCATCATTACTCCAGATATATTTGTTACAAAAGAAGAAACAGTAATGATGGAGTTAAATGTGTTGTACACACAGTTAATTTCTTCCCCTTTTACTTTTACTATGTTCATCCTTCCTATGCTTCTATAGATCTTAATGTGGTTTCACTCTGGTGGTTTCAGTGGCAGGTGTCACAGGGATTTGTAAGCATTTGGAGGTCTTCTGTGGGAGAAATATGATGTTCTTATCAGTATTTTCCTTGTCATCTCTTTAAGTTCTGCTTTATTTTTTTTTATATTTGCTAACATGTTTTTAAGTATTTTTTTTTTCTTCACTGGTCTAAAACCTTACATTTGCAAATTACATCTTAACTTGCTTAACATTATGCCTTTCATGCTCATTAGATATCATTTTTTTGCCTTCTTTATTACCTCTAATTCCAGTTTTGTCCACCTCTATACCTGCATTTCTTTAACTGACCACTGGTGAGTTCATTACTTATAAGATACCCTACATGAAGCCTGTGTCCCCTTTTTATGAATCCATGGCTCTACTCTCTGCACCAAATCCTATCTCCACTTTTATGGCCTTTGCTGTTGTGCCAGGCCTGCCTTTTTCAATGCCAGATGTTGTTAGAGTGGTAAATACCACAGGCTAAATGCCTCAGGCAACATGCAGCAACTTGTTATTACTATCCGTATAAAATTAAGCATTTTATAACACAGAGAGACAGACAGAAGCAAAACAAATTAGCTGTGGGCAGCTGGTCAATTAAGGAAATTGTTGGCACAGCTGAACCAAGTCTGATAGAGCAGCAAGCAGGTCAAGGAAAGCTCAGACAGAGGCTTCTGAGGCCTCACAAGCTCAATAGAAAGCTTACTGTCTTTGACTAGCAGTGATAATACTACATTACAAGGCTGCACAGCTACACTAATCTGAATCACACAGCTGAAACTGCCCCATAGCTGTTTCTGCCTAAGTCCTAAGGAGAAAGTGCCATGGGTGGTGCTGTTAGCAACTCTGCTGCCTTCCTATGGGAACTGCATCAAGCAAAGGGCATTTCATCATTTCTGGATAACCTCTTCTGGCTTCATTTCCTTGGGAATACACTATCTGAAGTGGTGGTCCCAAAATTATTATCTATTAATGCCTCATTTACAGTGGTGTGAAGATAGCTGGAATGCAATATGAATAAATAAAGTGCATTTCAATAAATCCAAATCCTAAGTCACCAGAGAAAGTTAATAGCCCACATAGAAATGTAAAAACTATGTAGAAAGTAAAAATATTACAAGATCATTCACCCTTCTTTTTTTTTTTTTTTTTTTTTTTTTTTTTTTTTTTTCCCTCCTATGAACTATTTTACATAAATGTATGCAAGAAAGTATATTTAATGACTGTTAAGTTTTCATATTTAAGCATTTCCAGGAAATGTCACTAACCAAAACTCCACAAATGTGCAAACTAATATCGTTGCTGTCACTTCATGATATGTGATTTACTTAGTATCGAAATGAATATTTCTACTAAAACATTTTTTAGAAGTTTTTGTGGAAGTTGAACAAGATGATCTTGCCTTTACAGAATGCAGGCACTGAAACATCTTAGCAATATTAGCCCAACCTTCCAAAAAGTGTCAGAACTCCTGAAATTCCCTTTTTCATAATATTGACAATAATATTACCAGAAATTGTGATAACAACAAAGTTATCAGCACAAGATTGTATTTTTGGCAAGATCTATGAAATAGAATGAAGAAAGGTGTTTTAAAATAGAAGTCATTGGGCAGTTTTAATTCTAGAAATTGCTATATTCTTTGCCTGTAATAAGTGATATTACATTGTGCATTTTAACATTCCATTAAAATCTTATTCATATGCTTTTTTAATAAGGAAACATTAAAAAAAAAGAAAAAAAAAACACCAAAAAACAACACCCACACAATACATTTAAAATAAATAAAATATAATCTGCACTCTAGATGTGTTAGAGAAGAAAACTACATCTGCCACATAATATTTTAGAACTTGATCCACAAGAACACGTTATTCTTCCCCCTTATGCTGTCCAGTTGCACTTCAGAAAATTCAGCAATTTGTATAACAATTTCTTTTAGACTTAAGGCTATGAAAAATAATTTCTGATTAAACAGTTGTTTTTTTGTTGTTGTTGTTTGTTTTACTTAATCTATATGCATTTTGAAGACAAGATAATTCAGTCTATTCAATGTCTTCATTCTTTAACTTATGTTTGATTTGTATTCATAAAAATATTCTTAACATAGCTGAAAAAAATATGCAGGCTAACAAGGATTCTTTTTTTACATTACTTAAAAAGAAAAAAGCCTTGACTTAAAAATTTCTCAGTATGTACAGTGTGAAGTTTCAGGTGCTCCGGAAAATATACAGTCAATGAGAAGGGAGGAAGTGGAACAAAAGATTAATCAGTTAGAAGTGATAGAGTTTCATTGCAAAGATTAAGATTTTCTCTTCAGAAGAGCAGCAGTTCTGTCTAGCATGTTATTCATTCATGTATTCACAGATTGGTTTACTCATATATTTGTATTGCATTTCTGTACTGAAACATGAGAGACTTATGCTATTAAAAATGAAGTATCTAATACAGCCTTCATACAGGTACAAGATCTTGTTTATTTTTCTCCCAGTATATCACAGAATCACAAAATCACAGAATTGCAGGAATTGAAAGGGACCTCAAGAGATCATAGAGTCCAACCCCCCTGCTAAAGCTGGCACCCTGCAATAGATCACATGGGTAAGCTTCCAGATGGGTCTTGAATAACTCCATAGAAGGAGATTCCACAATTTCTTTGGGCAACCTGTTCCAGTGCTCTATCACCCCTTCTGTTAAGAAGCTCTTCCACTCTTCCTGTGTTGAAGTTTTAAGCAATTACTCCTTGTCCTGTCACTGCACACCACTGAGAAGAGCCTGGCCTCATCTTTTTGCATCCCACCTCCCTTCATATACTAATAAACTTTTATCAGATGCCCTCTCAGTCTTCTTTTCCCCAGGCTCAACAGATCAAGGTTACTCAGCCTTTCCTCATATGGGAGGTGCTCCAGGTCCTTCGTCATCTTTGTTGCCCTTCTGGACTCCTTCTAGGAGATCCCTGTCTTTTTTAAATGGGGAGCTCAGAAATAGACACAGTAGACTAAATGTGGCCTCACCATGGCAGAGTAGAGGGGGAGGATGATCTCCCTCGACCTGCTGGCCACATTTTTTTTAATGCACCCTGGGATACCATTGATCATCTTGGCCACAGGGGCACACAGGTGGCTCATGGCCAACCTGTCAAGTAGCACACCCCTCCTAGTCGTCTCATCCATTGCCTGTGTCAGAAAGCTGTCATCAAAGCACTGCAGGAGCTGCCTGGACCTTGTGTGCCTGGCCATGTTTCTTAATCAACAAATATCAGAATGGTTGAAGTCCCTGATTAGAACCAGTGCTGGGGATTGAGAGACTTCTTCCAACTGTTTCTAGAAGGCCTCATCCACTTCCTCCTCCTGATCAGGTGACCTGTAGTACACAACCACAACAGTGTCACCTATGTTAGCCCTCCCCTTAATTCTTACCCACAAGTTCTACACTTGTTTGTCATTCCCCCACACAAGTGAAGCTCAATACATTCTACTTGCTTTCTTGCATAAACAGCAACTCCACCACTTCTTCTTGCCAGCTGGTCTTTCCTTAAGAGGACATAGCCATCCATAACAGCATTCCAGTCATGTGAGCTGTCCCACCATGTCTCCGTGGCTGCAATGAAATAATGGCCCTGTGATCACACACAGATACCTAGTTCTTCCTGTTTATTTCCCATGCAGTGTACATTAGCATATGGGCACTTTAGGGAAGCAGAGGGTGCAGGTATCTCTGGAGGAGTGCTGAAGGTTTAGGCTGAGCTATTGGCAAAGGAAACTTGTTAACCTCAGTTAAATAATTAAAAAAGGAAGAATCTGAGAGGTAGGCCTGAGTAGTACTAATAATTGCTGTCATACCTTACAACAATATTAAAAATCATTTGTCTATTCCTCCTTCCACTTTGTACTACAACATTCACTCAAATTTGTGTGATGTTTTTAATTGTTTCATATTGAGTATCAAATTAAGAAGTATCTCGTATTCAGTATAATTTCTTATCCCTTTTTGGATGCACCTTCATGTTTATTGTCATTCACACGGGAAATTCCCAGTAAATACAAAAAAATATGAGAATACCTGTCAACGGTTTACAGGTTGGTTCGGCCCGGTTCTGTGACTAGTGGGGCGGAGGGATCCATGGATCCACACCTCCGGAAAAGGGAAACAGGGGACCCCAAAATAATTGAAAACAGCAGCAACAATCTGAGGTGGAACAAACTAATTTACTAA
>JAOWBP010000001.1:118149419-118256845 GCA_028571105.1 Tragopan temminckii | reverse complement strand
CCCTACAGAGGGATCTGGACAGGCTGGATAGCTGGGCTGAAGCCAATGGGATGAGGTTCAACAAGGCCAAATGCCAGATCCTGCACTTTGTCCGCAACAACCCCAGGCAACGCTACAGGCTTGGGGCAGAGTGGCTGGAAGACTGTGTAGAGGAAATTAACCTGGGGTTATAGATCGATGCTTGGCTGAACATGAGCCAGCAGTGTGCCCAGGCGGCCAAGAAGGCCAAAGGCATTCTGGCTTGCATCAGAAACAGTGTTGCCAGCAGCAACAGGAAGTGATTGTTCCCCTATACTCAGCACTGGTGAGGCCACACCTTGAGTGCTGTGTCCAGTTTTGGGCCCCTCACTGCAAGAAAGACATTGAGGCCCTGGAGTGTGTTCAGAGAAGGGCAACAAAGCTGGTGAGGAATATGGAGCACAAGTCTTACGAAGAGCGGCTGAAGAAACTGGGATTGTTTAGTTTGGAGAAGAGGAGGCTCAGGGGAGACGTTATTACTCTCCATAACTACCTGAAGGGAGGTTGTAGTGAGCTGGGGATTGGCCTCTTCTCTCGTGTAACTAGTGATAGGACTAGAGGGAATGGCTTCAAGCTGCACCAGGGGAGATTCAGGCTGGACGTTAGGAAATACTACTTCTCTGAAAGAGTGGTTAGGCACTAGGATGGGCTGCCCAGGGAGGTGGTGGAGTCACCGACCCTGGAGGTATTTGGACATTGTGTTGAGGGACATGGTTGAGTGAGAACTGTTGGTGATTGGTGGATGGTTGGACTGGGTGATCCTGTGTAGGTTTTTTCCAACCTTGGTGATTCTATGATTCTATGATTCAGCCCCTCAGGTCCTCTGCACACATCTACATGGAAAATGCACATACTTAAATTTGCTCTTTGGATGATGGCTGTCTGCCCTTACCCATGCACAGAAGGATTTTGTACACGCAAGATTCATAAAGGGATATGGCTGATACATTGTGGGTAGAAAGTTTTGAAACTAAAGGTCAAGCTCCCCTGTCATAAGAATGTTAGTTGCTGGAGACAGATGTACATAAATTGGTTCTTGACTTTCCAGAAGTTATTTATGAACTGGATATTATTAATGACCCTTTGGTCATCTGGGACTCTTACTTTCTCTGTGTGAGTACCTGCAGAGTACAAGAGGGGAAGAGTTAAAATGTGACCCCATCAATGGCACTATAAAGGGTAATGAGAAATGCTTTCCCGGAATAAAAGTATGGTGAAGTATATAAATGGAATGTAGTTTAAACTAATTGACTCATTAGTAGGAAGCATGAAAATGTACACTGGAAATTCACTCTGTTCATCCTACGGTATCATGTTGTGTGAGTCATGATTTTTGTTGTTGTTTTATTTTCTTAATTCTCTGATAGCTGCCAATATGATAGCTGCAGTTTCAGAAAGATCCGTGTGCAGGTCATCTATGGTATGAATGTAGAGAGAAGCCTTTAAGGACAAGTGATTTATTTAATAGAATCACAGAATCATAGAATAATGTGAGTTGGAAGAGACTCAGAGGGATCATCAAGTCCAACACCTAGCTCCACACAGGACCCCCTGACGTTCAAACCCTATGTCTGAAAGCACTGTCCAAGTGCTTGAAATCCAGCAGCCTTGGTGCCGTGACCACTGTCCTGGGGAGCCTGTTTCCGTGCTCAAACACTCTCATGTCTGAGACAGGCTTGAATATTCTCTGATAAACTGTTGCATGACCAGTTCAGCCCAGGCAGCCTCCAGTCCTGACATCACCAACCAGTTCACTTGTGCTGGTGAGCAACAGATCCAGTATTACTTCTCCTGTGTTGGAACTGTATATTACTTGTCTCAAGCTGTGGCTGTTTATTACTTGGACATTCATAAACTGTGTTACCAAAATTGCACACTGCTTGAAGTGAGGCTGCAACAGTGCAGAGCAGAGCAGGACAAACTTGGCTAGCAGCACTGGACCAACTGCAAGCCAGATTACAGTTGGCTCTTTTGGCTGACACTGCTGACTCAGATTCAACTTGCCATCTGTCAGAACCCTGAGATCCCTTTCTTAAGATCTGCTTTCCAGTCTCTCATCCACTATTCTGTACATACATTCAAGGTTGACCCATCCCAGTTGCAGAATTCTGCACTTCTTCTCGTAGAACTTCTTGTTGGTGATTGTCTAGTCCTAATTTGTCAAGATCTCTCTTCAAGGCCTTTCTACTCTTGAGGGTGTCAACAGTTCCTCCTAATTTATTGTCATTTGCAAACTTAGTATGCAGCCATGACAGTTATGAAAACATGGAGCCATGTGGAACACCCACTAGTGACTGGCTGCCAACCTACTGTAAGCTCATTTACTGTAACCCTAAGAGTTTGACCCACCAACCAATTGTTCACACATCATTTTATGTATTTACGTATTTGATAAATTAGTGCCTCTTTTACTGCTTCAACATCATGTTTGAGATAGAGTGGTGTTTCCTCTGATTTCTTTTCTTGCTTAATGAAGTGTAGTTTCTAATATACCTAATAAGCACTCCAGTTCTTGCTCTTTTACTATACACCTTGCCATAAGTTAAAAGTCTGTGCACAGTTGGAATCCACCTGTAATTTTTCTTATTTAAGGTCATTTTAATTCATATGCAAATTCAAGACTTCACAGACCTCTAATGCTGCATAATGAGAGTGGTGTCAGAGCAGGAATCTCTAAATGAATAAGTTTTTTTTTTAATCAATTCTTCTATGTTTACACCTGGATTTCCCTGTATATTATAATTGCCTCTGCTTGGAAGTTTATCTGGTTGGAATTTGATGATGATATCATTTTTTTTTCTGAGCATCTCTCATTTGAAAATCCAGCTGCTTTCGCTCTGGTTAGCTACTGCATATCAGGAAAACTCAGATGCATCACCTGAAGTCCGCCATTCAAGCACAAAATACCTGGTGCTTTTGCAAACCCCTATCTCCTGTGCACGCACCAGTCTCCAGAAGGTTGCTACTAAACAATGTGCAGCTTCTTTGACTTCCTGGTAGCTTTGCCCTCCTGTAGGTTTGTGCAGAGGAATCCCAGGGCAGAACTGCCCTGGGGAAATGTTTCATGTAGCAGCTAGACAGACTCTTCCCTCAGGCACTGTTTGACACTGAGCAGGGGCATGTGTGACTTGAAAGATTGTTTCTTTCCTACAAAAATACTACTAGTTAGTCTAACAAATTCTTTTAATAAATGCCATAAATGTCGTACTTTTCCCTTAGCTCACCAAATTGCAGTGACACTACTGCCAGCATCACATAACATTTTGAAAACACTTATTTTTGATTCTGTCATCCCAGTAGTTACATATACACATATATTCCCCCCCACCCCCCTCAAATTGTGGTAACTGCTACCATTTTGGAGTGTGCTGCTTCTAAGTTGTGCTTTCCCAATATGGATCTGACCCTCCTGTAGAAGCTGGACACTCTTCTAGGCAATTGTTTTCTCTCCTGGGCTGTACATATCCAAAGGGGTCTGGTATTTTGGAGAGCTCTCAAAAGGCAAATCATTGTTAGTGTTACTGGTACAAAGAAGGATCCAGATTGGGGCTTAAAGAAAATATTTCTTACGAAAGGGAAGCATGTGTGTTCCTTTGAAAACCCTGGGCAATGCTGTCATGTTAAAATGCTGTTTACATGAGGCTAAAAACCCAGAGACAAGGTTTTGCCCCATTATGTGCATCTGCTTGTCTGATTCACAGTATTGATCAGTAGAAAGACCTCTGGCAAGGTAAGTTGACCCTTCAGGCCTTAGAGCATGAAGCACTGGCAGCCTTAAATGGCTTTCCCACTGCTTTCCTGAAGATGAGTGCTAGTGGCTTTAGAAAAGCTCATGAGAATACCACTGTTAATTCTTGCCCTTGAGTGATAAAATTGTACCAGCCTTGCTCCAGGCTGGGGAAGAAACTTAGATCAAATCCAAAGAACAATATTTTGTTTTGTTCCCCTGTGGTAGCTAATTCTGTAATTCTGTGCAACTGGCAATGAAGTCTTTGAGCAGCTCCACTAAAAGCTGGCACTTTATAGCAAACTATATATTTGCTGTCCTTTTTTTTTTTTCTCTCTTTTTTTTTTCTTCTCAGTATTTTTTTTTGTTTTTGTTTTTGTTTTTTTTTTTTGCTGTGTTCCTGAATGTCTCAGCAGGTTATTATAAATACATCTTTTTTAAAATTCACATCTAATACTTCAATACTTCTAGTTAGCATGCAGCACTTTTACAGAGAGCATGAATTACGCAGGATGCGAACCAATAAAGATTTCATTCAAAACCTTAAAATGGGCATTTTTTAGAAACACTGGGGGATAAGACAATAAAATCCAGAATAAAAACAAAATAGTGTTCCACTGAGAATTGCTTATCACTAGCTGGAAGATTTTGCTGACTAACCCATGGGGGTAATGGCTGACAAACTTTCCCTGAAATCTGTCAGTCCTGCCATTTTCTGCATGGCTGCGGAGTAAATCACAGGCAATAAGCAGGAGCAGCTTGCTCAGTAAATCACCGCAGCACTCCTCAAGCACTGTAGTAAATAGACAGGAGACAAGTTTGAGGCATGTCACCTTACATCCAGTGTTTGGACAACAGTCAATTAGATTTTACAGCATGCAGTTACACTGAAGCTTTACTGCTCTGTGGATGGTGGGATAGCACAGAGCAGGTGCTTATTTATACTGGTAGGCAGTAAAAGCAAAATACTATTATTACAGATTTTTCCTCCCTGTTTCTTTTCGAGCTTGGTTGCGTTATGTTTTCATGTCAATTTTGAGATAATGTGCATCAGTGCTGTCAGAAAATGTACACGCTCCCTGCAAGGCAAATATGCTGATCCTGCGGGTGTGCTCCCTACAAATGCCATGATATTCTGTGTATCTTGGCTGCTTCTGAATCTGTCACTTGTTTGACGTTTTGTTTTGGTATCTGTTTATTTCCAGAGACAGTTTTTAATGTATCATCCCAGTGTGGTCTCTGTGAACAAGAAAGTTATTTCAACTCTTAGAATATAGATTTTCTTGTATTTTCAATAATGAAATCTGAGGTTTATGTTTATGTGGTGAATGCAAAAGGTGTTTCTTTGAAGATCAGATCCCAAGCTTGTGGCATAGGGCATGGCTTTGTCCTGACAGCTTTGTCACTATTGGTGACAAGGTTTTAATAATAGCAGTAGGGAAAGTTCTAACTCATATTTGGAGCAGGAAAACGACCTTCTTCCCTAAAAATAAAGGGAAAAAGCAAGCTTGATTAAGCAGGGAAGCAGAAAGAAAGCAGTGGAGAAGAGATTTAATAGGAAGTTTATACAGGGAAGAAAGGATGCCCATGGATGTCCTGTGTCTGTGCTGTAACAAGCTGATAAATGCCTTGAAGGTTTATACAATTGACTGGGGAAATCCTCAAAAGTCTATCCATATATTTTTTTCAGTTCTGCCCCTATATTTTTTAGTGTGCTTTTCACATGTGAATATAGTCATTCTGCCATTCCTTTTCACTAAATTGATCCCTGCTGGCTGTTGAGTAGGAAGGAACCCATTATTTTCAGTAAGCTTTGGAAAATCAGGGAAATTCTCTTTAAAATTTGCTAGGAAAGACACATTAAGAGAAATCTGGAGCCAGAATATATTTATCCTTCTTATGACTTTTTAAAGGTGGGAGAGTCTGCCTCTGTGGGCCATAATTGAAGGTAAGCCTAACTGTGGCATCTCTGCTTTCTTCAGTTTGCAGATTTGTCACAGCTACTCAAGCTAAGTGGTTCCCTGCTTGCTGTAGAGAATAAGGGAATATGATGGCAAGGTGAGGGCGCTGTGGGTACGTGACCAAGTTCTGTGGGTTAACCTGGCAGCAACTCAGCACCACACACCCATTCACTCATTCCTCCCAAGAGGAGAAAGTTGGAAACACGACCTGTGGATTGATATAAAACTTTTTACTAAGACAGAAAAGGAAAATGGAAACAAAAATGTGATGATAACATATATATCTGCAATGCAGTTACTAACCATCTGCTGGTTGATGCCTCACTACCAACATATCTCAGCCCTAGCCCTTAGGGTATCAGGACTGACCTTGAACGGTCTTTATTGGATTGCTAATTGACTGGGAGTCTCAAGAGCTGCTATTATTCCTCCTTGAATGGAATGAGACTGCAGAATTTAACAAGAGCTAAATTGAAGAGTTCTATAAAAATGAAACACGATCCTGTACACATTATACTGTGAAGGTATACATAAAAAGATACTTGTATGTTGAAGTGTTTATAAGAAAGAAGCTGTACACACAACAAACTAATTTATCTCCTTGAAGTGATAGAAACATCTACTACTAATTAACAAATATAGTAATTATTTATTAGATTTAAAAAAATATTTTTTTAAAATTACTGAAATATATTCACTTTCATGAATGTATTCATACTGTATTGTGAAGGATTGTTAAAAGTAGTAGGTTACTTTAGAAGTATCCTTATAATGAAAGTAAGAATAAACAAAAGTTATCAAAGACATAACAGTTGATGTATACTTAATTACTTTTTCTTTAAATTGTAGCTCATTTATTGAATTGATTTAATATCTCTATAATATACTGAAATTATCTTGTTGTAACAGAGGCCAATGACAAACACTTACATGGTTTGAAATCAGGAGTAGATAACATGATAGCAGTGATGACAACAGTCTGTCACTAACCCAGTTGGGAAAAATAAGACAAATTAATTTGCAGTTGTTTAGAAATAGCTGTAATATTTACAAGCAATGCATTTTTACATACATTTGTTCTCCCATAATATGCATATGCAGGAAGTTACCAGCAAGCTTTCTCTTTTATACTCAGTGGTGATTAGCAGAAACAGTTCAGGTGCTGCTTGGCTTATAGGACACTAAGAGATGCCCAGCAATTTATTTTAATATGAAGGGGAAAATAAATAGGTTTTTACCTGTCACTGTTGTAACACTTGTTGAGTTCATCAGCAGCCTGAGATCTTGAATAAAATCAGTGAGGAACTATGCTTTCAAATGGGACTCAGGCCATGATGTGTGCTCCACTTTTCACTGTGAATGAGTTTCTCTATATCTGACATTGGCTAGGCATTTATTTTTACTGTTCTTTCATTGAACTATTAACCTCCCTTCTGTCCTGAGGACTCAGAGCTCATTTGTACTGCCTGTGGAGTCCCTGTTTTTCTTCACAGAGACACTTCTCTTTCTTTCCCTCTAATGCTCAGAGTTTTTCTTGACAAAGAACTCAGTGCCCACTTTGTGCTCTCCTTGATACACTGATGTAGTGGGATTTTATGTCTGGAATTTTAAAAGAAGATAAAAAGAATAAATGCAAAGTTGAGTTTGTGTAAATGCATGCTTGTCTGTATGGAGCCAGAATGCTCCTCTCTATCACTTCTTAATTCTTATTTCATTAATAATCATAATGTGATTGTCTTGATTAGAGTCAAATCAGAATTACTATAATGGAGTCCCTATGATGGAATTACTATGGACTTACAACATATAATAGACTTCAGGATTTCTATTCAATATCTTCATCGATGAAAACAGAAAGAAATCAATGTGAACGTTCAAAGGAGAAACTCCTGAAGAGAAAGACATTCTTACCTTCTCTTTATGATTCTGTTTTCTATAAACTACAGCAGAAATAATGAAAAAGTATGGGAAATATTTGCATTTAAACGTTTGACTGAAATAATAGAAAACTGTATATTTATCAGCTTGAGCTGTCAGCCTTTTATATGTCTACGGAGTGATGAGATCAAATAGTTCCTGTAATTACACTTCATTTTTCTGGTATACTATTAGCTAAATCTTATTACAGCTGTAGCACTGTAGAAAAATAACAGAAAACCCATTTTAAACATTCAATTTTCATCTCACTTAAAACAGAATAGGATATTTGAAAACAGAGAAGTATGCTATTATATTATTGTAATTAAGAGCTTTATACAAAAGCAGTCACTGAAGCATCACCACAGAGACAGGAATAGTGTAGTACATTTTTTTACCTTCTAAGAAAGAAGATGAGCTGTATACAGTATACAGGCCAAATCAGTTCAGTCCCGGTTTTCAGGCTGCAACAACTCCATCATGAAAATTTTGGGCAAATGTACACTGTTGAAGTGAATCTCCTAGTTGTCCCCACCTAAGATGCTCTGATATGGTTTCCAGGGAGTTTTTGGCTGAGAGTTAGGAGCATCCCTTCTGTAGGGACCGTAGCAAAAGTTACCACCCTATTGTGTACTAAATGCACTTCAGATCCCAGTGAGAACACAAGAGGCTGGCCTGACTGCTGGTCCCATGGGCAGTTTCACACCACTTCTGTACTGATCTGCTCAGTCCAGACAACTGGGTTAAATCTGCTGTAAGGTGACACTCCTAGGCTGTAACTCACTGAAGATGTAGTATTCTCAGCACCACTCCTGCTTCCACATACTGATTCTCCTATATTGTTCCATATTACTTGCAAATATAGACATAGCTTCTAATTTATAATACTTTGCTGATACATTTCAATATCATCTAAATGAAGACCAGAATGAAAGCTTAATTGACTTTTAGCAGGATTCAGCTGCTCTTCATTTACTTTTTTATATCCCTTCCCAAATTATTAAGAGTTTAAGCCTTTGAACAGTGAAATGGTAGGAGAGGTAAGAAATATATGAGGAGTCTTCTGTTGGCCTTAGCATATAGCCATCATTAGATGAATCACAGTAGCCTCTTAGTGATATAAAACAAGTTCAGCAATATTCACCAGGAAATGAAAGGAGAATCCGAAGAACCTTTACATCTAAATGATAATTTAGACAAGACAAAATAATTATTGTTGAAGCTAACAATCCTAGTCTTAGAAGTTCCACAGAAAATTTAATAAGTATCAAGAGCAGTCTGGATATCTTTCTTGTCTAGGAAAATTTTCAATGATGCAGCGACAACTCACTGATCTTGAGGGATCCAACAGAGTGATCACATTGACTTTGCCTAAGCCTAGCTCACTTTATCAATAAAAGCCCAGATGGATAAAGGGAACAGAGAGTTTTATTTACAAGTACATTGTGTGTATATTTCCAGATTAGATGTGGAGTTGTATAGTACATTACGCGTTTCAGATATGTTCAGGGAAGAACAAAAACCAGATGGACAGAAACATGGACTCACTGAGGAAAAAGGAAAAAAGTCTCTTTGACCTCAATGAAAGCAAGGTTAAAATAAACTTCTTAGTGGTTTCCACTCTCAATTGGGAAATGCTCATTTGCCCAGTCTTAAACACACTAGCATTCAAACAAAGTTCCCTTGACTTCTTTGCCTCACAATTTGGCACTACCATTTGCTAATATGAGTGATTCTCAATTTAACTTGCTGTGTTATTCCTTTGAACTTTTCTGTCTGTCTCTATTAGACATAATTGGCAAGTGTACAATAAACAGGATGCAAAAAGGCTGATACTTGACTTCAGCAGTCCATAATTAGATTAGGTTACATTGTATTCTGAAAAAAAAAAAAAGAGAAAAATAGGTTATGTAGCAGTCTGTAATTTTCCAGGAATTTCTGTGTCTCTGTGTGGGCTGTACTACTTATTCACTGTACATAAGGAACATAAAAGCCTACTACCTTAGCTGTCTGGCCTGTAGCTAAGTGTTTTCCTTTTTCTATTTTTTTTTTTTTAATGCCTCTTTACCCCTCTCATTCCTCATTCTTTTATTTTCTCATTTTCTTTCTTTCTTTTTTTTCTCTTTTCCTTTCTTTGTACCTTTTGCTTCTCTCATTAAAAAAAAATCTTTTTCCTATTCTTTCATCTTAAAGCCTTATTATAATAATGTCAGTCTGACAAGAAAAAGAAATAATTTTATGGTTAATTTTTTAATTTCAATTTTTTGGTTAACATCAAAAGTAAAACATTTTGACTGTATATTTTCATGCTGTACTAATATATTCAAGTATAAACTCTTATATAAGCAAAGTATGAAAAAGCTAGACTGTGTCAATTTTTAAAAATCTAACACTTATTATTGAAACTCTGAAGGAAGTCTGTCAAAGTCAGAATTTTAAGTCAGTCTGTTTTTCATTTTGATCTTGTTGCATGAGTGGGCATTAACTAAGTGAAGAAAAAGGGGAGGAGAAATAGATTTAACATTTGTCCTTAACACCATCAAACTGTGGATTTCTATTTTTTTCAGTAACCCTGCTAAATTTTTACAAAAGCATAGAACATATTTTTTTGTCCTTAGATCAATACCTTTTTATAATTTACTTTTCCTTATAGAATAAAATTTTTCCACTTTAGATTTTCTGATCCATTTCCACAAGAAAAAAACACACACCATGGGACTCTGATCACCCCTTTTTATTTGGTTGCTGCAGCCTTCTTTTCCCTTGGCAAAGGCTGCCTTGAGCTAGTACAGCACTAAAGCAATGACTTCTCAAATTGGTCCCTCACACTGACCGTACAGCACCTCTCTTTGATTCCCTCTATATGTGTTCCCTTCTTTTCTTCACATGTGAGCTGCTTGTCTTCACTTCCACTGATTTTTTATGGCCTGTTTCTACTACCATCTCTTACTGTGAGAGAGTCAACTACCACATAGGTAGAAGCCAAGCAGCTGGTTCCAATTAACCACCTATCTTTTTGAGAGCTGTCAGGAGCAGGGGGAGATCTAAGAACTATATAATCAAACCCAGCTCATTCTGAGAAGGCCTCCTACAGTGAAGAGGGGTAGATGATGAAGGCATATCAAGGGGAAAACAGCTCTTGGAAAGGAGGAAGGACAAAAGGTGTCATTAAAAAAAAACAGAAAAACCAAAAACACAAAACAGGGAACTGGAACTGAAAGTAATTGGGAACCCAACAATCCTGTGGCTGACTGCAACACAGTACAGTGGAAAAAGCATCTAGCCGTTTGCTATAGCTCTTTTCCCATCACGTAGACAGTCTTGATTTGTCATAAGCACTGGGTACAGCAGTACTGGGGAGATCACTGCAGATGTCTGCCTGGAGTTCTGTTGCATGTGTCTGTATCAATTAGAACTACAAGATTTATAAAGTGAATGGGTACCTCAATGAGTCTTTGGCCAGAGATCACAAAGTCTGAGCACCTTATCTAAGTGTACTTCCAGAGGAAATTAGGCAGGATGAATTGAGTTTTTGGTTGTCTATACTCAGGAGTACCTGCTTGTAAGTGTCTGAAAACTTCCCTTTCTCTTGACTTGATGACCTCTGTAAAGAAATTACAAGTGTGCTTACAGACAATCCTTGACTGGGCTGTTCATCCTTATGAAGGCCACAAAACCTTAGTTCAGTCTTTGTTTGCAAGAGTCTCTTTTAGCAGAATACAATAGTCATTTGGGATTTATGGCTTTACATTCTACCCTTTCACTCTGTGCAAGGATTCTCAAGGATGTCTGTAATCAAAGATCTATCTCTGTAAGTCCTTGTAATAAATCTTTCATTCTGCTTGGTAGATGTTTCATTCTCTTGCACATTGGTCAGTATTTAATTATCTTTTGTTGTTAAAGGACATGAATAAAGTCAAAATCAGAAATCAAGTCACTTCTTCCATTGTGAAAATCTTTTCACGCCACACTGGCCAAAATTCTTCAACATTTTCTAACATTTCTTGTATCTTTTCAGTAGAGTATAACATCAGCTGTTTTGCTTTTGGACAAGGAGAAGGAAGAATATTTGCCTAAATATGCACATATTTAAAAAACTCCATTTATGTGCTAGATAAAAAAAGTTTAGCAAGTGAATCTATATTGCTTACAACATGTGATTTTTCACATTTCGTATTTTCTTTGCATTTAACTTTGTATTTGACTTATTCTTCAGCTAGCCACTTTGAAGTTTTCAGACACTGCAAGGCATCTAGGTCCCTCAGCCTCCCTGCTATAGCCCTGAACTTGAAATACGCTCTCATTACGTTCCTTTTTAGTAGCTGGAGAGACATCTTTTATAGATAGAGTGAAGTTTAGGACCACATAGCCTGCACTTCCTTCATTTTTTCCTTCCTTTCTTCCTTGGCCTTGGAAGTGCCTGAACATCCAGGTGAGCAATTTTCCCCAGATCCCCAGTTATATGACTTTAACCTTATACAGATGTTTTGAAGTCTCTGGTCAACTGTGAATACTATAGAACATGTGGATTCTTGTGTGAATATCCAGCGGCACAGGCTCCTTTGATTATCTTTCAGAGAGACTGTTTCTACAGCCCCTGCCTGCTGATATACAAAATGTGTGGTTGAATCAAACTGACTTTGATATATGTTATTTTTCATGACCAAATGAAGCAGGGTAGTTCAGATTAACTAAAGTTTTCTAAACTAATTTTATTCAACCAGTATTTGATTATTATTATTATTATTTTTTCATAAGAATGCTCTTTTTCTTACTGAAAGATTTCATCCTTCCATCTCATTTTAAAAATGTCATGTGCACTTCATGTACAAGCTAACAATAACCAGTACTGGAAAAGTCAAGTGTCATTATTTTAAAACATGGCTTTAATTTCTGGAACTCTGTTATTATGAAAAGAAATACAATGAGTAAAAGGTATAAGACTCTTAATTTATCACTATCCCTAATACGCTATCAAGGATGTCTTTAACCTTAATTGTTTTTCACTGAGGCATTCAATTTCCTGTTCTCTGTTCTTGCAGTGCTTCTGTCTTTACTTGAAAACTGACTTCTTCTTAACATTGAAACTGCCAGAGATGCATTTGTAAAACAGGTAATTATAAAGTTTTCATGTGTAGATTAAAAGTCAATATCTCGTTGGAGAGCAATGTGCTCTGTTTTTAATTTTTCCAAACAGAATTTTTTAGCAACTTAATCAAGCACTGACAAACTGCTTTATTTATTATTTATATAATGGCTTTAATGAGTGAACCATAGATCATACTTATTCATGGTGTCAAAAATGACAAGAACTGAAAAACTCATATCTGGTGAAGTATTTGACCTTCTGTAATTAAAGAAGGAAGCATAACACAGGTGTCTTCCTGTAGTTAACAATAATACTCCTGAGAAAGTATCTACATTGCAACTTACAATGTGTTTCTTCTCAAAAATAGCTCAAGTAAAGTGAAAACACAACTTCACAACACAGTTCTTATTCAAAGTATAGTTTGGTGTTTGTAATGACTAACATACCAAAGATAGGCCATATTTCGTTTGATACTGTTACAATATAATTGGCCTCTGTAGGGTCTAGCTAACAGGAGAGAGAAAAATGCAATGCACAGCTCAACACATTGCCTGTCAGGTTAGGGTAATGGTGATTATGGTTGTGAAGATCAAAGTGAAAACCATCAGGAAATGAAAGAGTAGAAATGTCACTGAACACTTCAAAAACAGCAACTATCTGTAATTAGAAGGGCCATTTTTCTTTTGTCTTTAGTTCAGTTTGCTTACCTATATCTGTAGCCATCAGGAAGTTGTAAGCTTTGTAACTCATACTCAATGTCTTAGTTATTAAAACAGAACCCTGCTTTTGGTAAAGAAGGGTTTACATCCCAGATTTTGTAGCAAAAGCATATATTTTGGATATCTGACTGTATTTTGGCTTACAGTTATTTCAGAGAAGTGAACTCCTCTGATTTCATCCATTCTATTTGAATGTGTAATGTTTCATTCTTGAGCTGTTGTACTGGGAAGGAGCCGCACACCCCAGAGCTGGCCGTCTGTTGGAACTTTTTTTTTTTAAGTAGGTTGTTCTGAAAGTAATGCCTCCTATTTATTTCCATGGAAAATTCAACAGACACAAAGAGCACAATTGCACTGTTTCAGACACTCTCAGCTACAAAATATTATTTTTCAGCATTAGTTATACACTTTCACCAGCAATCAGTAAGGGTCTGCATGCTGTGCTTGTAAAAATCTATACCAGTGGAGCTGACCAGCTGTTTCACAGCTGCTGTGATGGTGTTGTTGTTGAAATGCACCACCTATCACCTCACTGTGCTCACATTCACTATTTGGTCTCCATAAGTATTTAGCAAGTATCAATGAATGTTGATAGATGCCATTTTTTCCACATGGAGGAATTCAGTTTCCACACCTTTGCTTCATGTGCACTTCCACATCAGACACCATTCTGTCTGACTGCCCCTGTGCTGCCATCTGTCCCACGGCAACAAAATTGAATGGAATATTGGTGGGAAGGTTCAACCTCTCACCAACCTATTCCTCTGATATTGTGGGCCAACATCATAAAATAGGAGGCATTACTTTTGGAGCAGATCTCATATATCAGTATTTGGAGGAGGACAGTTGTACTTCAATTACTTTATCCACCCTCTCTGGGATTTTGTACATCTCTCTGTTGCTACCCATCAGACGTCTCATCTCTAACTCTGCCTGTTAAGTTTTTCCAGGTAATGCAGCTGCTCCATACCCTCAGACACTTTAGATACACTTTTCTTTGCCCTTTCTAATTTCAGCTTGTCCTCGCAGAGATGTAGAGACTCCAACTACCCACAGTACAGTTAACAGCTGATTTAATCCTCAGTTTTTAAATATGGATTTAGTCTTCCTTATAGACGCCTGATGTTTTAAAACATGGATTTTCTTGAGTGTGACTGATATAATATGCTATATTAATTATTAAGTCACTTAAGTCTGGTCTTTAAGAACATTCATTTAAAAAAAAAAGTTGCATTATTCAGCAAGGTGTTCCAGAAGACAGACTCAGTGAAACTCAGGATTACTGCTACTAGCCCTTGCCTAGGAACCTGAGTCCTGGGCTGCAAATGTGTTGCAGATGTCAATGAACCCCTGTAGTGCCTCACAAGAGGTCAGTGCCTCCAATGGAACAAGCAGCACACTGAATCTTCACTAGCAGCAAGTAGAAGTGAAGAGAAGCTTCTCTCTTCTGAATTTAAGCCAATATGCTGAGGCAAGAAGTAGAGTTTGGGTTTTACTCCCCATATTTCTTTATTCTCTCAGGCTCCCTTAACCTTAAAAATCCTGGTAATAGATGAGACAGCGATTTTTCTCTGCTTTTCAATCTACAACTCTGTAGTACAAAGGGATGAGTCAAAGAAAGGGAGAGAGGCTGCCTTGGTGTTTCAGGATTTGTGTTATGGTCTTACTGCTAGATCACAGGATAAACCAGAAGAGGTTGACAAGACTGAATATTGAGCCCATCCCTCTTGCTTTGCTTCTGTATGAACAGTGTTGGACACTCAGTAGTATGAAAGAAAGGAGTTTATTTCTCCTGTTTGCTTGGTAATAAAAAAAGTAAGTAGCACGCTAAGCATTCCCCTGCTCCTTCTGGAGCTGCAGATGCTTTGATCTTTTACAAAGTCTCCCAGAGCACTTTCCTACTTCCCGCCACCTCTCTCTTAAACTACTTGAAAGCCATGTCATGAACAGTATAGAAAATGGAGTATAGATTAGATTAAATGTTTCCATATGGAGAGAGCATAGCTGTAAATTAGTGGACTCAAAGAAAGTTGTTAAATGCACATAAAAATAAAAGTCCTCCCCAAACACAATGCTGTTAATGACATGACATTCAATTATATGCTCATGGACAGACTAACTAGCGTCAGTGGTGAGGGTAGGTATTTTGTTTGTTGGCAAGCATGAAGTACCTGCCTGTAGAAGACAGATATTGGTTACCAAAAGAGAGCAGTTCTTTTTGACATGTATATAATTGCTGTTATTGATTTCAAAGCACTGGTGTATTAAGTAGCTGGCATTTTATAAAGAACTTATGTGTGACATATGAGTTAGTGTGTGTTTACACTGCCTGCATGGCTTCAAAAAATGATACTTAAGTGTTAGACTCATAGTGTAGTCCTAAAAATACAGGTTATTATTGTTATTATTATTATTTAATTTACAAAGCAACACAAAATACACCGAAGAGATTTTCTTGACCTGGAGAATATGTAATGTCTTAACATGTAACTGGTCAGATATTATATGACAAAGAATTTGTAGTAGAATACGTTATTCCCCAGAAACAAATTGGTCAGAGAACAGACTGATTTTCACAATTTTGTATTTAAAAAAATAGGAGATATTAGAAAGAGAGATAGAACAGTCAAAATTTAAAGAAAATATTAAACTATAATAGAATAACCTAGAAAAACATAAAAATGCTTTTATCTGTTTAGTAAGCTGAACTGACTCACTAGTGGATAGAACTAGATAGAAATAGAACTTTCACAACTTGTTTTCCACTTACTCTTTGTAAAGTAGAATTACTTTAAGAATTAATACAGGAATTTGGATAAAACCATTCATGTATGGGAACAAGCATAGAGGGATTATGCAGGTTAAAACATTCTACAATTAATAACCCAAATTGGAATTGAATTAAACAATGGTAATGACACTTGTGTTGGTGTCATTTCCATTAACAACCAGGTTCTCACTGAAGCTTAGTTCATGATTAGCATACTATGAACAGATAGAAGAATGCTGTGATGATATTGCTTGAATTTCCAGTACAAGTACAGACTTGGTTCAGTTTTGTTTCTTTTGCAGGAACTGGTAGATATACAAGGAGATGTTTTGAAATACTTGCAGGTCACTTGCAAGCTTGAAGTCCACTGACATTTAATGTCTGTGCAAGTGCTCTAGATGGATGCATGTACTGGTGTAAGCAACTACCCTGGCTCCAAGATTGTCTGGTGTCAAGGACCTATTGGAGTGTGACCTGGCTCTTCTCCAAGCAAATGCAGGGAGGGGGAGAAGAGAGAAATGTAGAATGGGATAACAGTTTGTTACCAGGTCTCAGTGTGAGGTATTAATAAGACTGAGATATAACGCAGATTCAGAAACAGTTTATTATATATTCATAGTGTCCTTATTTACGTTTCTGTAACGGTATACTATTAATGCTAAAATGCTCTGTTTTCCAATATTAAACTTCAGCTTGAAGTGAGAAGTGCAATTCTGATTTCCATCCAGGATAATTAGAGCAGGAGAAAATGTGTTACAAGTGTAGAGATTTTTTTGTTGCTGTTTACTCTCAGTTATTATCTCAGAACTATGCCCTTGTATGAGGAATTAGTACCAGCAATAAACAGAGAGCTATTTGCACCTTGTGCACAAGGGGAAAGAGAGAAATATACAGAAAAGCATTTTCAACAGACCAAGGGATAGGATGTCTGATTGCCTATTATCTGCATACAGATTTTCACTGGAAATTCTTAGTGTTTCAGTTGACTTGTGTGTGTTGGACATGCACAAACATGACGCAAGTCTGCTGAGAATGGAATGTATGATGTTTTTGTAACAAGTAATGGAAAGATACCACTTGAAAAAGCATTCAATTGAAGTTTCATGTTGTGGTTTCTCTGATGGCAAACCTAGATTAAGAAGGTCCTCGTCCTTTCTGTTTGCAGCTGCTCTCTTCTCTTTCACCCCCCTGTAAATCACTGTCTCTTTTGTCATGCCAAAGCAACTGTATATACAGTTTTTCTCTGAAATGTATGAGATGTATTATCTACAGCTCATACCCTCCCAATTTTTAATTGAGTGATTTTTTAACTGATCCAGTTTACAGCACAATCCCACAGAGAAGTGAATCTCATGGTGAAGGATTGTATTGCTTGTTACCACCGCTCAACCTAGCTAAATCTGAGGTAAGGCAATGACCTTGCTGCTTTGTCTCTGCTTTTGCACTTGTCAAGTTCAAAAAGTGATCCTGGGAGCTAAACCTGTAAGAAAAACACTTCAAACAGCCAACTCAGAACACATCCTTCTCTCGGTTTGGGATCCTTGGCTGGGTAACAGTAGGGTCAGATGTCAGACTGGGTGCAAGGGAAGCCAGCATGTGGGCTGACAGGAAAGGAAAATCACAGTGGGCAGCGTGTTTGATCATCTTAGCCATAACGGGAAGTGCGTCCCACAGGGAGCAGAAACAGGTGGTAGACAGTAAAGAGAATTACCTTATTGTCCCTTATAAATGGGTACATCCATGAGGGGATAACTGAAGTTTATTGGTGGAAAAACGTTGAATAATGCATTTTGTATAAACCTCAAATAGAATATTGCATTGGAAATTAGCTCATCTGTTTATGTTGGGTTAAGGTGTTCTCTGGCTCAGCAGCTAGATCTTTCTTTAAGTTCTTATTTGAAGGTGGGCATTTTTTTTCCCCTTTCATCATGTAGGACTCTATACTAATAGCAGTCAGTATCATATCGCTCTCTAAGAGCCTGATTTTGCTACCATAATAATACACAAATAATATTAACTTGTTTAACAAGTCCCAATGGGAATATTTTCTCAGAAATTATTTGAGCAGATAAGTAGCACATTCAGAAGTTCTAAACTTAATGGAAAACAGCTCTTTTTTGTTCATTTTTCTTCATGTAGGGTCATAGTGCACAGTCTCCTGCCACTGAATCAGGTTGACTTTAGTTTTCTGAAAAAGATCAATGTTAAATATTTTGTCCTAAAACTATCTTGTCATTCAAGTAGTTTTTACTGTCACCAGTTTTCTTTTTTCTTCCTTTAACTGGGGGGAAAAATATAAAAATGTAGTTTTTAATGTTCGCATAATTGACTTTCTTAAATGACATATAGAGTGGAGCCGATATCTACCCTAAGCAGATGGAAGAGAGAAAGACAGGTGTAATTACTTAGATGTTCATAAACTATGGTGATTTTAAAGAAGTAGGGATAGTTGGAATCTGAGTGTTTCTACCCTGAAAGTCTTATGCTATCTGAGATTAGAACTATGGAACCAACTGACTTGTTGTCTCATATTGCTGTCGGGAATGGTTATCTTTAATGTCTTAACATAAAGATATTTAGTACAGTTTTACTATTTTGGAATGCTGTTAGCAAACAGAGCTCTGTTTTAAAGGTTGTTTGAATTAGGGTGTCATTGGCAGTGAGATATAGGATCTGTTCTGTTATTGCTCCCATATTTCCACTAATTAAATGTGTGCTTATTTTGATCTCTTGCATGTCTAATCAGCTGAGCTTTATCTCCTAGGCCTTGCCAGAAATCCTAAACAACCAACATTAATAATATACATATGCATGTACAAACAATACATGCATCAATTAGTTTCCTTTGTATTTATTAGAGTGTGTATGTATGGAGTAGACAATCCTTCATGCTCCCATTCATCTCTTCTCATACCAACATTCATAAACAAACAGCTCTGTTGCTAAATGTGGTTATCTCTAATTCTGTCTAAGCAATGCCTTGAACGAATTTTGTAAAGTATATTTGCTAAAAATCTGTACGTTTTCGTAACTAAGAGTAGAGTTAAGGTAAAACTGTTTGAAAAACAATTAAGGAATCCTTTCCATGTTTCTCACATAACCAGACCTGTGTCATTTCCAGAGTACCATAGATTCATTAATTGTCTGCTAATCACCTATCTCTTTCCTCATGATGGTGTTTAAGTATAGAGAGTTTATAACAGACCTACTCTTTCGGCGTAGAAGCAAATGTATAAGGTGATCTATCTTTCTTTCATTTTTAAAACAGGGATGGGATCCAAATTGGACTCCTTGCTTTTTGCACACAAAGGGACCTGCTTTATTACATGGTGTTATGTATTATATTGTCTAGTATTTTATTTTGTTGTACTTCAGAGCCCCGTTTTGTTTTGGAGAATTATGCTGAAGAGGAAGATTGGCTTTTACGTAAGTAGAAGTATTTTGATAAAAGTAAAAAATTAACCTTAACTAAATAATTCAAATTTTCTTCTTTGGTAAGTAGATTCTTTACGCTTTCTAGCTCTCCAGTTTTTCTGAGCACCTTTTTTTTTTCTTCTACTTCCTTTGTATTTGTAAGTCAAATGAGGATTTCAGTTCAAACCTCACTCTACTAAAAGTGATACTTTTATTTATTTTTATGGCACATAAGAACAGTTTGTCAGTCTCTCAAGGATCCTTTAAAAAATAGCTAATCTGGGTAAACTGACATGTAATCAATTTCTTTATTTACATTCTGACACAAACTGTAATGCTTTAATTCACTTTGCAGCGGAAAACTTGGATATATACCCAGAAGTAAAACAATACAGAAAATGTGAAATCTCATCAAAGAGATAACAAATTTATTTATTCTGAGAAATAGTAAATTCTCAAAAGATTTCAGCTATTGTGAAACTGTGTGAGAAAAGAGAAGAGGAACATGTTAGAATGACTAAACATCTGAGAGGACTTGCTACAGACTACTTAGTTGAAATAGGTTGCAAACAATTTTTTTCAGAGTGAAATGAGTCAATACGATTGCACTAAATTTAAAAACCAAAATACCTCATAATCTATTTTTGTGATTACTTTGAGAATATTTCAAATATACTGAACATGGAATAGCTCTATATTTTGTTAGATTTTTCTTAGCAAAGAATAGAAAGTGAAGATCAGACATCAGGGGGATACGTGTCGGAGCTGCTGTCATGTCTCTGTATTTCTTCAGGAAGAATTAGGGCATTATTTTTGTTGAATAAGTAACTTTAGAGTTGGACCAATGCAGTGTTTCTATTAGCTTTTGGTGGAGACTGTCTTTGCAGGACTTTGGTACTGATATTCCTGAACAGCTAGTAGAAAGCAACCACTCCATGGTTCCACTTTTGCGGGGAATTTGTTTCCACAAAACATCATTCAGTACCTGAAAATCAATACTAAAATGTAGAGTTAAGACAGAACAAATCACCACAGCATGCAGTGCACCTGAATAGATACACTATAACAGATGCTCACAGCCAGAAGCTTTTTTATTAATGTGTTAAAAAAACACAATAAGTTATATCCATATATTTTTTACAATGCTTTGCTTTGTTGTTCTTCTTCAGAGCTGTTTGGTGGATTCTTTCTGCCTTGACTACTACTTGGTAAATACCTCACATTAGAAAAGCCTTCTTAAAAAAAAAAAAAAAAGAAATGAACAGAAAAAAAAAAAACCAACAAAAACAAATAGTTTAGATGAACAAATTGTCATGTTTCCATTAAAAAAAAAAAAAAAAAAAAATTACTCAGAGGAAATGGTGGTCAACATATGAAATACAGCCAGTTGTATTTCCACTCTATGAGGCAATATGGAAAAACAGGTACGTTCCATGAATTATGGATATGCATTCAGTAGTGGATAAGCACGTGTGTAATATCTATTTATTCTCCGAGATGGTCTGACTGAAATCCTCTGAGTGCATTGCACTTTCCATCTGTTGCACCGAATGCCTGAAGACACAGTAATGCTCTGCTGCTTCTGCCTGCATGAGAAGTCACTGGGGAGCTTTTGCAGTTTCTTTGCTGTGTTAGCAACCGACAAATGGAGCTTAAGTTGGACCATTTCGTACCACCACAAATAGGAGAGATTTTTACTTGGTCAAGTAGTAATCATGTGCTCTTCCTAGGATTCAGAAGAGGAGCTCTGGCAAATGGCTGTAATATCCTAATGGATTATAAGGATTTTGATAGCCCTAACAATACTTGCACTTTTACCATTTGGAAAACAAGTGTCCATTTGAAATTCATCATGCTGAATATCATCAAGCAATAACAATTCTCAGCTGCCTGGGATGTTCTTATAGTTTCAAAATCTGCAGATGGTTGACTTTAGAAATGATTTCTGAATTGGTTCACATCCTTCGGGCAACAATGTCATTTCACTGAAGTTTAAAACTTCCTTACTGTGCAGTGCCAACTAAAATACTAACAGGCTGCCAAGCTTTTGTCTGGCCTTTGCATGTGAGAAGGATTACTGCTGCCAGATCTGTAAAAGCTGTACATTAAAATATGAATTCCATCAACTTACTATATTACTTAATAATTTATTAGTGATTTTTTTTTTTAATCCCATGAAAAATCAAAATCTCTGAGGTAATCCCTGTGGAGTTATTGTTGCTCCTCACATCTCATTGCAGAATGAGAATTCTTTTAGCTGCTTTCCAGAATGAATCTGTGTGATTTCTAAGGCTGAACTGCATCATTCATATGGAGTTATCTGGGAAATTTCAAAGACTTTGGGTAGTCAATCACTTAGCCTTTTGGGACTGTTGAATTGAAAGACTGTCAGGACCACACATGCTGTTTCCTTATGTTTTTGGTTGCTTGGCTATTACAGAGAGTTTACCCTTGGGCCAGTAGGAAAGATTTTCCCAGACAACATTCTGTCACTAACAACAAAGCCCACAATATCCCCATGAGCATTAGAAATAATTGATGAGGAAGTTTAACTTTCATCACCTGCTCAGTGTGTGAACTGACTCTACTTTAGTTTTGCAGTTTCATGATGTGTTCCCCAATAAGGCTAGGTACTCTTTGGACATAAAACGCAGAATGATGGAAAAAAAACAATATTTTAGTGTATGTGTAAATATACATAAAAAAGTATCTGCCATCTGCAAAACATCGTGCAACTTACAGAAAAGACCTTAAGCACAGTATTTGATCTGCAGATGCGAATAACATTTTTTTTTGTGGGTGTCGAGATTGGCAGCTATCACTTTCATTTCACGGACCATTCTGTCATCTGAAGGGTCTGGCCTGAAGAGTGCTAGGAGAAACTTGTTTTTATGAATTATGATCTACAGTTTGTAATTCCTTTAATGGTCTGTCAGGGTGCCTATAGATGGTATCTTTTTGCTGCTGATTAAACAAACAAAAGCATTCAATGGTGACTATTTTCTCCCTTCAGATAAAAGAGACAATTGGGAATATAAATATTGATATTATTAAGAGTGAGAAAACCTATGACAGAATCCTCTTGAATTGCTATTGGTGCCTATCAGCAATTTACAACTGGCATTAAATTCTGACAGATGTAATGACTTCATTAGTGAAACTATTTGGAGAAAAAGAACTCAAGAACTTCGTGAATGTTTAGTGAACACAAAATTAAGCTGTGTCTTGCCCACTTTCATGAAATTTGGAAGTTAAATTTGTTCCTGGTAACACCTTGCTTTTCCTGTGTTTTGACTAATGATCTGATTGTATAAAAATTGAAAATCTGAAGTAATGTAACTTCTGGAGAAATTATTGTATTATTAAAAAAAAATGCATCAGCTATTACTTGTAAGAAATAGGGGTTATAGAATCATAGAGTGGCTTGGGTTGGAAAGGACCTCAAGGATCATCAAGCTCCAACCCCCCTGCTGTGTGCAGGGCCACCAACCTCATGTCTAATACTGGACCAGGCTGCCCAGGGCCTCATCCAATCTGACAGAATCATACAATGGATTCGAAGAATGTATGCTTCACTGATTTTCTCTGAGGGAGATATTCAATTTCTTTTGTGTTTGTCACTATGAAAAATGGTAGGGGAAAAAATTCACTGATATGTAGTAAGGGAGCTACAATCTAGTCTCATATGAAAGCTTAGGTAGGGGTAAAATAACTGTAGTGATAATAAGGGTGCATTTTTCCAGGCTAGGAAGTGAAAACTATTTGAAACTAATGTAGGTCTCAGCTGGTTCAGAGCATGTTCTCCTTGACTAATCAGTGGGGATCCAAGCTTGTAGTTTTGCATATTATTCTACTGCTACATTCAACAAGTCTCGTTAATTTGAAGAAAAAGTACAGCTAGCTCTCTAGGAGCTTCAGAAGATACTTGATTAGAAGATAGTATAATATGCTTTACCTTTATAAAATTTTTTTTTTTATATTGGATATAGAAGTTTGCTTGTGAATTATTATGTAGACAGATTAATAAGGACTATTTATAATTTTGGTTCCTTTTCAAGGAATTAAAAAGACCCTGGAAATACAAAAGCCATGACAGATTGCCTGGAAGTTTGCAGTAAACACTGGTTTGAAAAGCTTGTAACAATCTCCATCTGTTCACTGCACACTTGAAAAGGTTCACAAAGTCTACGCAGTAATACAAAGATACCTGTGAGGGCAGATCTCTTCCTAGGAGGATTGTTTAATTTCATTTGTGCTGTTTGGGAAATTTCCTAAATACTCATGAAAAGATTTTTTGTTTGTTTTCACTGAAGACAGCTGATCAAGTGGTTTTCATTCCTGTGTCTTTTTTTATGTTCACATCTAACATAACATACCTTTTTTCATAACTTCAGTAACAAGTGAGTGAGGAGTCAGTAACTTTTTTTTTTTTAAACTAGGTTCTCACAGGTGTGATTCATATAAGCTGTGATCCTGGAAGTACACGCATACTGGACTTCCATCACAGCACTGTGTCCAAGGTAGTGCTTGCAAATTCCCTAACGCTAAGATTAGGACCTAAACTGAAGTATTAGTTAACACAAATAAGTTTTTTCAAATGGTTTACTTGACTGTACTTTAAATGTATGAAAATTCATATGGACCTACATAACTGTTATTAACCAGGATAGCATCTGAATTATAGAATGTATTTTTCTCTTGAGTTTAGTGATAGGTCTTTACAGGGATAGACATTACAAAACTTGTTTTGTGACATATCTGTTTCTTTTACTGAGAATAGTATTCTTCATAACTTGTTTATGCTTTCCTTCACAATTAATTTCGTAAGATATTCTCTGGAAGATACTCAGACATAGATTCTCATTAATTAAGTTCCTTAGGAATAATGGAAAATCAAGATTTGTTGCATAATGATAGAAATGTTATAATAGAAATTTCCTCTGTGTTAACAGTTTCATATTTTTGTCACATTACAACATACTGAGAGTATCAGGAAAAAAAGATTCCTTGTTTCCTATTTCAGTACACAAACTGCCTTGCAATGAAAATCCTTGACTTTCAGTATTTAGCATTTATAAATAGTAAACTGCTGATGTAATATCAGCAGTATTAGTAGGACAGTAACAATACTCTATAACTGTATTAAAGACTAAAATCTTGCAGTTCCTAAATAAGGGAAGTTCTATTTCTCCAGGAATAGCCATTCAGCCAGCTAAAAGCTGAAGATTAATATGTATGGAAATTCAGAGATTAGGCAAAGGCCGCGCTGAATAAGAGCTGATGGACTTGTTCATTTTATCATGTGCTATAGGACATATCTATTTTCCCAGAAAACCCTGCTATGAACTTTTGGGTAACTCAGAAATTGTGCATACTTGAAGACTGCATTCAGCCATCCTCGTAAGATCGGCTGCATAAGTATCTGATTTTCCTACTCAGTCACATAAATGGTGTCACTTAAGGCATCTGGAAGTTGTGTGTCTGAACATGAAGAAATTACACTAAGCTCTCACTGTTGTGACTAGAGAGAGAGATCAAATGAATCATACTGAAGAGGGATATTAGACGACTGTTTCAGGATGGTGTGGATACTGTTTGTTACCAAATGAGGTATCTGTTGATTCAGCATCTCTAGAAAGAGCCTCAACTGGCTGGATTGGGTTTAGATTTCTAATGGGTCCCAACCAATCTAATGAATTTATTCAGTGTGGACATGGAGTAGCAGTAATGTAATTTTAGGAAAACAGATTTGTAAATTTTTAGCTATTCAGCATTCAAATGTAGGAATCTTACCCTGACTCTTTTAAAAAATTCTTCAGCTTTGAAGAGTTTGGTCGTTAAAGCAACAAATATTGTCTTGGAGAGTTATTGAAATGCTGGGAGAAAATACTGCTTGAGTGATGTATAATCCAAGCTGAGCCACGAGATCTGCTTCTTCAAAACCTTTTGTTTTTCTTGCCACATTTTCTCTCAGCCTTTATACTCACTTGGGTGACGTTTCACCAGAGTGGCTTTGTAGCAGCTATTTGACAGGAACAGTAAGATTTCCTTCTCTGTAGTGACTTGGGTTATTGTCTCAAAAAAAGTAGACCAAAATTTCATTCTGAATAGTAATAGTAATATGATCAACTCCCGTTTTTAAATTTTTGCAGTAAAGAAAGATAAAAAGACATTGTGGAAATTTTAGAATTTTCTTTGGAGTATTTTAGACAAGTCTGTTACTTAAATGGGATATGCATAACTAATAAAACGCTTTGTTTAGTAAAAAGGATCAGCTGACTTTCTGAAACCCCTTATAATCCTACGGGTCTGTAATAACTCAGTTGCTGTTGGTCTTATTTAAGGCTGGTGTTTAGATAGCCATAATCCAGTTTTTTCAACATGGCTACTTGAGTTCCTCATAGATGTTTAAAATTGCTTGATTATTTGTTATATACAACCAGATGAATTCTGTTACATTTCAACTTGTTAAGCACTTCTGATCTAGCTGGCCAAATGCCATGTATGTTTGGGAGTATTCATAAAACTTTTTTCAGGTAAAGATATATTATGGGCTCAGACCGGGGAGCCCATGTGGAAGCCAAGCTCGCCCACTCTCTTGTTTTCCTCTCTAATAATCTCATCTGAAGTAGTTACAATACAAAATTTTGGTGATCAAGACTAGAGGCAATGGGTGCAAACTGAAACACAAGTTTCTTTTGAACATCAGGAAGAACTTCTTTGCTGTGCAGGTGATGGAGCACTGACACAAGTTGCCCGGAAAGGTTGTGAAGGTCTTCTGCTTGGAGATCTTCAAATTCCACCTGGATATGATCATGGGATCAACCTGTTTGGTGTGATTCTAATTGATCAGGGTTTGGACCACATAGTCTCCAGAGATGCCTTCCAAACCTGACTGTTCTGTTATATGGAAATTTAGTAGAGAAACGGGCTTAAGTTTACAAAACAGAGCTAAAGACTCCACTTTTTTTTGCATTCATTAACATAATGGAATGAAAACGGACCAATAAAGTATGATGGTAATTACACAAATTTCAGAGCAAGGAAAGAAACTGAAAACAGTTTGCTCTGCAAAAATAAAATTAGGTATGTAATATGATAAGCTTCCTTTAGAACAAATTTTCTTAGAAATATTTCTTCTTTGTAGTGTTACAATTCCTTTTAAAAAAGAATACTTGTATTTGGACCCACAGATGAAGTCATTAAAAAAAAATGTAGGAAACAATGGCTAAAGCTGAATTTTTAATATGTGGAGCTTCTTCTGTCTGAAAAAATATGGAAATACAATCTATTCATACATAGGAACTATATCCAAAAGCAAATGGGAAACATTATTTCCTTTGGTTTCTACACTCCACATCTTTATGGATGATCCATAAACTTTATGGCACAACAGCACAGAATGAAAGAAAAATATTTGTCAGTGAAAATTGAAGGCTGCAGAAGTCAATGAAGTATTTTAACTCAACTTTTATTTTTTTGTTTTCCATTAGTAAGGGAGAAAAAACTATTCCAGACAAGAATTTCTTGAAAGTTATTTGATATTACTACATCAGCCAATGTATGTAATGCTCTGTAACAATTCAAGTCTTTTTTTTTTTTTTTTTTTTTTTTTTTTTTTTTTTTTTTTTTTTTTTACTACAGATGATTGCCTAGAATGGTTTATTTAAACTTAAAACCTGAAACGATTTCTGTCTCCATAGACATTATCAATATCTTTGTGTCCTCCATGCTCTGTGTAATCAGAGATTGCTAAGATTATTAAGCACCAAACAGATCCCTTGGGGTAGAGAGATTAATTTGCCTTCTAAAATTTGCTAACCTGGAATCATAAAATATACGATCACCCCTTTAAGTATTCTTAGTGGCCACATGCAATGAATTTTTGCTCTGCATAAAATTCTTATTTTGTTATTCTAAATTACTAAAACCTTATTTTTCTGCTTTTTTTTTCCTTCACTCAGCACTGCATATATTGCTCTTTTTATTCCCTACGACTTCTGAAAAAGTAAAAAATATTGAAATAAAAAATAAAGCAGATTAGTACCTTCTTGAGTGAAATACAAGGGCTGCTCCAAAAGCACTGCCTCCTAATTCATGATATTGGCCCACAACATCAGAGGCAGATGTTGGTGTTATGGCAGCAGAAGTTGAAGCTTCCTGACAATATTCCATCACATCTTGTTGCTGCATGACAAATGGCAGCAGAGGGGCAGTCCGACAGAATGGCATCTGACATGGAAGTGCATATGAAGCAAAGTAGTGGAATTGAATTTCTCCATGCAGGAAAAAAATAGCACTCGTTGACATTCTTCCACACTTGCTGAATGTTTATGGAGACCATTCAGTTAGATATGAGCACAGTGAGGTGGTGGGTGATGGGTTTCAGCAGTGGTAACTCCAGCAGTGTGTCACCTCTACTAATGCATGTTTCTAAGAGCATGGCATGCAGGTTTGTGTTGATCACTGGTAAAGATCTGTAGTTAACGGTGGTGACTATGTTGAAAAATAGTGTTTTGTAGCTGAGAATTTGCTTTATCAACTAGTGTTATTGTACTTTCTGTCCATTGAATTTTCCCATGGAAATAGATGGGAGGCAGTCAGATGAAGTCCCTGGTGACTAGAAAAAAGGCAATATCACAACCAGTTTTAAGAAGGGTAAAAAGGATGGCCCTGGGTACTGCTGACCTTTCAGTCTCATCACTGTGCTGGGAAAAATCATGGAGCAGATACTTCTGGAAAGTGTGCTAAGGCACATGGAAGACAGGAAGGTGATGTGGAAGAACCAGCATGGCTTCACCAAGGGCAAATCCTTGCCTCCCCTGCGCCAGGGGAGGTTTAGGTTGGATATCAGGAAAAGCTTCTTTACAGAAAGGCTTGTTAAGCACTGGAATAGGCTCCCCAAGGAGGTGATTGAGTCACCATCCCTGAATGTGTTTAAAAACCGTTTGGATGTGGTGCTCAGGGACGTGATTTAGCGGGGGGTTGTTAGGGTAGTATGGTTAGGTTGTGGTTGGACTTGATAATCTTGAAGGTTTTTTACAAACCTGAGCAATTCTATAATGCTATGATTTTGACCAACCTAATGGCTTTTTATGGTGGTGTCACTGCACTGGTGGACAAGGGACGAGCCACTGACTTCAGTAAAGCCTTTGACAGGGTACCCCACAAAATCCTTCTTTCCAAATTGAAAAGAGATGGATTTGATGGGCGGACCCTTCAATGGACAAAGAACTGGCTGCAGGATTGAGTCCAGAGAGTGGTGGTCGATGGCTCCATGCCTGGATGGAGATCAGTGACAAATGGTGTTCTACAGGGGTCAATGCTGGGACCAATATTCTTCTATATCTGTATCAATGATATTGACAGTGGGGTGGAGTGCACCCTCAGCAAGTTTGCTGATGACACACTTGACAGACCTAGACAGGCTTGAGCAGTGGACTCAGGTGAACCTTGAGAGATCCAACAAATCCAAATACAAGATCTTGCACCTGGGTTGAGGCAACTTCCACTACCAGTACAAACTGGGTGATGAAAGGATCGAGTGCATCCCTATCAAAAAAGATCTGGGGGTGCGGGTGGGTGGCAAGCTGGGCATAAGCCAGCAATGTGCCCTCGCAGCCCGGAAAGCCAACTGTATCCTGGGCTGCATCAAAAGAAGTGTGGCCAGCAGGTCGAGGGAGGTGATCCTACCCCTCTACACTGGTGAGGCCTCACCTGGAGTACTGTGTTCAGATGTGGTCAGTATAGGAGAGACACAGACCTGTTAGAGTTCATCCAGGGGAGAGCCACAGAAATTATCTAAGGGATGGAACACCTGTACCATGAGGACAGTCTGAAAGAACTGGGGCTGTTCAGCCTGGAAAAGACTCTGAGGTGACCTAATAAGCAGTCTTCTAATGTCTAAAGAGGAGCTACAGGAAAGAAGAGGACAGTCTCTTTAGCAGAGTATTTTGTAATAGAACAAAGGGCTTTAAGCTCAATGAGGGTAGATTTAGGTTAGAAAAAAGAAAAAAGTCTTTTTCAGTGAGAGTGGCGAGGCTTGGAAACGGGTTGCCCAGAGATGTGGTGGATGCCCTGTCCCTGGAGACTTTCAAGTCAGACTGGATGAGGCCATGAGCAACCTGATCTAGCTGTGGACGTCACTGTTCATTGCAGGGGAATTGGACTAGATGACCTTTAAAAAGGTCCCTTCGAACTCTAAGGATTCTATGATTACTTTTGGAACACCTTATGTAGTATCTTTTCCCCTAGATTCTGAAGCATTCTGCTTTCATTAGAGGACGTATAAAATTGCTCTTTTAAAACACTAATCTTGAACTCTTGGTTGATCCTTCTTTAAATTAAACATGTATGCTACCTCCCATATTATATAAACATTCAACATTTTGCCAACAGTGACTGATACACATTTTCATCTATAAACCAGACACCATTTTACTTTTTATTACAATGGATGCTTATCTTGGACCAGATGTTTTCTTCCCTCTACATTCTTCCGTCCAAAATGTTCATGCTTTTTACCCAAGAGATTCATTTCCCATTAATAAAATTGCAGTTTTCATTTTTTTAAATTTGTATAGGCATTTCTATATTATTTAAAATCCCAATATGAATTGACTCATTATTGTAAATGTAACTACATTTCCCTTATTTTTTTCTTGCCCCAGAAAAAATGAGGCAAGCATTCCATTACTATCAGGTAATTTCTTAAGCTGCTTAAACTATTTTTTTTTTTTTTTCCCAATAGGTTTTTCATTATTTTTTTAACCTCTGAACCACTGAAGGTGGAGGAAAAAAAATTGCTGTTGTGTAATAATTTAAATGAAGTTCAGACTAAGGAATCTGTCTTCAAGAGTAGTTGACCTAAAACAGTAATTACCTATTTCATACTTGCATTAAAAAGAAAGTGGAAGAAGACCCCCTAAGACTTCCAGCTAATTACTGTTATAGAAATTCAGACAGTTCCCATAAATCTGAGTGCCAAGGGATGTCATAACATTACAGTGGTAGTAGCATCCAGGAGTTTGAAATGTATTTCTTTGTTGGTATTTCTAGGACAGAATTTCCAAACAGACTGTAATATTTCCTATCATAAAAGTGTCAGTGTGAAAAATAAGACTGGATCATGATCTAACTGAACCATGCTACTTAGGGAAGAGAGTGAATAGCTGTTGTGTTCAGTGAGTTTATTATAAAAACGATTTTTATTTCCACCTGAATTTCATAGGGAGTGTAAAGTAGGTGAAAAAAATGAAATGTTTGTTCTTAGGCTTAACCTTATCTACAACTGAAGAAATCCCCAAAGAGAAAATATTTAGTTATATCTAGATAAATATCTAGTGGTAGCAGTCACTTCAGCACCAGTGGTATACTCACTGTTCAGTTTATGTCAGAGCATTTTAGAAGATCAAGGTTCTAGTCTTCAATAGCTATACAGTACATTCAGATTTCTAATTCTCTCAGGTATTCTTAATTTTTTCTTAGGGAGTATATGCCCAAACGTTTGCCTTTAGCACAGCCTGTCTGCATGTAGCCCTTCAGTCCTTCCCAGCACATGCAACCAGCAGCTGGTAAAATGCTTAATAACTTGCAGTTATGGATAATAGGGCTGTGAAGAATAATTTGAAACTTTTACTTCACATTAATGAGCAGAAAGATTTGTAGACCTCTTGACATTCAAGTAGCTACACCACTTCAACTCTAGTCTCTGTAGCATGTTACTGAAAGAGGATGTGAACTATAATGTGATTTTTTTTTGAATGGTTTCCAAGTTGATAAACTTCCATTATGTGATTTTTCCTAAGAGTAATGAAGGTGTGTGTGTTTTTTGTGTAATTGTGTCTTTGGAAAGGATTTTGAAGATTTTTATGAGAATTCAGAGAGTAAATGGCCCTGTCCGTATCTTTAGTGTTGGAGTGAGGAAATCCAGACCTTTCTGGTTTATTTCAAAATGCAGAGTTAACAAGGATGTTCATACTGAAGCCAGTATCAATATCTGGGAAGTCTGAGTTTGCATTAACATGTGGGTTTTTTAAAATATAGTTAACTGTGGTGAATGATCTACCGTCTGTTAAGCATGACATTGGCTATGCACAGTTTCTCTAATAGAATTCAGCCCCAAAAGATCATTTACAATTTTCATGTTAACTTTTAATTTTAAAAACATGTTTTTCCTATGCAAAATGACATCCATAAAAGATAGGGCACAAACAGAGAGAAAAAAAAGCTCTAAATAAAATCAAAACACAATAAAACATGAGAATTCTATCAATGTATGTTAATCCTGACATAGAGGATGTGTATGTCACCTTTGAACAGCAGTTCCCAGTACTTCTGTTTTTTTATATATATATATTTACAAATAATGCATTGGACATAGCAATCTTATTTTGGACCTTAGACAAGATTTGAACTTGCATTTCTCAGAAGGGAAAACCTTCAATGCATGAACTAAAACAAGGGCAACGGTAACCAAATCACTCTGTAATAAAATTTGCCTCATTGCTTTTAAGAACTAGCAGATGGTTTCCACTTTATCTCCCATTGGAGACAAGCTGATTGAATTCGCTCCTTGGTTAATGGCAGCTATTTGTGCAAATGAAGATAAAGGAACTAAGCTAAAGACTGGACAAGTAGCAGAAAAGGTTATGCATGTATGACCAACTGCCTCATTTGTAAAAGCTGTTTTTTTCATGGCTTTGGTGACTGACAGTAGGCGAAGTCTTCTCATAATCAAGAGGGTACAGTGTTTTCCTATCTCATTATTACAATAGCATTCTTCCATTTTTATTTCTGATGAAAAGAAAATATCTAACAACAAATTTGCTAATCTCCTTTGGTGCCTAACTCTAATTCAGGCACCTAGAAGACTGCTGAAATAAATCAATGAAATAGGAATTAGGCTTTGAAACAGCCTCATGGATGTGAGTCATGGTACAGAAACCAAATTTACTGGTGTTATGGTGTGCATTGGGGTAGCTTAAATCGTTGCAGTGCCAGCAAGAATAGACAAAGAACTTCTTGCAGCGGGCTGCAATATATTACTTGATAAACAGAGAGAGAAGGCTTGAGAAGTTTCAGGTGATCTGTAGCTAGAGTGTTGGTATGGTGGAAAGGATCTTCATGTTTCTTCTTCAGTTGTTGCCAGCAGCCTATTTGCAGCATGCAGACTCAGTTGTCACACCTACGTGTAGCCTCACCACGTAGAAGATTTTGGTTTGAGGCTGACCCAAGCTCTTTATTTTGGTGGTTTAAAAGTGTCAAATCATTATTGAAAGCACTTTGCTGCTACAAAACTCTGGACTGGGAATGCAGCTTGCCTGGAAAACAACTTCTGTTCTGTGTGGACAGTGTGTCAGGATAGGATGGGATTGGCTGAGGCTCCAGACTATGAGATGGCCTTTCCAGAAGATGACCTTGGATTTAGGGTCCTCCCTCTTTTCATTTACAACTTTTACAACTTTTGAATTTTCATTGTACATAGGAACCAAATGTCTGAATGGCAAGACCTGTGTGAAATGAGACTGTTGTCTTCTTTTGGGGACCTCATCTCTTTTTACAGACAGTATTTGTACTAGGATGACAAGAAGACTATCTGCAGAAAGGTCCTAGACTTCCTTTCTCTGGGGTTTGACCATGACACAACTCTACTGGTAAAACAGAGGCAAGACACAAGGTCACAGGAGGATTGTGATTCACTTACAACAGCAGACAATTGACACACAGACGAGCAGTTTCACTTATGCCAGTGATCACATAGAATTACAGAGTATGTTGATAGGAATGCAAAGAAGATGGTTTTAATTACTTATGTTTTATAAATGTGTATGGATGTGCTTCCAAGCATAAAAGCAATTAGCTCTCCTAAGTAAACCCAGTTCAGAAAGACAACAACATAAAAAATGAAATAACATATTTTTAATTGTTATTTGTACAGTGCCCTCATTGTATGAAACACTGCAATACACATCTTTTATCTGAATACTCTCAAGATGTTAAAAATCTGGATAATGTAAATGCCAAGATTCCTCTTCCATTGGTGGAAGAGGGAGTGTGGCACACAGTTCAACACTGATCAAGTTATGTCATTTGTCTTGCTGGGGATCTGGCTTTGATCTAGCCATTCTTGTATTCAGATCGGTTGTCCACAAAAGAAAGTTTTTTCTTGCTCTAACTGCAGGATGCACACCGTAAGTGCATGGTGAAGGCTGTGTATCAAGATGAATGAAGTTTAACAGTTGTCTGCATCCAGATAGGTCTGGAAAGACTATGTGCGGTATATCTGCATGCGTAAGTGCGGAGTCCATGTCTCCTGATTTTGTTGCATTTATGTGTCAGGGAGGAACAGTACAGATCAGAAGTTAGGAAAATTCAGTGCATGTTTGTGTTTGAATGTCAGCTCTGCCTTTGCTTCTAGGAAAAAAAATAAATAAATAGCCAAACTACTGGGTTGTGCTCTCACAGCTGTGAGATCAATGGCAGGAGCGGACTCCCACAGTATAAGTTGCTAGGAACACAGTCTAGAGAAATTTGTGCCTATCTGGTAGCTGTAAGGAAGAAGTCCCTTTGCAGTCAGTAAAATTACTGTGTTGTTAGTAAGTGAGTCTTTGCAGTGAACAGGGATACTCACAGCAAAATCAGGTAGCTCAGAGCCCTGTCCATCCTGACCTTGAATATCTTCAGGGATGGAACACCCACTGCCTCCTCTGGCAACCTATGCTAGTGGCTCACCACCCTTATTGTGATGCTGCACTTTCTCTTTTGTTGCTGGTGCCCTTGTGGCCCAATATGAAAACAAATCTTTAAAAATTAACCAGGAAACAGAAGCCCTTGAGCAGAAGCCACTGTGAGACATGATGCTCAGATTGTCTTCAAGTGCTTTCAAAGTAATGCCATTATTTAAAGGGGCAAAAGAGAGGGGAGGATGCTGGGAGATGAAAGGTGATCAAAGGTGGAATAACAAAAGGATAAATGTTTAAAAAACAGAATGATCTCAAGCTCCACTGAGCTTGAATAGCAGCCAAACTGATCCAAGAAAAGAGATCTAATCCTGTCAAATTTTTGTTTCATCAGGGGAAAGTGCTGGAGAAGAGGAAGCACTTCAGTAGGAACTCTTTTCTGGGATAAATGCTGAATAGTGACCTACTGAAATTGTTTAGACTGAGAACCATGACAAGAATTTCACACTTTGTCTGTCTAGGAAAACAGCTTTATCATGCTATGATCTAAATGTGATGAAGTATTTATTTTTTTACACCTTTTTTTTTATTTTTCCCAAGATGATGATGATGATGATGATGATGATGATGATGATGATGATGATGATTTTTGCTCTATCATACGTTATTTCTGGAAATGTGAATCATTGTTTATGGTTTTGACAGGAATATTCTTATTTTTTCTTATTTATATCTCCTTCCTAGAAGAAATTATGTGGAAAAAAATCATTCAAATTAAGCTTTGTTGGTGTTGACGGATATGTTTTTAATTTATTACTGTCATTATTATTATTATTTAAAAGAGTGTTTTTCTTTCCTTATACTAGAAAAACGTTAGGCTAATGAATCTAAGTAGATATCAAGTGCTGTGGTCTAAATTGTAACATCAGTTTCTAGTGCTGCCTCTACTGAACATTTCAATTTTACACTGTTATGTTTTAAAGATCCTGTAAGATATCTGACACATTCAACTGGATTGTTCCCATGCATTCTGAATAGCTTGAGTAGCTAATGTTAAAGAATTTCACTATACTTTCAAAGTACAACACCTCAGTGAACAAGGCTGCCCAAAGCAGAGGCACTTTACCAAATAATGGAAAAAACTTGTGGCCAGAAATGACTTGGCAAAATGGTTCAGGCCCAAGGAAGACTCTGAAATAGAGGATGGTGGATAGCTAGAAAAATCATGCATATCGTGGGTTTTTGTTTGTTTTTCAGTGCACCATAACTTAGCAGCCCCTTAAGACAGTAACGGGAAAGATGCAGAAGACTTTTTAAAGGCTGACATAAGTAGTTCTGTTTTTCTCAAGCCAATAAACATAAAACGTGCACATATTGTGCAGTATACTTCATTGCCTAGAACAAAAAGATCACAGTGGGATTTCATAAAAAGGATTTATTCTATAAAGTTCAATAGAAATATAAAAGGTATTTGTAGAAATTACTGTAAAATTGGATAGATTTTAATATCTGAATTATTTATTTTGTATGGATTTTGAATAAACCTGTAGTACCTTATAGCAAGCGTGACATTTTCATCAAACTTGAACAGTCCAAAGTATGACATAAATGGTATGATTTTAATATTTTTCCTATAAGAACTGCATGCCTGAAGATGATAAGTCACTACGACAAGCTGATGTGCAACTCTTGATCTCAGTCTTGAGAAACAAACATTCAGGACCATGTAGGTAGCAGGAAGAATAAATTTTGATGGCAAGTGAGAAGAAAACCATATTTATTTATTTACTTTTTAAAGAAAGCAGGGAGTTTATCACCTATAACAAATGATGGACTATGATAGACTTTGATGGAGTTACCATGGGGGAGTGGAGGAAAGATGTGGGGATCATTGTATGCTTTAGTGGGTTGAACATAAACAAAGAGAAGTAGTTGTATTTCTGTGAGAGGTAACTTAAGAAGATATAACCTTGAAATAGGTATTTCAAGGAAAGATGAATCAGACATACATAATGACAAATAACTTGTTAAATATTACTAAATTTTTTTTTACCTCTTATTTTCTTTGAAACTTTAGGAATCATAAAAGCTAGAAAAGCATTTGTATATTTCAGTTGGTCACTCATCACATAACTTGAAAGATTAAAATGGAATTGTGTAGTGATGGATCAGTAACAATAAGTTGATTGTACACTTTCCCTCTACTGCCAAGAGAACTAGCTATATCTACAGGATGAAGAAGCTGTGATAGACCTTTTTGAGAAGTCATTTTAGGGAAGGGTATAGAGTGGTTATAGGGTATATCTGCATTAGTGTTTTAATTTCAAGTAGTTTAGTGAGCTTCTGGAGTGGATTCCGCAGTCATTTGCATGATCTGTGTTCTCATTCACAGGATGGACTAGTTTTGGAGAACAATATATGAATATTTTCACAATAAAACAGCTTCAGAAGATGCTCTCCAGCATGTCTCCTAATGCTCCCCAAAAATGGTTGTCAGTCAACAGGACCAGAGAGAGCCAGTCTAAAGAAAAGCCCCTAAAACACACAAGAAGTAATCACAGATTCTCAGCACTTACCCTTGTGCTATACAGATCCATCCCTGTTGTGATACATTTGCTCAAGTAGAATATGCAAAGAATGATATAAAGGGGAAAGGGAAAGGAATTATAGAGATATTCATACTCTATAAAGAAGATACATTTTTATTTTGTTGGTAGAATAAGTTTTGCAAACCTAAGCTTCCCACTAGGAAGACAAAATTAACCGGTGGAAAAGTGTGAGTTAAGTATAAGTAAAAAGTATGTAGACTTATCTGCATGAAGAAATTCTCCCAAGTTGGTGTTACTGTATTAATTACAGGTATAGCACTGGCACACACTTTAATGCTGCACATAAAAATCATAGGTGAAGCTAGTGTACAATTTTTCAGAATCTCATTTCATAATCAATTTAAAATAATTCTTACTGATCTCGCAGAGTTCATTTTAAGAATGTGGTTTTATGTGTACTTTCCCTCCCTCCACAGTGAACTGTTTACTAAAGTTTGTAAATGAATTATATTTCCACATTTATTTTGATAAATATGCACCATGAAAAGTGTGTGTGTTAGACATAGGCTTGATGTAGCAATCTTTTATTGTGAAAATATATTCCTCAGAGCACTGAAGTGTTGTAATAAAGAACTATCTGATAAAATAAGCAATGAAATTGGAATTTTGGCTTAAACTAGTTTTTTTTTTTCAAGAAATAATTTACCCGAAAACTGATGTTTGAACTAGTTGCTATTATTTGTTGCATGTAGCAGTCATTCCATTATTGAAAGTCTATATTTATTTAAGCTAAAGTTGGGAGCTGAATTTCTTGGTATAGTTAAAGATATCATTAAAAAGATTCATTGTTATTACTTAAATTTTACAAATTGATGCTCCATAGACAGCAAGTAAAGTAGAATATTACATGTCATTTCATTTTGAATAATACCGGGAGTCTCAGGTCTGTATAGCTCTGGGTAGAAATGAAATGAAAATGGTTTATTTTATACTGTCTGATTCTCTCCTGGGCACATATGGGTTGCTCTGAAGGTAATGCCTCCTATTTATTTCCATGAAAATTGCAATGGATTTATAGAGCACAATAACACTGTTTGATGGAGCAAATTCCCAGCTACAAAAAAGCTCTTTTTCAACATAGCCATTCCAATTACCTATGCATTTTCACCAGCAATGAGCAAGGGCCTGCATGCTGCACTCATAAAAATATGCATGGCGATTCAGTGTGTGGCTCATCATTCATATAGCTCTTGCCACTGCTGAAACACACTTCACAACACCTCACTGTGCTTACATCCACTGTTTGGTTTCCATAAACATTCAGCAAGCACTGATGAATGTCAGTGGGTGCAGTTTTCCACATTGAGGAATTCAATCACACTGCTTCTGTTTCATATACGTTTCCATGTCAGACATCACTGTGTCAGACTGCCCCTCTGCTGCCATCTGTCACACAGCAGCATGTAACACATCTGTCATGTAACAGAACATTGGTGGGAAGGTTCAACTTCTAATGCCGTACCACCAACATCCAGCTCAGATGTCATGGACCTACATAATAAAATAGGAGACATTACTTTTGGAGCATCTTTTGTATGTTTCAGCTTTAAGGAAAGGTTTGTAAATAAATAATTCTCTTTGTCAAATACAAATGCTTTGATTCTGTGTTTCTACATTATCTCTCTTGAACTTCCATCAAAGCAGATAAGAATAGAGTTGAAGAAGCAGATGCCACCTTTTGACGTGACTAATTGACCACTAATCGGTTGTGCAGTATCACACATGTAAAGAAAAGCCTCCAAACCATCATTATTCCTACAAATTAGTATTCCAGTATTAATATCTGAGCGTGTCATTGAATTGATTTTTCTTGCTAAAGTTAAGGAAAAAAGAATAAGAAAGACAACCTTGAACATATTCATTCAGAATTTTAAAACAATGTATCCGATCATGTTTGCTTTATGTCACTATGCTATGAAGTACTGCATTCTTTTCCAAAACAGCTGTGCTTGAGGAAATTAAATAGACTCTCTGTGGAAGGTATAATTTCTTATTAGTGATTAATTTGTGGATACATTTCCATGATTCTTAAAGTGCTTTTTCAACAGTGCGGCTTAAGTAGCTTGATAGCAATTAGTCATAAATATAATTAACGCTTTTTCTGATTTAACCTTGAACCACTGAGGGACAGATATATTATGCCATAGCTGTAATACAGAGAGATATATGTAGGTAGCCTGAAGCTGTTCTTTATGAGGCATTTTTGCAGTATTTACAGAAGACATTATTTCCTTTATTTGTTGTAGGTCTTTGGAACTGGCAGGGGAAAAGTACTTATTGCTCCAGCAAACTGTATCTTTAGTTCTGACCCTCACTGTTACTTTCTCCTATCTCAACTTTTGCAGAGAAAAGCTTGGCATTATACCAAAATAATAACAACACACACACACTCACACACAGTCCCCTACACGTGCCAAAGTTTGGTGATTCCCAAGCAGCAGCAGTAGGAGCACTGAGGGCATGTGGAAAACACTGGGATGGCAGTGTAAGGGGCCAGGAGCTGAGAAGGGCAGCCGTCAAATGTCCTTAAAATTAATACGTGAGGAACCACCTGTGTATGCAGATTGGGAGGAAGCCATACTCCATATGTTACTCACCTCGTTCCAATCTCCTGGCCTATTTCTCTCATCCTCTACAGGCAGTTTTCAAAGGAACTGAGATGATCCTGAACATTAGATAAAAGAAGTCTGTACATGGTTCTTTCTGTTTGACTGTAACCTTGGGAGAAATATATGAAAACTTGAATGGAGAAAGTGATGAAATTGTGCTAACCTCTCTCCTGAGTTGCTTTGAGGAATATTCTATCTAACAAGAGTATATGTACACTTTATGCACTGTGTGGAAATGGTGCAGGAAGAGGGAGACATCTTTAATTCCACAGTTGTCTAAATCTCTGTCTCTCTGTATATTTTTATCAATGGACATGAAAGTGTCATCTTTACCCTAAATTTGAAGCATGCATACCTGTCATCTGATGCAAAATTTTGATTACGTGGCATTTAAAAAGAAATAGAAGCAGACAAATAGAAGGAAAGAACATTGGCAACACAGCCAGGGTTAGGGTAAACTACCTTCCCTCTGATGGTCTTAGAAAATCAGCTCTGCAGGAGAGATACAAAAAGAAGTTATATTTTGCATAGTCTTAGGCAGTTTCAATTTCTGCTGTCATATATTCCTTAAAACATGTATTTATATGTAAAGATCTACAGCCTTTACTGTAGATTTCCCAGGACTGGTATTTTGAAGAAAAAAAAATGGCTAAGATGCAACTAAAAGCAAAGAGAGATATGTTCTATTTTTTAAAAAAATGGTTAACTGTTAAAGGTTCTAGAGACTAAAAGGGCCTTTTAATTTGTACTACATTTCATTTATTGTTTCCTTCTGTAACATTTTGTTCATTGTTTGCTTATAAAGATAGTAGTAAGTATATATGAATATTTATCTCTACCACTGAATGTTGCTTCTGATCTGATTTGCTGATATAAATGGTCTGATTAGATCAAACGTTTGATCATAATTTATATTATTTTTCTAACTGGGATTGTTATGGTGCACTTCTGAAAAATGTAAAACTCTCATTAAAGGCTTGCAGTGCTGTTGCCATTTGTGCTCTCTACATACAATGTAGTTTAGGAAAAAAGCTATGTATGAGTTGTGTATAATACATAAGGTGCACACTGTATTAGTCTCTCTAGGCTAGCACCTTGTCCCATTTTGGTGTCCAGTGCCAGGTGTTCCAGAAAAAGGTGCAAAAAAACTTGCAGTGGACAACTGTTAAGTATCATGACCACAGAGAAAGCTTCCTACCTGCCAGGCAGCTAGTTAGTCCTTTGCATTACTGCTGAAGCATAAAAGCTTAGACCCCTATAAATTTTAATCTTTTCTAATATATAGCCACATTTTGATAAGCTGGTAATTGAAATGCTGGGTTCTGGTTTTATTCTAGAAGATAAATTTATGTTGTCATTTTAAATGAGCTCATGAAAAATTACAGCAAACAACTCATTATACTATATGCATTTGCTCTCATTAGTTGGGAACAGGAACTGACCTTTTTATAAATTACATTACCTACAATATGATATTCTGAGAAACACTTTTCTGTGAAATAGGACATGTGACAGGTGAATTATTGGTAGGATGTATATGGGAAACCACAGGAAGGAGGAAAATTTTAAAGGAAGATTCTACAATTTTATGGGCAAAAGATAGAGAAGTTAGTAAGTCTTGCATCAATATTACAACATTTTGGTTTATTATTTTTTTATTTTGGACTATTTCAGAGAGCAGTAATGCATGATTGCATTACACTGTGCAGTTTACAAATTGTTTGCAATATCACATCTCTTGTTGAAGTTCTGGTTTGCAGAGTAATTCAGCCTGAAGATTTTAAGCTCTAAGTTGCCTATCTTCCTAGCATCTGTCCTTCATTGCATCTTTCCTTTTGACTTCTCTTACTGTCTTTGTATGCATAACTTAATACCATTATCAAAAGCAGCTTTACTATATTATTGTGTGAAACACTGTACAGAACTGCTCTGAGATGAAAGCAAAGTGCATAAATACATTAGAAAACGTCACGTATTTTTACCTTTTGATAAGATTTTGGTGGTCTCCATCTTTACCTGGATACTGAATTTTTGTTAAGTTTAACCTTTCTAGTTCTGGAGATTATGCTTGTTCTCCAAACAAGAAAGTAGCCAATGTATAATGTATGCATGTGACTCTGTATCATCTGCATACTGTTGTACCATCCTTGGCACATCTCCCTCATTCTACACGAGGCTTTTACCTTGTGAACACAGAAAAAAAAATGATTAAAAACGTTATTAGTGCCATTTAAAGATAATTTAATATATTGGATATAAGGAAAAAGTCTTTTACAATTAGGGTGGTGAGGCGCTGGAACAGGTTCTCCAGAGATGTTGCTGATGCTCTGACCCCAGAGACTTACAAGGCCAGGCTGGATCAGGCCCTGGGCAGCCTGATCTAGCTGTGGTGTCCCTATTCATTGCAGGGGAGTTGGACTAGATGACTTTTAAATGTCCCTTCCAAATCTAAGGATTCTATTTTCTATTCCTTATAGCTTGCAGTATTAAAGGCTTAAGTCCTTTGCTAGCTGATCATGTGATTCAATTCAAAAGATATTGCAATCTGATATGTAGGTCCATTGATTTATTGGTCAACACCTAACTCGTTGAAGCTGATGATCTGTTGGTGGAAATGATGGAAATGATGGGGGAAGAGGTGCCTTGCCATTTTTATGCAGAAAACAAAGATATTTTAGTTGACTAAAGTTTATGTCTAACTTTTCGTCAGCAAATAAGGGTCAGCCATCTGGCAGTGATAAATTTGGCTGAAATGGATTCCATCTGCTAAAATGTGATGTAAAAATATTCTGTTCTTCCTTGACATCTGGGATTAGTCAAAATAAAGGAGTTTGAATTTGGAAACCATTGACAAAATGATTTCCCTTCTGAAAGACTGGAGTGCTGCTGTTGTAGGGTGGGACTAAAAACAAGTCTATAGCTTAGTATTTATCTATTCATGGGTAATATTTTTCAGAAGTTTATCTTAACTCAGAAGTCTAAACACCTGTTTAACCTCTATCATCTACTGAAGTTATTAGGTAGAATTATTGTCAAAGATTCCCTTATCTGAATACACAAGGATGGTGTCTCATGTAGACATGGCACTTTGTCTTACTTGAAGTCCAGCTGTTTAAAGCTATGTGACTCTTCATGCTGAAGCAGGTAGTTTCCATTTAGATGGCCTCATGCAATTTTAGCATAGAATCAAAGAATCCTTAGAGTTGGAAGGGACCTTTAATGGTCATCTAGTTGAAATCCTCTACAGTGAACAGGGACATGCTCAGTTAGATCAGGTTGCCCAGGGCCTGATCCAGCCTCTCCTTCACCACATCTCTGGGCAACCTGTACCAGTGCCTCGCCAGCTCACTGTAAATGACTTATTCTTTATATCCAAACTAAATCTACTCTTTTTGAGCTTGAAGACATCTCCCCTCATTCTATCACCACGGGCTCTGCTAATGAGTCTGTCCCCTTCTTTTCAGTAGCTCTCCCTTAGATGTTGAAAGGCCTATCAGGTCACATCAGAGCCTTCTGTTCTCCGGGCCAAACCATGATAGAGCCTCCTGAGGTCTTACTTTTCCAGGAACTGAATTTGCCTTGAGAATGAAGAGATGTGCTATACAGCTCACGATAAAACTGCTTTCTCCGTCATTTCAGTCTACTGTTGTATAGTGTTTATCATAACAAAATGTTGAGAAGTTCTATATAGATAAGGTATGTACAAACTGGCTGATTTATTTTCTACTCTTTGAGCTGTTGAGATTACAAAAAGAGATAACTATCTCTTAACACATCTGTGACTATTAACTTCCCCAGTAGCGCAAATAAAGTAATACTCCATTAAGTGTATTAGCATCTTTTACCTCTGTGTAGTGCCATTCTTGAAAACTGGAAGTGTCACAGGGTTCCAAACTCTATAGGATTTGGAGAAAAACTGCAGGTCTTCCCCTTGGAAGCCTTGTACATATTCACTAAAATACACTTTTCAGAATAATTTGTAGACTCTGCTCTAAATTAAGAAAACAATTTTAAGGAACGACATATGGAAAACTCTAAGCAGGGTTTTGTTTGGTTTGGTTTTGTTTTGTTTTTCCTGGAACAAAGAAAGCTTCTTTCTAAATTATCACATATCAGGGAAAAAAAAAGTTGTGGAAATAAGTTACTGCATTTGAAGATGTCCTAAAGACTGGAATTGTAATACATCTTACATAATTATTAAATAGACTCCACATAAATGTGAGTTTTTTTAATAAATCTAGGCAGCAGTATACTGACATATATTCCACAATGGTCCCTGCAATGTGAACCTATAGGCATTTAGTATTAAAGAAGATATGTACAAGAATTGATTTTCAAAAGTCAGTTCTCAGTAACTAGTTGAATGGTTAATAATAACTGAGTACTATGTTGTGGTAGAGAAGATTTTAGAATGCTTTTTAGCGTAAGCTTTTTTCCTGTGTGGCCACAGTAAATGCAAGGGCTTTAATGACTTTTTTGCTGGAGGCAATTAAGCGTGACATTTGTGCAGGTTACACTTTTTTATTAGATACACCTTTTCATCTTCTCTTTGTTGTTTTTGTAGGTAGTTATATATTTGCTTTGTGAGTGATGAAATCTCACATATAAACATTAAATGGAATTCTGCAAGAAATGCTGAGCTTGAGAAACACTGGAAAAAGTATAGAATTCAGGTTAATACAAAGAGACTTCAACTAGACATGCATACACTTTTGCATTTGTAGTAACTAACTTATATATGTTGGAGTTGTTGGAGCCTTGAAGATGATCAGAGGGCTGGAGCACCTACCCTACAAGGACAAACAGAGAGAGAGCTGGGGCTCTTCAGCCTGGGGAAGGAAAAAGCTATGAGCATGCCTTATAGCGGTCTTCCAGTACCTGAAGGGAGCCTACAGGCAGGGCAGGTCATGACAGGATGAGGGGAAATGGTTTTAAACTGGAAGAGGGTAGATTTGGACTAGCTATCAGGAAGAAATTCTTCACTGTGAGGGTGGTGAGATACTGGAACAGGCTGTCCCGAGAGTTTGTGGATACCAACTCCTGGAAGCACTCAAGGCCAGGCTGGATGGGGCTTTGAGCAACCTGGTCTAGATGGAGGTATGCCTGTCTATAGCAGGGGGTTGGAACTAGATGATCTTAAAGGTCCCTTCCAACTCAAGCCATTCTATGATTCTATGATTTTATAATTCTATATTTTTAACTTAAAAAAAGGAAAAACAATAATTTTAAAATAATTAGAAATAAAAAGCATGAATAGAATTTTAAGGTTTAAGACTTCTGGGAAACAGATTTATCTATAATATTCTTACAGTTCAATAAGGATTACATATGCTTAACTAAGCAGTTTCTTACTGGTTTTTTTTTTTTGGTTTTTTTTTTTTTTGAGTTGGGGTCTAAGAATAATGTTACTATGCAACATTTTTTAAAAATATTTTTTTCTATAGAAATATAATTGGTCTCATTAAATTGGTCTTTCTAAATTCATGAGATTTTCTGCTTTTTTCCTTTTTTTTTTTTTAAGTTTTATTTTATATGCACGTATCTGCACACTCTTTTTGAATTTTTCTAAATTAGAGTGGCTTCTATTCTTAGTAACAAAGCTTCCTTGCCATTTAGAACTTCTCTGTGCTGAAATCTTATGAACATTTATTTGAATATGAGCACTCACAAAAAGAAAAAAAGAAAAACCCACAATCAAACTTACAACAAGAAAAGAAGCAAATACAATCCAGAAAATTTGGAAAAAAACCCAAACAAAGAAAAAAATGAACAAAATGATTTGAAAGTTTTCTCAATGTTAGAATGTGCATAGAATTCTTTTTTTCTTATTTCACTTTAAACAAAGTGCGTAAACATGTACTTCAACATTCACCAGATTGGAACGAATATACTCAAGTGTATAGAATCCTTTTCTTGTATATGATCTAAAAAGCCAAATAGGATTATTATAGAGGACACCAATGTTCAGCAACTAATGTTAATTTCAGAATTTAATAGTACAACAAGTTATAACTCACCTATTATTCTATACAGAAGACATTTTTGGTCTTTGAGTATGATATTTCAGTCTCTGGTTTGTAGGATGGATCCAGACTAATATAAAGAAATCACTAGATATAGAGCTTTATATAACAACGAGCAAATTGAGAACAAAAATACTATCTATCATCTCCTCTCTGTTCTCAATATTGCTTCGTTTCAAATAGTTTCAATATTAGTAGGATCTAAAACATATCAGATATTACTGCATGCTTGCTGCCAGCAGCTTAAATTCCGTTTAATTTCTTTTGTGTTAGCAGGTTGCATTTACAGAGAGGTTTTGGTTGTGTGATTTGTCTCAATTTGCAGAAGTAGCTGAGTATGGTCCAAATGGAAAAATAAATCACAAAGAAATCTTATTAGGAAATGTTTATATAGTTGTATTAGAAAGCAGCATGCAGTATTTGAGAGGCCAGATAAACTGTATGTTGCTGTCTTTTGGGGAAACTAAAAACCGAATAAAATCTTTACCTTGGACTCTCAAGTTTTTCTCGAAAGGTTACAGCAGCTACTTCTTTAATTATTTATGGATGAGACATGCGAAATTCCTGCCAAAGTTAGCAGAGAGAAAATAATGGCCAGTATTAAACATTTGACCTTGAAAGCAGCTTTGATTGAAAATAATTACCCCAAGTTTTAAAACTTCTATTTCCTGTTCTGGTGGCAATGTCCTTCTAAAGCTGTAATAAATTGCCCAATCATCTTAGCATCAGATTAACTTGACTCAAGTGTTTATTTCACATTAAGCTTCAGTATAAGTGATGTACTATGTAAAAGTGATATTAATTATCTTTGGAGTTCTTTTTTTTTCGTCCAGATTTCTTTGGTGGTATGAATTTTCATTGAGTTTGCCCTCAAGGTTCCATGGAGGCCAGATGTCATTTCAACATATCAAAATCTTAAAATTAGCTCTGAATTTCCTGCTGACCTCTGTGATATTTTGGTACTGAGCAGGTGCAGATAAATTCTTTTAGACTCCTTTGTTATGTCTATCTATGTTGTCAGTCCTGTTTACACTAACATCTGGAAAATGGATATGGGAAAATTACTGATCTTGTTAATTATAATTAGCTGTGAGTCTTCTCAGTGAGATGCATTTTGGTCATTACATGAATGATATTGTCTCATGAATATTTGTTCATATAACAGATACTTTAAACTGAATTCTTTTTTTTTTTTTTTTTTTTTTTTTTCTTCCAAGCATAAGAATACCCTCATAAAACCAGCATGTTTCTATTTATGTGAGTTTTGCAGTCTGGCAAAAATTTTGCCCAAAAGACCCCAGGTAAAGTCCTTTGATTAACATCTGTTTTGTAACATCGCTAGTTACTTTGAGCAAACTGTTGCATAAATGGAAAGTCTGCTGACTTTGAACAGGCAATTGCAACTCTGGAGTGCCATGAGAATTTAATTGCAATAAACAACAATTAAACAGATAGAGGTGCAATTATTACTGTATAGTTGACATTGTGTCCGTATCTTATTTTCTTTGGTTTGGTAGTTAGTTCATAGAATTTGCCTTGAGCTAGAATAGAAACTGTTTTTAAAGTAACACCACCAAATTTTAAGAAAATTTATTTTTGTGATATATCTTAATCACAAAAAACATTTTGAGAGCTTTCTTACTGCTTCTTGCTTTTTGATCACTAAGCCATAAAGAAATATTTTCTAGCTGGTTCATAACGGGCCAAATGCTGTTACTGTCATGCAGTAAATTTCCCATTGACTGTGAATTAATTTTGTTTTACTGACCTGCTTTGTCATGTCTTCTGAATGCAATAGTGACTTATAAGAAAACTAATATGAAAAAATTCTTAAAAATTTTGAAAGTGGTCTAAGTTTTTCATAATGCATATCCATTCTGTCTTTGGGGGTCAGAAATAACAGAGACTTTTTAAAGAGTTTTAAATAGTACTGTTAACAAGAAGGGCATTTTCTGGATATTACAGCTGATGATATTGCTGCTAGTTGTGACAAAGAAGTCAGATTTTTGGACCTTAACTCTGTCTCTTGACTTCTTACTTTTAAATGGTAGACTTAGAAATATAATTGACTGAGAGAATGCTGTAGCATTTCTAAATGAAAAATAGAATTCTGGTAGGATTTTAATCAGGTGCTTGCAATACAGACACATTTTCCTCTCTCCTTTGTAGCTCTTGGGGGTAATGAAACAATTTTACAGGACTGAAATTAGTCACAGAAGAACTTTCTGTATTACTGCCTGAAAGGGGAAAAAATAATTAAGGGAAGAATATGTCTGGGGACTAGTTTACCTTTGGTACGCCTCAGCTTCTGCTGAGTTTACCTGAATGGCGACTACATTAAATCTAAATCTGCAGACCAGCTCCCTTCCCAAAACAGCAAGGAAAAATGAGGGGTTTACAGATCTCTGACTGTAAGCTGCATCAGCTGTCATAGGAGGGACTGTCCAAGAGATGGGTAGACACTGCAAATTTGCCCACCTCTCCTAGAAAACTTGCATTTGAACAATGTAATAGGTACGCTTTTGGAAATGTTCCTCCCCGTCAAGAGACAGCTAATCAAGATGAAGTCTGCTTTTTGGTCACTCCTAGGAGAGAGTCCACTGAGCTTCTTCAAAGAAAATTTCCTTATTTTTGCAATCTAAGAAGAATTCAGAGTAATGTGAAAAGCCACCTACACCTGGCCATTGATAGACAAAGAGTGTGAGTTGCCTAACATTTTACACAAGGAAGAACAAAAGTTTTTTTTCAGTGCCTTGGATATGTTTTTAGATTAATCTGAAATAAGCCTATTAAAATTGGTCTTTATATATATGACGGACCAATAGTCACTCTAATCTCAGGCAAGAAAGAAATGTACTTCAGAGCTCATGTAATGCTCAGTGAAGCTTCCACCTCCAGGACTTTATTCAGACTGATTGTATTTTGCTTGCTTTTCTGTGTTCTGATATTTTATGAGCAGATGACATGTTCTACGAATTGGCATGTGCACATATAGGTGATTGTTGAAAAAGTTACTTATCTTAGAGTACAGGAGTTCTTAGGTACATCATCTTTATCCAAATGGTGTAAGTAACACAGAATCAACCAGTGCCTTGGAGGTTTGTGTGACTATCTTGAGTGAGTGGGAAATTGGGATGTGGTTATTGTGAGTGTCTCTGAGTCTTTCCTTTCAAATATGAAGATCCAGGATACACATGCAGGGAAAAGTGCTTCTTCCTTAGGATTCGTAAGTATTAGCAGTGGAATGTGCGTATGATAAAAAATCTTTTCTCTCATGTAGAAAACAATATTTTAATTTCCAAATCATTTCAGTATAGGACTATCAAGGTTACTTAAGGAATCTCAGCAACCTATTACATTTAATCAAAAACCAGACGAAAAACAATTACACTTCTGTAGTAAGCCATCATTTTCTTTTCTGAGATGTTATTTAACAGAGGAAATCAGTTTTCTATTTTTATGTGTATTAACCAACACTGCCATGCTCACCTTTAGTACTCAATTTCAGAGTTTTTATATTATTGCTGGAAGGAGAAGTTACAACTGCAAATCCTTCCAAACCTTTTTTCTGCTCATTCTGCTCATGAAAGATTTCTGAATTTATATATTTTGTTATCCTTGTGGCATGAAGATGTGTTACTACAGTGATTTGTTTCTTCATTGTCCCTGTTCGTTGTTCCAAAAGACTTCATTCTGACTACTCTTAGTATTTGAGCTTTTCTGTAACTTAATTTTCTAGGCTTCATTCTTTGGAAATTCTAAATGATAATGTTGCTTCTGTTCAATACCCCTGTTGTGGGTGGATATTTTGTGCCTGTGATGACTTTTTTTTTACTGTAAATTTTCAGTCAAAAAACATTTTAGCTTTAATGAGAACCAGGTGATTTTTCTCATATTAAAGAAGGAAAGAGAAAAGGTGCACATTTGTTTTTTAATCTTCAGTGTTTCAGATGGAATTCTACATCTGTGGATATTGACTTCTAGTTTTATAATGTGCCTTATGAGCATATACTCACTATGCAGAGAGGAGGTTACATCGGGAGGTAGGATAAAGGTTTTGATTTGCTACACACGGAAGAGTAGCTTGTTGAAAATGTAGCATGTATCATTCTTTTCTAAGTAGCCTTTACATTTTATGCTGTTTGAGTCTTATGCTTGTGTTTACTATTGACTTTAGATTATTTTCTGAGGAAATCTTTGCATATAGTACTTTCTGTCAAATGATCAGCTTGAACTTGTAATGAAACATGCCAGAATATTCTCTGCGGATTACTATACATTCCAACTTAAAAATGTTAATAGCATGCTGAGGATGATGAAAGAGAAGACTGAAGGAGTATCTGGAATTTGTTTTATAAACTGCCAAGTATGTGTAAGATGTAAACATACTGGAATAGAATAAGCAAGAATAATTAATGAAAGGTATTTTCAAGTTCTACCAAGAATGATAGCCTTCATAAATAAATAAATAACAACATAAATGATTATATATTTGAACTGGATTTCATTCTCAGTCATTCAGATTAACCAAGCTTGAGAACTCTAGAAATTTACTGCTGATCTATCAGAATTAACTGTAGCTACTCCAGATTTCTAGACAAAGGACAGACACTGAAGCTAAGAAAAGTAGCATATCGATATATGCACCATCTGCTTGGTTCACTAGGTTTCCAGTTTATATCTTTACATAATCTGAGGTTGTATCATAATGACATCTGGCTGATGCTTTATCCATTACCACCATGAAAAAAAAAAAAAAAAGGATATGAAATTTATATTTTGTATACATTGCTTATGTTATACAGAAATCTAAAAATCTAATTGTTATCCAAATTGTGTAAGTTGTCTCAGAGTTTACTTAAATGTATGAGCTTTCAGAGAATCTGAATTCCATAAGAAAGAGGTGAAAAAATCCCAGAGGAAAAAAAAATCAGGTCCTTGCATTTTGATACATTTATCTGAAATAAGAATATTAATAGACAACCATTTCCATAAGTACTTTAGTACATACAGTCCTGCAAGCAAACTTTCTAACTGCTAAATCTGTTAAACTGCTAACCTGCTAAATCATGTGTTAATGCACTGAATCTTCTTCTTCTTTTTTTTTTTTTTTTTTTTTTTTTTTTTTTTTTTTTTTTTATCAAAACCATGCAACAAAATGTTACAGGAAGTTAATCTAACTGAATATTAACATTCTCAATTTGTGGCTTCAGGGTCACCGTAGGAGCACATAAGCTTTTCTCTGCTGTCCCCTTATGACATTGCATCTTACTAAACCAAACATTTGTGGACTGGATTGAAATGACTCCTGACCTTTAGAATCTGAGCTGCACCTGAATCCTGGATGCATCAGATGCACAAATTAACTAGTGCACTATTCTACTAACTGTAAGATCTTACCTATCATGATAATTGTAATGGCATTGTTACACTATTACTGTTAAGGTGCTGTTACTATTATTTTACCATTATTGAAACACAGATATTAAGGTGTTGATTATTCAACTACAAAAACAATATTTATGTCTTAGCAGCTTAATCAAGCGTGAACACACTTGAAAGTGAAGACTTCTGTTACTATTGGGCACTGTTTGGGTAGAACCACACCTGCCTAGTTTAGACATTTTTTTCTTTAGACTTTTTATTATATTATCCATTAAATGAAGTGTATGCATGGTGGAGTTGATGTTCTATTCATCTTCAGAGAGCGAACCCGTCTTCATGTATTTTTCTGCCTAGAATATCCCTCTGGAGATGTTTGCTTGCAACTTCCCTTTTCCTTTGACTATAGGAGTAGTGTATGAAGTTTGTTTGAGGCGAAGTGGTGGGAGATACTGGGTAGGACACAAACACTTGTGACATCTCAGAGTTTTTGATAACTTAGAGCTTACATTTTGAATATTTAGAACATTTTGATCTGGCAAAATTAAGTGGTGTTTAGGAGTATATTAGCAGACCTTCTAATATTTTGGGAGGTGGAATTCACCTTCTCAAATTTTAGCTTTTTGAATGTTAGTCTTTAAATTTAAACCAGCCCCTTCAGCTTCTTCTATAGTCAATGGAAGAGTACTGTTATTACTCATCTTACATATCTATTTTCAAATGGGAATCAAACTTCTCTAGAGGTGTTCTTTCTTTCTCTCCAATAATAAAAAGGTAGCAATAATAATTAAAAACAAGAATATCTTAAGTTTAGACATCTAATTTATAGACCCATAAGATAAGGCAGTTGATTAATCTTTTGTAATAGTAAGGCTGCATTGTAAGACCAAAATTTTGAGGTTTTATTTTTCACTACTGGAGAGCACTGCAGCTCTTTCATACGCATATGAAGAAGTTAAACAAAATACACTTATGCGAGACAAGAACAGGTAATGTGCAGTAATATGTTTGTGCAAAGAGATATATATATTTTTAATGAGCAAGGTTAGACTTGTGACTAACTGGTGTCTATAGGGAATCTGGAATAAGAGGTTTGATAGTTTGGACTGCATTTCCTTCTTCAGGATGATGATAATATCACTTTCGTAAAAAACAATGTTCTGATATTTAATGATATATAAAGATAATCATCAAACTATACTGGAAATATACTGGTCTTGCCAGAATTTGCAATTGTAGAATCATAGAATGGTTTGGGTTGGGAGGGACCTTTAAGATCATCTAATTCCAACCCCCCTGCTGTAGGCAGAGATGTCTTCCACCAGACCAGGTTGCTCAAAGCCCCGTCCAGCCTGGCCTTGAATACCTCCAGTGAGGGGGCATAATTCATAAGGTATTGGATTTTCTCATTAATATTCACTATGACATTATTATGTATTCATTATTTACCTTGCTCCTTATTGTTTCTGGTGATTGTTGGTGATTATTATATGACTATTTGATTACAATCATTACAGGAATTCTGTTGGATATAGGAGTTGCATGGTGCTAAGCACATCGTGCAAATGGTGAGCAACAACATGCAAAAGGTACTAATCTAAAGCTTTGCCTTCTTTCTTCATCTCTCAGGAGACTGAGGTGATGATTGATTTAATGGCAGAGGAGGTATTTTTGTTTATTCTCCTTCTCTCTGACTTGAGTGCTACTAAACAATAGTTTCAAAATAGTTATAGCACAAATTGTTTTCATTTCTTGTGATCTCTCTTTCTTAGTGCAAAATTTTGTTTGCAGATGATTTGAATAGTAGGAATGAAAAAGGCATTCTCTTTCATAAATACTAACCCTAAGGGAATTCATTTCCAGCTAAAAGTCTTTACCCCGAGAATATCTGACTTCCGCCTGAATATAACCGAGTATATGCAAAGTAGCAGGCAACACATCCCATCTCTGCAGAAACTGAGCAGTAATTTATTTTTTGATCCAGTAAATTTTACAGAATGGATGAAGGAATAAATTACTGGTCAGCTGCCTTGGCTCTTATTGAAATAATGGCTTTTATTAATAACATATATCTTGGATCACTGTTGTCTCACATATCCAGGAAATAATAGAAAGCAGTTCTCAGCAAGTATAAGGATATTGCTCAAAATAAGGTTCAAAATTTAGTAAATTAACTCAAGGTAGCTGCTGTAAAATCACAATTAAAATTCTGTACTTTTAACAAAATGGCCAAGACCAAGGTGGGCATAGACTGCATTTTTTTAAAATTTGTTCTGATTATCTGTTAATATAGCAAAGTGCAAACTAATTTGTAAGAGTACATTAAAGATCACTGTATTTTTTTTCTGCAGGAAAACTTCTAAGAAAATATCATATTTTAGAAGAGCTTAACAAAGAGAATCTCTGTTTTACAGCTGATGCAAAATTAATGCATTAGTCAGATTGAAAAATAATATTCTGGACAGACTATTTGAAGATATTAATGAAATTTTGAAGTATTTTAGTGAGCGTAGTTAATATATACATTCATTTGTCCTTGATTGCTAGTTCATGGTGACAATTCTTTATGAAAGCAGTTTTTGTAGAATAAGTTATTACTTTGCATAAACTAATGGTGCAATAAATTTTTTCAGTAACATAACAGGATTGTTTTAGCTATTAAAAAATTTCATGCAGCGTACAGAGTTATTCTTCATTCTCTTCTGGTGCCTCTTGCTTAATAGATATTCAGATTTTTTTTTTTTTCAATCTTGTTAATACTTCCCTAATTTCTCAGGAAAACAAAACAAAACAACACTTCTCATAGTTTTCTGCACATAAAAATACCTATTGTAATTTTGTCAGCAATAGATGATTTAATAATCAAGACATTTATTTTAAAACTCTCTTCTAAGCCTAGATTTATCTTCCTAGCTTCAGGTCTTCCTCTAGGTGGTTGGTTGCCCTAGTTTCCCAGTATGGTGGAAAGAGATAAATAAAAAGCTGCTAAGGGTCATCAAGGTATCTGGGCCAAATTTCCCCTTGGTTCTAGTATCGTTGTGCTTCCCTAGTAGCTCTTGACTTCTGTTGCTGGACCACAGATATTTTGGTGGTAAATTGTCTTCTTATTTCCAGATGGAAAACACTTGAAAATAATTAAATACATTGTGTAAGTGGTCTTCTGCCTAATCTAATATTAGAAAGTCCCCTGAGCTAATAAACCAAATTAATATGTTTAAAGACATAACTTCTGGTGACATACAATTCATACCAGAGGGATGTTTGGAAATCCCTCTGTATAATCCTCTATAGTCAAAGACTGCCAAAGATGGCCGCATTGACAACATTCCCGATGTTATTTTGAACAAAATGAATTCTGTAAACAGAATACTTTTGAAAACTTCAGGGACATTGAAATATTGCTGAAAGTAAAGATTTTTAAAGTTATATGTGTCCAGGGGACATGAGGTTTTGATAGTTTAATGGTTTATACATTCCCACAAATTTCATTAGACACATATGAATATAACATTTTTATTCTATGATTCTAATATTCAGATGTCTTATTCTAAGCTTGATAATAGATGTAAATTGTTTTTGAATGAAACACTCTTTACCTGATTTCTCTACTGTAGAAGTGTCCACTTTAGATCTGAATATCTGACTTTCAGGAGGCTGAATTAGGACAAATTAATCCCTTACATCTTATATTTACAACTCTGCAATCCAAAGAAAAATAAGCTGGATTGCAGAAATTGCAATTTTGGGGTCAGGCTGAGATTCATTTCAAATCTTAGTTTTCTTCCCATAAGCTAACAGGTGAAAAATAAAAGTACTGAGGTATGTACATGCTGATTTTGGGCTTCTTGTTTTTTAAACAGGCTTTTAAAATGTCAGAAGAGCAGGGATGCAACAACAATTGCACAAGATATCTTTATTTTCTTATTTCCAAAAAGTAACAAATTGTTCCTTCCTCTTATTTTACTTTCTCTGCCAGTAGGAGAAAAGACTTGAGAAATATTTTACAGAGCTAATAATTTCTACTGTACCAAAGTCCTTGCTAACTTTTCCCTTGATATGGCCTTTAATGTGGAATGATTTTCAATGTAGTAAACACAGTCAGTATTGTGGAAATAAATTGGAAGGATCATGGGATAGTTTATTAGAGCTGTCAACTCTTCTTATGCTTCAGATGAGGGCTATACACGTTGAAGGGCAGTTTACTTCTAATTGATGATCAATAGAAACTTTGCAAAAGTTAAATATGGATATTAATTTGAAATACTTCTTTCTTTTAACCTTGTTCTCTCATTGATCTTGATGTCTGGAAAGTTTCAGAACACGAGACTTACAGAAACCTGGGTCTATTGTGATATTCTTGTAATACGACTACTTTTTTCATCTTCACAATCTTGGAAAAAGAAGTAATATCTGAATAAAAGATCTATTTCTATTTTATACTATGGCAAGTAGTATTTCAAGGTTCCCTCATTCAAACAATTCCTGCTGTTATTACTGGTGTTTATTATTTTTTTAGTTATTAATTTTTAATCTGTGAAGAGCCTACAATACCAAGAAAGACTATTAAAAAAAAATAGAATTGTATTTAACTTATTTCTGCTTATGGAATGTTTTAAGCTATAAAATACATTTCTAGATTTTTAATTTTAGCTATTTTTCCCCAAATCTGACTTACATAACAAGTCCAGCATGTATGTGCAAGAGTCTTTCATGTTTTCCCAGAACCGATCCAAATATGATGTGTGTTTCATTCTGTGACAAAAGTTGTTTTAGTAAGTAATTTTTGGGAACTAGTTTCTGATAACTATAATCAAACTGCTTTATTCATTATTTCCAAAATGCACTGAGCTTTACACAGCAAAATAACTAAAAAACCACAGCCCTTTTCAAAAATTTCTAAATGGTTATCCACTAAAATTCTAGCTGGAAATGCACTGGACAATTTAAACTTATTATACATGCAAATTTATTTCATTGCATGTAAGATAACTATACTTCTTTTTCTTCTGATTTTGTTTATTCTTAAAATTTTGAATAGAGCAACAAATATCAGATACATTTATATTAACATATAATACTTAGTTCTTCAACCTGAAATTGCATTTTTTTTTTTTTTAAGTTTAGTAACAATTTTTCAGATGCCCTTAATTTTCTATTTGATTTATTTATTTATTTTAATAGGGTCATGCAATTATGATTTTGGGATCAAAACATGCACAGGCAACATTAAAAATATTTTTATTTCTCAGTTTTTTTTATGATTGTTTTCCTGTGTGTTGTTTTATAAAGTTGTGTTTAATGTTCTTTACAGGATTTTATTTTTCTACTGAGCTAAGGATTTTTAATATTGAATATTTTGCATTTTATAAGTGGAATAAATAAGAGTCAGACAACTTTGAGTCTTATTTATTCCATTTATAAAATGCAAAATTGTCTACTGGCTATTTAAGGCTCTTTAGAGATCTGCATAACCATGATCAGGGATGGAGCACTCATTCACTCAGAATAAAGAGAACTACAAGGTCAGAGAAACTATTCCTCCTTCTTCTTTTGCTATACATTTTAATTGTTGATATTCTAATTGTTAGCTATTGAGATTAGCATACAATTGTTGATATTTGTACACTTCATAATTCCACTCAATAGAGTTAATATGAAAGAAAATAACATACTCAGACACTAGTACTCACAGCAGATGTTTTACTTATTAATAAGAGATTTGATATATGCATATCTTTATTCTTGTTGGCCTCGGTAATAACAAGTTCTCAATCATCATCATGTTGCTTTACAAGCCCTATACGTAATTATACTGATTTTAAGACATATGTAAACACAGAAAGAGCCAGAATATGCAAAATGAAGTGGCAGTAGAAGTTTCACGTTCGAAGGTTCTTTTCCCAGAGTGGCTCTTAATTTATCCATATATAGCAAAATTAATTGAAATTTTCTACAGTGTATTGCCCTGCGGAAAATCTGCCCTCTGAGTAACATATACATTGCAGACAGTGTTTTGGGTGATGTTTCACCACTGCTGTAATAATTACTCTTAAGTTTCAGTGCCCTGAAATTTTAATTCTGTTGCTGTAAATGCTGAAATCATTTTTTTCTTAGACAAGTTATGATGGGTATTTTTAGGATTAAAGGACATGGAATTTTTTGTACAAATTCAAAGTACTCTTGCATTCTACAAACACGCTTTGTCCCTACTTGAATATATAATGATCACTGTTTTGTCATAGCCCTCCTCATATTTTAAAGAACTCAATCTTAGAAGAGCTAGAAATCTAAGTTGCAATTTAATGTACATTTTGAGCCAGCATCACTGTGAGATGAGGTAGCACACCTCTTCTTGCACATTCTTGTCTCTTTTTCCAGTGCTTTTATCCGTAGTGAGCTAGACTTTGGGGCTGATAAACCTGGACTGCTTTTTTAGAAGGACTCTGTTCATAAATGCTTGTAGTGACGTAAAACAGGGTCTGATGTGAAGACAGAAATAAGGGAATATATGGATAGAAGGAATCAAGAGAATAGGAGATGATTTTTTTTTAATATTTTTTTCAGCATTTGCATTAACTTGTGTCCTAGCTGACTTACATTTGCAGGAAAAAAAATCCTTTGCATTCCATATGAAGGTAACAAATATAATTTTTTACAACCTGAGTATATCTGACTGACTAGCTGATTTTATAGGAGACTGTACTTTTTAGACAGCAGTTCAAGTAATTCATTTGTAATTGCCTCCACAATGAGCAATAATGTGAAAACTCTATGTTCTAGTCAGCAGAAAGGATACTTAATCTGGGACAATGAGTACCTTAAAAAATGAGCATGTAGCTATGAAGCCTCTCACCTTTGTTTCACTTGAAATCAGATCTGTGCTGGTAATAATTGAAAGCTGTACATCTGTGATGGCTATTAGTGATAGATGAATTGAAGCTCTCAGTCTAACAGAGGAGCTGAAGAAATAATTTATATGCAAACAGAACAACCCTTCACCTTTAATGCCAGTCTTGTCAGAGTGAGGTCATTCACAGTAGAGCCTGGGAAAGGCTGTTTCTACTGCTAAGCTTGCTCAAGGTTTGAACTCTCCATACAGTACTGCCAGTCTTGTACAGACTGTGTTTCCTTGTGAGATGATGATAATGATAATAGTTTACCTTTTGTAGTCCAACATTAGTTGATATTGTTTCTTCAGGCTGGATCGGAAAGAGCAGGTTGCTCATGGAAGTAGAACCCCTCAGAAGCCAGGGTGCCTAGTACAGTTGAACCTATGAAATGCACTCAGAATAATAGAATAATTTGGGTTGAAAAAGACTCTCAAAATCATCAAGTACAGCCATCAACTGACACTATCAAGTCCACCACTAAACCATGTCCTTAAGTTACACATCCTTGCATTTCTTAAATATCTCCAGGGATGATGACTCCACCGCTTCCCTGGGCAGTCTGCTCCAGTGTCTAGCCACACTTTCTGTGAAAAAATTCTTCTTCCTATTCAAAATAAACTTCCATTGATACAACTGGAGAAAAAAAAAAAAGAGAGACTGACATAATCCTATCTGTAACTTCCTTTTGGGTAGTTGTAGAGAGAAATTATGTCTCTCCTCAGCCTCCTTTTCTCTATATTATTCAACTCCAGTTCCTTCAGTTTTTCCTCATAACTCTTGTTTTCCACTCCCTTTACCAGCATCAGTACTTTTCTCTGAACAAGTTCCAGCACCTCGATGTCTTTCTTGTAGTGAGGAACTTAAAACTGAGAGCAGTACTTGAGATGTGACCTTACCAGTGCCAAACACAATGGGATGATCACCTCCCTAGTCCTGCTGGCTACACTATTTCTGGCACAAGCCAGAATGCCATTGGCCTTCTTGGCCATCTAGGCACAATGCTGATCATGTTCAGATGGTTGTTAATCAGCACCTTCAGATCCTTTTATTCTGTGCAACTCTCCAGCTACTCTTTCTCAGGCCCGTAATACTCAGCAGGGTTGTCATGCCCCTAGTGCAGTACCAACCACTTACCCTTATCCGTGCCATGTAATTAGACACGCTGTATCAATCCAGCCTACACAGATTCCTCTATAGATCCTTCAAACAGATCAATTCTTCTGCCCAACTTGGTGTCACTTGCAAACTTACTGAGCGTACACTCAGTCCCCTCATAAAGATCACTGATAAAAATGCTAACCGACCCAACACTGAGCCCCAGAGAATACCATTTGCCATGACTAGCCAGTTGTATTTAATGATTTGAAAAGAGAATGGATTTGGCCATCCAGACAGTTTTTAATAATGCAAACTGTATGTCCATCCAAGCCACGAGCAGCAAGGTTCTCCAAGAAAATTCTGTTGGAAACATTAAATGCTATGTTAAAGTCCAAGTAAATAAATCCATAGTCTTTCTCTTGACCAAGTCTTTCTCTTTATGACCAAGTGGGTCATAAAAAGAGGCTGGGTGAATCAGTCAGGACATGCTTTTCATGAAACCACGATGACAGATCTGATCACCTGGTTTTCCTAGATGTGCCTTCTAATGGAATCAAATATAATCTGCTCCATGGCCTTCACTGGCTTTGAGGGAAGGAATTGCACATTTGCAAAATATACTGAGGAGATCCTTTTTCTTCATGGAAAATTAAATTTTCCTTCTCAAGTTGTCAGCATTCTCCATTTAAAAACTACAGACTGAAACAAACAAACAAACAAACAAAAAAACTACAGACTTCAAGCTGATACTGGATCTAGAAGATTCTTTCATCCACATGGTTAATATTTTGGGCATTGTTCCATTTATATCATTGTGTGTGAGAAAGATAAGAACTCTCATCCCATATAGTTTTCCCAGATGTTTTTTTTTTTTTTTTTTCCTGGGGAGAACAGCTGCCATTGTCACAGTTATAAGTTCTGTGCTTGACAGCACCTTATGTCAGACCCTGGAATAGAATTTTTTGAGTTTTGTTATTTTTCCTTCATGGCAAAATGGTGCTCTGACTTTAGGATACAGAGCATAGCAACATCATTTGGCTGACAAATGCAATCCCTGTGAGAAATTATGGCAATATACCAACCTTGCATCATTTCAGATTTTACTTCAGACTTTAATTTAAAATTTCTTACATGTCTGCTCATGTGAATCACCCCTTTTTTGCATCTTAGAGACATCAATTGGTTATAGGTTTTCCCAGTCTTCCTATACAAACAGATGTACTGCAATATGTTATGTACTAAGATGTGGATAAATGGGTTTTCAAAGTCAATGTAATTTTAGAAGAATTTGCATCTGGGACATATCTTTTCCTTCTTAAATGATTCATGCTAAAAGAAAATACTTTGAACATTCTACAGATAGTCATATATGAAGTGCTATCTCACAATATCTCTTCAGATATTACTCAGTATGAATTATAATATGAAAATAGATGTCTCAGTTGATTTCACATAAAATATCTATTACTGCCTAAAAAGATTTATTTAAACTAGATTTCCAAGAGATTATAAAGCAATTTTAATTTTTACAATACACATGAGATGGAAACATGGTGGGATCACTCCCATGACTGGAGTGCTGCGATGGATGGCTATAAGCTCTTCAGTATGGATAGGCAAGGAAGGAGGCGTGGTCATGTGGATCTCTGTGAGAATGTTTTGATGTTGCTGAGCTTGGGACTCGGAATGATAAGGTGGTATTGGTATGGATCAGAGGGAGGGCCAACTAGTCAGACATCCTAGTGAGGATATCTATAGTCTGCCTAAGTAGGATGAAGAGACAGATGAGGCATTCTATGAGCAGCTGGTAGAAGTTGTGCAGTTGCCAGCCCTTGTTCTCATGGGGAAATTCAGCTTCTCTGATATATACTGGAAATATGATACAACACAGAACAAGCAATCTAGGAGGATTCTAGAGTGTATAAAAGATAACCGTCCTGCTTGGCCTGCTGTTCACAAATGGAGAAGGACTGGTGGGAGATGGGGAGGTCAGGATCAGGAGCTGTCTTGGACAAAGAGACCATTAAATGGTAGAATTCTCTATTCTTGGTGATGTCAGGATGGAGACAGCAAAACTGATACCTTGGAATTCCAGAACGTGGGTTTTGAACTGTTGAGGACGCTGGTAGGAAGACTCCCTTGGGGTTCAGTCCTGATGGGTAAATGGGTCCAGGAAATCTGATCACTCCTCATGAAGAAGTCTTACAGGTGCAGGAGCAGGCTATTCTTCTATGCTGTAAGGTGAGCCGGCAGGGAAGAAGACTGGTGTGGATAAACAGGGAGTTTTTCTGACCTCGGTGCCAGGAAAAGTTATGGAGCAGATCATCTTGGAGATCACATGGCATGTGTGGGACAACCTGGCCAGCATGGGTTTATGAAAAGCAGGTCCTATTTGACCAACCTGATCTCCTTCTATGATTAAGTGACTCACCTGGTGGATGAGGGAAAGGCTGTTGGTGTAGTCTATCTAGACTTTAGTAAAACTCTCTCTCACATAGTATTCTAGGGAATCTGTCAGCCAGTGACTTGAAGTCTTTGCTGAGTGAAGTACTGGCTGGATGGCCAGGCCCAGAGAGTGGCGGTGAATGGAATTAAATCCAGCTGGTGACCAGTCGTGAGTGGTGCTCCTCAGCGGTTGGTATTAGGGTCTGTCTTGTTCAATATCTTTATTGATGGTCTGGATGAGGGGATTGAGTGCACCATCAGTAAGTTTTCAGATGACACCAGTTTGGGAGGAAATGTTGATCTGCCTGGAAGTAGAAAGGCTATACAGATGTGTCTGGACAGATTGGATAGCTGGGCTGAGGCCAGACGGGTTGGACATGAGGAAATACTTCTCTGAAAGAGTGATCAGACACTGGAACAGGCAGCTCAAGGAACTGGTAGAGTCACTGACCCTGGAGGTGTTCAAGAAATTTTCAGATGTTGTACTGAGGGACATGATTTAGTGGGGAAATATTAGTGATGGATGTTTGAACTAGGTGATCTTGGAGATCTTTTCCAAACTTGATGATTCTATGATTCTATTATTCTATGAAATTCAGACAACAAAGACAGATTACAATTTTGAAAACCTCATTATGATAGCCAGAGAGGTCAATGTACACATTGTATCTATATTCTTTGTGAATATCCTAAGATGATAAGTTCTGTGGTTGTTGTGTGTTTTTTTTTTTTTTGTTTTGTTTTGTTTGTTTTTTTTAATTTAAATTTTCTGTACCTGAGAGAATTAGAGATGGGAGAACAAGCTATACATGACAGATGTTAGTCACATTACTTAATGCATGACTCAAGTGAAAATGGGTATTACACTGATGTGCATGATGTTGGATAGAGGAACAATACAGAGCCGAAAAGCATTAGAGAAGAATTAACTGTTAAAAGAAGGCATGTATTGAAATTTCCTCTGGATGCAAAATTGTTGAGCTTTTTTTTTTTTTTTTTTTTAGATCTTGCTGGAGTTTACTTCTGTCTTTTTGCTAATTGGCTATTTCTGGAAATGGAACTGAGAGTTTCTTTGTGTATATTTCAGAAAAAAGGAAAAGAAGGAAGAGGTTTTTTATCAGACAAGTAGAAAATGCCTAAAATGATCAAGAATGAAATTATCTTCATTTTATCTTCCCCTTCAGGTTTATGTGATGGAGAGAAGCTGGGGTATTGGAGAAGAGAAAGCTGTAGATCTTCCATTAGTTCTACAAAATTCAGTGCACATTTTCAAGATCTTACAGCCCATCTGACTTCACTGCGGCTGCTAGTGGGTAAGGTTCAATGTAAAGGCAGATCTTTAAAAAAATGAGATCTTTTCAAGAGGGTCAGAGTTAGCAGAGTTGTCTGAAATGCAACAGAGGTAAATTGGAAATGTGTAACCTTACTTATCTGCCATAGGCATATTATTCATGTACTTGTAACATTCAATAACTTCTGAATGAGAATGGGATGAATGAGAGAAAGAGGGGGATTCATTAACAGGAAAGCCAGAATACAACACCTAAAAACTCAAAGGCAGGAAAATATGACCTGAAAAAATAAGAGGCTGCCTCAAGGGTTGTCTTCCTTCTCAGGAATCAGGACTGAAGCAATGACAATACCACCTGAGAGGAGAACAGTCTACTGCTGCTGGTACTGCTATCCCAACACCGTAGATCACCTATTGATAATGTGTGATACAGCCAGAAAATACCTTATAAAAAGGTATTCAAAAACATGGTGCAGTACAACTTTTAAGTTGAACATCAAGTCATCCCAGATGCCATAGATGGTGGAAATCAAAAAGATGTCTTCAGTTCTCCTAAGAAATGACTTAACAGGGAGAGTTTCTCTACTGACTAGAGATGGAACCTAGGAGCCTATGTTAGATACCTCAGATGAGGTCTGATATATTTAATATTGGCCTGGATCTCAGAGACTGATTTGGTAAGGAGAGGGAAAGCGGATATAACAGAGGACAAGCAATTAGCTCTGAAGCAGGAGGTAGGGGAGAGGGATGTGAGAGACTAATAGTAGTCATTTATAGTGAGGTAGAAATGAGTTAAAAGAAAATTATAGCCTCTGTTATCTGTGGAAAGGACTAATAAATACTAGGTGAGTTTAATTCGTAGAGTTGTGACTGTATTAGACTATATCTCCACGTCTTCTTGCTTCTCATGCATGTCAGGGACAAAGGACTGTAATATTTCTCTTGTTTGATCTCTGATACAATATAGATCAAAGAACTTTGCCCTGATTCCTGCACTGCAAGTATAATTTTGGATTGAACGATGACATATCTTGGTTATAGATAGAATAGCTGCTTAATGGTCCATCAGAAAGTAATGAAAAATCACAGCTTATGGCCTCCACTCATCTAGGTAAGAGAAAGACTTTTCTAGTGCCAAGAATGCTCTGATTTTTAGCTCTCAAACTACTTCAGTAAAAATTTTAATATCACACTTCTAGTAAAAACTCTCTCAAAATTGCATTTCAGAAACACAGGAAATACTGAAAACAGACTAAGTAATCTTATGTTGCGATGTTCTGTGTGTATATTGCTGTATTTTTAACATGAAACTGGGCTCAAATACATTTTTTATTGAGTCAGCCTAGCACACAAGGTTAGGAGTAAACATGTACATTATTTTATTATAATTTTTTTGTTACCTGCATGTGATGCTTTTACAATATAGTCAAACTATGCCAAACATTCAGTCCTTTTCAACCCACTCCATTCTATAATTCTATGATTCTATGATCAGCGCATCACAGCGTTTATATCCATTTGTATCCTAAAACAGGCTCAATACATGAACTCAAATCAACTACTGACAATAGTATAGTATATAACACACTTGCAAACTGCCTTATTAATACAAAAAGTGAAGTGCAAAGTAGAGAAGAATGCTTGCCCTTAAGCTACTTCTCTCTAACTTGTGAATATAATCTCACATGTTTCTGCATAAGCAGAATTATTCTATTATTTTCCATTAGTTATTCAAAGAACTTCATCTGGCTCCCTATAAGGAAGGACCTCTTTTTATCTTCACAGAACCAGAATAATGAGACCATAAAAGTGATGGAATCTTCACTTCTTTCTTCTTGTTTGATAATTTCACTTCATTTTATCCTCTCTCTGTTAAACAAAAGAAGGCAGCATTGCTATCCTGAGATTTTTTCCTTGCTTATAAATACACATATACATAAATCATGGAAAAAAAACATTTATAATTATAAATAGTTATAGAAATCAGTACTGTTAATTTACCACTCAATTTTAAGACTCTTTCTTTTCTCTCCACCAGTTCCAGTTGCTCACTGTACAGAGGCCCTGTTGAAATGAAGGCATGGTAAAGCTGGATAGTTTACTTAACTTTTGTGGAATAATATATACTATATTTTTCTGACTCCTTGTCCTTACTAGGGTTCTTTTACTCAAATGCTATAATGTATCAAGTAAATTATTGCTTGACATTGCTGGGTGATTTGAAAAATGAAGTTTACATGTGAACTGTGGAACCTGAGAGGGCTGGGCTCATAGTTAAATGAGGAAAAACTACTCCAATTTTTTTTTCCATTTGCTTAGTTTGGAAGCAGTCTAGGGCACTAACACAACCTCCAGAACATAATGTGATTAGCAAAATCAAAGGCTTTTGCAGGCTTTAAAAAAACTGAGGCCAATCAGATGGCAGTTATCCACTGCTATTCAGCGTTTATGTAGAACCTGATTCTGATAGTAGTTGTTTTTTTTTTCTTTTTTTTTTAAATAAGTTCTATTTTATTTATGAAACATGCATCTCAAAAATGTCATTAGCAGCTTCTGTAACAGCTTTCCAGAAGCGTTTATATCATGAGTTAGATAACAAATTAACTATTGTCTTCAGTCTATCTAGGACTGCAGTTAAATTTATTGTGCTACGGACAAACTGAAGCTAAAAGCAAATAAATAAGTAAATAAATAAATAGTCAAATTGTCAGCTCTCTAAAATAGCTTTTTAAAATTTATTTATTTATTTATTTATTTATTTATTTATTTATTTTCCCTTTTGGTATTGTACCTTTCGGTTCTTCAATGTAACGGAGAAGATAAAGCCTTTGGAAAAAAAATCTACAAAAAATATTTTAAACCTACTAATGTTTAAGATTCTAATGGATAATACTAATCAATACCCATTCTCTTAGAAACAATATTTGCAACAATGGAAAGAATCATGGGAAGTTAGCAGCATGTTAAGAACCATGGTTTTCTCCTCATGGAAATTTCTCTGCCTGCAACCAGTGCTTACATTCAAATTGCTGCCTAAGTAGTTAATGCCATCTACACATCCAGTTTCCTCCATGGCAACGTCTAAACAGCCAGTTTGCTCCATGGCAACTGCTTTTAAGTCTTGCAGTAGCTTTCAACAGGACCAATCCTTAATGGACCTAACGTCCTAACAGAAAAGATAATAAATGTTAAGACTGAAGGGCGAGACAGTGAGACTGGTTATATATCATTTTCACTTGTCTACTCTTTCCCTGACCCACACTATTGTCTTCTCTATTTTATAGAAATCTCTGAAAAAAAAAATAAAAAATAAATGTGATTTGTAACTCTTTAGACATACTGAGAGATAGCCTGCTTAGGACAAATTCCATATTAATATTAAGTAACATATCTGAGCCTATATCAGCAATGTTCATATCCAGTGATATTACTGTTCTCAGTTTCTGCTCATTTTTGTAGGCCATTGGATCAACTAAGTGCACAAAGAAAAATTGTGTAAAGAATTTATCCTGTCCCAGCTCCCCTTGCCTTTTAGTTGAACGCTTGAATAATTAAAACACAATACTTTGTAGGAAAAACAGTTTTCATGTTTTCATACAACATGGAGGAATTGATGGCTTTACATACATCATAAACACATCTCCAAATACGATATTCCACTGTAGCAGCTACGGTAACAGCTGATAAAAAATGTGGCTAAACTGTGAGCATACCTTTAGAAGTATTTCAAATGGAGGCCCCAAAATTCTTGTTTTTCATCTGCAAAGAAATAGCGGGAAACAACACTTGTATAAATATACTGGCTTACGGGTTCTTCTATATGACTGCAATTTCAGAAGAGGCATTTTTTTCTGTGGAGATTCTAATTTTAAAATTACCTACTCCTTGAATATGGGAGCCAGAGAAGGACAGGCTTCACAGAGCAAACGAACTGACTTGGTACAGCCTGTTTGTGCTACTGCTCCTGCTGTTACCACGTATGTTCAAAAAAAAAAAAACAAAACACTGCATCAAGCCCTACCTATGTTGATGCAAACACAGATTTCTGAGAGAGGTGTTAAAGACTACGTTCCGAGAATTTGTTCATATTTATGAAGAGCACTTTTTGAACTAGCTTTCCTGGGCTTTGGAAACTCTTAACAGCAATAAAAAAAAACAAAAAAAAACCATCATATAAAGTAGGAAATATTGCAAGTACCTCCTCCTCCATCATAGCAGCTGTTTACAAATGAATGATTGGTGTCCACTGGAGGCAACATCAGATACAGAAAGTTATTAAGCATCATATCCATGGAATAGCAAATTCTGATTCTGACAAGGAGATGTTTAATCAAACTTAGTATACATTGCTAAAAAATATAACACTGAATGTAGCAGCATTTCTTTACGAATAATATGGAACAGATTCTTTAAATTATCTGGCAGAATTAACCAGCATTAATATTGTTCACTTCTATAAAAATAGATTCAACATTTATCAAAGGACAAGACTGCAATAAATATCATTTTGGATCATAGAATGGCTTGGGTTGGAAGGGACCTCAAAGATCTTCTAGTTCCAACCTCCTGCCATGGGCAGGGTTTCTAGCCACCAGATCAGACTGCCCAGGAACCCTCCAAGCCTGCCCTTGAACTCCTCCACAGATGGAGCATCCACAATTCCTTGGGGAAGTGAGTCAGTGCCTCACCACCTTCTGAGTGAAGAATTTCTTCCATTTTAAAGTAGGAGTGAATCTCAGATTCTAAAGTTAAATTTATTTTTGCAGTCTGAAATACAAAAGTCAATAAATATCAAATCCTATTAAACATAAATTATTTGCAGGGGTCAAAAAGTTATCTTTTGAGTATGATAAGATTCTTTGACATTTTTTGACAGAAACATCCACAGATTCGTTGTGTCCAGGTTGTCCCAGTCAGGTATTTCACTAGATTGTGAATTTTAAGCTGTGTCTGAAAACAATGCTGAACAACTTTCTCCAAAGTAAATCAAAAGATTAGCAATGTGTTTAATATTATTATTAGTTTTGCATGAGCTTTTGGACATTTTTTTCCCTTTTATTTTCTTAAATAATGAATTGTGCTAAGTATTTCTAGATACAATTCAGTACTTAAACTAGGAAGTTATTTCTATTAAGATCTGTCTGGTCTTCCTCCCCAAATCAGGAGAGAATACCCTCTGTACCTTGCCAGTTTTTAAGCATTTCAAAGAAATATGTCCCCACTTACTTGTGATCTCAGCAACCTCAGAGAAAAGTACATAATTTTCTCTTGTAGATTTATGTTTAGAATGCTTAAATGCAGAAGAATTTAAATGAATTATTTTTAGATAGTTTAACTTAAGAGTATTAAATCTATACATCATTGAGATTATTCATCTATTCAAAATTTCTGATGCTTCTTATGTTACAGCAACTGCCACAATCATTTCAGAACCATAAAGTCATCTACTTTCTGATTACCTGGGAATTGAATTAATTGTGGCTAGTTTGAGAAGCGAGGGAAGGAAAGAAAATCTAACTTTTATGTAATAAATCTGTCCTTGTCATCAGTCAGTAAGAAAACTTGATTTTTACTAGGAAAGTTTGATACAGTGGTTCTTAGTACTTGATAGGAAAGGGCCAGATCTTTTCCTACAAAAAGAGCTCTATTAGTAAGTTAATAATAAAGTATGTGTCTGTGCTAACTAAATAGCATATTACTATTACTGTGGATCTGTCATTTCATTGCCATCTGAACATCAGCTTGTAAATGTAAAAAGTGGTAAAACATTGACTTTATTCTGGAGATAATTATGCTAGATTACTCTCAAATAACGTATAACATTATCAGTAGGAAATACTTCTTATCTGTAATAAGTATTTTTTTGAATGATATCTTACTGAGACAATGTCTGCCAATCATAACATATTTTAATGAATTCTATAGTATATGAAACAAAATCTAAGCAGTCATAAAACTTAATGGTAGATTGGCACAAACCTGCTCCCAGTTTACTACTGGGATTAATTTAATGTTTAAGTTAAGTTGTGATACTGTAATAGAAATATTAATCTTCATTACCAGTGTGGTGTTAACTCAATTTTTAAAGCAAGAGACTTGTGTCTTTTCATGAATTAATTTTGGAGTATCTGATGGTATTTTTGGTTCTGCTGCATGTATGTTTGCATACAGATTGATGAGGAAGAAACTAAATGTTACTATAAATCCGTAGAATTTACGTATTCCCATGGAAATTTTACTTTATGTTTTGCAAACTCTTTTTATAGAATCCAGATACTACTTGCAACAAAACCATAAGATTTACAGAGTAAAAGACTAAATAAGTTTCTTGCCTACCAGATGGAAAAGAAATCTTTGTTTTGATGCCATCTTCCTTTTGTTACTACTAATACTACACATCTCTTTACTACTTAGAAAGAGCTCAGTAGAAAAGAAACTCAGAAAAATTAAATATGATTTGAATTATACATATTTTTTTTTTTCAGTGTTCAACATAAACATGCATAATTCATTGTTCTGAAGCACTAGAGAAAATGGCGACTTTTAGCTTCTGAGAAAATAAATTTCTCATACATATTTTTCAGGAAAAATAAACTATTTGCTTTCTCTGTTCTGTCTACTTACATTAAATTATGTAGGTATTTAAAAAAAATATTTGTAGATTTCCATATTGTGTAGGCATTATCTCCATTGCGCAGTGGTTTGCAAAGTGAATCAAAACTCACAAGCATGCTTATGCTGAGACAACACTAGAAACAAAAAATTAGATATATATCATGTGGCCAGCCACACAAGTAAATACATTTATGTAAAACATTCATCAAAATTTTTGAGTGTTAAGTGTATCTGTTAAAATTTGATAGAAAAGAGACGATATATTTTCTGTTTTGAATCATTAGTCTAACTTTAGAAGAAACAGGTTAAGTGGTAACTGGAATAACTTTTAAAAAGGTACCAGATAAGAAAGGGAAATTTATTTCCTGTTGTGGTCCTTCTATAATAGCTGTCGTACGGAATTACTAAATGTAGAATGCTAAAGGTCATGATCAATTCCTAGTATGAAAAATGCTGCTAACTAGAAGTCAGACAACGTATTTATTCTGTAGCAGTAGCTGTACTGTAGCCTCTTCTAGAAGAACTGGTATTAGTTTCACTAGAAAAAAGTGCTACTCCGTGTGTCACTAAGCAGGGCTCTGAAGGTAAGAACCTACAGATAACCATCTAAAATACTAAGAAACTAAAATCCATCAGCAAAAGAAATAAGAATGCAAAGATGTTTACAACCCCAAAATAATAAATTAGTTAAATTACACCAAAGAGGAACTCTAGTCATAGATTGGGTAATTGGCTAATTTCCATACTAAATTCCACATGTGGAATGTACGTCGAAGATGTCATATTTTCCAAACAGCTTCTATGGTGTCCCTGGGGATCTAGCTCCAAGGCAGACTTACTTGGAGAATGAGCTGGAGTCTAGTTCAGTTAAAGGCCAGTATATTTGGAGTCAAGTAACAAGCAGCGTAGTCTGAGTCAGTACAGAGTCCAGTCCAGCTGGATATCTTCATTAACAATAAGGATGATGGGTAAGAGTGTACGCTCAGCAAGTCTGTAGATGACATAAACTTGTGGCTTATACCCCAGAGAGACATCAGCTGGCTGGAGAAATGTTCTGTCAGGAACATCATGAAGTTCAGCAAGGAGAGATGCAAAATTCTGTATTTGGGGAGGAACAAGCTGATGCATGCAGGAGGCCACCCAGATGCAAAAATCATTGGAACAAAGGACATGTGAGTCCTGGTGGACACTAAATTGTACCCTTGCAACAAAGAAGGATAATGGTGTACCTTGCTACATTAGGCAAAGTATTGCCAACAGATCACAGAAGGTGATGCTTCACCTCTACTCAGCACTTTTGAGTCCATATCTGGAATACTGTGTCCAGTTCAGAGCCTCCCAGTACAGTGGAAACATGAACATACTGGAGAGAGTCCAGTGTAAGGCCACAAAGATGATGGAAGGAGTGGATCACTTTTCCTATCAGCAAAATCTGAGAGAACTGTAACTGTTCATCTTGGAGGAGAGAAGACTTAGAAGGATCTCATCAGTGTCTATAAATACCTCAAATGAGGGCACAGAGAGGACACAGCCAGGCTCTTCAGTTACTAAGTTACCTTGTTTACAGAAATATTAATCAAACCTCTAGAAGTTTGAACTTAACAAACTGACATTTTATAACCTATCCTGTTTGTTAGAGTGCTTCCTATATGCTCCGTGAGAGAACTGAGTATCTTCAAGTTGTTTTTTAAAACTTTGCCAAATGAAGACAAGAAGGCAGGGAGATGGAAATTCAGAAAAGGTATAACTGATGCAAAGAGAAGTCTCAGAAGACAGAAAAGGTTCAGGCATCTGAGGACAGCAGACAAGAAACTACTGCATCAGTGTCAGGTGGCAAGAAACAAGATAGATCTGCAACCGAACAGTAGCAACTTTCAAAGCAATTTGTGTTCCTGGCATCTCTTGTATGAGCAGATATTTTTCTTGCAGGTGATTCAAATGCAATTTTGGGTATTTTCATGGGGACACAATGGATGGTTGAATCTAAATTCTGTGGCTGGTCTCCCAAGGAAGGAGAAGTGCCAGAGGTAAGATGCTGTCAATGTTTCAGAAAGATGAGGATTGCATTTTCCAGTTTGATTCCTGAGTGCTTGGTCAAGTGTAGCAGAATCATAACACTTAGCACAGATCAGGTCACTGAGTAGAGAAGGAGGGCAAGAAACTCTCTGTAATAGGCAGCTGTTCAGAAAGTGCAATTTATTCCTTTAGAAATACTACAGAAAATTCTGTGAGGGTGGTGTTTCTATATTTCTTTGCATGCAAACTAAAGCAGGGAAGGCTAGACACAGTACCTTAAATTTAAAGAAATAAAGTTGAGTCATGCAATATACAATAGCTTCAACTATAGAATAGCATGCTATTATATCTGCCAACAAAGTTGTCCTTGAGGGAAGAAAAATATTGAAGGGGTTGCAGTGGGAAAGTCTGCTCGGCCTTGGGCAAAAGAAGAGGGAAAAAATTAAACCTTAGGATCAACTAATCAGTGAACCTGGAAATAAGATGTGATACGAAGGACCTGAAGAGAAAAATACCTTTTCCTCCATTTGGAGGCACAGACAGTTTAGAACTCCTCCTTTATTGATGCTGATACAATAAATTATCATGAACACTGACTGGGTAGTATGTAGCTACTCACTGTCATTCCTGCTTTGCAAATTACTGTACTTTTTAACCTCTGCTACATATTCTTTCCCCTCTGTAGACAGAAGGTTGCAACTGCTACCAGTCTGTGAGCATAAAACACTGTCTTCATGGTGTGGCTATAAGTGAAAAGGATGTGGATGATGACAATGATACATTATAATTGCTATACATTCATCCATTTATTATTATGCGTTTTGCTGTGTGGGTTCAAGGGATTAATTCTGAGAAGTGCAAACAGTGTGTTGCGTGGGATGTGGGCAACACCATAAGGCTGCTCTGCATGCAGTTGGACTAAACTCAATCACTTCTAAAGTTTGCCTCAGTGCAGTGAGATCTCCAGTTTCACTATTATGAGATGTTAACATAAAACGTTTAGCATTGGAAAGACAGAGAACATGTTTGAGAGCTTAGAATTGAATAAAAAAATATGCTTAAGGAAACAAGGAAAGAGAAATTGAAGATACTGATCTCAGTTTCAGGTGAGATAGATACACATGCATATTGCTTGAGATGAAAGGATTCCTTGTTTTTACCAAGAAACAATCAAGTGAACTCCAAAGGGAAGAGATACAGGACTTGTGTTCCTCTGGAAGTATTGCAGTACTGACAAATATCTGGGATGCTGCACTATCTGACTGACCTATGGATGTAGACTAACACTGCAGAGGGAAGAGTTTTAATGCCACAGAGATCAAAGCATGTGTTGTAGATGCTTCTGTGTCCTGAAGACAGGACATAAAGCAATAATAAAATATAAAATGACAGAAGAATATGGGATAATCATTACTAAAGATTCCTGTCTTATGACTAACAGATAGACCAGCTGTAATTCATCACAGGACAACTGCAGAGACAAATTGCTAGTAAAGAATTTTAACTACACAGGCTTTTGACTATTCAGACAGCAGGAGTATCACTGAGAACTTTCACTAGCCCCTCATTTCACGCAAGAAGCTTATAATGTCATCTTGATTTAGATTATGTGAGAATGGTTCATTAGTGTGAAAAGATTTCATTCAAGTGGACATTTCAGAAGTAGTTTTCTATGTTCTAGTGACCAGTAACTTACAGATCACTACACTCAGACCCTTCTGTTCAGATGTTTTTCTTTAAATTTTGGTTTTTCATATGATTTTCATAGAAATATCAGTCTTTCCATGTCTAAATAGGTACATTACGTACAGTACATTACCGTAGATACTAGGAGAGACTGGATCAAAAAACACTTCAAGTTGAGGCAAACACTCGCTGCACTCCCTCCAGTGACAGGGTGAGGTGATAGAAGTATTTAGATGTGTGAATGTGGTCCTTAGGGACACAGTTTAATGGTGGACTTGGCAGCGCTGTGTTACTGGTTGGACTTGGCGATCTCGATGTCTTATCAAACCTAAATGATTCTATTCATAGTTAATACTTTTGAGAGAGTACATCCACATTGGAACAGGACAGAGGACCAAGTTATTTCTGTTGATCTCTCTTTGCCCTGTCCCTGGTGAGTCAGTGTTTCTTCTGTTTTAGCACTGGAGTTTAACAGACAGACAGAAACAACAGATAAATAAAATCTACTGTTCCTTTCAATTCTTTTCTAAAAATAGTATTCAGAATTTGAATCCTTGGTGACTTGTTTGTGATGTATCTCTGTGTCTAAGTGACTGATATGGTGATGAGTGCTAGATAATAGTTGTGCTGCTTACAACTTAAAACTTAACATTTCTAACAGCTGCTGAACTGTATTACCTGTATAATCAAAGAAATACTGAAAATTCCACGGACAATAGCAACACAGTTTTCACTGCATAATAAAGTTAATCTATGCCTGGCCTTGGTCTTTGTAAGAAGAGTTTGTTCACTTGTTAAGGGAAGTTTTTTTGCAAAGTTAGTTGGATTAAAGTCTCTGTCATTAATACTGTAATCTCCTGCTGTGGATATCTATCATTTTTAAGGGATGAAAGAATGTAAAGTCTGTTGCGAAGATTCTTTCTCTTTTCTGACACAAGTGTGAAAGATATGTGACATTTATTATCAGTAGGCTAAAGAGAAAAATCTTTGTAAGTGCAGATGAAGTTGCATGATTGTTCTAAATCTCTGAATGACTTTCAGACCACATTTTAAGAAAGCTATTTTTGTCTCCTTTATGACATGAATGTAAGGCAAGATTGCCCCTGGGATGGTTACAATGATTTCTGGCCGTATAGATGAAGATGACTCCAAGTTCTCTATTTGTTTATTTCACATATATGTAGTTGCTCTGAAAATAATGCCTCCTAATTTTTTCCATGGAAACTACAACAGGTCATGGAATCATAAAATGGCTTATATTGGAAAGAACCTTGAAGGTTGTCTAGTTCCAGCTTCCCTTCTGTGGACAGAGTGGCCAGCACTAGATCAGGCTACTCAGAGCCCCATCCAGCTTGTCCTTGAACACCTTCAGGAATGGGACATCCTCAACTTCTGTAGGCAATCTGTTCCTGTGCCTCACCACCTTCTCAGCAAATGATTTCCTCTCTAACATCTAACATAAGTCTCCTTTCATTTAGTTTAAAACCATTCCCCTTTGTCCTACTGCTATTAGACTGTGTAGAAAGTCAATCACTCTCCTGCTTTTAAGCCCCCTTCAACTACTGGAAGGCTGCAATGAAGTCTTCCTAAAGCCTTCTCTTCTTTAAGCTAAACAAGCCCGGCTCTCTTGACCTTTCTTCTTAAGAGTGGCACTCCAACCCTCTGATTATCTTTGCAGCCTTTCTCTAGACCTGCTCCAACATCTTTATGTCTTTCTTGTTCTCGGGGTCCCAGACCTGGATACAGTACTACAGATGGGGTTCCATAAGGGCAGAGTAGAGGGGAACAACCATCTTCCTCACCCTGCAGCCCAGGATAGTGTTGGCCCTCGGGGCTGCAAGCACATACTGATGGCTCATGTCCACCTTTTCATCCACCAAAACCCTCAAGTCCTTTTCTGCAGGGTGACTCTCAATGAGTCCAGGTAGGTTACATCAATTGCCATTCCTTTGTTCTCTGATGTCATCCCTTCATCATAGAAGGGCAGCAAATTGGTCAGACACAATCTGCCTTTGGTGAAGCTGTGCTGGCTGGCTGTCTTGAATCACCTCCTTATCTCTCATGTGTCTCAATATACCTCCCAGGAGAATCTATTCCATGATCTTTCAAGATACAGACATGTGGCTCTGGTACTGGCCTGTACTTCCAAAGGTCTTTATCTCTTTCTTAAAAGTGAAAGTCATGTTTTCATTTTATCAGTCACTGGGGACTTCATCTGGCAGACAGACATGACTTTTCAAATATGATAGAGAGCTCTGCAATCACATCAACCAGTTCCTTTAGAATCCTGGGATGTGTGTCATCTAACCTCATAGACTTATATACATTGAGCCTCATAAGGTGATCTCAGAATTGGTCTGGTCGTACACTGGGAGAGACTTTTCTTCCCTGACACCACTTAGAGGATTAGGGATAGGAGAGGCATGGGAAACCTGACTGCCAGATACAAAGAGCACAATATCACTATTGTATAGAACATATTCATAATTACAAAAAGTGATTTTTCAATATAGTCACCAAAATTAGCTATGCATTTTCACCAGAGATTCATTGCTTGTAGAAATCTGCACCAGAGGAGGTGACCCATTGTCACTGTTGATGTGCACTGCTGAAATGCCCCACCCACCGCCTCATTGTACTCACATCCTCTGTTTGGTCTCCAAGAAAGATTCAATAAATGTCAGTGGGTGCATTTTTTTTCCTCAAGGAGGCATTCTATAACACAACTTTGCTTCACAAGCACTTCCATGTCAGACACAATTTTGTTTGACTGCCCCTCTTTTGGAGGCATGGGAACAAAGTTTCATGGAAGTGAATACTTGGGTGGGAAGGTTCAACTTCTGCTGTCATACCACTAACATTGCTTCTGATGTCATAGGACAACATAACAAAACAGAAACAGCTCTAATTGGTGTAAGGTGCCCGTCATGTTCTTTTTAAAGCTCTGAAAACTTTTTATGTGGAAAAATTAAATAGGAAGAACAGCATTATTGATTTTGAGGTTTATTGAGGTGGTCTGGCCTTCAGCTGCAGTTTGTTTCACACCCCGTTTAAAGTTTGCACAGTATTTCTCACTGTCAGATGGCCAGGTTTCCCAGGAAAATAACGGAAAAAAACGTTGCCAGAACATGCTGGAGTACTTTGTTTTCTCTTTATCAGCATTTTTGCCCCTTTGTTGCAAGCCAGTTTCTTATTTCTCCAAAGCATGTTCTGAGGAATCTTTTTTTCAATACTAAGTCCTTTTATTAGTCTGTCTACCTTCACTCAGAAAGAAGACTTTGCTTGCTTATGCAATGGTTAACTCCAATCCCGTGTTTTTCATGTACTTGCCCAAATTTTTATATTCAGATATATACAAACCATGCCCTGAAAAATAGACTTATCATACTACTGAAATTTTTGGTTTAAACATTTCTGGTTTAAACATTCTGTTGCTTATGTTGTGTTAGGTCTCATAGAAAAGAATATAAAGACTTATATATATAGACTTTCTCAACCTGTATTTGGATAGAAAACCAGTAAAGCCATGGTATTACAGTTAAGAAAATGGCTAATCAGGTAGGAGAAAACACTGATATGAAGTGCACCACTGTTTCTTCAAGTTTAGGTATTTAATTCTGCATGCCACTGGATCTTGTCATAGAGACACATAAGCTGTGCCATGCATATATGTATACTAAACCACCTGATCATTGTTTACCTGGCTCTGCATTGAATCACAGAGTACCTTTCTCCTACCATCTTCTCACACCATCTTCACTCCTTCACATGGGAACCAGGGCAAATGTTTCTGTAAACTGAATGGTATATAATGCATCTCCTGAGTTTTGCTTAATGGCATTGATATTTATACCTCTAGAAATTCATCTATGCTACCTGTCCAAGTCTGTCTGAACTCACGTCTGTTAACAACAATCTACATACTGATCTTGGTGTTTCCTCATTCTACTCTTAGAATAGTTTTAAGTTTTTCTTTGCAGTTTCGTGACTTGTCTTAAAAAAAAACAAAACCAAAAACAAACAAAAAACAACAAACGAACAAAAAAACAGCCAACATTAAATTTGCCTCTCATCAGTCGCCAAATATCTCTTGAAAACCTTGCTAACTTTACATTAACCTTTAATATATATTTTTAAAGACAATAATAATACAAAATCCCACATTCATGGACTATGAAAAAGAAGTTAACTGTTGCTTGTTTTGTCAAATGATGTTTCTGTATTCAATTCCAGTTGAAACGATCTTTTCTAACAGAAGGATCATTTCTGGATTGACATAGAGCTGGGATTTTTGTTTTCAAATGAGGATTAAAACATGACCTAAAGAAAGCCATTTCCCTGACAGTACTGAATACTGATTGGAGTACAGATAAATGTGTGAATATATTTATGTACAGGTAATCCAAGTTTTTGTCAGTAAAAGCTGCCAAGACTTACAATAAATCCTAGGAAAAATCTATTAAAATTATGAGGTTATTTTTGCCCTACTTTCACTCTCCCATTCATTTATGCATTCCCACGTTTGTGAGAATTTCTCAAATCAATGTGCTGACTTTTTCTTAAAGTTATTAATCTCCATGCTTTGGTTCAGTGCATTTCAAATATAATTGAAATACAGTCCAAAAGCAAAACTGAAATATTTTACTTTTCAAAGTTTCAATTCACTTATAGCATATTTTTATTACACCCTTTGTGCTAGTCTGCTTTGTCATTTCCTTTCATTCAAGGTTCAAAACACAAGCCTAAATGTGATGAAAAGGAAAAACAATGCTGCATTGACATTCGAGAAGGTTCCTTTCAACAGTTTTCCTGTGAGTGGCTGATAAAAATATGTGAATTACAGAGGGACCAATAGGGACTTGATGAAGGGACTCTGAGACTGAAAGTTCGCTTGCTATTTCAACCATATCAGCTGGTTTAATAAAAGATATTACTTCTTCCTACCAACCGTACCTCCCTAGAGTTAAAACTATATAGAAGTTTCTATTTTAACATTCTCTCGGCACTCATTTATTGGGTGTTCCTGTGGACTTGCTTTCACTGAAAGTCATGTCAATTACTGCACTCAGGGTGCTTCAGGCAGCCTTGTTGTCTGGAATTGAAATGCTTATTCTGGCCATGCTTAAGCTACTCACATGTAGGCTTTTCCTGTGCTGGTGCAGCCCTGAAGCTTATTGCAATTTTGAGTCTTTAAGCCTCCTGCAGGCATATTTTTTTTCTTCTTTCCTTCGCCCTTCTGCCCCTTCTAAGCTGCTGTACATTTCTGTCTCTTTTGGGCTGATGAGTTGTTTGCTCAGCAGCTTCTTGTAATACCTTGTTTTCACTCTGTCTGAAACTTACTTTCCATAGGAAGCCCAAGGTTCGCCTGTGAATACCAGTCTCTAAATGCTGACATTGATGTATCTGTCATTTTGGATATATTTTACGAGGTTCTTTCTTTTCTTTTTTTTTTTTTTTAAACTAGATTTTTCCTTTATAAAGACAAGTCAGTAACTAAAAGGGATGAATACTGGAATTTTTAGACATATTTCCATGAAACAGAAGTCAAGTCTGAATGCAGGTGCTTGAAGATGAAAGAAGAATGACATTTGAGAAGAAAAAGAAAAGAAAAATCAAGATTAAAAATGCCATTGCTGAATCTGACATCACTTGCAAATTGAATCCTGGGCACATGTGAATTTATAAGATCCGATGAGACCTGACAGACTTTCACCAATATCAGAATATACATATATTACTGCTAGTGTTGCTGCAGAATTTGCTACCTTGGCTGGATAACCTAGGCTCTTTTCAAAAAGACTGCAGGAGAAATAAATGACCTATGCTTCCCAGGTTAACCATGACAACAGAAGTCCTTCTGCCCTTCTGTCTGCTAAAATAGAATTTTTCCAGGATCAATGACACTTGTAAAAAACTCAAAAGTTTGTATCAGTAGATCTTTTTGTTTTGGAGAAAATTTCTTTCTCTCCTTAGCTTTTATTAACAATTTAAGTTAATGAATGTATTTAACCATTGCATTTGACCGTGTGAACTATACTGTATACACAGAATAACAGTGCACGCAGTGTTTTTGGAGAAAGGGGTTTCAGAGTGGTCTCATCCAAGGCATTTGCTTTTCTCAGTGTCTGGGAGTCCCAACAGTGCTCAGGGTTTTCTCCTTCATCAGCATGGTACCCTTTTCTGCCTTGATCCTGAAGATTTTTTTTTAAAACCCTTTTCAGGAGATCAGAAGTCCAGGACATTGCCTGTTTTGCAGGCATTCTTGTTTTTGACTGCCAAAATTGCTGTGCAACACTGGCCAGCACCACTTCAGACATGATCACAGAGATACTCGAGTAATCAGTAACATAGGTCTCATTTTCCTATATCTTCAGAGTTCAGTGTGAATGCTACTAAAATTAACTCTCAAAGCCTCTTAGCTCTCAAGATAGAGACTTTTTTTCACTCTTGACATCAAAAGTACAGTTTTAAGAATTAAGATCTGACAAGAACAATGACCCAAATTTTCCTTATATATAATGGAAACAAAGAGGTACTTTCTCTGAATGCTGAATATTTTGCAGCAGTGAGTATGGCATGACTCTAGAATCATTATTTTTCTTGTTTAAAAATTTTAGCTTAAGCATGTAAAGTATGGTGAAAGAGTCTGGGAGCAAGTGGATGAAAAACATATTTGTTGCAAATTTGTTCACTGTGAACTTAATTAAAAAATGAAAGAAATATGAAGCAAACAACAAAGCTTTCCTGACAAACCATGCACTTATCTTCAAAATTAAAGTACCAGAAATAAAATGATGCATGCAAATATATTTGTGTATGTGAAAATGTTCAGTGGGTGATGGTATTGAATGAAGTACAATATCTTCTAGAAGAAAAGGGAAAACCTGCAATTGTTCTGTGTTCTGAATGTTTAAAAGTTATTTAACGAGGTGAGCATTTTTCACAGAATTCTGTTTCAACGTAGTACAAACATATTTAAACGTATTTTTGAAGTTCTTCAGGGCAAGTTTGGAATTCTTTAAGCATTACAAGGCCAGATTGGATGGGGTCCTGGGCAGCCTAGTCTAGTATTAACTGGTCTAGTATTAAATGGGGAGGTTGGTGTCCCTGCAGGTGGCAGGGGGGTTGGAGATTCATGATCCTTGTGGTCCCTTCCAGCCCTGGCCATTCTGTGATTCTGTGATTCTGTGATTATGGTATGTGTTTCTAAATTAAGCTTGGAACACATCTTACCTTCCATGAGGGAACTTTTCAATGACGACACATAGAGGCTTCCTCAAATTTTCTGAATCTGTAAATATCTATGTGCCTTGTGCAAGTGGAGGAGTATAGCAGCAAGGTCTGAGGGGTCTATGTTCAAAATACTCTGTGTTAAATACACGTGTTGTGCCTTTGGGCACCCAATGAACTAGGAAACTCAAAAGTTCCACTATGGCTATTATTTTTTCCTCAAAGACTGAGGTCTTGGGAATGACCATATCTTACAAATTAACAACCTTTTTCTTCTTTGTGGCACTTTAAGCACACACCATTACCTCGCCCTTACTTCATTGTAGTGCAATTTAGAACATCTATAAAATATTGAAAGAAAGAGGATGAAAAAAATCATTAAACAAAGGCAATACATACATCTTATAGTGAGTGACCTGCATCAATTTATAGAATATGCATCTTGCTTATGAAAACTACTTACCGTTTTGGTGCTTTTACTGCATTATAACTACTTAAAGGAAAATTTGAGTCTTATGAAATGAATATAAATTTTTATTTTGCCGATGTGGGAGGGAAAGGTTGTGTTATTTGAGGCTCTATCTTATGATTTTGTATATGCATTTCTGCGTATCTTCTGTAGTTTATTTTGTAGAGCAAAAGCAAGAGGGTTTTTTTTATTATTATTTTTTATTTTTGTGACAAATTTATTGGTTACAAAATGCTAAGAAAACATATCCTAGGAGATACAAATACTCAGTGCAGTGTAAGGAATAGTTTGTCTTAGAGAGAAGAACTCAAGACTATGTTGCAAAGAGCTTGGTAATAGGATCAGGAGCTTTTCACCTCAAGGTCACCCTTTCCAATCTAACCCCAGGCAAAAAATAACTGAAAATTGTTACCATCTGATATGGTTGTTCATTTCTTGATGGTAACATTACAAAGCAGGACTGACTGCATTATAAATTTTCCATGATAAATGACATTTATGGGCATCCTTGTTGTCAGCATCTGACAACTGAGGCTGGCAAATTGAGGAGGTGGCCTGCAAAGTAGAGAACTCTTTATTTGAAGGCATACTCTTTGAACAAATCCAAGGCACGCTAGGATATGAGGACCACTGTGGGATTACACTGAGTAGTAATCTATTTTATCTGTACCCTAATTCAATTAGCAAGTAAAGAAATTCAGACTCCATGCCTTTAACTGCAGCATTTTTTAGCAGTGAAAGATAAAACCACAAAATATAATGATTGAAAGTCATGCAATTTGATTAGCAGATTATTTCTGGCTGTTTTTTCATACATTGTCAATAACGTAATGCAAAGGTTATGCTGTTCAATGTTAACAGTGTTTCATACTGCAAAAAAAAGGTAACAAAATAAATCTGAATAAAATGTACTGTGGTATATAGAAAGCTATAATTTCAAAAGAATGCAATATTCCTCCAGCCCCCCTCTCCCCTCCACCTGGATTATTTAAAGTAGTATGGGAAAATCAATATTTAATCTTTCCAGTACACTGAAGGAAGAATTGAATATATAGTTCAAGCTGATAAAATGTTAAAATGAATATACACACAGTACTGTTTGCTATGGGGTCTTGAATAGTTGCATGTGAATTAAAATGAAGTGAAGAAGTAGCCCTTTTGATGGAAAGGCAGGGCATTTTGGATGAACCTTTTCTTAGCAGGAGGGTAATTCTGTTTAGAAACAAAGTGAAGATACCCTTTTTCTAGGGAAAGATCAACAATACTGTGGAGAGAAAATTGAACTATATTAATGACTTCCTTGAGACAATTCAGAGTGGATTTAAGCAACAGTACCTCATCTGGTTTAAATCAAATTCATGCCAGGTAAGTTGGCTTCTCCTTAGTTATTTAATTTGACTGAGCTCTCTGTGTGTAAAGCTGGATCCATATGAAGAACACAGCAAAGGAGATAATGATGGAAAACAAGAACTTTTATGAAGTTTGTAAACATTCAAAAAGGGCTAGATGTGGATATGGGATTGTTAAAAAAATGAAAAAATAAAAAACGCAATGATCAATAAATCCAGAACTGTTAGCTTCTTGCATCTATCAAGTCATTCATCTAGGAATATCTCTATGAAAGTTTCCAGCCATATGCTAATTTGTAAAGTGAAAGTGTGACAGTTCATCCAGCAGATTCTCAAGGCCTGTTCTTAACGTGAGTCTTCACAAGAGCAAGATACAGAGATGTGGGAAATTGCTATATCATTTGGAGCTGAGAAAATAAAATTATCAATACTGTATTGGGAGTCTATGATGGATCCCATCCCACATCTTGCTATAAAGAGAAATCTTTAGGAAATCTTGTCCGAATGTTCACTAGTGCTTCTCAAAAGAGTATGTGAGAATCATGAGATTCATTATGGAAGTCTCTCTTTCTCTTTTTTATTTTATTTTTTATTATTATTATTATTATTATTTTTTAACCATTTAAAGAAATACAGTACAAGTATTATACAGAAATAAATTGTGAATTCCCTGTTGTCATTACAGTCAGTTGACAGATATGTTGCAGAGATGATTCTACTAAATTAGGATTTTCAATGCCAAAGAGTTTTTGAGTATGACAATGTTTTTTTAAGATGTCAAGCAAGATGGACTTCTAAGTGATTTTTGTTATTTGCTAGATAAAATAGTAAAAGGGAAATACTAAAACTATAAAAACTTGTGCTGTGTGTAACATCTCCATAGGCTGATGGAGATGCTTTTGTTCTCCAGTAATAGGTTGCATGAAAACACCACTACCAATGATAGAATAGCTTGTGTGAAAGTTAACTATTAATCTTAAAAAAGTTAGAGTGACTCAGGGCTGTGTATGCATCTCCGTAGAGTTTTCTCCTTTTTTTTTTTTCCTGTTATCCTGTCACAGTAAACAGACAATCCTACCAAATTCTTTCGTTTTGCAAAGGAATCACAGCAGATGAGCTAGGACAGGAAGGCACATCAGTGGTGGTCTTTGTTCCCCTTAATCTAACATATATGCTTTGGACACATGATAGGGAAATGTCTATAAAACAGCAGAACATCTTTTATCTGTACTGTAGCTGAACATTTCCTGATACTGGAATACTTATGCACCCATGTAAACTGCAAGAGCAGCTGGTTAGGATGTGGTGAATATCTGTTATGAACATCCTGTTAAAGGGCTGTGAATTATTTTCAAGTAGAAGTCATTAAAGTTCAGAAGATTGACTTCAGAAAGGATATTTTGAAAAATCGTACCAAATCCCCCCAATGGAAAAAGTAGTTTCTTCATACTGTAGTAAAAACAAAACAAAACCAACAAAAAACAGAACCAACAAAATAAAACAAAAAGAAAAAACAACAACAAAACAAACGTCTCTTTGCTAATGATTTTATATAGCTTTGTGACTCTGAATGCAGAACTCTTTAGGAAACTGATAATTAGCATTGTAAAAAGTCTACAAGGTTTTATTTATTTATTTATTTATTTATTTGTTGTTGTTGTTTAAAGATTTTCTAATAATTTTCCTTCTTGATTGGTCTCAACATACAATTTTTCACTGACATAGAGAAGAACTACTGAACAAAGCAGATTCTGTGTGTAATGGGTATGGATGTAGATCTAACAGGTACTCCCACAGAGAACACAATTTGAAAGGACAGGCTGTTTTTAGTATATCTCATACTTTTAGTTAGATTAAGAGGAAAGCACTGCTGAGAAATTCTTTAAGATATTTTTCTTTGATGAAAGATGATCTGTAATGTTGAGGTAGGAAACAAACAAACAAACAAACAAGACATTAAACTGCAGAGGAGACCTTGATTTTGCAGGTAAGTTTTCAAGGATAGACTTGCAGTAGCAAGAATTGTGAATTCTGTCTCTAACTCAGTATCAAACTATTATTTTTCCTCTAAACAAGCTGTTCTACCTTGTGTTTTGTTGTTGTTGTTTAAATTCCCAACAATGTTGTGTTGTGATCCTTCAAAGGAAGACATTTTAGAAAGACAGCATTTTTGTAAGAGTGAAGGCAGAACTGATTAATCTCTTTGTCTTCATGCTTCTAAGCTGACTACTCCGTCACAGTGCATCTGTGTGTAACTAATTCATATAACCAGCCAAGACAATTATAATTTGCTCTAATTTTTTATGATGGAGACATCAAATAAGAGCAAATGGAAAACAAGTAAAATTTCTTAATGTGCTGATCTTCCCTACAGAAATACATCCCATGGCATTAGCCTAATTGTACCTGCCCTTAACTGTTGCAGCGTATTATGATTGATGGCTTTGTATTTGTTTTGTTTTGTTTTTGTTTTTGTTTTTTTAATTGAAAATATTGTGTGGCTGTGGTAGCTTAGGAGCCCTTTTGTGAGGTTAAGAAGTGGCTGAGTCTTATCCTGACCCCAAGAAACGCAGACATACTTCAGTAGCTTAGTGGTAACATATTTGTCCAACCAAGGGAAAAGAGGAATTGCTAAGTCTCAGGAGAGCCTGAAGGAGTGATTATATCTTCCAGATCTCTACACAGACAAGTGGTGAAAGCTAAGTGGGATTCCTGGCTACTTAATGCTTCAAAATAGACTTTTTCCTCAAACTACTATTTCTGGGAGAGAATGTTACCCTCAACTTCCATCCCTGTTCTCTCAGGAAGGTTTGGAAAGAGTAGTTCTTGGCTTTTCCTGGAAGCAGAATGGGCTATATTAGCTCTCACTTAGTTTAAAACCAAAAACATTCTTTTGCATCAGTCATGATAAACAAAATCCATGCAGTACCTATGTCTAGCTTGATGTAAGTTCTTTTTATATCAGTACAATTTCTAAAGGACAACAGCTCTTCTATATTATTTCCACAACTTTAATGAAAGGGATATGTTTGTATTACACATCTGTAAGCGAAGAAGGATTGATGTCACTGCTGAGCCACAGAATTGCAGCTAGAAAGCATTACAGTGCAGCACTTGACTACAGGATAGTTTGAATCATCTTGCATACAAGGAGAACTGACAAAGATATTATTCTCCATCATTCTTTTTTTAATCTTTTTTTTCCTAAATCAGGTCTGTTCATCAGTTGAAAATAATACAACTCCTTTCTCTTCTATCCTCGCTCATAACTTTATATCCATAATGACCTTTAGTACTCTGTCTTGAAAGACTTTGAAAATAATAAGTGTGTGACCTAAAGCAATAAAAACTCTGTAGGCTCTGTGTAAGGGAGAATATAGAATAAAAATTCCTAATGCCTATTTCACCTAATTCCAATTTAACTAATCTTAACTCTCAGCTAGAAAGACATTTTATTTTGAAGACAGTCCTGGAATTTCATCCTCCAACTATTTTATTGTAAAAATGTACAATATTAAGATATTAAAAATGTGCTATTAATAAGTTTAAAATTGCTTTGAAGTCCATTTGAATAAAAATCATAAGGAATTAAAATTTACTCTTCACATAGCTGAGTAGGTTCACTTAAGAAAATGTTACCATCTATCAAAATACACATAGGTGTTGGCTATGAACAAATGTCAGCAGTGCGCCATCATGTTTCACAGAAATGGAGGCCTGTCAGTGTTTTATAATTCAAAAATGCATGCTGTTACTAGCTGAAGCAGCCTGGATACATACTGAAGATTGTCTTCCAAATGCTCTGATGCACAGTAAGAACCTCGCAGGGGATGAAGACATAATTAGTCTCACTGTTGTTACTGTTTGTGAAGCAGAGGAGATGCAGCTGAGACAGAGCTGAAATTACAGCAGATCTGTTGTTGACCTATGTTCAGAAGTAATGTGTACCTCTTTAGATATGCCAGGTCCATCTTGGCAATGATACTCACTCTGTGCAACATTCAGTTTTCAGTGAGGTCATGCAGGGCATGCAGTAACAGTTAGCTCAAACCTTGCTGTTTTTATATGAAAGATTCTTAACACAGGAGGACATAGGATATATTTTTTATTATTATTATTGTTGTTGTTGTTATTATTATTATTGTTTTTGCTTTCATACTTATCTGTGCCATAGCACTGAATGCCATGAGTTTATATGAATGTGTTAAAATACTGTCAGTGATATATTATGTTTTATCAAGAGCTCACCGTTGCTATTAGAAGATCCAAGTATAGAGTAGAAAGCAAGTACATTTCTTATTTCAACAGTTAACCTAATAGTAAAAACTGTAAGTAAGTATCCGATTTGCCTTTTGCATTCTGTAGAAAAATAAGTAATCTCACACAAATTAGAGCAAACCTCAGAGCAGGTCAGGATTGCAAGGACAAAACCAGATGTAACTCAAGTAAACACTTGAAGTGATCACTACGATAATGTGTATTCTGAGGTAATATACTCAGCCTTAGGATAAGTGTTGATAAACGTCTCGTAATCATAAATCTTTATCCCTTGATGTTAGCATATTTCATAGTGTCTGCAAACAGGTTCAAAAGGATTTGAATTAGACTCCATAAATTAAAAAGTGTCCTAATTGGCAACTGTGGCCAAATGGACATATGCACGCATAGTCTCATCTTTAATGAAATGTCGAATAACCTTGCATCTGTTGTGACACAACTTAGTATAACCCCATGATATCATCTCCATGATATGTCATATTGTTAGGTACGTATTTTGTCACATTAAGTCACAAATATCTATGGTTAAACTGCAGATTAAGCAATGCCAGGAAATATTCCCAGACAGTAGGAAACTTTCACGCATGCTGTTTCATTATTAGAATATTCTCTATCACATTTTTCTTTGTATTACTATTGCCATCAATAACAATTTCCAGGCATATTTTTGGAGTTATTCCAGTGGATCACTTGGAATAGACTATTTACATATGGTCACCTCTTTCTGATGATTAGGAGAGCTTGATGGTACGGTTGAAGCCAAACCATACTGAGTAGTCTCAGAGCCAGGGAATGTTGACAATATACAGGAACAAATATATTTACAGTCAAGTTGTTTGATGGAATATTTACCGCTAAAAGTGTTTAGCTGAAACTGACATATTCTGAGTTTTATTGAAAAGACATTTTCAGAAGCAGACTAAAAATAACTTGGAGATGAATCTGTCAAAGTATGTAAATGGCAGCAAGAAGGACTTCTACAGATGCAATGAAGAAAAAAAAAAGAACAAATGCAGGCCTGCTGCTGAATGGGGAAAGGTACATGGCGACAAAGAACATGGAAAGTAAAAAGTATTCAATGCCTTCTTTGTTTCAGCCACTGCAGTATAAGATTGGCCTTCAGCAAATGAAGATCCCTGAGACCAGTAGCCAAATCTAAAGCAATGAAAGCATATCCCTGGAGCAGGTTTAGGAGCCACTTAAATGAACAGTACATACTCAAATTCATAGGATGCAGTTAGATGCATCCACAAACACCAAAGCAGCGAGACAATGTCACTGAGAGTTCACCTTCAGTTATCTTTGAAAGCTCATGGCATTCAGAGGAGGTTCCTGGGGACTGGAGGAAAGGAAATGGTATTGTATATTCAGTAAGGCCAAGAAGGGGGACTTGGGGAACTAGAGGCTGGTCAATCTCACTTTGTGAAACTGCTGAAACAGCTAATCTGGAAAAAGAAATCCAAACATACAAAGGATAAGAAAGTAAATGGGATTGATCCACATAGATTTATGAGAGAAAATCATGCCTATTTGAGCTGATAGCCTTTTGCAATGTGATGACTGTCTTGGTGGATGAGGCAAGAGAAGTAGATGTTTGTCTTGACTTCAGCAAGACTAGCTTTTGAAACTATGTCACATAACTTCACAGAAAAGTTAATGAAGTACAGGTTAGATAGTTAGACAGTGAAGTTGATGAAAAATGGGCTGAATTACTGAGCTCAAAAGATTATCCTCAGTGATATGTAGTCCATCAGGAGGCCAGTCACTTGTGGTGTACTCTGAAGGTTGATACTGTGTAAATATTGTATTTACTGATCTGGACAATGGGACTGAGAACACTCTAAGTAAGTCTGTAAGTAAAACAGAAGTGGAAGGAATCATTGGTACACCCGAAGGTTGTACTGCCATTCAGAGGGAACTCAACAGACTACTTCTCGATAGGCTAGAGAAAAAGGTTGACCAGAGCATCATAAAATTCACTGAAGGCAAATGTCAAGTCCCACATCTCGTGAGGAATAACTCCAAGTACCAGTGCTCACTGAGGGTTGACTCAAAAGCAGTTCAACAGAGAAAGACTTGAGGATCCTGATCATCAGCAATTTGAAAAAGAGCAAGATATGGGTACTTGCATTTATAGAATAAATAAATAAATAAATAAATAAATAAATAAAGACAATAGCATCCTGGGCTTCATGAGACAGAGTTTTGCCAGCAAGACAAGAAAGGTAAACTTTCCCCTCCACTCATAACTGGTAAGTCATACCTGAAGATTGGATTCTAGGTCTCACCTTCTCAGTGCAAGAGAGAAGCAGACATACAGGTTCAAGTTTAGTGAAGAACTGTGAAGATGATGAAGGGACTGGAGCATCTGTCATGCAAGAATAGGTTGGGACTATTCAGCTTGGAGAAGGCTCAGATGGATGTTATCAGTTTGTATAAATAAACATGTGCGGGGTCCTAGGCAACCTTCTTTGAGTAAGGGGTTTGGTTTTGATGTACCTTCCAAACCCACCAATGTTATGTGATTTTGTGCAGTGAGGAATGAGGCATGACTTGAGTTCTTTTTCTTAGTTACTTCTTCTTTCAGGATTATTTCAAGCATGCATGCTGGAATTTGAACAGCATCTACAGTAGACTGTATCTTATGCTGCTTTCAACTGCTTTGCCTGCTGATATGGGCCTGCTCAATAATGAAGTGAAAGAGAAACAAGAGAAAGAAAAGAGAACGAAAATCTGATTTCTGAGCAAAGGTAAGTGTGGAAGCCATCTTTTGATGAGCTGACAAATATGGTGAAGCCACCAACAGTGAAAATTCATATGGTCTTGAAAACAGTAAATTTTTATTGCAGCAGCTGTTATTTTGGAGTACCTGCTAAAAGAAGCTTCTGAGCATGATAGAAAGGTATTCTTGTTCAGGAAATACAACTTTAAAGGTATTTCTTCTTGTAAAATTGTCATGGTTATTGAGAAAGGAAAGGAATACAATAGTATTCTGTGAAACTGAGGTACATGGGAAACATAAAGGCAAATTTAACAATCAAATACCTGAATTTATTGCTCCTAAAAAGTGGAATAATATGAAAGCTTTCCTCTACCTCAGCAAGATGTTTGACTATGAAAGCATTCTATTCATCATGTCAGTCAAGTACTTGATATAGGAATAAACTCTAGAAGAAATAAATGTCCCAGAAAAATAATCTTTCAAATGCTATAACCAATTCCTTTTTATTCAATAATACAAAAAGAAACTCCAGTTCTAGTGTAGAAAAAAAATAACAAACAAACCAGAACAGAAGAGCAATTATATCAGAGCAGAATAACCTGAAGTTTGATGCCAATAATATATTTTCATAGAGATGAACACGGACAATGAGGGTTGAAGCTTCTGTCAGGACCTCTCACAGTGCGAATGTTTTCCTACAATACCACAGCAGACATATATGTGTAGTCCTTGTCTTGTTGAAGTTGTAGAGATTTTCTCCATCTTGTGCAAAACCTATAATTCACCTGCTACCCAACAGAAAATGCCACTGTATGTTTTGCTTTTTACAATAAGACAGATTATCTGTGAATACTTACAGAAATAGTAAGCGGTTCTTAATCTAGAGCATAGCATCTGATTCTATATTATAGTTTTCTATTAAGCCTATAACATTTTTCCTCTAGAATGAAATGAGGAATTCACTGTCTATTTACTGGATTTGTTAACTTTGCAGCCTCTTAGTCAAATCTTCATTTCTCTCGCAAGGTATAAAGTTCCAGGTGATTTAAAAACTACTTCTGAACATTTTTGGATCAATAATACAAATGCATTTCCATATTATTTTTTGTCCCCTTTTTTAATGTTGATATTTCACATTAACATTAATTTCCATATTAAAAAATATCTATAGTTTCCCATCCTCCTATTGCTGAGTACAGCATGATTTACATGGACTTTATTATACAGCATCCTTAAGATATGAATTCTTAAGGGTGAAGGAATGCACATTTTGTGTTTGACAGCGTGTTTGATATATAAGAACTGAAAAAAAGTGGAAGTGATAGACCTTTATTAGGGCATGACATATTAGGGACAGCTCATTTTCCACTCACAGGATTTCTCCTCATGTACTGTAACAGAGCTACTCGAGATGAGCAATTTGTGGTAAGATGTCCTGAGCTGCTGTCTAACATAAGGATTCAGTTGCTCAGATAAGTAATGCTTCTGGTTAGTGAAGAATTATATGAGCTTTTCATATTTTAATACTTATATTAAGTTTGTGTAGAGTGCTCGAATTGCCCAGAAACAAGGAGAATCTTGGATTTAAGTTGGAAAAATATATTTCATTTTAAGTTCCTCTCCCCACTGCAGGTTTCTCAGTTTGTGGGCATGTCTGCTAGAAAACATCTTTTGGATAATCCTCCTTGTTTCACGCTGATTACTCCATATGCCTGAGATTTTTGTGTTTAAGGGAGACATGCTAAGAAGCCACTGTGAATGTCTTCATCTATTCTATGCCTTTGTTTTCACAAAATTTTCATGAACTAACGTTATAAATTATGAAACAACTCTTGCTCATCAAACATGTTTTCAAAAATGTCACTTGCTGGAATACTGTGATCAGTACTGTTATCAAAATGAGAGAAGGTTCCAAAACAAAAGATTGACAATCAGAAAGATTATTCACATAGACATATCTAAACATATAATCTATTAGTCTGGGTCTTTAAATACCTATAAAAGCTTGTTTTAATGAACTTGGTTATATTTTGTGGAGCAGCTTAGAACTTGAAACCTGTTAATATGAACTGGGAGATCAAGGGTTTCTGAAGATACACTCTTTTCATGGACAATTTGCAGCTATTTTTGATAGAAACTGTAACTTTTAAGCTATATTCATCAGTAGAGAAACATCTGAACTTTAGAGATGTGGAGTGTATTAACATGCAAAATGTGATAAAGCATTTTGGTGGTATTCTAGTTAAGCAGTAAATGCCTTGAACTTTGTAGTGGAGAACTGTACAAAAATGGAAAATTTCCTCCAGCGTACGTATATCCTTTGTGAACTCTTCTCACTCTAATGCAAGCATATAGAGCTATTGATTTCTTACTGGGTTACTAGTAGCCCTTTGAATGGTTTGTCTTACAATTCCAGTCAGGAGAAAATTTTATTTTATGAAGGAAAAAGTAGATTAGATCCCACTGTTTTCCAAGTGGAATGGTGGAGACTGTCTTAGGAGAGCCTGGATACCTTTCCACATTCCTTTTGGGAAACACAGATAGTGTTTATTTGTTTGAGTAATTTCCACAGTTGACTGAGAAATATGGAACATGTGGTATTCAGGGGAAACTTAAAAGTAAATGATGGATAAGATTAAACTTGAAAAACCTTTGGTGATAAGGCTGGACATCTTTCTATTTTTATTTATTTATATATTTATTGATTTAGTGGGATAAAAAGCAAGGAGAGTGAAGAGGGACATAGTTGGGCTATGCTGTCAAAGTTGGGGTGCAGGCGTGTGTGTGCCCTGCTGCACACTACAATACACATAGTTCAGGAAAGCTCCTTTAGGAATAAGTAATTCTTGTTTTTAAAAGAACAGCAAATTTTCAAGATTCTGCAAATGAGAAACAAGACTTTCTTGAGACACCTACAGAAAAGATGCATGTTGTTATAGTTTTTCCATCAGTGAGAAGGGGAACATCCCTTGCGGCTTAGAAGATAATTGAATAATTTTATTCCAGATGCACTGATCTCCTTGCAGTTATGATTTCAAGGGCTCTCAATGATGTCTGGAATGGAAGGGCATTAGAATCATCACCAAATAAAACCTTTGCATTGCTTCCTTCCTTTGGCAAAGGTGAATATTTAGAGAATGTCAGGTATTGGAGACTTACTGTCTTTTCGAAACACATTTAAAAAAAATGATTTTGTTTCATCTTAGTGTCTGGAAAAGAAAATAGCAAGGAAATTATTATGTCTCAGACGTTTAATATCTTTAAAGGTCACTTGCTGTCAAGCACTTTGTGCAGTTTGTGGGAATTATTTGAAATTGCAGAAGACAAATATATACTAGTCTTGAATATAGCCAAAGGTTTTAGATAGAATTCTTATATATATCAGGACTATCTAGTCCTGTAGCTTGCTAACCTGCATTGCAATCAGCTAGTGGCTAATGAACAATGTTTTACTACATTTTTTTATTATTTTTCTGTGCTTCATTTGTCACATGGGAAGAAAAGATTTCAGAGTTTTTATGCTTAGATGTGATTTCTCTGAAAATTGTCACATACACAAATGATATTCTCATACTGGTATGTAGTCATGTCTATGCATGCATGTATGTGTGTACATATGTATACACTTATCTCTTTTCAACATTAACATTGTCAGATTATATAGAGAAAAAGCAGTGATTAATTAAACATCAAGATGTTGATTGGGATACCCCTTCACAACTCCAAATTCCGTACATATCAGATGAGCCTTTTTTGGAGTGGGTGGGGTAGAATTGCTTGTTAATTTTGTTTCCTGTTTGTCTGTTTTCTTAGAACCAACTGATTTTCTGTGATGATTCAGTGTCTGAACTGAACTGTTTCCTGCCAGGTAAAAGTGATGAAGTGGAATAGATGAGCTTTGACTTTGGCAGTAAAGGGGATGCTAATTAAACACTTTCTTCTTACATTTTGCATTTGTGTGGCATGTGTGTATACTCCATTACCAGATTCTTTTCATAGCGTTAGAATTAATCCAGATGCTTTTGAGCAAGACATGCAACTTAATAGAGAAGTAGTGCTCTTAACATGTACATTTGGTAGACAAGGTCTCCCACAATTTTTCTCTGCTGACTGTAGCAGAAAATGAGACACTTTAAAGACATAACAGCATAAGTGCAAGGAGAAGTGACTAAGTTAGGCAGCCTGTATCTCGTTCACCACCTGCATATCAATCATGGAAGGGTTAGAGACAGAGTACGCAAGTGTCTTCTCGATGATCCTGTTTACTATTGCAATCTTCAACTTCTTTCGTAACTGAATTTCTTGGTATTTGAAGAGCGTGTTTCTGACATTCTCAAAGTTAATGCCATGGATTTTATTGTGCTATAGACAGAAATAAAAGAAATCTCACTTCAAAATGAAGTTCATAACAGTTCATAAACAAAGTTGGAAAAATAATTAAAAATGAAAAACACATCCTTTTGAAGAAAAGCTGAGGACAGTCTGTGAGGCTGTTATGTTGCCTTGAGAAAGTAAGATTAAGTGGGAACTTCGTTGGTCTCTAGAACTCCTTGAAAAGCAGAAAGGGAGAGGAAGGTTATGGACTCTTCTTTCTGGTAACCAGCTGGACATTAGGGAATGGCACAGGGCTGCTCCAGGGAAGGTCCAAACTACAGTTTGGAAACTGTATAGTATGAAAAATTACTTTACTGTGGGGGTAGTTGAATGCTGAACGAGCTTCCTGGAAATGGTGGTTAATGCATCATGCCTGTCAGTGTTTAAGAGGCAGTCAGATAGTGGCCTGGATAAAGTTCTTTAGCATTTGGTTAGACCTGAAGAGGTCAGACATTTGGACTAGCTGATCTTTGAGGGTCCCTTCCAATTGAGCTATTCTATTCTTTGTTGTTATAACATCGTGTTTTTCAGAAAATAATTGTTAGTAGTTACTGAGAAAATTTAGAAGAAGGTTGGTATGTATACCCTGGATTCCCTGTCTATGGAATCTAATAGAAATCAAAATTTTCAACTTCAAAAATTGGGTGTATGAAAAATCTGTGTGCTTTCCTGTAATTCAGCTACTTAATGATTTATTTATTCTATTTTGAAGTCTCAGTAGTACAGCTGGGGAGAGGAATGAAAACAAAATAAGCATGTGCCCGTACAAGAAAGATATGATAGTAGATACAACTTAGTAGATACACTTAGATGGAACATGGAATACCCTTCCTAGCATCTCTTGTGTTTTTTGTGTCTTTCCTTGAAAAATTCTGAAATATTTTGAAGTTCTGTTGATCAGACATAGAGAATGCTCTAGCATTAATAAGATTGACTTTTATCTCTTTGAAAACTTGCATTATACTATTTCTGAGCACCTTGAAAATAAAACTCTTAAGTTTGAATTTTAATCAGATAACTTTCAGCAGGTGTTAAAATGATTTTCCAAAATATTGTGAGGTCTAAGACCAAAAGTGAAAATTTCAAACCATCCGCTATTTAGGACTGCCAGACTCACTTCCTACACAGAAAATAAATAGATACCTCTCTGTCTAAATTAGGCAAATGTAGTAGGTAATCTGAATACTTTTTTTTTTTTTTTTTAAATGATGTCATTATCCTCTTTTGACACATTACACAAAATACAGAATAATGATATGTACCTTATGCTTGTCAAACTGTCACTAACACTCTATTGACTTTCACAATATTTATTACAAAGTCAGGCTGAGTTTCAACAGCTGTTGCTACATGGAAGGACTAGAAGGACGCAGGTAGATTTTCTCCAGAAATTAACTTCAGTAACAATATCTGAAGCAGTTGTATTCATTGTCAGTATCCTGATGGAATAAGGTCACCTGTGCTGGAAGAAAAACAAGAAAATGAAATTGTAGTACCTGTGCTGCATTTCTATGGTTTAAAATTGAGTAGTGTTATCTCCTTGGTCACTGAACCACAAGCTTGTAGGTCTCTAGTGGATGGAGAGTATAGGTGCACTGTCAATCACTTAATCTAGAAGATCTATCTCACTACTCTCTGGCTTTACACGTAAACACTATCTTTTAATAAGATCTTAACAATTAGAAAACCCTCCAGATTTTGCTAGAATTTCAGTTCTTCAGGCATTCAACATCTTTTATTACTTTACCTTCTATCAGCATATTGGACTTTTGGTGTTACATGGGAGAGATTTTGGACAAGGGAAGATTGTAGCCAAAGCACCATCATCACTCCCAGATCTCAACAGCTACTTCTTCAGTATATAAATAGACAGCTTTGAGATTTCCACTGTTTTCAGAAAGTCTGGACATTATGATGCTAAATTTACTGCATCCCAAAATAGCACTTGACCTTTGTTATAGTGCAATGTCTGTATTAAAGTAGCATCTAGAAGTCCCTACTGATGCCCTGTTGTATGAGATTGCCATACCTGCTGGTAAAAAAAGACAATTTCTTTGCATAAGCAATTTGCTATTAACTAGACAAGATACTTTCCTCATGCTTTGTTTAAGTGCTTTTCTCAGGCTACTACTATTCATTTGCCCAAGGTCAGTCAGGGCTTCTGTGTGAAGTGCTAAATATTGAACCCAGATTTGCTGAGTCCTTGTTTAGCTTCTTACCCACAATGCTATTTTTTTCCTTTCACAGCCAGCCTATTTGCTTTCCATTTTTCAGAGGCTGCTTTAAAGACAGACTAAATTATTAACCAGAGGCACTAACATTTGGAAAACAAAAAGCTCAAGGACATACATACAGTAGCTCTAAACCTGCAGTGGTGTGGGGGATGTTTCTCGACTGATATTGGAAGTGTGGAATTAGCATAATCAGCAGTCATTACTCCAGAGTCTCTGGACTCTTTGATGCTCTTGCTGTGAGCAGAATGTGCTTCAACATGCTGTGTTCCACTCATTGAGAAAATGAAAGATTTGAAGAGACTGTGGATTAATGATCTCCAGTTGGCCAGTTTCACTTGTGTAGGTAACAGCAGGTAAGCTGAAACTGAGGAAAAGTTCCAGTTCACATACTTGAATTTTAAAGGGAATGTCTGTCCTTCGACTGTATGCTAGCATGATCTCCTCTGCAGTGTAGCAGAGTACTATTAATGAAATCACTGCTGCCTTTTTATGTTTTACTGCTGTTGACATTTTTGCAGCTGCTAGAGAAATTATTCAAAGCCCATAACTTCTGGGACATTTTTCATTTATTTTCTCACCTACAATCTCAATTCTGACTTATTTTTATTAATTTCCTATTGTACCTGAGGACCAGAGAGATATTTAATAAGATTTTTATAACCTTACACTGAGATACAGTTTTTATTTGAAACTGACTTACCCAGCCTATGGACTACATAGTGCCTAATTCTGACATCCTGCAGTGAATTGTCCCTCCTTTTTTTTTTTTTTTTTTTTTTTTTGAGTTACTTGAGACACACAGAAGGATGTTTATGAATTTTAAAGTTGTAGGTATCTGGGCTTTATATAGCAGGTCTAGATATTAAAGTGTTTACTAACAGTCTGAGCAGCAGTGGTAGAAAGGAGCCTGCACTAGTCAACTGCAAATGGTGACAATTTGAATTTGTCCTCCTTGGTTTTTGACCTTCAAAATATAAGTCACTTAAATATACAGTCTGTATTTCAAAATCATCATGAGCTGTAGTAGAAAACTTTGTCTTGATTAGAGTCAATGAGATTGAGGTGACACTTAAATGCACACAGAAGAAGATATTTAATAACCTTTAAATAACCTCTATATCTCTGTGTTTGAAAGAATGGAATACCATGACATACTCCTAATCAATCAAAAACTCATTTTTGTTGATTCAGCTTTCACAGTGACTTAGATTCTAAAAATTGGCAGGGCTAATAGATTACAGTCAGATTTGAAATTAACAGAAAGTATCTTTATATTATCTGAACATTTTTGTACTGTCCAAGCAAGAAGTTAAACCTTTCAATAGTAATTATTGTATAATTCCATATATGTCAAGTTAGAGTAGTTAACTGAGCTAAATGGCTCATTTCTCGTCTTCCTTCATTTAATCTCCAAGGTTTATTGCCTTTAGTAGAGAGAGAGAGGGATGTCCATTGCAAGAAATTGTCCACTGTGTTTTCAAATGAAATTGCAAGGAGGTGTATAGATTTTAGTGTAATTACTCATTTACATTTTTCCTGCTAACCTTTATTACTTTTCCTGCTTTTATCTTATTAACAGTATTGTATTAAAGGGCAAAAGCCACTTTAAAATGATTGCTTTCAGAATCAATGTGTGTAGAGCTGATAAAATGAAAAATGAGTATTTTAACTCTTCTTACATCCTCTAAATAAATGGGAGCTCAATACTGGCCATGGCAATGTTACTAAAGTCCCTGCTCAGGAGTTGATTTCCTTGCAACCAGAACAGGTAAGGCAGAATGATTCACAGCTATACCTCCCAATGCAATTTCCCAGTGGGATGTACAAATCTGGTCCGGTTCTCCTCTGTGGCTCTATGACTCAACATAGAAGACTTAAGTGACATTTAATTGTGAAATACGTAGAGACACAGATGTCATAATCTGCTCATAAGATTTTTATGTAAAGTTAGGAAGGGAATGTGCATCATCTCTCAATATATAACAGCATTTTGCTGTGTTTGCGAATAGAAAGATGATTGGGATAGTCCTGGAGGACTGATGAAGGTATAGAATGTATAGATGACCTTCAGCCATCTCCATATTCAGCAGTCAAGGGTAAACTATCCCTGAACTACAACTGATTTCGTCTCAAAGGAGCTACTTTGGCAGTCAGAAGTGAGCTTGACTGCTAAGCAATCAATCTGAGGGAACTCTATTATTAATTCCGCATTATAGTGTCTTAAAAAGGGTGTACTCTTGTAAGGAACTAACAGATCATAAACTGCTTCCTATCACGATCTTGGATAGAAGAAACAACACTTATTGTTATGGGTAAAGTTTGCTGTATAAATGGAGGCTGCTCCAAAAGTAATGCCTCCTATTTTATTATGTTGATGTACAGCATCAGAGGTGGAAAAAGAAGTAGAGGTTGAACCTCCTCATCAATATTCTGTTACATTTTGTAGCTGTGTGATAGATGGCAGAAGAGGGACAGTCTGACACAATGGTGTCTGACATGGAAGAGCAGATGAAGAAAAGATGTGTGTCACTGAATTACTTCATGTGGAAAAAATGGCACCCACTGACATTCATCAGTGCTTGCTGAATGTTTATGGGGACCAAACAGTGGATGTGAGCACAGTAAGGTTGTCGGTGGTGTGTTTCAACAGGGGTGATAGTGGCAGTGGATCACCTCCAGCGGTGTAGATATAATGAGCATGGCATGCAGGCTCATTATATGCACAGCTAATGACAGTGACTATGTTGAAAAATAACTAAGAATGTGCTCAATCAAATCTTATTATTGTGCTTTTTGTACCTATTGTTGTTTTCATGGAAGTTAATAGAAGGTATTATTTTTTTGAGAGAATTATGTATATATTTTATTATTATAAGCCTACAAATTCCCCAAATACTGATTTTTTTTTTTTGTTAAAGTTTTTCTACATCTTGAGTAGATATTTTATTTTAGTGCTTCAGTAAAAATATCTGAGTAATTTAAAATGAAAATTAATTTAGGAGAAAAAAAATCTTTATAAAATAATATTGGAACTTGCTTCTTTGAAGTGCTGCAGTGCCTTTGGGCTTAGCAGAAAAAGCTCTACAATTGTCAAGGTGCTTTTCTTCTGTAGTAATGAAAAAATAGTTAGTTTGGAGAAAATTATAACACACCGAAAACTTGTTAGCAGTCTGCTTTTGAATTCTCTGCACCCTGAGGTGCAGAGCATGTTTCCTAGCCTCACAGACTATAGATCTGTAGTTGAAGCTCTGGAGCTGAAACTATATCATTGGCACTGGGACAACCAAGGTGGACATGGACAGAGGTGTTTCTATTGGTTTTGATAATTCTGGAATCGTCACTGCAAGACCTGATACACCTTCTCAGATGCGACAGTTAAGCAGTTTCTCTGTCATTTACTCTCCTTCTTCCCTATTCCTGTGTGGTAGATTCACACAAAAATAAATTATCTTCATCACCTACACTTTTCATTCAAAGCTCTTGGTCTAGCCTGCTGGTTTTAAAGACCTGAACTAAAATCTATTTACTCTAAGTGTCATGCTGAAATATTGGTTTATTTGCAGGAAATGTTTCATTTTGTTTTTCTTTTAGGGTTCCTTCTCCTTTCTCTTCCTTTATTTTGAGATATATTTTACCACCTCCTATTTCAGCCTTTGTATAAACACATGTTGATAATCTATTAATTTTTCTAATTACATTTTTATATCTCCTTTATTCAGTGCACAGCTGAAAGAAAAGCAGAACAATAATAAAAGTAAATATGATATATAGTTGAGATGAAAATTAAATAACCTTTCTGAATTTGTCATATTTTTCTACACAATTTTTATCTGAGAGGTTATTATAAATGCAACCATGCTGAACTGAAGTTGTAAAGACTCGTTCTGCCATTCCCTACTTCCTTTGTGCTTGCTTTTGTGGTTGTGGTGAGCCATGAAGTATTCAATTTAATAATTATGTTTAAAAGAAAGTTAATTATACAAAGCTGCTCCGTGCCACATCCACATAAATACATTTAGTTGTCAAATTTGCTGAACAATATATCTCCCTGGAAGAGTTTTAGTATTACAATTTTGCACACTTCAACAGCAGTTATGTAAATAGCCAACTCTGAAATCAAATGCTAATTTTTTTTCCAAGGATTAGATAAGTCATGTAGCTAATATTTTTGTCAATTTTTTTTTTTTCCCAATAAGATCTGCAATGCCCTACTTACAATGTGAAAAATTAGATATCTGGTTAGGACACGTGGTAATCATGAAGATGTCTCAGTTCAGATCCAGTTGTTGATGTGTTCTTCTCATACATTTTCAGTCACATCATGTTTTTAAAACATGCTCAGTCATATTTTTAGGATATGTTGATTTTTTTTTGTGTATTTGGAGGTGAAGACAATATCTTACAGCATCATACATACTGTAAGCTGCTAAATAGCACATCCTTTTATGTGACAAGCAACTGTACTGTTAGGTAACATGGACATTGCAATCTCATTGTGGGAGTTAAATGATGAGATGAAATAGCCCATGATCTTGGAAATGTGGGTTACATTTTCTTAGGCATTACAGACTATATCACTAATGAAGCAATTTGTTCTGTGTCCACTCACATTTCATTTGCTGCCATCAACAATTAAGAGATGTCGTAGTAAGGTCATCATAGATTAACACCTTGTCTTTGCAAAGATCTCATTAAAATAGAGAGAAATTATAATTCCTAGGCAAGATAATGCTAATTTGATGAGAGAATAAATATTGTGGAAGCAATTTGTGCAAGAGAAATGAATGTTAGAGATATTACTCTCTTTTCAATAAAAGAAGTAATTCTTATATGGAAAGACAGGCTATTGAAAATAGTAACCAGACATGTTACTGCAGGAAATGGTTAGATACCTTGGCCTGGTTAAGGAAGCATGTCATGTTCTCTGAGATTTGCACAGATGTGCAGAGCCATAAATAAATTGAACAGAAAATAAGATTTCTCCCTTTGCTGGTTGCCAGTATTACAGCTAAACTACAAAGAAAGTAATTTCTCCAGCCATCATACATTTACTTCCCAGTCATCCTCGAATACTTGTAACAGTGAAGGGCGTTGTAATTGACATTTCATTCTAATATATTGGCTGCCTTGCCTGAATTCTGGCTGGTTGATAAGGCTCTTGGAAATCCAGAGTCTCATCATGTCCTGAACAATTTCAATCCAACCCTGTGGCAATCTAAGCGCTTAACCAGCAAAACAGGAAAGACAATATTTGGAGATTCTACCTTTCAAAATGCACACGGGCAGAGTAACTGAAATAATCAAATTGCTCCTGAATAATTTAATCCTTTTTCAAATTTGAAAGCAGAATGAAGAAAAGATTTAAAAGAATATACACATCAGTTTAAGCAAATAAGTCCACAGACATGAATTCATCACAACCATACTGTCACCGAGGTTGCATTTCAGATAAATTTGACCATAATATCATATTTTTTAAAAGGAGGAAAAAAATCAATAGTTTTGTCTACAGACTTTGCATTATGTTCCAGTTACTTGAAAGAAAATGTCATGCACATCAACTCATTCTTCAGGATGTACTTTCTGAATAGATGTGGATAATATTACACAGACTAAGGTATTGATCTCTCAAGTTCTTCAGAAATGAAGTGTCATGTCTTTCAACTTGTTCTTCTTTGCTATTCCATCATATTTTCATTCATATGGGCTTCTTTTCTTGAAAATGTATTACTTACATGATGAGCTTTACTCCATTCTGTCTCTGAAAAATGCTCATTTTTCACAACTTGCTTTTTCTGTAAGTGTATGTGCTTTATATCAGAAGTTTAAACAGAAGTTTATCTAACACAATAATTATGCAGATGCAAAGATTTTTGTACTTGATTTATATAAATGCTGTGAGGTTTGAATTTGTTCCTTTTCTTTTTTTTTTTTTTTTTTTTTTCCCCTTGCTGCTGTGTATGGAAATCCATGCTGACCTTGTCAGTAATGTTTATCCACTGGACAACTGTTTCCCTAAACAGTTGAAAGCTGTATATCTGCAAAATGCATTTTTTTTTTTTTGTCTGTGGCACCTAAGAATAGAATTTTCACATATTTGTTTTTTTTTTCTGTTGTTGCTGTTCTTACTGAGCAAATAAGAGGGATCACAAGGTCATCCCTTTCCTGAAACAAGAAGCAATAAATTATTGTGATCACTAAAACACAGAAACTGAAAATAACCCTGTCTACCAAATTCCCAGAGCCAAATTTACTCCAGAGGTATGCATTGCTAAGTCAGGTTGATAAAGGATCTTAAAAATCAAGCTGTCAGGCATATCGCTGTGGACCTGAATGTGGAGTGAGGGTTTCTCAGAGGCTCTGTGCAGTTTGCCACTAACCAGAGTGTCTGGAAACTCCAACACTGAAGATCCCTTTCTTTGAGCATAGCTCAGAATCAGTGAGGTGAGCAGAGTGATGGCTTTTCCAGCTCAATATTCTATTGGTCTGTGAAAATAAAATCATGGAATCATAGAATCGCTCAGGTTAGAAAAGACCTTCAAGATCATTGAGTCCAACCATAACCTAACCATACTACCCTAACTCTAACAACCCTCCACTAAATCATGTCCCTGAGCACCACATCTAAATGGTTTTTAAACACATCCAGGAATGGTGACTCAACAACCTCCCTGGGGAGCCTATTCCAGTACTTAACAACCCTTTCTGTAAAGAAGTTTTTTCTGATATCCAGGAAAAACTTGAGGCCATTTCCCCTCATCCTGTCACCTGTTGCCAGTGAGAAGAGACCAACCCTGCTCTCACTGTAAGCACCTTTCAGATACTGAAGAGAGCAATAAGGTCTCACCTCAGCCTCCTGTACCCCAGACTGAATAGCCCCAATTCCTTCAATTTCTCCTCATAGGGCATATTCTCCAAGCCCTTCACCAGACTCGTTGCCCTTCTTTGGACCTGCTCCAGCACCTCAATGTCCTTTCTGTACTGAGGTGCCCCAAGCTGAACACAGTACTCGAGGTGAGGCCTCACCAGTGCCAAGTACAGGGGCAGGATTACTTCCCTAGTTCTGCTCACCACACCTTTCCTGATACAAGCCAGGATGCCATTGGCTTTTTTGGCCACCTGGGCACACTGCTGGCTCATATTCATCTGACTGTCCATCAGTACACCAAGGTCCCTAAGAGCTGCTATTAACTAAAGATCGTATCATAGAATCATAGAATGGCCTGGGTTAAAAAGGACCTCAAATATCATCTAGTTTCAATGCCCCTGCTATCTGCAGTGTTGTCAACCACTAGAGCAAGCTGCCCAGAGCCACCCTCCAGTCCATTCTATGGCAGCAAGGTCAAAACAGGCATAAAGCTGTCTGTAAGCATAACATTCAGCTCCTGCTCTGCAAGCAGATTTGGTGAAGTTCTTTTACCCATCCAAACCCCTGAACTGTGCCCAGGAATCATTTGAGAGCATGCTAATTCATCCAGACTAGAACAAGGCTAGGGCTGATAGTAAAGGCAGCCAAGATTCACTGCCTGGGGAAAGGTTCTCTGGCTTTGTACAACATAGGAGTACATGGTTAGCCCTGAAACTTTAGCACTTTAGCTCCCATATGGAGTCACACTTAGAAATCTGGAAGCAAAATGATTTTGATTATTCTGAAGTTATGTTTCTATTATTTTGCCCCTGTGCGTAATTTACAAAATTAAAGTGTGCTTAATTCTAAAAATCTGATATAGTCACTCCCTTACTAGTGAGAATATCATCACTATGTCTCTAATTTAGTCTTTTAACTTTTGTGTCACCTTCATCTCACATTTCCATAAGGGACAGATTATGTCTACATTTTGTTAAAAGCTTAACACATGATAAACGTTTGCAGGGGAACACACTGCTATGTTTGAGCTGCTTTAAGGCAATGGTCCATGTGCATGCCCTATCACACGGAACCCTGTGGGGAATCAGAGCTTATGCAGGTGAGTGTATTCTTCCTCAAAACACAAGTAAATAGATCATATTTATTGTGGAGCTTTGTAGGAAAGAAAATGCATACAGACAGTATGATGGAAGAACTGATAGTTGGTAACTTCTTTCCTTCTCTTTGTGGCAATTTTATTCATATGTTTGATATCTGTGAAATTAACTCTCCATATTCTTCTATGTGGTCTTGACCAGAGTCTTCTGTGACTCATATTTTTTTCTCTGGTCTCCTTCTTTATTGCATAAATAATTTTTCTCCTCTCCATAGCCATCTAAATCCTATCTATCAACTACCTGACACTGTTGTCAATTTATGTGTCTAATTGTCTTGCTGTAATGAAATAATCACTTTCTTCTTATTCATTTTTAAGGAGCTACATATAAATATTGGTTCTTTTTTTTTTTTTTTTTTTTTTCCCAATAGTAAAAATAAAAACATTTTTTAAGAGTGCTATTTGCTATGGTGTCCATGAAAAATTACATCAGCCAAGGATCATATTGTACTGGGATCACTTATGTGTCATAAAGTCTTATATTTTCCTTGTACCTCCCCTTTCGATTAGCTAAAATGTAGTTATCTAGCCATGTGTGTCAAACAAGAATATGAATATTACTGAACGGGGCAGTATTTTGTTCTGTGTTCATACAGAATGTGAAACAGTAGAAATATCACTAAGCCGTTACTTCTTTTGTTTCCATATGTGCATGAAAAACATGGAGTTATGTGGTAATTTTGATGGCAGACAGAATGCAAAGAAATGCTTACTTTCAGAACAACATGCACGCCAAAAGAAACAATTTAAAAAAACTAAGCAAGTTCTCTGCTGCTTTCAAGACTCTGCAGAGTCCAAAGCATCTGTCTACATCTGCCTTGGGCACTAGAAAAAAGGCCCAGGGAAGTGATTGTGGCACAAATTCTGCCTAAATTCAAGAAGCATTTGGACAATGCCTTCAGACATAGGGTTTGAATTTTGGGTGGTCCTGTGTAGAGCCAGGAGTTGGACTTGATGATACTTGTGGACCCATTCCAATTCAGGATATTCTATGATTCTATGATTCTGTGTAGTTTTGAATTTTGCCTGGTGCAGATTATATATTTTTCAGCACACTAAGGCAAAGGGTTCAGGAAATTCTATTTAAAGCAGCTTTACTGGCCTGATTTTCCAGAACTTGGACAGCCACGGTCATCTGGAAGCTATGGCTTATCTTGAAGATAAACCCAGGTTGGTTCTTACTGCATTTGATATATGTGGAAACCTATATACATATACACAAATGTACATTGTGCAGACAATACACATGTGGCAGCATGCTCCTTCATTTCTGTGCTCTGAACTACTGAATTAGAATGTGAAAAATAAATTTGCTTTTGGATTATTATCAACTCTAACTAATCTAAATCAGTTTCAGATCAACCCATTTTCTCCCCAAGGTAAAATTAGACACCAAATTTCAGCATCAAAATCAACAGTCCACTACTGACATGCCTTTAAATTGCAACATTCTAGGTATTACTACTTCAAATTTTGTTTATCACATTCATAAATTTTGATACTAGGATCTCCGTTCCATAAAATATGATAATAACAATAATAATAGTGAACAGATTGGGGGATATATACAGATATAAAAATTCCTGGAAGTGAAGCAGTGTCAAGGAAAATAATTCACTGCCATGGTAGGAAACTGTCAACCTTCACACAAGAAGTCATTAAATTTTTTCTCTTTTGAATTATAATTTTGGCACTTTCATATAACAGCAAGGTAATAGATTTTCATTATCCAGAGTGCAAAAACACTGGCTGTGGAAAAAGCAACAGGGCTCAGATTAATAGGAGATGACAAGCTGACCAAAGAGGAAGCGGCAGCATGGCTGGCACCATGGCTCAGTGGTTGTGACAGGCAATTAGTGAACAGAGCAGAACAGATGTAACAGGAGGCAGCAACAATTTACTGAAGCATTAGCTTGCTCACTCTGTAGTACAGAGCACTGATAGTTTGCTGATACAAATAAATACTAATATGATCTTGGGAGGTGAAAAAAAGACAGCGTGCACAGTCACCTTACAAATTACAAAAAAATAAAAAAAAATAAAAAATAAATCAACAAATAAAGCAATAACAAGAAAAGCATTACAAACAAACAAACCAAACAACCACCACCACTAGCAACAAAAGAAACTACTCAAAACCAAACCAAAACAAAAACAAGAAACGAGCTCAAGTAAGTGTAAGAGAAAAAAGACTAGCCTTATGTCCTTTTCAAGACTTGATTGAGAATCTTGCTTCGGTACTAGATTGCAATGTTTTGAAAAGAGATCATACCACAGAGAACTTGCAACAGTGTGTTCATTTTTCACAGCACTCAAAGAGAAAGCACAGTGTTTAATTTTCCCTGTTGTACTGGGAGAGGCTTACATTAGCAAAGCTCTCTGTTGTTGCTGCTGGTTGGTGGAGAAACAAGCCTACTATGTCCTTACCTATGTGGCCAGAGGAGAGAATAGGAGAATAGGAGATCTTTGTGATTACAATGTTGCCTTACAGAATTTAAAACCCAAATAAACATAATATCTTCCTTGTTATTTCTATTTAAGACTGCACATACCTAATATTATGCAAAATTAAACTAATTTACTTCAGAGAACTTCTGGGCTGCAGTTGTCTTACGTCTCAAAGGACTAAGCCAGCCATATGTGCAGGAAAGTTGGGATTAAGTTACCATGTTATACTATACAAGTGTTGTTATGATATTTCTAAAAGTAGTGACGAAGCTATTATATTGCTGTTAACTGTAGAGAATACATCATCATTCCATAAATAAAATAAATTTTATGTTATGGGAGCATACGTTAGTTAGAATTGGAAAAGAAAATGGCCAGTCCTATGTCAGCGCTCAGTCGAGGTAGAGAGCTTTCACAGTTTCTTGTAGCATCAGAATAGTTCTCCTTTATTGTGTTCAACATACATCTTATATACCATTCACTTACAAGCAAGAAATTCCTGTCCCTCTAATCAGTTAATTGGGCCTAGCTTCTCCCAAACAACAGTGATAAAGGATGAAAGGTTTCTTAAGTGTGACAAGATTAACAATGTATACAAACAGAACCTCCTGTTTACCCTTAGACACAAACAGATACCGTTTGTTCCCTGTCTTACACTTCAGACTCCTGAGGTTTCACAGTGATAGGGTCTATCAAGGAGTCCAATAAGCTCTTTGGTGACTCACTCACAGTTACATCTTCCCCTACAGTCCTGTGTGTATAGTCCATAGAGTCACTATTGACATCTTTTACTGTCAGTTAACAGTAATTTGCTCTATTCCCATGAAGAGCTGACACTTACTTGTAAAGTAATACAAATTAAAACCAATTGAACCTTGAATAAGGTTTACCTTTTTTGCTAAGGACTGGGCCTTCAGGATCAATTCCATGCCACCAGATGAATCTTGAGAATAATTTTAACTGGATAAAAAATAGTCCTATTTTACAGTAGTTGTTCATCCCTCAGTAAGAGAGCACCTTTTGTAATAATGAATACATGATTTGGTACAATCCACTCTGGGTCATGACAAATTTGTAATTCAAAAAGTCATGGAAAGTGAAGGTGCAGCATGAGTCAAGAGGATATCCTCAGTTTGTGGCTTCAGTTGACTACAGGAATGATTTCTGGTAACTACTCGCTGGTTCTAGATGAGTTTTTCAATGAGCGAGATCATATCCCATCCCATCCCATCCCATCCCATCCCATCCCATCCCATCCCATCCCATTCCATCCCATCCCATCCTCATGCCATCCTCATGCCATCCCCATCCCCACCCCATCCCATCTCCATTTCATTT
>JAOWBP010000001.1:118105992-118149319 GCA_028571105.1 Tragopan temminckii | reverse complement strand
TGTGTCACACCTTCCACCACTCCCCTTTTAATGAAGTCCAGGATACAGTTGGGTTCCCAGGCTGCAAGTGCACACTGCTGGCTCATGTCCAGCTTCTCGTCCACCAGAACCCCCAAGTCCTTCTCCACAGCGCTGCTCTCAAGGCGTTCTTTGCCCAGTCTGTGTAAACACCTGCGATTGCCCCAACCCAAGCGCAGCACCTTGTACTTGGCCTTGTTGAATGTCATTAGCTTCACACGGGCCCACTTCTCTAGCCTGTCTTCTGGTAGGACTACCACGACTCCTTCTTTTGTACTCAGCATTGACTTTCCTTTCTATGTTTTAGGCTTTCCAAGGCCTTTACGTAGTGTGGACAATGTTATTTCAGTGGCAAACACAAGCACTATTTCTTATCTACATGGACCTACGGCTCCTAATCTGCATTAAGGGGACCAGACAGTTTTTCTGTGTCTAGCTGTTTCAATTTTTTGGACAGTCTCCTTGAACGGACTCCAGACATGGCTAATTGACAAGACAGTCAACTGAGCCTTCCCCACTGCTGCCCTAGCCCTGAATGGGTGCTGTGGGAGTCCCTACTGGGACCAACTCTTTACCTCCTGGCTCACTGCAATAGGCACGGCATCTCTGTCTAGGCTTGTAGAACATTACTACTGCAGAAATAGTAGTAGAAAACTTGGTAGAAAACCGTCAAATAGGTTTATTTGAAGAACTTGAAATGACGTGTTGGTGATGTCTCTTGATGCTGACTGAAGGAGTTTTGGTGGAAAAACTTTTTTAGAACAGCATATTTTGATAAACTTTACGATTTGCCCATTAGAAGTAACTAAAATTAGAGAAAGGATTAAAGATGTAAGGCAGAAATAGTATCTGAAGAGTTCTTGACTGTATAATGTAGTGAAAGCACTTTCCTTTGATACCTTAAAGGTTCTTGGTATTGAAGATTGCCCTTAGAAAATGGAGGTGATTCCCAGATGATGCTTTCAGGCCATCTGTATTTGGTGAGATGCTTTTAACGGGCACGTTCTCCCCATTTCTGCTATCTGACCTTAAGGGAAAAAATGCATTAAAGAAGGATATTCTGAGAATGTGAGCATACCTTGCACTGCAAGACAAGGCTCTTTCTTCATTTGACTTTGAATTCCAGTAATCACAGTTAACCCTTGTACTAATGCTTTAAAGAGAGTTACCAATCTGTGTTAAAACTGAATTTAACTTTGTAACTCTCTTCTCGTTTATTATTTGTTTATTTATTTATTGGATGGTAGATATTACTAAAATTGTAAGCGAACTCCTCATGGGAATTTAGACTATGCTTGGAAATCATTGTTTTCCACTCCTGCTCGATAGAATAGGACTTTAAAGCATGGTGGAAAATGCACTTATTTGATGACATAAAATGTATAGGAAACACAATCTGCTACTGCTTGGTATAAGGGCAAGTTCTATCAATGCCAAGCCCATGGAGTTGTAGAAGATACATCAGAAACATCAGAGAAAATGTAAATTTGTCACAGTGTCCTAATACAGGAGCAATTGCAGGTAACTAGACCTAAATATACTGAACCATCTGGTCAGAGGGTATCCCTGCTACAGGATGTAGAGAACTGCAGGAAAGTGAGTACTAAGTGTGCTAAACTTCTAAAAAATTGAATTAAATTCACCATCCAGTTTTTGAGTAAATTACTATAAAATGAAAAAGTTGGTATGAATCAGCTTGAAGGGTGTACCAGTATGTCACTAAGGGTATGCCCTTACTCAATAAACGACTTAAATAAAGTTGGTGATAGTAGCATTGCTATACACCAAAAGTTGTGAATTTCAGTCGGCAGGTTGGTTCTGAAGTGACATATTTTGCTTCATATTCAATACTGATGCTGTCATTGTGTCATAGTGTCATCATTTTATGCTCATGTAAACTGCTTTACATATAAGCTATTAAAAAAATTATTTATTTATTTTGGTGGAAATAATAGAGATGAAAAATTAAGGTTAAATCTAAAGTCTGACTTCAAGAGTGTCTTTTCCTGTTTCCTGTTAAGGGATATCTAGTATTTTTTTCTGGATACCTTAGGTTTTCCTTCTTAAAATCACATTTAATCATCCCTGATAGAAACTGCATTAAACACTGAGCACAGGAATGCCTGCTCACATTCTGAAATGTGCATAACATCATGTACACACACTGTGTTGTTTCTAATCACAGCAGTCTAGTTAGTCTCTGATTCCTGAGCAGGACCTGTTCATGGAATCAGTGCTACGTAGTTCTGGTTTGAATGAATAGATAGGTACAAAATCTAACAAATATTCTTGAGTTCCTTTCCCAGTAAAATACTGATAATTTCAGTATCATCACTGAGGATCAGGTGGCAGCTCTGTATTCTGAGCATCAGAAATTGTTTTGGCACAGTGCTTGTTCTCCACACCAACTTATTTCTAAACTGATCTGAAAATTCAAGTTCTGATCCCTCACTGAGAGCCTTGGTTTGCCTCTCCAATAATGGGAAACCTTAATGAGGTGACATCTCGGGAGGAACTGGACAGAGGACCTGTCTGCTGGTATCTCAGCAAAGGGGAAACATTTGAAGTGAATGAGGATACATCAGTATCAGTCTCATCTAATCACTGATCCTTCTATTAAAAACTTTAAGAGATTGCAGATGTTTTCTGTAATGTAACATACCCTCTGGATTTGTAAATATAAAACCAAAGTAATTGGATTTGGAAAACGAACTAATTTTCAGTAGGTAGAGGAGTCACAACAGGGTTTTCAGGCCTCTGGTGACTCTAGCTGAGCTTGAATTTATGTTCTTGAAATGAAAGCAATCCATGTCATTACTTATTCCCTGAGCCATACCATGTTGTTAGTATATTGTCTCTGATGTTTTTGTTTTTGGGAAGAACTTTAGGCAAAAAGAAATTGTGCTTCTGCAACTGTCTTTTGGGAGTTCACATTGACAGAAGATGATGTCATGGCTGCTGCTTTTCGACAGCTGTGTCTATAAAATATCTCTCTATATAAATCTGTGTACATGCGGTTTGAATCAATTTATCTCAGTTCGTTACTTGTAGTTCTCAAAAAGACAGCAGAGGACTTGCTGACCAAATTTTGCTAGATGTATTTTCTGTTTACAGCTTCCAAATTGTTTCAAAAATATGAGAGAACATGACCTTACTGTGAATACAAGTAAGGTTATTAGGTGGTCAGCAACGGGACTGAAGATGCTCTCTGTGCTGCCAGTGGAAACACGGCAGATCTCAAAACAAATTCTCTAAAATCTGCTTCACATTAGTAAATAAATCTGAGAACTTGTAGATATTAGTGAAATACAGCACTGTGAATGGAAGCAATCACTATAAAAAAAAAAAAAAAAAAAAAAAAAAGAGAGAGAGAGAATAAGACTGCAGCTGAAAAAGAAAAACATGAGTTCTGTTCACACCTATTTTCCAGCCGTTTTATCCCAGCAGAGATGGCTATTTTATGTTATGTCAAGCTAAGACCTGGTCTTCAGAAGTATTCACTGAAAGAAGAACAGCTGAAAGAAAATTTCTATTTCCCTAAATATGATACGCTTATTCATGTGAGTCATTCCACACTGAGTAGGGGTATGTAAGGGAAATTCTCCATGCCATGGAAATTCCCTGTCATTTTGAAGATTAAGGTCACTAAGTAGAAAGCAGAAGGTTACTTATGACAGAAAGACTTTCTGCAAAGGTTCATGGCTCACAGGAGGGAACTACTGATTGCCTGAAAGGCCTGAAGAGGCATTAAAAATGAGAGAGGTTCTTCCCAGAGGCATGCTTAACAAAGAGCCATCCTTCCTTCTTTGTGACATGGTGACATTACTTTTTTAATCCACCATAACTGCTTTTTGATGAAGAGGAGAATGGTGACAATACAGCCAATGAACCTGACTACTTTTCGAACTGCTATTCAGAAGAAACTGAATGTGTTTAGAGAAAGTTGGAGGCTTTAGGTTTTGAAGGCATAAAACTCAAAGAAATTATCAAAAAGCTATGAAATATACACACATGATAATAGTATAATGGCAGAGAGGTAATTTAGTTTCTATTATGACTAATACTTTTTCTGTTTTTAATAGGAAAACACATACGTGCTGTTACTTGACAAAGGAATAACACTTGCTTCCCACTTATTCACTTATATTAAAAAAAAATATATACATATAGTTTATTAAAACAGGTAACATTCTTACCCTTTATTTCCACCTAATGCGATAATCTACCTGTCATTCATGTAAAAGAGAAGGGCAGGCGTGTACATTTTTCCCCAACTTTCACTTGCATGCTCAGTCTCCCCTCCCCCACCAGTTTTCCCTTGCATTTTGAAATAAGAATACTTTGGTCTGATTCTAAAGTAGGGTCAGGATTAATCTTTAGAGATCAAGTGGCTTAGTTATAAGTAACTCTTTTTAGCATTTCTTATAAAGGTTTTAATGGAAGACTGTTTAACAAAATCAGTTATTTTCATGATTGTTTGGAAAATTAGTTTAAAAGGTTCAGTTCTGTAAATTCAGTTGATGGTTTTTCCAGCAGAGGGCAAGAAAGTATAGCAGATGAATATGGTGCTATTTTCCTGGACAGCTTCAGAAGAAATGCTAAGCAGTATAGCCTGAGGAAGGAATGTAGGAGCTAATAACCATTCCTCTTCTAGGTCATAATGGCTTTTAAACAGTCTTTAACTCTTCAAGGATAACCATGGGAAGACAAAGTAGGAAAGGAGTGGAGGGGATCACCAGAGCAGCCAAATGATGTGTACTGCTTTGTCAGTACCAATTCTTTCATCTGAGACCTGATTTCTAAGGAATGTGAGGAAAAGTATGCACGGTGTCTTTTCAAAGCAGTGCCTGCGCTGACCCAATATTTAGAGTAGCCGTGGGATGAGGAGGCACTCAGCTGCCTATCTGATGTAGAGCTCCTATCCTTAGCAGTCATTACGGTATTGGAGTTCAAGCCCATGTAGCGTGGTCAGCATCCTCTCCAAGTGTCTTGTTAACCTCAGATCTTAAAAGCTCCAGCTGATGCTCAGGAATAAGTACTTGAGCTTCTGCGTCGCATATAAATAAGGTTTCCCCATAGCAGTGCATGTGTTGTTGTGGTGAGCATGTGTGTGCTAGAGACATGTGGAAACATCCACAACTTTCAGCTGTTCAATGGAGTAGATTAAATTTAAATTGGTTAGGCAGCAGTGTGTATTTATGGAGGTGTTTCTCAACCTTTTTCATTGCAATGAGTTTAAAGAATTGCTAGAAAACTAGAAAAACCTCAGTGTCTTTGTTTCTAAGCTGTGGCTGCTTTGTTAGAGCCATTTTTGCTTGCTGTTGACAGTTCTTGAACCAAAGATATTTGACTGGGACAAAATTTGGAGCTACCAGTTCTTTCCTAATTTCATTCCAGTAAGTGATATAACTCTGGAGTAGGTTATATCATATTCTATTTTGCTTCTATTAATGGGGTAATTAATTTTATTTCTTATGATAATGATAGTAGAATTCTGAGGAATAAAACAAGCTGTGGTTGCCATAGCTGATTGGGCAGGTTGTGTTCTCCATATGCAGCCTAAATGCCTGAGAAGAACAAACAGAAGTATTTCAAACAGCATAAAAACCTTTCATTTTTATGTGATAATAATAATAAAAACAAAATTATACTGATTATATTCCAAAATTTAGAATGGTAGAAAACATGTTATTTTAGAAATAATTATCTGTTTATAGTGTTGCCAACTATTTTGGAGCAGGAAAATATCTGTCACAGTGAAAGCCATATGTCAGTTTTCGTAAAGGTAGTTTTGCTTCTCTGTGTGGTTGTTGGATATGAATATACCACAAGCCCAAAGTTCCCATATTGCATAAGTTCCTAAAAACAAATTCTGGTTATACAGACATTAATATCAATTTTACAATAAAACTGGCATAACAGTGCAATTAGTTTGTAGCTCTGGTCAACTCAAAAGAGTACATAGCAGTGACCACAGGATGGTTCTGTTTTTCTTTTCAGCAACACAGAATGTTCATATTTTACATAGAAAATACGTACAACTGTACTTTCAGTTGTTTATTTTACTTGCCTTGCTTTTTCTTTGTGTGTGTGTGTGTGTTGTCTTGAGTGCTTCTGATTTGTTTATAGTAGCAAGATATAGTGATTAATTTATGGCTATAGATTGTTGTTTTTTCTTTTTTGGTCTTTGAAAACACATCAGCATTTTTATACTGGATTACAGAGGAAGCATACCTGTAGCATACCCTGTAAAATGTTAGTTACCATTACATCGTTTAGTGTTTGTTCATGACTCTGTGTTTTTTCTAAGTCACTGTAGCTTGGATCATTTAGAAAAACAGAAGATTTACTTTTTTTGATCAGAATTCTTGTTTCTTCTTCCCCAACCTCCAATATCCAAGCCAATTTGAGATGAGCTATTTATTTTCAAAATTTCAGTTTTAGTAGAAAGAAAGCACAGTTTTTCTTTGTATTTACATATTTTTGTTGACGAATTGGAAGCAAATGTCCACGTACTCACCTCAGATCTTTCTAGAACGTTCATGCTCTTCTAAGGGATAATGAAGACTCTTAAAGAAATGAACAACAAAAAAAGTTTTAGTATACTAAAACATGAGTAGTTACATAGAGTTTCTAGAGGCTAATTAATTCCTAAAGTATTCTTACTAAATATTGCATAAATTTAGAATAATTTACTTGATTTAATTTCAGTGAATTTCCTGATTGGAACTGAGGACAGATTCCAGCTTAAAGAACTACAAAAATATTTTTGACTGTCTGATTATTGAAGTACTATGGAACAAAGGAGAGCTGTCTCTAACTCAGTCAAATGTTTATCTAGAAAAAAAAAAAAAAAAAAAAGAAGAAAATGCATAAATCGTATAGTAGATTAGATAAATTTTGTTTTTCCTAATCGTGAATTAAAGAACTTCTGAGAAACAGCTAGGTGAATGATAGTTGTCATGCCATCTTCTGACCCACCAATACCTGATTTGTCACTTGGTATATTCCATCCATGTTGCTTTTATTTGAAGTTCCCATTAGAAATGGATGTTGGGGTGCAGAACGCTTTTTTCTCATAACATTCGAGATAATATCAACCATATGTTCTCCACAAATTTCTGTAGATACGTTATGAGAACATATCTATATTATACCCATGCTCTCTTATACCAACACTTGTCTGAGATGTTTGTGAAGAAAACAAAGTCTTGCAACAATATAAAAATTCTCTGAATGCAATTAAAATTATTATGAACGTTTTGGGATATTTTAAAAAGATCTCCATGCACTGTTTAGAACTGCTTCCCAGAGCTCTGTTGAGTCTTTGTAATTTATATAAAATCATAGTGGATACAGATCACAGATATTTATCAGGTGTTCAAACATCCAGGGTGCATAAACTTTGTAGAAGTCTATCATCACTCTTGAAGTGAGAATTTAGTGTCATGATTAAGTTTATTGTGTGGATATATAAATTTAATCTTATAGCTTTTCTCTTGAGTATATAATTTGAGACCTTGAGTTCTAACCCAAGTCACTCTATGATTTTGATACTAAGAACCTGGTAAGTCTTTTCACTGATTTTGACTTTATTTTTATAAACATGAAAGATTTAAGCACAATTCTCAGATCAGTAGCATTCTACAGTGATTGCCAGACACTTGGTTCTTTTGCATTTTGAGAACCTCAGCCTTGATGATCACTTAAATGAAAAAATACATGTATATTTTCAAACATTGGTGCAAGCATTCAAAAAGTTTGTAAAGTTATCAACAGCCGTACAGCGAGCAGATCTAGCTTTGGGACTGTGATTAAATACACAAACAAAAAAAACTCAAGCCCCTTAACTCAGTGATACAAACTTAATGAAATTAGTGACCTTAGACAAATTAGAATGATTATTATATAATATTTTGCAAGGAGAGGGATATTTTTGGTTTACTGATTTTGTTTATCCTGCATTTTGAGTTTACAGTGGCCACAAATATTTAGATACCAAATGCCAATCTGCTCTATTTTATTTGAGTGATTTACAGTGACAAGAGGTTGCATGTTTTTCAGAAAGCTTATTCACATCCTGGTAATGCAGCATATGACTGAAGTGCTTCACTTTGCAGTCCTGTACAAGCAAATAGGTTGGTGGAAAGGATGAGTCACATAATGCTTGTAGTGCTTTAGTGAGCACTGTAAATTTCAGACAAAAATTCAACAGGAGCTGGTATCTCAAGTGCAGATTGGTGCCATGGGGTGAAGTTAAAAGTCAAGAATAACTGACAAATTTGTGTGAATAACCTTTAGTAATGCCTTTTTATAAAGAAGATTCTGATTGTTTCTCTTTGATGCTCTTTTCTATCAAGATTTATCTTTGTGGATGTTTGTACTGGCAGGGGTAATTCGCTATTTATGGTATGCAGAATTCATTAACATTAGTTGCTGTATTGTGTTTTTTAATCACCAGCAACATGTGTTACAGGGTACAAATTTGCATCTGTTATGCGTATCATTCTGAAGTTGGTTAGCGACTCAGACACTTCTAAAAAAGTTAAACAACAGTGTAAAAGTAATTAAAGCAGACTTAACTGATGGTGTGCCACATCACATCCACATTCCTCTGGCCACAAAAATGGATTCACAGGCAGATCTTCATTGACCTTTTCAGTCTGTTTCATATTTGCTTAATGCACACAAAAGAGTTTTGATTGGAAATACATCCAGGCTAAAAATGGAGAGGAACGTGAATATTTCCCTAGGCACGTTATTCTGAGTCTGAAAAATCTCTTAGAGTCGTTATTTTTCTCTACACTGAACATAATTATATTACTTTGTGATCAAAAGAATTTCAGAAAAAAGATTTTTTTTAGTGCTGTTTTTTTCTGTGAATGTTCTTAGCCTATAATTTGGCAGTAGCTTGACATGAAAAAATAGCCTATATAGCAAATGTCTGTTTTAAATTCTCCATCATTCTGACAGAATAATAGAATAATTTATGTTGGAATAGATCCCTGAAGGTCAACTAACCCAACCTCTTGATCAAAACAGGACTGATTTTGAAGTTAGATTAAATTTAAAAGTTAGACCAAGCTTCCCAGGGCTATTTTCCAGGTTAAATTTAAGTGTTTTGAGATCCTGCAGTTTCTGTAGGCAAACTGGTCCAGTGTTTGATCACTGTCGGTGGTGACTTTTTTTCTGATATCTAATCAGAATTTCTGGGGGTGCAGAAATGTGTTCCAGTGCACCTTCTAGAAGGGTTTGGCTCCATCTCTGCACATACTCCTCTGATTTAGTGATGTGCAACAACATGCATTTACTAATCCAGCCCAGAAGACTGATACCCTTCCTTGCTGCAAAGGGTGCTCTGTTGGCTCCTGTTCAGTACTGTCCACCTAGAACACTCAGGGCCTTTTTTGAAACGATGATTTCTGTCTACTTTTCTGCATGCAGCAGAAAAACATAGTGAGAGGAAAAGGTTGACTTCATCTGTCTCAGACTTAGGTTACTAAGTCAGCATGCTAATTATGCAGGCAGCATCCTCTGCCTCTTCCTAGAGAGAGGATCCTGCTCTAAACTTTCCTTCAGAAGAGGCTCTCCAGTATAAAGAATGCTCCTGCAGAAACCTGGTTAATCCAGAAAATGAAGATAGATACTTCATCTACATGATTGATTAATCAGACTTCATGACATTGTTGAAATGTCATAGATCATTGAAATGAAATAGATTAGTAAAAATAAAATAATATTTTATTTTAAAATGTAGTGTGATTATATATCAAGTACAGCTGCAAGGTTTTAGAGAATAGGGGTTATAACTTCAGATCAGCAATATTTTTGCTTTTTATTTCTGGCGGACTCAATATCTAGTGAAAGTTCACTGGAATACTGTATTTATAAGCTTTGTTTTATAGGATCATATTTTTATCTACTTTTTTTTGGATTTGGGAGCAATATTTTTATAATTTACGATAAACATTTTAACTAAAGCTAAACCTGGAAATTTGACAAATAAAATAAAGTACAGAAAAAAATATCTTATTTGAAAGAAATCAAGCTAGATTATATTTGGAAAAAAAAAAAAAAAAAAAAAAGTACTGCAAAAGGCACTATTTAGAGTCCAAGGTACACAGAAGAAAAGGTGTTTTAAATGAGTATTTAATGAATAATAAGCTGCCAAAGCACTAGTTATTGCTGGCATTAGTTGGAAGGAAATGAAAACTAAGTGCTGAAAGGAAAAAGATATCTTTTGTATGAATGATAGTGTTTTGAAAAAAGGTACAACTTGAAACATTGGTTGTAAAACAATATACAATATATTGCAGCACAAGTATTTACAGGCCTTTTCTTTGTTGGTTGCTCCAAAAGTAATACCTCCTATTTTTTTCCCATGAAAACTACAATAGATACCAAGAGCACAATAACACTGTTTGATATAGCAAATTCTCTGCTACAAAATGCTATTTTTCAACATAGCCACCACCATTAGCTATGCATGAACAAGAGCCTGCGTGCTGGCCTCATAAAAATTAGTGTGACTGCTCAGAATGTGTCTTGTGTATGAGTTTAGAAAGGGAAATATAAAAAGATTGAAGATTTGATCCAGTATTCACAAAGTGAAGGGTGAAAAATTTTTCCTGAGTACCCTATGAAGATCAACATACTACACCATGGGAGCAGATTGTGGTTTTGTTCACATTCATACTGATCTCTAAGGAGGATTACATACTTTTCAGAGCCAGTTTCCTACTCTTTCCACAAATGGTGTTACATGGATCCATCAGCACTGAGGCAGAAATGCATTTTCAACTCTCTCAACACATCTGAACACTGACAGTAAACTCTCTTTCATCTCCACAGTGAGCAACTGCCCAGTTCTGATGTTAGTGTCTCCAAGTCACCGCAGTGCAAAAGAGATATTGTTTCCATAACTATGGAAACACATAATCTGCCAATACCACTTTATATCACTGAGACTGAGACAGTTATCCTCCCAGCCAGGGTAAATCTATCAGGTCCAGAAACTTGTGTCTGAGTAGAAGGTCTTAAAGGCAGAAGGAAAATATTTCTTTCTGACTCCCTCTATATACCTGTTGTGCTTTAACCCTTGCAGGCAGTTCTGCATCACACAGCTACTCAGTCAGTCCTCTCCAGTTGGATGGGGAAGTGGGATGGGGAAGATAAATGGAAGGGTAAAAAGAACCTGTGGGCTGACATAAAGTTTACTAGGTAAAGCAAGATGTGTGCATGAAACAAAGGAAAACAAGGAATTAAGTCATTACTTCCCAACAGCAGGCAGATGATCAGCCATATCCAGGACATATCAGGCTAATGGTTACTTGGGAAGAGAAATACCATCACCTTGTGATCAAGTCCTCCTCATTTAAAAAAGAGAAGTCATACTGTATTTTCAAAATTTGTTTAACTACTGAAGTGTCAGCAGTATTCCCAAGGAATTTAAATCCCTAGAGCATGAGCTATATGAAAATTGAAACTTAGATCTCAATCTTGTTTAGGCTGTTTTGGATGTTTTGTTTTTTGTAGCTTAGCTTAGGTATTCCTTTTTATGGTTAAAGAGGACTGTGACAACAACTAAAAGCTAGAGATATTCCACAAATAGCCAGTCAATTTTTCTTCCTATGTTCAAATTGGCCAACCTTCTAACAGTAAATCATTAAAACTATAAAGGCAGAATGGATGGGGAGTGTCGTGACAGTTTGAGTGACCATTAGTGTGTCTACAAGGAAAATATTAAAATTGCTTATATTTGACAAGTTATAACAAACTACTGAGTTCTGGAAAGTCATGTGCCTCCATTCCCCTTCCTATGGGTTAATAATGTGCCAATTTCTATTACATCCACAGGTACAGCTCAAATTTCTCCCAGATATTACAATGCTAATGTGAGAATTTTTAATGTGTGACTTCTGAGTAGCACTGAGAGAATGAAAGGTGACGCTTCTATTTTAAATATTTTTATTTTAAATCAAACAAGGTGGATTTTCCAGAATGGATACCTTTAGATATAGATAGCTACTACTTCTACTGGTGCCTCAAGGTATCATGACAAGAAATTGTTTTATGTCCTAGTAGACCAAATTCATAGAATCACAGAATCATAGGATATCCCAAGTGGGAAGGGACCCATAAGGTTCATCAAGTCCAGCTTCTGGCTCTACATAGCACTATCCAAAAATGAGACTATATGACTGAGAGTGTTGTCCAGACACTCCTCAAACTTTGGAAGCTTGAGGCCATAACTATTGCCCTGGGGAATGTGTTCCAGTGCCTGACCAACCTCTCAGTGTTCCTAACCCCCAACCTGAATGTCCCCTGGATGTAACTCCATGCCATTCCCTTGGGTCCTGTCACTGTCATCAGAGAGCTGAGATCAGTGCTGTCCCTCTGCTGCCATCAAGAGGAAGCTGTAGGCTCTGATGGGTTCTCAGTCTCTTGAGTTGAACATACCAGGGGACTTCAGCTGCTCCTCCCTCATATGTCTTCTCATTGGGACAATTCATCATGTTTGTAGCCCTCCTTTGGACATTCTCTAATAGCTTTATGCCTTTTGTACTGTGGTATCCAAAACTCCACACAGTACTTAAGTACTCAAGGTGAGGCCACACCAGTGCAGTGCAGAGTGGACCAGTCAGTTCCCTCAACCTGCTAGCAAGGCATACAGTGGGCTTTCTTGGCTACCTGGGCACACTGTTCAACTTACTATTCACCAAGAGCCCCAAGTCTCTTTCAGTGGGCTGCTCTCCAGTGTCTCATTGCCCAGCCAGGGTTGTCCCTTCCCAGGTGCAAAATGCGGCACTTGCACTTGTTAGACTTCCTGCGGTTAAAGATTGCCCAGCTCTCTAATTTGTCTAGATCTCTCTGCAAGGTTTCTCCATCCTCAAAAGAATCAGTGGCTCCTCCAGATTTAGTACTGTCTGCAAACTTGCTCAAAACTCCTTCTAGTCCTACATCCATGTTATTTATGAAAGCAGTAAAGAGAACTGGTCCAAAAATGTTGTCCTGGGGAACCCCACTAGTGACTAGATATCTGTGACAAAACTGAAGTATATAGAATTATACCAGGTTGAATTTCACAGACTGCACTATGAAAGAAAGATCATTCTTCTGTTTTTGGATATAAATGCATTGTGACAAATGTCATAGAGAGTTATCGGCCATTGTTATTGACTTTTCAATTGAAATTTGACGTGATCTCCTTTGATTATCTGATTATTCTTGGATTAAGTTCATATGATTTGTCCTTATCACTTTCATAATTGAAAGATAGTAAGCAGTATCAAGTATACTGTAATAATCAATATCTGAAATATTGTCTTGTTCAAATATGCTAAAATTATCACTGTCATGATATCATATTAATGTTAAATTATGGGACAGTATATACACAAACCTATTCCCTATTTATGTAACACTTCCTTAAGCTACACACTATTTTTGAAATCTAACTGTGTTGTTTTCAGAAGTCATTTTTTATTGCCATAGAATTTCATCTTTCTAAATGTGTTACAGGTGGAGAAAATATATTATTTCTCTGCAAATTAAACTAGCTTCTTGTCCTTTGTGTCACATGGAAATTGATATTTTGTACATTTCTTTTTCTAAGTGCTGGGTTGTTTGCCTACTTGCAGAGATACTGAAGTTTTTCCCTGCCACTAGTATTCTAAGATGTGAACGTCACTAGGAAAGATCTAGAATTCTGTGTGAACTAAAGAAAATGATATTTGGATGGGAAGCTCCAGTGAAAATGGAAATTTTTGCAAGTTTTAATTCTCTTTTCCTTTTTGTGATTATCTTAATCCTTTATCCAAAATTAGTAACATGTTGTAAATTTGACTCAGAGGTAAAGAGCAAACCTAGATTTTGATCACTGGTGATCTCTAAACTGATAAACTGTTTAAACAGATCAGTAAAGTACCATTTTTATCAATAAGCCTGACCTTCTGCTTTCTTCAGACAATAGAATTTTATTTACTTTCTGTATTAATATTCTAATTTCTTTAGTTTAAGAGAAACATGTTTTCTAGAAACAGCACTCTGTAAGTGGTGAGGAAACTCAGGATAAGCTCATTGCCTTTCCCCCTCACACTGTGGTGAAATTCTGATTTGTATAAGGCATAAATTGTGACTACCCAAGACGAATAGCATACTTGCAAACATGTTCTTCATATCTTTTCATTCTTTCTTGGAACAAGCCCACAGCATCACCTACCAGTGATTGGTGGGTACCCAGCAAAGCAAGGTAAAACTTAATTTTCCCGAGGAAATGTAATTATTAAGTTTGTTTTAGATAATTTTCCTTAGAAGCTACAAATAATTACTAGTACTGTAAGATATGAAGTCTAAAAGACTTCATTATTTAGAACTTTGTCTCTTGGACTTGTAAGATGCTACTGCACATACTAGGGAAGTGAGGAACTTGAAAAAGAATTAAAAAAGTAAAGATTCATTTAATACTACTTTGTGGATAATGATATTCCTATTCACCGCAGTGTTAAAAACCAGCTAGAATAACACTAACACATAAAAATCAATCTTTGAATTCTGATCAGTTGGTGTAATATGTTCTATCTGGTCTTTTACTCCATTCTCATGATTTTTCATTATTATGTTTACTCTGAGTATTACCACACTTGGATGAAGAGGAGTTATATATCCCTCAGTAAAGCAGTAGAGCAAACAGAAGTGATGATCTTTCTAACCGAGCTGAAAAACACTTTTTGATCAGAGTTCCACTGATGCAAGGAGGAATGGTGAATATATTCAGTGTATCAGGTGAGCAGCAAAAGCTCCAAATACAAATATAGTATAAAATAACAAAAGGGAAAATTCATCAAGTGACAGAGCTCTGGGAGGTGAATGGCAGAAGCACGTTTTCAGGAAGTACTTTTTCTTCAGAATTACTTCAAGTTTCTAAAAACAGGTTCCATGCCAGGCACTCAAAAGCTAAAGGCATCCATGAATTAAACCCCACTCTCTGCAAATCTGCCAGCAGTGCAGATTTGGGAATTATGTAGCTTTTGTGAAACCCTCCTTCTCCGAAGCATAAGTGATATGATTCAACATATGCAGTCCTGTCTGGGATTTTGTTGAACATCACACTGAGACAGCAACTAACTTAAGAAGACATTAAAACTGCAAGACTGCAAACCTGGTATCTGAAGTTGCTAAGCAGTGATTCATTCCCTGTTAGCTTCAGAGATGTAATAGAGGTGCCTAATTCAGGGTCAAATTCACTTAGCAGTCAACAAAAACAACATTACTACCAGAAGTCAATTTTAGCCCGTTTTTCTCTTTCCATTGATTAGCAAGGAAACATAGTGGGGTCAAGCTACCCTCAATTTATTTGAAACAGTAAAGTGCTTGAAGTTAAGTGGGATAAATCTGGTTGTGAGTAGTTAATCCAGTCAGGACCATCCAAGATCAGCCTAAGATGTCTGAGAAGCAAAATGAAATTCAATTTTCCTGTTGTTAGAATGGGCTGAAATAATGCTGTATTTGGGCACTGATAAATGGCATTTATGTTCATGACAGAACTCTGTTCTTCTGGCTCCACAGACAGCCTGTGATTGCCCTGTGTGACAACCGAATATTATTTTTAAGGGATTTCATATACAAGTATTAAATGAGTGTCTCAGTCCTGGTAGAAGGGAATATTTATTGCCCCATTTCTACAGCTCATTAAAATCCTTGGAATGAAGGATTTCCCGTGTCTGGGTCCATCCCTTCCAGAGCAGTAAAATGTGATTAGACATATAGAGCAGTATAAACCTCCTCCTCCAGGACAACCTTTTTGCTCCTGTCCTCTCTGTATGATTGTCCATTGAGGCTTAGAGCTGTGCATTTTGTCTAGCTTTCACAGAATCATGGGAGCTATGTGTTTTGGAGAGTGGAGGATGGGACTCTGAGGCCTTTCTCAGTTCCAGCAGCCGGTGAAGGCACAAAGTCTGCTGCCCTGGGATGGGTGGCTACCACCTACCACAGCTGAGGTTTTAATTTTTCTAACTCTTTCCACTGCCCAGGGTGATTACCAGCTTTGCCACACCTCAAACAAGTCTTAAATCTGATTAGTGAAGCAAGTTTGTGAAAAGTGAGAAGTGAATGAGAATGAATAGTGAGTGAGAATGAATAGTGGTTCTCAGAGGAGGGCCACTAAGATGATCAGAGGGATGGAGCACCTCTCCTGCGAAGAAAGGTTGAGGGAATTGGGCTTGTTTGTCTTGGAGAAGAGAAGGCTCCGGGGAGACCTCAATGTGGCCTTCCAGTACTTGAAGAGAGGATATAAACAGGAGGGGGAACGGCTGATATGACAGTGGATAGTGATAGGACAAGGGGGAATGGTTTTAAACTGAGACAGGGGAGGTCTAGGTTACACATTAGGAGGAAGTTCTTCTCACAGAGGGTGGTGACGCACTGGAACAGGTTGACCAAGGAGGTTGTGGATGCCCCATCCCCGAAGGCATTCAAAGCCAGGCTGGATGTGGCCTTGGGCAGCCTGGTCTAGTTGTTGGTGATTCTGCATACGGCAGGGGAGTTGAATGTAAATGATCACTAAGGTCCTTTTCAACCCAGGCCATTCTATATTCTATGATTCTACGACTCTATAGCGAGATTTGTTGCATACCTTGCCTTCCATATCAATTTAAGGCTTGGGAAAACAGAGTGGCTACTGAACTAATAAGTTCGACTAAGCAATGTGTGTGATTTTTTATATATCATATTGTGATCAATATTGCAGTGGCCAGAAACAGAACAGTATCCTATCTACAAAAAAGACACTGTTTTAATTTCCTACTTGAATTCCAGAAGATTCTCCACTCTGAACAATGCATTGTTGCCTGTACTGAACAAGATTTATGATTAGGAAGAGCCAGTACTGAACATACCAAACACTAAAGAAATTAAATATTTTTGGACATCAACTTATATCAGAGACATTACCTCATAAAATATGAAACAGAAAGAAAGAAAATGATCAATACATTAGAGAGTAAGTTCTAGAAAAGAGGCAAAGTAGGTTTAAGCTCCTGCTAAAAGAGGAGACAGCCATGAGAAATCCCACACAGCTGGGTATTTGTTATTATGCAGTTCTTGTCAGGGTCTCAGCACTGAAAGAGAATAACCTCTTTCTGAAACTCTGTCTGATGAAAATGTTGATTGCTCTATGTAAACTGAAGTTAGAAGCTTATCTCAAACCTGAAAGTCAATCAGGCAGCAGGCTTGTGAAGAGATCTTCAATCATTTAAGGATGACAAATCAAACTTCTTTGGGATTACATGTACTATGACAGATAGAGGGAACATTTTGTAGAGGGCAGATGGACAACTGAAAGGTGGGACAACTGTCTCAAAACTTTCAGTTAAAGAAGAGCTCCTAAAATCTGTCACTAAGAAACTATTGGGTGATTGCCACAATGGATCATGATGCTTGGCAAAATGTAACTTCAGCTGTACTACACAAGTTCTGACAAAGGAAATGCCCAATAAATTTTCTTAATAGTAACTTCTGTCCCATTAAGGAAGGAAAAAATAGAAAAATTTGAAATTGAATTTTGCAAGGTAAATAACATAAGATACAGGGTTATGCTTTTGTACAATTTTTGACTTAACCTCTGTAGGAAATATAAGGGAGTGCATATTACATTGCATTGCCAATCATTCTTTATTGTGATAGAGGTCATCCATTCTGTACTATTCCCTTTCTTACTGCATTTAAAGTGACTAGGCACCTAAAGAAAGAAAGAGAGAATTTTTTTATTATTATTATTTTTTTTTTAAAGAAACCCACTGCATTGCTGCAGATAGACGTGGCTTTTGTGGCTTTTTAGAATTCATATCCTGACCTAATTTTGAATTTATTTGGAGCTGATTTGAATGAGGGGTTACTCTAAAACATAAACCAGACCAGTAATGCAGGAAGCAACAGAACAGGCTGCTGTTTGGCAAAGATGTGTGAGCATAACTAATGAAGACACTGTAGAAAGGCTGCAGCATTAAGCAATCTGACTGTAATGTAGTTAAGATGCTTCAGCAAAGCAGGACTAATTTCCAAGAACATTGCTATCATAACTATCCTTCCTCTGGGATATCAACTAGTGTCTCTATGTTATATTCCATTATAGAACTAGCAAAGAGGAATATTTATGGTGGTGTTCTGGTGGTCTCTTCCTTGCTCCATTTTACTGAAATAAAATCTCACCTGGCTTCACTTTGAATTATATATATAGCTTTAGCTGTCAGAGAAGTCTTCACAAGGAGACCATGTTGCATATACATGCCACTATTTTCAAAGCTGTTTAGGTAGCTTTGGTGCTGCACTGCATAATACATTCTTATCCTCCATTCTCATGCATGCAGCCTTTATGACTGTTTATATTGGAAGAAATATATATTTCTTATATATTATATATATAGGTATTGTGCTCCTAGTCTGAAATAACCAATGTAAACTTGGGGGAGTGGAAATATTCACTTGCCCCAATTCAACATATTCTTCATTCCTACTGTAGGATCAAATATAAACATAATTGCACTTTATTCTATATCCCTACTGGATTATCCATATGAAGACATGCATAGTCTTTCAATGTACAATTATAATCAGAAACGTCTTTCAAAACCATAAATACTGAATGGGCAGTACGTGTCTCTTGGTAATCTTAATACTAAAAGAAAATAACCCCTTCAAAATTGCATTAACGGATCTATCAAATATCTACTGGATACAATTAATAATAAAACAGATCAACAGTGCACAAAGTCCTGACAGCTATTAAGACTGTAAGAAGCACATATAAATCCCAGAAGTGCAAGACTGGTAGACTGTTTGATCACAGATATAGCAATAAAAGACAAATAGCTGTACATATCATGTTATGCAAGATTCTCTGCTCTTTCAGCTGTTACATTTTCTGAAGCAAGGATGTTGAATAATAAATTAAAAAAAACTTTTGACTCTTAAACATTTTTGAGTATAAACGTATAAAAACCTCCAGAGCTTGGAACGTGTGCATTCCTCCTTTAAAATCTAAACATGGTAAGTTTTCTTTTGAAATATGTTTCTAACGTAAGATTTTTTTTAAACAAAAGTATTTTAAGGAGAGATAAATACCAAAATAAAAGTTGAAAGAAGAGAATAATACCTTATTTTCTATCTGTTAAGTCATTATTTTACATTTTCCCAAAGAATGCAGCCAACATTAAATTCTTGAAAGTCTTGAATGGGTCACTGCACTGAAGGAAAACAAATTTTGGAATTTCTTCTTGTATTGTCAGCTGCTTGTACATGTAATGACAGTGTTATGAACTGCCAGAATAGTAAATACGCGGCATCAGAGCCAAATCATATGGGATTTAAATCTGCCATAATAATGTTTTCATAATTACAGAGGAATGTGTAGTGGCCTTTGGAAAGAAAACTGAAACTAGTGACACTGAATGATGTCTCTATACTTAACCACAGTGTTACCCCTCAGATTATTTTTTTCTTTCTTTTCTCTTTATCTGCTATTTGATGATTTGTTCATTTAGCTATAGGCAGATCTGTCACAACTGGGGCCCACTGTCGAGCACATAACTCTTGCACAGGAGAACTCCTATATTAGATATTTTTCAAGGAGACAGATTTATAGACTTGCGAACCTGAAAAATCTGAATATAGCACCAGAGAGAAAAATTAGGCGGTTTCATAAGACATAAGCTCTTATACAAAACTATACAAGATGACAAATGTCAATGTGTTAGATTTTAATGGATCAAAGCATTCAAGTCTGTTACCTTTTATGGCTTCAGTTTTTGCGGCTTTCAGGAAAAATGTATCAAGGCCATAACCTCTGCATATCTATCTCCTAGTTAAAACAGAACCAGAAGCAAAGAACTTATTCTCTACAAATTGGATTAGAAATTTTGTTCTTTAGTCTTTGTGTCCCAAATAACAAACAAGCCAACTGAAAGAGACAAAAGCAATAGCTAAATTTATGCAGCCTAGAAAATATTTGTACTTAATAAGGTGTATCTACTGAATTATACTTTCAGAATTCTTAGTATTATTTTAGTATGATTGGCTATTTTTTTTAAACTACATTTCTATTTAATCCCTGGAAGACATTTTCTTCACATCTACACCATATTTTACCCTCTGGAAAGCAATGGCAAAGATACTGTAAAAATACTTTGCTTTTCTCAGCAGCATGGTCTCCCCTTTATCTTAAATTATATTATAATAGTTGAAAGATTTTCTTTTGCTCTTGTAGGTCACACATTATATTCCCAACATGTACACATCAAAAAATCTTGTTACATGAAGAACTCACTAACAAATTAAATAAATAAATAAATAAATAAAAATCCCCAAAGAATACCAAAACTCAGATGTATGCCATCTTCTGTGTCAATTCATCTTCTTATTTTTCATACAGCAAACATTTTAGAAACTACATGTCTTTTAGAATCCATAGCTGCAGAACTGTTATTCTTCAAATAAACGAAGTGAAATACTTAGTTTCACATTTTATTCATAGGTGAAACAAGATGTGCTAGTAAGAATCTTTTATTGGATTTATTTTCATGCTGTTCCTTTAGTCATCTTCTTGACAAGTAACTTTGCCTTTCTCTGACATGTTTTGAAGTCCTGATAAAGTAGTAACCTCAGAACAAATTTGAATACAAAATATGTCATATATCTTCTAAATCCTTATGTAGATGTCTGGGTTAGTAATAATAATAATAATAATAATAATAATAATAATACACACCTCTTTCCATTTTCTTTCAGTGTTAATTTTTTTAGGTGTTGGAATAGATTGAAAAAAGAGAACAGCTGTTTCATATAATCTTTTGTGGAAGTCATTGAGGTGTTTTTTTTTTTTTTTAATCATAGAATCATGGAATGGGTTGGGTTGGAAGGGAGCCCAAGGATCATCAGGTTCCAACAACCCAGCCACAGGCACGGCCACCAACCTCTAGATCTTGTACTAGACCAGGTTGTCCAGAGTCTTGAACACCTCCCGGGATGGGACATCCACAGCCCCTCTGGGCAGCCTGTTCCAGCACAGCACCACTCTCTCTGAGAAGAACTTCTCTTGACATTCAATACAAATCCTGACAAGCCAATCCAGTTTTGACTGTCTTCTTCCATATTCCCTGGATTTTTGGAAGGAAGTGTGCTAAGTTAATTTAAAAAATCAAATTTGCATGATAGACATTATGATTGGTTTATGTTAATATCTAAATGCCATGTAAATGGCATAGCAGTAACTTGATTTCCTGAGGTGTGCATGGCTTGTTTACCAGAAGAGGTAGGATAAATATTTCTATGAAACTGAACATTGCAATTGCTTTTTTTACATAAGAGTTCAATCCATGCAAGAAAAAGGAGGATTTAGTATCCTGCCTTATTCACTGCTCAACCTACTTGCAGTTCAGAAGTCCAGATGTTGCTTATGCATATTGGTAACTCAGTTTAATAATAGTGATTCACTGTGGTCAGGCAGACCAGTGATCTTCAGCTGTCTTATTCACCAGGAGAAAAGAATGAATACCTCAGGATCTATAGAGCTCAGCATACATCTCCTTGTCAACTACTAGAAAGAGCTAGACTGGTAAGTAGAAGTAGAAGAAGAAAAGCTCACAAAAACACAGAGCACAATTTTAATGTTTGTCTTATCCTTCAAAATAGAAATAGATATCAATATCCTAGGAATCTAAGGTGACCGCCATTAGCAGGCACCTTAGTTCAGAAAAGAGGTGAATTAAAAGTAAAAAAACCCAAACCACTGAGTTTTACAGCTAGAGTAATTAACCACTGGAACACACTATCAAGGGAAGGAGGGAATTCATCAATTCCTGGAATCTCCATTTAAAAAAGACTGTTTAAAAATCATGTTTGCTTATGCTTGTAATTTTTATGATGTGTCTTGTGACGCTTGGTGGATTCTGTAGTGAGCCAGCTCCTGAGTTTACTTGAAACTCTCATATTTCATCTCTGAAAGACACATTTCTAGTCTACTGGTCATGCAGATTAACTCGTGATCCAAGTGAAGCTTAATGTCTCCATACTGAAAAGGCAAATAATTGCATCCAAATGTTTTTGGTTTTTTTTTTAATCCACAAAGTTTTTAACTTAAGGTCATAATTTCCATGCTTAACTTATGATTCTCAAATCTTTGGAGTTTGTCAGTACTGTAGCAAAGTTTTGCTGAATTTTTCTGCTGTTTGAAGTAGGAATGTGAGCTAAGGAGAATATACTAATACCACTGTATCTCTATGAAATCTTCCTCTGTGAAAACTGACTGCAATATCTTAATGTTTTCTTCTGGTTTTAGAATTTCTCAGCTTGAGCCATGTATTTCATGTGTTACAGTGCAGTTTTCACTAGAAACTAATTGAAGTCTGTAATTGACACACAAGAAACCTACGTCACCAGTGATATTACGTTCTTGAAAAATCTATTTGTTCTAATTTCTGTCTAACTATCAGTCACTGACTAGCTTCTAATATGTATTGTAGACCATGCATTTTTTTCTCTCAATGCAGTGTTTTCCGTGCAATTTTTGAGGCTGGATGGAATTTTAAGGTGAAGGTGGGATTTAGGGGGAAGGAAAGATCTGGGGGCTGCAAAGGACTTGGGATTATTTGGGGGGCAAAATCAGGTTTGGATTTTGGAGTTTGGGATTTGGGGTTTCGGATTAGGGATTTAGAGGATTGGATTTGGGGTTTGGGGTATGGGGTTTGGGATCTGGATTATGGGGTTTGGAGTTTGGGATTTAGGATTTAGGATTAGGGATTTGAGGTTTGGGATTTGGGGTTTGGGAACTGAGGCAATGCACAATACCATCCAGGGTGCCCCACAGATGAGGTTTCGCTGTCACCTGACCCTGGGACACCGAGGGACAGTGGCCATGACTTCCCACCCAGACTCCCCCACCCCACCTCATGTTCCCCACCCCAAAGCCAACCCAACTCACCATTCTGTGGGGGATGAGCACCCAGGTGCTGGGGGGGTCAAACCCACCCCACAGCTCCCCAAAAGGCACAGACCCCAAAGGTGAGCCTATCGGGTGGGGGCATTGTCACCATGCCAAACTGGAGATGCTGAAGTCTGGGGACACCAGGGGTTGGGGGGCATCAAAGTTTGGGAACGCTGAGGTTTGGGGACACCAAGGATTGGGGAAAATGAGGTTTGGGGGCATTAAGGGTTGGGTACACAAAATCTTGGGGACATTGAGGTTTAGGGACAGCAATACTTGGAGACACTGAGGTCTGGGGAGACCAAGAGTTGGGACACCAAAGTCTGGGGACAGCAAAGTTTGGGGACCTCAAGGGTTGGGTACACCAATGATTGGGTACCCCTAAGCTTGGGGATACTGAGGTATGGGGACACCAGTGGTTGGGGGCACCAAAGCTTGGGGACACCAAAGTTTGGGGAAATGGAAGTTTAGGACATCAGGGCTTGGGGACACCAAAATCTGGGGACATTGATGCTTGGGAGCATCAAAGTTTGGGAACACCAAAGTCTGAGTACACTGAGGTTTAGGGACATGGAGATTTGGGGACATCATTCCCGGGGACAGCAAGATTTGGAGACACCAAGGTTTGGGGTCATCAAGATTTGGGGACAACATAACTTGGGGACATGGTCTGACCCTGTGTGTGTGCTGTGACCCCACGTCCCCCCCGCCCCACCCCCCAGTGTCCATGTCCCAGGGCTGGTGTGGTGCCAGGGTATCATGCCACAGGAGGTGCTGCTGACTCATGGGCAGATGTGCCTGGCCCCGTGAGCGCCCATGGGCACATGGGTCCTGGAGGGAGCAGAGCCTTTTGGGTTGTCCCAGCACTGGCAAAGGGAGTTTCCAGTCCTGAACCCAAATTTTTGCCTGAATGGGTTCTTTCATCCCAAAATTATGTCCCCTTGGGGTCCCACTGCTGGAAGCCCCAGGATGGCATTTTGGGGACCCCTTCTGCAACATTGCACCCCAGTTGGATGGGGGAACCCCAAAGCTGACTCCTCCTCCTCCTCTGACCCAGTTTCACCCCAGTGGGGAAAATAAGGGCACAACTGGGAAGTTAGGGGCAATATTGGGGAATTAAGGGCAATATTGGGGAATAAAGACAATATTGGGAAAGTGGGGATGATATTGAGGGAAATAAGGGGAATTAGAGGCAGTATTGGGGAATTACGGACAAGACTGGGGAAATAAGGGTAGTAATGGGGAATTAGGGGCATTAGTGGGGAAATAGGGACAAGACTGGGGAAATAAGGGCAGTATTGGGGAAATAGGGTTAAGATTGGGGAATTAGGGGTAGCATTGGGGAAATAGGGGCAACATTGGGGTATTCGAGTCAGTATTGGGGACACAGGGGCAGTATTGGGGAAATAGGGACAATATTGAGGAAATGGACACTACTGGAGAAATAGGGATAAGACTGGGGAAATAAGAGCAGTATTAGAGAATTAGGGGCAGTATTGGGGAAATAAGGGCAATATTGAGGAAATAAGGGCAGTACCGGAGTATTAGAGGCAGTATTGGGGAATTCAGGGCACTACTGGGGAAATAAGGGCACTGTTGAGGGAATAAAGGCATTATTGGGGGAAAAGAAACAAGACTGGGGAAATAAGGGCAATGTAGGGGGTATTAAAGGCAATATTGGGGAAATACGGGCAAGATTGGGGAATTAAAGGCACTATTGGGGAATTAAGGCTGCTGTCAGTTGCAGGGGGCTCGGCTGGGGTGCGCCGGGGGGCACGGGGCCAGCAGCAAGCTGGGGCCTGCTGACGAGGTTTTGCCTGTAATTAGCGGTGGGGCAGGCGCCGCCCAAAGCTCACTCTCTGCATTTTCACACACACACCCCTTGCGCCCTTCCCTGCCCTGGGGGGAGATTTCCCGGGGGGATTTGGCTCCTTCTGGAGTTTCCCCATCCCAATAGATTTCCCCCCCGGTCCCACAATGTCCCCACAATTTTAGTTGCCCCCTCCTATTTCTGCTCAACACTCCAATACAGCACATTCTGGGAGGCCATCACTTTACTTTTTTTTTAGGGGGGGGATGTTTTCCCAGAGTGTGGGATGAGGTGATGGAGAGGGACAGATCCATCCTCCCCCTCTCCCCCATTTAACCAGATTTCTCCCTAAAATCTGCTCTTCCCACTGATTGCTTCATCCAAAAACCCAATTCTCCCCATTGTGCAGTGCAGTGGGGCAAAGACCCCTACTCCCTCTGCACTGGAACTGCACTGCATTTCTGCAAAGCTCGAGGGCTTCACACTTGTTTTCCCTTGTTCCTTTTTTGCATCCCAATCCCGGGGAGATGCTCTGCACCCCAAATCCTGGAGGCAAAGCGACGTGGCAGTGCAGCCCCATACCCTCCCATTGCCCATTGGTGCAATGCAGCCCCTCTCTGCCCTGCATCAGCCCCACTCTGGGGACTCTGCTCACAGAACTGCAGGTGCTGAGCCGAGAGCTCTGCCCCCTATTTTTTGGGGTGCGCAGAGAGGGAGTGCTGTGCTTTCCCTGTGGGACAATGGCTGGGCTCTGAGCTTTGGAAGTTGCCCACCATTCTCCCTGCATGACACGCGGGGCTCATTCTGCACTGCAGCTGGGGCTGCTTTCCGATGGCCACAAAGCACTCCACGCCATCACCAAAAGAAAACAGTTGTCCTGATGGATGCCACCGACGGAGGGCCACGGTTCCCAGAAGAAGGTGTTGCCTGTGAGCTAGGTTAGCAGCCGGCTATTGCAGGCAGAGCCCCGGGCTCCGCCGTGCGCAACGCAGTGGGGACGGCCCAAGGAGTGCCGCCGTCTTCTGCAATAGGCGCCTTTGATCTCGCTCGGGATCCACCTTGTTATTTCTGCTCGATGATTCCCAGCTCGGGCCCCAGCCCTGCAATTTGCCCGCTTACTAATTGCGAGTCCGCGCTGCTCGATGAAGCGGTGCTTTGCTCTCCCGAATGCATCTTTGGGGTGAAACCGGGCGGATTTGGGCTTGTGGATCTTGCTTTCCACTGTGGGGTGAGGGGTGCTGTGATATGAAGTTCCATACGTGGGGCAGAGGGACACGGACTCCCTCCCTGCCCTCATCCCACCAGCCGCACCGGGCATCAAAGCACGGAGCAGCCCCAGGCGCTTTCCTGCCTACTCCGGCTCCTTCCTCCCTTTATTCCTTCTGTTTTGCATCCCAGACCCGGCTCACCCTGGGGGAATACGGGGACAGCAAGCAGACAAACTGGAGAGCCCAGTGCTGCTCTGTCCCCTCCCTGCCAGTAGCTTTTTTGGGGCTGTGGGGAGCATCTGTGGGTCTGAAGCACTCCATGTTCCCAGTGGCAGCTGGGGGGCTTCCATCACTGCGGTCCCTATGGGAGTTGTGAGATGCTGAACCCTGCCAGCTCCTGTTGGGATCAGTCATGGAAAGTTGGGAAAGAGCATCCAGATCCTTGAGCCTGGCCGTGAAGCCAGGTTCCTAAATACTGGTATTCCTGCCTGGGAATGGAGCATCCCATTGTGGTCACCTCCTGCTCCTCTACAGAGCCCCAAAGATGTATCATCTCCGTGTCCCCATGAAGAGCCGCAGTGGCACACTGAGTCCGTGGGTCCCAGCCCCATGCTGTCACCCCAGGGTGCTGGGCATGGCCTCTAACAGTGACAGGGCTCAATGGGAATGAGGAGCTCATTAAAACGGGCTGGCTGCACGCTAATTGGAGCAGCTCTGGGCATTGCTGGGGTGGTGGAACCTCTGGCTCAGGATTTCTACCTCTGGGCTCCGGAAGGGCCAGAGAGCAGTCAGCTGTTTGTATCTTCCCATGGGAAGAGCCTCCTGGTCTGATTCTAGCTCTTTTCTAAGCTGGGCTGAGCAAAACTTTCATGCATGTGCAGAACCCAGGAGTTGTCCCCTGTCCCGGGGTGGAGGAGAAGTCCCTCTGGAGATGGTTGTGTGAGGTCATGGTGTTGTGTGGTGGGATGGCATCTGCTGGCTGCTGTTGGGAACCCCCCAGGCTTGTGATGGGAACACATATGGCTCAGAACCTGGTGGTGACTTGATTTAGCCTGGTTTTGGCTATAGGAAAGGAGCCTGGGGTGCTGTTCTGAAGGAGGATCCATGTCTGATGGCTGTGGAAAGGTCTTGGCTCCACTGTGCGCTTTGTTACACTCGTGGCACTGCTCAGTGTGCCCTGCATCCCCTCATGACCCCACAGCCCCTCATGACCCTGCAGCCCCTCATGGCCCTATAGTCCTCCCCAAGCCCACAGTGAATAAAACAGAAGGGAACACAGCAAGGCCACCTCCAGGGCAACCCAAAGCCCCTCGCAGCAGCACAGTTGCAGCCCCAGCCCCTCAGCTGGCATCTCCCACCCCAAAAGAGGGCTGGGACCTCATGGGTGTAGCAGTGCACCCGCTGAGCCCTGTGCTTCTTGGGCAAGCGTCCGGATGGGCGCAGAGCCAGCGCCGCATGCCAGGGACTGCTGGCAGAGCCACCCTGGGAGCTGCGCCGGGCTCCAACAGGTTCACTCAGTTTCTCCGTCGGTTGCATAAAGGTGGAGGAGATGCAGCCGCCGCCGCCTTTGGCAAAGAAACCTCAGGGTGTCCCCGGGAAATCGGGGAGCCCAAAGCTCTGTAAAGGGTGGTGGCTGTGGGGTGCAGAGCTCAGTGGCTTCTCCACACGGTGCAGATCCCCTGTGGGCTGGAAATGGAGAGGGCTGGTGAGGTTCAGGAGGAGAAGTGCTCCTTCCGTCCCAATTCCTCCATAGAGATGGTTCAGTTCCGCTCCTGGACCAATATTTGCATGTTTGCAGGGGAAAAGCTGAGAGGGAACAGGTCCTGAGCTGGAACTGGTTCCCCAAACCTCTCCCACGAGTGTCTCCAATAAAAGATAATTACAGAGTGCGTGGTGTGAGGCTGGCTTTTGTCGTCACGGCTGCAGCTGCACCTTGTGGTTTGGGGGGAAGTCTTATTTTTTTCCTTTTAATGGCAGGATAAGCGGGGATCCTCGGTTTGATGGCACCTTCAGACACCTCCGCCAATTAAAATATAAATTAAAAGCGGTTAAGCAATTAAGCTGGATGTGTTAGAACAATGAGAGCATGCTGACAGGTGGTGGCAGCTGGCGGGTGGTGGCAGCATGGACAGAATGGAGCTGATGATGGACCCACAGGGAACGATCCCAGCAGCCTTTCTACAATGATCCTGCTGGAAACACAGCTCCAGCCTTGGCTCCCTTCCACCAGGGAAGGTGGAAGTAGGATCAAAGTCCCCATGCTCATTTTCTGCCCATTTTTATCCCATAACCGTGGAATGGTGTGTGTTGGGCACACTTCCAGGAGATTGAAGGAGACCTTTGGAGGTCATCCGTGAAGTTGATGGCTGCTGGATTCTGTCCTGCTCATCTCCAAAGGGCTGTTTGCTTTGCGGGGAACTCAGAGACACCTCAAAACACCTCTGGTCTTGACACGATCCCCATTGGGGAACTGGAGATCCTTGACATGGACATAGCTCATTAGCTGGTAACGGCATCTCGACCCTAATGAAGAAAGGTGAAGATGTAGGGTGAGGGTTACATGGAAACACCAAGATGTTTTGGGCTCTGCAATCCCCTTGTATCCCTCTGGGCTCAGTAAGCCACAGTCAGAGTGGTCCAACCTTCTAGAAACCCCTCAAAACCTTCTAGAAACTCCCTTACTGACACAAAGCTGATGATAACCCTAAGACTAAGTCTTGCTGGGCTCCCTCCCTCGGTTGTGAAACAGCTTTGGCCAAACCGAGTCGAACCGGAGCCGAAAGTTGAACTGGAGTGCATCTGGGGCTGTGATTGGGAAACTGGGTTTTTGTCAGAATTCAGCGAACCAAGCACCTGCCATGTGGCTCCCAATGAGTAATGGAGCCAAGACAGGGGTCTCCCTGGAGGGTGTAACACATCAAGCAGCTTGTAGTGCTTTGTCACTGCCAGAAGAACTATAGAAGGGCCCGTGATGGGTTGACAGTACCAGCTCAGGAAATTTGATTTGACAATGTGCTTCCAACACCAACAATAGATTTGTTTTACTTTCTGAGCTATCTAGGGAGTGTTTTGAGGCAGGTCACGGGGAAGGCAGAGAGGAGGGGGGGAGGGCACGGTTCCAAGCACACCTAAAACCATTCATAGAATAAAAAATCACATCTCCACTCCCCTGACAGCCGGCCAACTCCCTCCGAGCATAAAAAGGGGCGTTCAGGCACTGTGCTCACAGGACAGAGCTTCTTTCGCCTCTGGACACCACTCAGCTCTCCTCTCCTACCACAAACCTATCGCCATGTCTCGTCAGTCATCTGCTTTCAAAAAGGGATTCAGCTCCAGCTCTGCTTGCTTAGGAGGGAAGAACAAGGTCACCTTCAGCACGGTGGCCCGAGGATGCCGGGGGCCTGCTGGCAACGCCGGGGGCTTCAGCAGCCGCAGCCTCTATAGCCTGGGGGGGAGCAAGAGCACCGCTCTGGGAGGATTTGGAGCTGGAGGCATCTGCAGAGGGTTTGGGGCTGGCGGCCCCGGTTTTGGCTATGGTGTTGGCAGTGGGATAGGGTTTGGCAGTGGGGCCGGATGTGGCTTCGGTGGTGGTTTTGGTGGCTTTGGTGGAGGGTTTGATGGCGGGGTTGGGGGCTTTGCCCAGTGCCCACCGGGCGGCATCAGGGAGGTGACCATCAACCAGAGCCTGCTGACCCCACTCCACCTGAAGATCGACCCCGAGATTCAGAAGGTGCGGACACAGGAGAGAGAGGAGCTGAAGACCCTCAACAACAAATTCGCCTCCTTCATCGACAAGGTAAGAGCTGGGACTGGGGGGAGGCTGAAGCTTGCTGACTTGTGAGATGGGCACAGAGGGAACAGAGCCCAGCGCTGCCCTAAAGCTGTGCGGGCAGAAAGGAGGCTGCAGTGTCAGAAGAAGTAATGATCCCAAGGTGCTGGAGAACAGCAGGGATGGGATTCTTGATTTGGAGGCCACAACACTGGTGCTAACCCAGGGGGCCGTGTAGCAGCACACAGAACATCCTCAGAGAAGGTTGCTCCCCTCCACCTGTGGGCCACTGGGTGTTTTGTCCCTGTGTTTGTAGCCCAAACTCATCACGAAGGAGAAAGCACTGAAGTGACAGAGTTCAGCACATTTCTTCTGTTTAGACTGTGTAGGATGGGAGAGGGAAGGTCACCCATCGTGGTGAGAGCGGGTTTCCCATCTCACCAGTGGGACTCTGGGGGAGGATGAGGAGTTTTTGGAGAGGAGGCAAGAACAGACAGAAAGGCTGAGCTCATTAAATGTAGGCAATGCAGGAAAACAAACAACAGAGAGATGCTTTGAGGAACAGTCTGACTTTTCTCTGTCCACCCCCGTCATCACTCAGGTGCGATTCCTAGAGCAGCAGAACAAAGTCCTGGAGACCAAATGGAAGCTCCTGCAGGAGCAAAGCCCCACCACAAGCACCAGGAGCCTGGACCCATATTTCGAAGCCTACATCAGTGGGCTGCGGAAGCAGCTGGACAACCTTTCCAGTGAGAAGATCCAGCTGGAGTCAGAGCTGAAGAGCTTCCAGGACATGGTGGAGGACTTCAAGACCAAGTGCGTGGCTCACGGTGCCAGTGCAGAGCTTGGCAGTGCTGGGCAGCTCTAGGGATGTCCCCAAATCTGGGACCAAATGGATTTATTCTGGATTCACTCCTAGCAATGTCTAAGCTTCGGCTGATTTCACCAGCTGTGCAAAGCAGATTGTTTGGAGACTTTTTTGCCACTTCTATTTTACTTTAAATTTTTTTGGGTAGCAAGTGGCGAAAAAAAATAGGAGTAAAGACTTACTTTGAGAGGTCAGAAAGTTCAAAGAATGATGGGAATTGGCAGTGTTTCACTTGTTGCAGCCACCTGAGCTATGAGGAAGTTGCAGCAGCTGTGAGCTCTGACAGCAGGCGATGGTTTTTCGAGGTGTGCCCCAGCACTCATTGTTGTGTGAACTGCGGTTGTCACCAGCGCAGGATCTTCTGCTGTTTGCCTTTCCCCACTCGAGAATCCGTGACATTATGATTTAATGAAGCAATTAGGGCAGTTGCTAAATCCCACTATAATTTCCTCACGGGTTTCCTCATGGATTCCTTACAATAATTTCCTTCATAGTTTGAAGCTTACTTAGATGGTTCTTTGGAACGCTGATGGGAGGGGGATTAATTATTATCCTGGTGTGATGAGGTTAATTTGCTCCATCAGAAGAGCAAAGATGGAGAAATATCTCAGCTGATAAGCTGCAGATAACTGGAATTTGGGAACAACTTGATCCCTCGCCTTGCTAGATTTTTGCTGTGGCTGTAGGATGAGAGGTGATGTGGTTCTGCAGGTGACCTTCATTGCTCCGTGCTCTGCAGTGTGCAGCTGCCACGGACATTCCCTCTTCATTGCAGGGGGTTAGATGGGATGACCATTAAAAAAACCCAAACTCCAGCAGTTTCATGATTGTAAGGTTCTGTGCCATGGCCACGATGGTCAGCTGGAGACCAGGAGGTCTCCTCGTGGAGGCAGCAGGATGGGGATGTTTGTAATGGGAGGTTCCAGGGCTCGTGCAGCCCCACTTCTATTTGGCTGCAGTCTGCTCACAGCACCTCTGTTTTTTTGCTGCACCCATTGCTCCAAGGCCAGCAGCCACCAGCAGTGGAGCAGGAGCCAAAATAAGCAGAGAGATTGAATCTCCCTTGTTATCCCCAACAGGTATGAAGAGGAAATCAACAAAAGGACAGCTGCAGAGAATGACTTTGTGCTCCTAAAGAAGGTAAAGCTCTGGGCAGCCCAAGTGTGTGTGAGGAGGACCAAGCACTTGCAGGCACAAGGGCAGGCTTTAATTAAGCTTGTGCCTTGTTAGAATAAGGAGAGTTGAAAGCAGGAGAACCTCCCAGGGCAGAGGGGGAGACTGATGGGAGTTGGTGCTCCTCCTCCCTGGAGCAAAACATTCGAATATCTGAATTGTCACCTTTATCTGTGTTTTCTAAGTGCATTGTCATTTTTAATCATTTTATACAAATTTCCACCTGGTTCTCAGCAGAGCTTTGCATTGGTGGGGCTCAGATGTAACCCAGGGCCCCCAGAGCTGTGTGCTGCGGAGATGGAGCAGCACACTGACTTATGGGGCTCGACTTAGACCCAACTGTGTGCATCAAGGGAAGGTTTTCAGCCCTAATTTCTGCTGCAGGATGTGGATGGTGTCTACATGAACAAAGTGGAGCTTCAGGCCAAGTTGGACTCTCTGGCGGATGAGCTGAACTTCCTGAGGAACCTCTACGAAGCGGTGAGCGTGCAGCAGAATGGGATGGAACCACGGGGAAGGTGTCCTAGCAGGGCTCAAGACAATGCTGGTGTGAATTGCAGGAGCTGAGCCAGATGCAGAAGACTGTTTCCGACACCTCCGTGGTGCTGTCCATGGACAACAACCGCTGCCTGGACTTGGACAGCATCATTGCAGAGGTAAAGGCGCAGTACGAGGAGATTGCCAACCGCAGCAGGCTGGAGGCTGAGACCTGGTACCAGAGCAAGGTGAGGGCTATCTGCATGGCGATGGTGGGGCTGAGGGGTCTGTGTGCTCCCCTTCCTGGTGTGGGGAGATGCAGGGAGACCTCATGCTGCCCCTGATGAGCTCCTCTGTCCCCTGCTCATCAGTATGAGGAGCTGCAGGCCTCTGCAGGAAAACATGGAGACAGTCTGAGGGACACCAAGGCTGAGATCTCCGAGATCAACCGCGTGATCCAGAGGCTACGGGCTGAGATTGAGAATGTGAAGAAGCAGGTAGGGGTGGCATGATCTGGGCAATGGGTGTGAGATCCTCGTAATTACTCTTGGAACTCTGCCCTGGTCAGAGCTGTTTGGGAACAGCTGATCCGGATGATGTGGGCACAGAGTGCTGCAGGGGTCTCTGCTCAGTGTGCTGCATCCCTGTCCTTGTCCTGCAGTGTGAGACCATTCAGAGCTCCATTGCTGATGCTGAGCAGCGTGGGGAGCTGGCCCTGAAGGATGCCAGGGACAAGCTGACTGAGCTGGAGACAGCCCTGAAGAAAGCCAAGGCAGACCTGGCCCAGCAACTGCGCGAGTACCAGGAGCTGATGAACGTCAAGCTGGCACTGGACATCGAGATTGCAACCTACAGGAAGCTGCTGGAGGGCGAGGAGTGCAGGTGGGTGGGGATATGGCTGGATCACATCCTGCTAAGTCAACGGGAAGGATGCAGAGCAGCGCATCTTCTGTTAAGATATCAACAGCGCTGCCCTCCACCGTGGTCCTATGGAGTGTGACGGACCCAAGCTGGTGGGGTGGCACTGACGCTCCATCTCTTTTCCTTGCAGGATGTCTGGGGAGTGCCAGAGCAACGTGAGCATCTGTAAGTACCAGCCTGCCCCTTGGTTCTGGTGCTCCCTGGCTCTGCCGGTGGTAACCTCACACCTTCCCTTGTCCCCGCAGCTGTGGTGAGTGGCAGCAGCTCCATAGGAGGTGGATACGGCGGTGGTCTCTGCCTTGGAGGAGGAGGATTGGGATTCGGCGCTGGGAGTGGGAGGGGCAGCTGCAGCACGGGCGGTGCTGGCTTGTGCTACAGCCTGGGAGGAGGAGGATTCGGCTCTGGAGTGGGCAGCTCCGTCGTGGTGGGCTCCGGCATCCTGAAGAACAGCTCGGTGTCTGCCCGGAGGCAGTAGGGCAGAGAGCTGTCCCCATCCCCGGCACCCAAAGGAGAAAGGAAGCAAACATCACCATCTCGCTGCCCAGCTGAAGGCTGCCCATCTGTCGGGCCAGGCACTGCCCTCTTTTGGACATCGCATGGGAAAAGAACAGCAGGCTTCATCCACTCCAGTGACTGAGATGCTCTGCAAAGAGCTTGGGAACCTCTCGCTTCACCAACCTCCTCCTTGAGACACCTTAAAGCTGTTGCATAGAGCTGAGAGCTGGCGTTGGAAGGACCCACCACCCCAAGGCCCCCAGCCACAAACCACCCCACACAACGCACAGCCTGTGGGGTCCGGGCATCTCTCGAGGTCTCTCAGGGGACCCTGATGTGCTGCAGTGGCCCCAGTACTGCTCACCTCTGTTTGGGCTTTGCCTTTTTGTTGTGATAGTGAGAACACTTGTGCTTGTTTGCTTAAGCCTTTCTCCTTTGGCATGTGCCATACCCCAATAAACACTAGAGGCAGTACGCTGGTGTGTTTTTTTTTCTGAGCAGGCAACAAGACTGTTTCGTGTTGCAACAAGACTGCTCTTCTGTTGAGGCCTGAAAGCTGTCCTGACTTTCTCCTGCCCTTTCAGGGACATAAAAGCAAGCACTGGGACATGTATGCAACCGGGATGGGCAGGGGCTGACAAAATGGTGGCCACAGGGAGCCCAGTGACATCTAGGGGGGTCATCATGTCCCTGGTAGCACGTGGCACAAGAAAGACATAAAATTATTATAGGGAGAAGGCTGGGCTGGAGCTGGCTGTGGTCTCTATTGCCCTCCTCTCTTTGTGGCATGCAGGAAGCTCTCAGCCCTTTTAGAGCAGAGCTGATGTTTGGGATTGCAGCTGGAGACGTCAGCAGATGCTGCACTCCTGTTGGGTCCCTGTGATGGTGTCCATCTGTAGAGTCATAGGATGTCCCACTCTGCTCTGTGCTGAGGGGAGGCCTCATGGTGATCCTATAGCTCTTCATGACCTACAGCCCATCATGGCCTACAGACCCTCATGGCCCTACAGTTCCTCATAGGGAGCAGAGGGGCAGCGCTGAGCTCTGCTCTCTGATGACAGCAACAGGACCCGAAGGAATGGCATGGAGCTTTGCCTTTGGAGGGCCAGGTGGGGATGAGGGAAGAGCTTTGCCCCAGAGAGCGGTGGACATGGCACAGTTCCCCAAGGAAGTGGGCATGGCCCCAACCTGCCGGAGTTCAGGAAGCATTGGGACACCACTCCCAGACACTGAGTTTGGGTTTGTGTGGTGTGTTGTGGAGCCAGGATTTGGACTCTGATCCCTGTGGGTCCCTTCCAATTTGGGACATTGTGTGATTCTGCAATTCTATAATCCCAAATTGGAATGAATCCCCAAGGATCAAAGTCCAACACCAACTCCACCTCTGCCTGACCATTGGGGGCAATGTGCAGCCTCCATCTCTGCCTTGCCACCTCCTGAGGTCCTCATGAGGGTGGAGGTGGACACCTTCCTCTGGTTCTGCCAGCTGAGCGCTGTTGGAGCATCCTGCAGGGAATGGGAGAAGGGTGGTTGTCCTCTATCTGGATTATTGGTGTGATTGCTACTGTCCTGTGTTAGATGGGGCCAGGCTTGGGCATGAGGTTCCAGCCTCCGAGGACAGGGATATCACATACTGCTGCAGCCCACCCCTCTCCCAGCAGTGAAATATTGCTTACGAGCTGCCAATGCAGAGCCAAAATCGCTTGGTGTGGTTTCACCTCTTGCTCAGGAGACCTTGAGTCACATCCCTGGTCAACCACAGCCAATGAGTCACCATGCTCCGCTCCCTGCTCCTACAGCTGGAGACACTGTGAGCAGCCAAGGCATGTAGCTGCTTGGATGGGGACATTGCCTGGGCAATGGTGAATGCTCCGGGAGGTTGCAAAGGGACTTGGGAAGGTGTTGAATGAAAAGACATCGCTGCCCTCTGTGTAAGCTTGCCTCCATGATTGACTCTTGACAGGGCTTCGGGATGTGTACAGAGGCTTAAAACAAACAGACACCAGAAAGCATTTTTCTTTTGTTCCTTTGATTGCAGCAGCAATTAGGGGAGAATTCTCCTGGGCTGGACTGAGTCATGACAGTTTCTGCCTTTTGTTGGAACAGCAAGAACTTTGCTTGACCTGAAAGAAGCCTCATCTAATTTCACTGAGCTCGTCCTCCATGTTAATAATCTCTTTCAGAGCATGCTTGCATGAAGGGAGTGCAGAGATGTCAATGTTTTACTAAACATGTGGGGTTTTAGTGCTCAGCTCAGCTTGTCCTCCTGCTCTCCTCAGTTCCATGCAGCTCCTGTTCAAGCACACAAACACTGAGCATCTTCTCCTCCACCACTTAATGCTGTCCTTCAGCACAGCAGTGGGCACAGCGGTGTCACTGGAGATCATTGGATCCTGAGCCACATGTTGTGTTTGAGCTCATGACGGTGTCGATACCCAAATCCCTGCCTGATTTCTCAAACTTGGCCGGAGACGCGGCGGTGACTCAATGAGAGCGTTATCTAACCATGTGCTTGGGCCGGGAGCATTGTGCTGACTTAACGAATCTCCTGCTGAGAGCTGCTGGGAAACTGAAACCTCCCAGTCATGTCGTCCTGCCTGCAGGAGGAGAAAGGAACCACGCAACCGTGTGTTCGGCAATCTGGAGGGAGGAGAGGGAATAGATCAGCCTGATGCTAAATGTAGGTGCGTGCGCATGGAGGTGATTGCACCGCAATAGCCTTGTGTTCACAGCACCCTTCAGAATCCTGCTGAGTTTGACTGATATATCATAGAATCATAGAGTCATTAAGATTGGAAAAGACCTCTAAGGTCATCCAGTCTAACCATCAACACATCCCCACCAAGCCCACTCGTAGAATCATGAAAGTTGGACGAGACCTATAAGGTCATAGAATCATAGAATCACCAAGGCTGGAAAAGACTTACAAGATCATCCAGTCCAACCATCCATCCATCACCAATGGTTTGTCAATAGGTCATCCAGTCCAACTCCAGCGCATCCCACCATGCCCACTCGTAGAATCATTAAGGTTGGACAAGACCTCTAAGGTCATAGAGTCATAGAACCACCAAGGTTGGAAAAGACCTACAGGATCACCCAATCCAATCACCCATCTATCACCAGTAATTCTCACTGGGTCATCCAGTCCAACCCTAACCCATCTCACCATGCCCACTAACGTGTCTCTCAGTGCCACATCTCCACAGTTCTTAAAAACCTCTTTGGATGGTGACCCCACCACTCCTCTGGGCAGTGGCCTGACCACAACTCCCTTCTCTGCTGCAGCACACATTGGGCTTCCAGTGACATCCAATCCTTGAGATGAAGATGCCGCTTTGAACCCTCAAAACTCAGAGACAAAGCCCAAGCACTCAGCTGTCCGTGGTGTCCCCATGCCACGTGGCTCTGACCCACGCACACTGCTGGGAACGAGCACCGAGTCCCATCCTCCCCGCCCTATGGTGGAGCTGGGAGCTGGATGCCCTCCCCGAGCCGTGCCGCGTGTGCTGGGGTGGGATGAGCACACCCATAGGGTCAGTCAGGGTTTGGTGGCAGTGCCGGTCTAACCGCACGTCGAGCACAGCCCGGGTGCCCCAGGTGCTTTTGGAAATAGGTGTCTGGGTGATATTTCTGGAGCTATTCAAACAACTGGAGATATCAGGAGTTGCTGGTGTGGATTTTCAAGAAGCGCTTAATTGCCTGTGTCGCATGGGAACTTCGGAGAGTCTCGTTAGACAGCACAGTTAGATGCTCAAATAACCACAATGACTCTGGGGCTTCAAAATGGCCTCGGTGGCTTTGAAATCACCACTCTGATTCCTCTGCTGCTGGGGATTGTGGAAAACTAAGGGGGAAAATTAACTTCTCAGTAAAAATTTTAAAAAAGAGAAAAGAAGTGTTTGGCAACCAGGTTTCCACAAGGAAATGTTGTAGAATCATAGAATCACAGAATTGTTTGAGTTGGAAGGGACCCCTAAAGGTCATCTGGTCCAAATCCCCAGCGCATGGTGCTTGCACTGTCGTATTTCTGCAGGTTTGTCTTGTAAACTAATTCCTTCTCAATAACAACATCAAAAATGGAGCGTTTTGATAAACTTCCACCTTTCTAAAATCCTGCTTTAAATAAGCTAAAAAAAGACACCTACCCGTGTTCATAACCGAGGGCTCAACGCAGCTCACAACTCTACCTGTCTGCCAAAAACATATTTGCATATAAATGCCAAAGTAAGCCAGGTAGTTGAAAGGCATACATTTCCTCCAGTGAAAGTTATTGTGCACTCTGTTCTCTCCATTTTATGTCTCTACAAACAAGGTGAGCTGTTTAGCATCCTCTGCCTCACTAATTGCATGTAAGCAGTTGCAGCATGCATTATGTGGGCAGCTCGTTTTGCATGCCTCCTTCTCTCCGCCTGTTCTCAGGGCCGTCCGCCTGTCTGTCCGCACTTCCTGTGGTAGCAGCTGACTTGATGAGGTTTTCCCTGGCTCTTCTCATGGTCAGTCACTTCCTGAAGCCTTTGGAGAGCCCTAAGGGGATTTCCCATTGGCATTTCTCCACGGATGCAGAGGCTGTCTTGGCACGAAGACTGCAGCACTTGTGTTCAGTGAGAGCTTGGCCCGACTGTAGGCGAATTTCCATCTCCAGCCATTGCCATGGCATCTCCTCTCCAGTAGGGTTTTATTTATCGAAAAGATGCAAAGCCTCATCAAAATGCAATTTGCTGAGCCCTGGCTCTGGATTGAGAAACTACTTCTCGAAGCCAAAGGCAATTTTCCACGTAAAAAGAAGGCTAAGGGTGTAACATAGGTGTGTTTTGGGAATTGTGTAAGCTGTGCTACAATTTGGCATGAGCCGCAGCGCTTGCCTGCCATAGGGCTTTGGAGTGAAAGATCAAAATAAAGATAAACGTAAGCAGGGAAACAACCACAATGGATGAAAGGTGAAAAAAAGCCACGTCTGTCACAGCAGGACTGTTACTGTGCTGCAGAACTGCATGGCTTCTTAGTCAGAGTGCTGCCCTTTGGTAGACGTGGTTGTATCTTTTTTAATTTTCTTCTGCATTATAGGGTGTGTTTCTGGGTAGGGTCAATGTTTGGCAAAGTGAAGATGAAAATCTGTAAACCACGCCAAGCTGATGAAGACAGCAACTGTCTCCTCCTTCACGCCCATGCAAACCCAGCCCACCTCCAGAAACAGATAAAAGAGTGCATCAACTGCCCTCGAGTCAGAGGGACTTCCTTCCCTTCTCCTTGCACGCATCTTCTAGCCGCCCAGCTCCGTTCATCCTCCTCCTCCTCTTGATCTTGACTCCACTAGGAAGAAGCAGCCATGTCCCGGCAGTCTGTCTGCAGAAGCTTTGGGGGAGGGAGCAGAAGGGGCTACAGCTCTTGCTCTGCCATCGGCGGTGGCTTTGGAGGAGGTGGTGGCAGAAGCAGGAGCAGCTACAGCTCGTTCTCTATGTCCAGGGGATATGGAGGTGGTGGACGTTGTGGAGGCTTTGGCAGCAGGAGCCTCCATAACATGGGGAGCAGCGGAAGGATTGCCATGGGTGGATGCTACAGCGGTGGAGGTTATGGAGGCAGAATCGGTGGCTTTGGTGGAGGCTACGGAGGTCTAGGCAGCTATGGAGGAGGGATGGGTGGAGGAGGAATGGGCTTTGGTGGAGGAATGGGTGGTGGTGGCGGAATGGGCGGCTTCGGTGGAGGAATGGGTGGCTATGGTGGAGGAATGGGAGGTGGAGGAATGGGTGGCTATGGTGGCCCAAGCTTTGGCTTTGGTGGCCCTGGTAGAGGTGGCCCTGGCATTCAGCCTGTGCAGATCGACACAACCCTGCTACAGCCAGTCCATGTTGAGATCGACCCCCAGATCCAGCAAGTGAAAAACCAGGAGAAGGAGCAGATCAAGACTCTTAACAACCAGTTTGCCTCCTTCATTGACAAGGTGAGGGAGTGGGACTGGGGCTAATTGAGGGCAAAAATTAGGAGGAGCTGCCAAGCTCTGCAGAAACTTCCTTTTTGAGCTAAATATGGGCAGGCTAAGGAACTGAAGAAGAGCCTTCTCTCAAGTACTGCTATAGAAAAGATGAGAATCTCCCTTCCAGATGAGATCAAAGCTGTATCTTCAGGGCTTTAATCTAGCCTGTTGCACCAGGTTCACCTAATAGGTTATTCCTGCAAGGCAAACCGCCTCCAAACTTCTTCAAGTTTCACTTCTGCACTCTTCTCTTTCCAAATGCCCTCCTATTTAACTATTCACAAATGTAGGACTGCTTTTCTTATTTTTCCCCCTCTTGGTTTCCAAATATCCAATCTTTTTTATTTCGGACTAGAAATCTATTGTTTCTAAGCTACCTGCTATGGGAATGTGTTGGAGTTCGTGCTGCACCCTTGGCTTGGAAATTCTCTCCTTTCCCACATCTTGCAATTGACTCAACAACAAACAACAGCCTTTTTTTTTTTTTTTTTTTTTTAAACTAACAAAATCACATGATGACACAAAGAGCGGACCACTCTTTGTACATGGTGGAAGGAGCTTTCATGACTGTCTGTGCATCCTCCACGTGTTGGCTTTCAGGTGCGCTTCCTGGAGCAGCAGAACAAGGTTCTCTCTACCAAGTGGGAGCTCCTGCAGCAGCAAGGGCCTTCGGGACCCAGGAAGAACCTGGATGTCATCTTTGAAAACTACATCCAGAACCTGAGGCGACAGCTGGACTCCATTCTGGCACAGAGGGGACAGCTGGAATCTGAGCTGCAGAACATGCAGCAATACGTTGAGGATTACAAAAACAAGTAAGTGCAGAGATGATAACACCACCAGCAAGCAGCTGGCAGCAATAGTAGTCTGTACCTCACTGGTTATTTTGCTTCACATTTGTTCGTTTTATGGTAATTATGGATGTAGATTTGTCAGTTTAAATATTATATTTGTTCTTATTTTGCAATTCTTTTTGTTTTTGTGTGGCCTTAGGCAAGAAAATTCAGGAAACTCAGCTTGTATTTTAACTTTCCATAGGTATGAGGAAGAGATCAACAGGCGCACAACAGCTGAGAACGAGTTTGTGGTGCTCAAGAAGGTGAGTCATGGGCACAGTGAAGTGGTTGCTTGAATGCTATTGAATTATTGAATAGCATATATATTGAATTGCCTGGGCTTTGTGGGGATATCTTCTTCGGTGGGAAATCCAATGGAGACTGTAGGGTCTTTAGGCTGCTCTTGGAGGTTTCTTATCCTTTCTTGTACAGCTGAGTAATGCTATCAGAGCTGTTACCCTCAGCTCTGAGCAGATGCTGTGGCTCTGAAGAATTTCCAAGAGGAAATGTGATCTTTCCTGTAGGATGTGGACACTGCCTACATGACCAAGGTGGAGCTGGAAGCCAAGGTGGGAGCACTGACTGATGAGATCAACTTCTTGAGGGCCATCTATGAGGAGGTAAGAGCCTTTCCTGGGCTGGGCTGGATCATGGGTGAGGAGGGGGGATGTGGCTCAGGACCCTGCAGGTGGATGGGTGCCCATGGGGGATGTGTGTGGAGCATCCCTTGGACTCCTCTGCTCCCATGCTCAGGTTTGTTCCCATGTTGGTTGCAGGAACTGTCTCAGATGCAGACAATCAGCCGGGACTTGTCCGTGGTGGTGTCGATGGACAACAACCGACACCTGGACATGGACAGCATCATTGAGGAGGTCAGACGCCAGTACGAGCAGATTGCCCAGAGCAGCAGAGCTGAAGCTGAGGCTTGGTACCAGAGCCAGGTGAGCTGGGAAGCCCTTGAGGATGCCTGCAAGGCGGCTGGAGATTACAGATAAATGATGTGAGGTCTGTAAGCCAATGGTACTGGAGCCTGTACAAGGAAGTCTCAGAGAAAGTGTGTTGATCTGACTCACTCTTTATAACAAGTCCAGAATCTTACTCTGGTGAACCATGCAAGCCTTTCAATAAATATGACCATCAGCATATGTTAGCTAGGAAATGCCAGGACAAAGTAGCTTTCTAGAGTACAAAGAATGCTTGTTAGTGTAACTACAATCTATCTCAGAGTTTGGAAATGAGGGAAACAATAGTAATTGAGTCTCAGATACATCTTTTGCATTGAGATGGGCATCAAAGTTGTGCTGACCACCAAGATGGGCTCTTTTAGCAGAACATGAACTAGAAAAGCAAACAAGTCTTGGCAAGGCATCAGGAATGTTTCACTGAAGGTTTGCTTTGTGTCTGTGCCGTCAGTATGAACAACTGCAGAGCACAGCTGGGATGCATGGGGACAGCCTGCGCAACACCAAGATCGAGATCCAGGAGCTGACCAGGAATGTCCAGCGGCTGCGGGCTGAGATTGAGAACGTGAAGAAGCAGGTAGGGATGTGTGGTGTCTCATTGGATGCCTGCATCAGGCTCAAATGTTGACTTTAGGTTGTGGGGCAAAAATGTGTTCTTCAGCTCTACCACTATTGACTCTGCAGAGTGCGGTCTTTTATCCTTGATCCTTCCAGTTTGGGTTTGAGGACTGGTGGTAGGGGACAAAATGTGATCTGAGGGGGTACCTTTCTTCTTCCTCAGAACCAGCAGCTGCAGGCAGCTATTGCTGAGGCTGAGGAGAGGGGTGAGATGGCTCTGAAGGATGCCAGGGTGAAACTGGAAGAGCTTGAAACTGCTTTGAGCAAGGACAAGGAGGAGCTGGCTCGCCTGCTGAAGGAGTACCAGGAGCTGCTGAACATCAAGATTGCCCTGGACGTGGAGATTGCCATGTACAGGAAGCTGCTGGAGGGAGAGGAGAACAGGTAGAGCATTTCACTTTTGATTGAAGGGGAGTCTTGCTGTGGTGGGAGGTACCCCTTGAATTTTGGGGTCATAGTGCAATTTCAAAGTGTGTTTCCCAGTAAAAAAAGGTGGATATGTCATTTGTACCCTGGATTACGTTTGAGGTTATGAGGATGGGCAGCTGGCAACCAGTTCATTTCAGTTTATCCATATATCAATTTGATTCTGACATATGCAAGTGTCATAAAGAACTTGAGGTTTGAAAAAACCTCGCTGTGAACAGGGATTATCACTGCTACCCTCCTTAAATACTTTACTGATACCAGCATACCAGAAACAGGAATAAATAGGCAAGAAAAGAAAAGAAAATATCTTAAGGGTGTGATGGTTTAATAAAAATAACATTCTAAGGTTTTAAGATGACTTTTTCATTGGGTAACATGTACTCATTTTCCTTTGCAGGCTGTGCAATGACGGAATGTCCAATGTCAATGTCTGTAAGTATGGTGGGCTGAGAAGGCTGGTGGGCTGTTGAGTCATGGGATGTGTCTCAACTGAGAAAACCTTCTGTTATCCCATGTGTAACCTGTGCGTCTCTTCCAGCTGTGATAGGCAGGACCACCATCTCTGGAGGAAGAGGAGGCATGGGAGGAGGATTTGGAGGCAGCGGCATGGGAGGAGGATTTGGAGGCAGCGGAATGGGAGGAGGATTTGGAGGCAGTGGCCTGGGAGGAGGATTTGGAGGCAGCGGAATGGGAGGAGGATTGGGATCTGGAGGTGGATTTGGAGGTGGAAGCTCTGGTGGCAGCTGTGGAATGGGAGGAGGAATGTACAGCGGAGGCTTCTCCTCTGGAAGTGG
>JAOWBP010000001.1:118086064-118105892 GCA_028571105.1 Tragopan temminckii | reverse complement strand
TGTGGATGCCCCGTCCCTGGAGGTGTTCAAGGCCAGGTTGGATGGGGCCCTGGGCAGCCTGGTCTAGTATTAATTGGGGAGGCTGGTGGCCCTGCATGTGGCAGGTGGGTTGGAGATTCATGATCCTTAAGGTCCCTTCCAACACTGGCCATTCTGTGATTCTGTGTGATTCTGTGTATACCAGCTGTTAACCATATCTGTTTAATTGCTTCACTAGCAGCTAAGTTATCTCCACTGTAGTAGCATGATTTTCCTCAATGCATGAACCTCTTCTAGGTATGGTATGCAAAGGAAATGGTAATCATCATCTTCTGTCAATTAAAGTGTTTTCTTTGCTACAGGGAGGCGAGCTACTCTGATTACTCCCTGTGAATTAAAATAAACTCCTGTATATTTCACCTATTTGAAAAAAGGATCCTTCAAAATATGCAGCTCCTTATTAAGTTCAAATGATTCTTCCTAATTTTCATTTAATTGTTAGATTAACAAAAACTTAAAACCTTTCTTATCAACTCCAAGTTTTCTTCCAGGCAATATTTATCTATCACTGATCTCAATTACTGTTGCTTGTTTATGTAAGGACATGCTAACAGTTTCAAATAAGTTGTCTCATAATTCTTGCTTCAGAGTCGGAATAAAAAAATGAAAACAATCAGTCTATTTAATCCCATGTCCAGACAGAGAGAAATTACTTCCTTTTTAAACTTGCAATGGCAAGTAGGAGGTCAAGGAGAGTTCTGTTTTTCAGATTTTTTTTTAAAATGGAGTCTTGCAATCTCAAGGATTTGAGACTGAATCTTTTTTGATTCTTATTCATATAAAGCGATTGTAAAGAATTTAGGAGGTGAACCTAAAATTTACAGCTGAAATGTGTAATTGTTTTAAACTGTTATCCAAAACCTTTATTGGAGGTACAGCATTATAGGTATTGGCATATCTAGGCTTCTGTAGTCTGAGAACCTCCTCATCTCCCTATAGTCTGAGCGGAGTGAAGATTTGAAAACATCATCTGCCCTAAAATATTCCTAAGCCTTCATGTCCATGTCTAGCTGTAATCTGAGAATATTTCTAAAACCCTATTGCCATGGATGAGACAAAATAAATGACAATCCATATGGAGTCTGGATTCTGGGATTTATTTAAGAACAAGAAAGACCAGTTCTAGCCTACTTGAAAAAGAGGCACACTCTTTTTCACTGCCCACAGTTTTACAGTCACTAGATATTTCCCTCTCTTCCTGGCAGGGAAGTCACCACTGGGACAGGCAGGAAGAAGTTTGATTTGGTTCCTGCTGTGCTGCTGCTCACTGTGACATACTTTGGGTGCTATGGGCCAATGTCACTAGGAACTCCCCACCCCAGCAGCTCTCTGTATGCATCTCTTTTCTCCAGAAGATTCCCCTATTGCTAGGACATTTCCTTCAAGCAAGATCTTCACCTTGTTTTCAGCCCCCCAAGCCCCATTTTTCCAATATAAATGCTCTATGTGTGGAATCACAATGCATCAGAATAGTTCCTGTTTCTGGCTCGTGTCTCTTTATTAACTGGAGAATTCTGGATGTGCCACTTCCATTTAGTCCAGGTATTATCAAAGTTTACAAGCAATCCATATTGGTTGCAGCTGGCAAGTAGCAGGAATCTGCTTGAGGCCTTGAAAGTTCAGATATCCACCTTCCCCCATGCCCCCAATTATCTGCCACCTCTTCACATGCAGAATTTGAGCTATTCTTTACAACAGCTGGGCCACCCACATGTTCTTTAACTCTGCACTTGTGTGACAAATATCACAAGAGTGATATAATTGTTGGGATTGCCAACACTTTGGTCTCAAGATAGCTCTCTAGAGCAATTCAAGACTCCAGTCACCTACCCAAGGTAATTACAAGTTATCTGGTATGGGTTGCTTTGGCCACCACTTGAGATCTCAACTGGTAAAACTTAAGCCCCTTACGATTGTAGCACATTTCAAAGATAACCAGCTAAACCTTTGTCTCTGAACAAGTAGATTTGTTCACAGTTTGCTTCCTGTTTTTTTTCTCACATTCATATGTTTACCTTTTATTGCTGTCTGCTATAGGCAGCATCACAGTTGATGAATTAGCTTAAGCTTGGAGTCTTCTGTTGAATTTTTAGCAATACCACAGACTTACTGTGAGTCTCCCACTGCCTCTCTGCAACTCTGTTCCACATCCCCCAAACTACATTTTTCTGTAGTATATTTTTCTGTTGAAGGAATACAATATACATATAGAGAGTAAACTATAAAGAATGAAAAACATGAGAAAAACATAATTTGGAGTTTCCTTTTAAGCTTTATTAAAATATTCTGAAGGAATATTTAGCATATTTTGATGTTATGCTTTTATAGAACTAATTGAAAACAATGTTAGCAAGTAAACATGTTTAGAAGTGCATACTTTCTTCAGGGAGGTCTAATAAAGCAGCTTGTTATGCACAGATCCTCTCATCCAGTTCCCCTGGTATCTTTGTATCTTCACTGTGCTCCAAATACCATCTGCTGCTGCTTATGTGCCTCATCACTGAAATGTAAACTGAAAATACTGCACACTGGCACAACAAGTGTACACTGAAGACACATCTTCCTCTATTGGTGAAAAACAAAACCAGAACCACATTACAGTAACAGCTACAGAATGTAAAATATTCATGGTGGCCTGTTATGCCCTAAAAGTTCTTTTTTTTTAAGCTTAGAAATGCATTAAATGCAGCAACCATTTTTTGCTTGGCTAATTGGCTCTTGCAGCTCCAACAAACTGGGTAGAATAATTCTTAACGGTAAAATCAGTGTAATGAACACATTAGCACTGTTTTTTCCTAAAGATTAAATGCAATTTCTCTCATGAGCAGGCAGCCTGCTTAATTTGTTGAAAATTTCTGCACTCACAAGGTATTGAGAACATTCTCCATACAGCAAACCAGAAGGCCAAGTAAGTTATCTCTTCTGGGCTCCAGGCACTATACTCTAAAACTCTGAGATTCATGAAGCACAAAATGCACAAAGTGCAATTTGATATTGAACTGACTCTAACTGGAAGATTTCAGTTAGTTCTCCAAACATCTATATTGCTGTTAAGTGTTCCGTATTTGATTAAAAGTATCTAGAAGAAATGTTCCCATACTTGGAAAATAGCAACTTGGAAACTGACTGTGCTGTAAATTAGCGCTGTGTAATTGAGACTTAAAGACAGTTTTGTGCTGGTGAAAGGTTATCATGTCAGTGACAAGTTGGGCTGGCTAAAATGGGATGTGTGGACCAGAACTGGGCTGGAGGATTAATTCTGCTGTCCCTTGTGGTGGCTGGCTGGCTCACCATGTGTCAAAAGGAGGTGATTTAATTATTGCTGGCACAGAATCATGAAAATGAGGTTTACAAAATCATCATTAAAAGATATAAAATATTGAAAACTAAATATAAGCAAAAGTGTGGAGTGTTCTTTTCTGCAGTCCTTTTAATTTATTTCGGTTCTTCTAGCTTTATTAACTTTAAACTTTTCTCTGTATTTTTTAATGAGGTAAGACCAAAATTATTTGTTTGTTTGTTGTAGCTAACATGTTCCCATATTATAAAACTCCAGATACAGAAGTGGAATGAAATAGCAGGTAGAGTGAACAATGAATACTCAGAAATATTTGCCCAGTAAAACTCAAGGACTCTGTGACTTCTGTCTGGATGAGAAATGTGGGCATTGTATAAGTTGGTCGGGGCAGGAAAGTGATTTCAAGTTACTTTTTTGCTTATTCCTCCATAAAAATATCATAACCCAGTTTCACCAAAAGCTTCCTAAAACTTTTAGCTTTGGTTGTGCTGCATTTAGTGGATTGGATTTGGGATAGCATGTACCCATACCTAAGGAATGTTACAATGATAAAATAATGCCAAGTCATCTTATTTTATTATCTATATCTTAATGTGAAATCAGCACTATAATTAGGTAATTTGAAAATGTAATAGAACTTTGTCCTTGAATTATTACAGATAGATTGCAATGACAGCTCTGAGCCAAGAGATGAAATAGAGAAAGGATAGTGTAAACTGCATGGAGTCACCATATAATAGCAATTTGCAGTGTTCTTGTAATAGATACTGTCTAATAATTACACATTGCCTAGGGAGAATTCATCAGACTAGTGTAACAAATAATAAAGCACATTATCATGATAAGTGCATGAATTAAGTTAGAATCTCAAAAAGTACAGAAGTTCAGTAATTCTTTTAGGAAACTCAATCTACATTAGCAATTTCACCAAAATGAGGGCATGTATTGTGTCCCTTATTGCAAAATAATGGAATTGTCTTTCATAAAAAATAGAGCTTTGATTGTAGAGTGAGATGGTAGATTTTCATTGTTTTGGCTGTAATAAAGACAGATGCAGGACATTATGTATTTAAAATGAACATTTTTACTCACTAAAGCAATATACATTATATACAACATGCAGCGCCAGACTGATAGATTGCTGGGAAGACAGAAAGAATGTCAGTTTGCATTAAAACAACAGCATTACTTCAAATGGCCCTACCAGTGTAAATGAGATAATAATTCTGGCTCTCAATCTGCTATATTTAAGCCAATAGGGTCCATTTTTTCTTTTAGCACAATTTCTACTAAAGTCAATGGGTCAAATTCTGCTCTTAAACACACTTGGACAACACCATCTATTTCAGTGTAACCACACAGACCTAAGTGGTGGCAGAATTTAGCCCTCCGGCTTGCTTTATTTTACAGTGACTTTCCTGCCATTTGCAGACCAGACAGACTGACAAGTAAATTTAGACCTATGGCTATTGCAGTTGTACATTGCTCCATTTTCCTTTTGATCAATTAAGAAAAAAAAATTGCTCCTGAAACTTAATTCTTAGATTTGCTGTATCATTACAATCTTTTTTTTCCTTCAGTATAATGAATACTGAGTTGTGTAATTATATTTAGAAGAGGCATTAAATAAAGCTCACAATTTGAAATATTGAACAAAGTATAGATTTGTGAGCAAAATGTAGCTTGTGTAAAGAATTATTCTATCTATCTCCTCAGTATCTTATGAAAATTCTGCTTGTCCTTTGGGAGCACATTTCATTATGTGCTTCAAATTTCTTATCCATTAAAAAAAGGCATTACTATTATATAATGCTAAACTGAAGAGTCCTAAATTGCAAATAATAAGTTACAAATCTTGTCATGTAAATGGAAATCAGTGCACATACACATCCAGTGTACTACATCCAGTACTACTAATAGTTGGCTAGAATATAGAACAGAATAGCTGGCATGAAAATATAATTAAAGTTATGAAGGTTATAAAAAATATATGGTTGGTGCTTCTAACCAGAATTTACAGATGGTTTTCTTATTTGTTTTAATAAAATTTTATTTCTAAAGAATGGTACTTAATTAATATTTGTTTGAGGAATGAAGTAAATAGCTAGAAGGAATAAAGGCTGTTCTGTGTTTATTGTTGAACAGACTTCTTAGTTACTCTTCCTGGATCACAAGGCTGGATATATGACAAATTTCTCATTTCATCTAGACAAGTCCTGAACTATGTAATTTGATAATCGTACTCTAAGTAACTCGTGTATGCCTTGAACTGGAAAGAAATTAGATGACATAGGATAGGTGTCATCTAGGAAGCATAGGTAATACTGAGTTTTTCAGAAGTATTTTGGTAGCTAGTTTCATTGTTAGGTGCCTAAATGTTGCTAAAACATAGTTCTGAGAACTCAAGTCCCATTACACTGAATTGGTATGTAGGTTAATGTGCACTGCTAGTGCTTTCCAGGAAATATCAATGTTCTAACTTGGATCAATTTCCCCAGAGGAAATGTGGTAGGATCTGTAAAGTGATATGTATTAAGTCAGCACCACTACATTAAATGACCCTCTGAGTGGAACAAGCTATATTGCTTGAACATCTGATATGTTTGTCAAGCAGTTAATGCTACTGATGTAGCATGTCAGTCAAATGTAATAACCCCTTACACCCTGTACTAGCTTAACAGTATCAATAGAAACCAATGAAAAGGACCTGCCCTTAATGCTTGAATAAACTCTGAAATTAGACACTGAAACGATGTAGGCGCCTTTGGAAGAGTCCTTCTTTTATTTTTATTTTTTCCCCTAGAAACTCCTTTGTAAATACTCTCTGTTCAAAGTTATGACTGGGTTTTTAAAAATAATCCTCTCTGGACCTAAGAATTGTGCCTTCTAGATGCAGCACATGGAGTGGGGATGTTGTGGTTCAGATACCTTCATATTCTCAGGGCCAGGACATCTTCCCAGGCTAAGAGTTTAAACCGTCTTAAATGGGCACTCAGCTGGAACATGTCTTCCATTTTAGTTTGTTTTATGATTCTTGGGTAGGAGGCAGGAAGCATCCTATCAAGGCATGAACGTGTGAATTCCTCAGTTTTCTCCTATTCTTTCTCTCAGAGGTCTATGTTAGATAAAATTCCTTGAGGAGCTGAAATTTGCAGTGCATGCAGTATGAAGATATCAGATTTATCCTAGAACTACTGTCACAATTTGATTGTTAGGGATCCACAGAGACAGAGAAGAGATAATTAACTTTGGTGCTTGACTGTCTGTTTCAACTAGATATTATTTTACCAATTTACATGACAGTCTTAAAGGACAGAAAGTTTTTTAAGAAAAACAAAAATCTATGGAAAGAACAAAAAGGTCTTGGCATCCTGTAATGCAGTAATGCCATAAAACTTTGCTTGTATACTGCTTTGAAGTCCATGGAGAAAAGTGCAATAAACCTGCAATTTTATGTTATGAAAGATACAGATAGTTCCTCCTCCAAATTTCCCTTTTATCTGCAGTTTATTTGGCTTTCAACTTCAGTTCTCTCTAATAGAATTGCCTGATTTTGTAACTTCTTAGTACAGTGGAACTACAGATTTTATCCAGACAGTTATCAGGCAGTAAACTTCTTTAGATACCACAGAATATATATTTTAGTTTTGTTGATCTCTGTGGGACTACCATTCAGCCTCTTGTAACTGGCTTTGAACTCCTGCCATATTTTCATGCATATTCTACAAGCTTATGGATGTGCCTGTTTTTATTTTGGCTGCCAATTTCTGAGATGTAGAAAGGTGTTGATTTCTCTGCTACTAGCATGTTAGAGGACTTAATTCTGCACCGTGGCTGAGATACTGGAACGGCAGCAGTGCTGTGCTCTGATTACCCAAATGGAATGTTTACACTACTTGCTTTTTAAAATGATTGTCTTTATGTGCTTCTGAGTGAACGAAATCCCTTTTCCTTCTTAATACTAGACCTCATGCAGTCCTGAGGCAGCAATAGGAAAAGTGCTTAGTTTAGAGTTGTTTAAAGTACTTTGTGAGCTTGCTCCTTGTGCTATGCAGTTGCACACAGGTCCTTATTCCAGTCCCCACTGAGTGCTTAGAGGTCATCTTCATATTAGATATTCTTTTACAGAAATAATACTCTGTCTGACATCACATGGATGCCCTTAACTCTCCTTTTGCAAGTTCTGTGTCCAGTGGATGTGCAGTATGCTCAGGATCCTGTGCTCATCTTTGCAGTGCATGCACAGCCACTAAGGAACAGCCAGGGAGTTCTGGCTGCACCAGCTGCTTCCATCCCCTCACATCCGTCTTATGTTGTTCATTTTAGCTAGGCATTTCAGCTGGGGAAAATTTGGCTGCACATTTCCTGTAAGTGATGGGGAACAATGTATATTTTACCTGATTTATTATACAGTTTCACCTTCCTCTTGTTCTCTTGTTGCTGAGTTGCAGGTAAATAAGATGATCACAATTACTGAAAGCCCTGTGGTTTGTGCAGCGTTAGATTTTTCTATAATGAGCCATCATTATGATTTGGGAGAAGCTTGTTTTGCTTGAATGGTTTATCAGAGGTTTGGTGTCTGTTAATTGTTTCTTGGCTTTTTTTTTTTTTTTCTTCTTAATTTTTATTCTCTGACTGTTCTGTTTGGATTCCAAGAGAAACGCACTTTTTGTTTATCTAATACTTTAATTAAACTACTCTGCATTGTTATTCAAGCATATCACTGTTGGTATTAAATAATAGAAACAAATTGCCAATTGCAGGACAAAAGTCAGGGACATATTTTGGAGGAAGTTATGCAGCATTATTGACACAAATTTGTACTGATGTACTGCAAACATACAACTGTTATGGAAAGCAGAATTTTCTCCTGTATAGATGGTGTAGCTCTGGGTTGTTTCACGTATGTAACACCCTGTGTTTCAGTTCCTTCAATGGAGTGTTGGGGAATGGCTCAGCATCAGACAACATGACTCTTGCTCTCTTGAGGATGAATGAACTTCCTCCATAGACTGAGCTTTGTAAATCAATCGCACATGCCCTGAACCAGGCAGGGAATTGGTGGGCATTGTGTGAAGGGTCACTGATACTGGGGAACAGCAGTCCCGCTAGTGCCATTGTGGAAAGGCACTCCTGAGGCAATGGGCACATCTATTCACTGCCAAGAAGTGGGATGCACCATCAGACACTGCTGAGCTCAGCGGCTGCAGGCTGTGTGTTTGCTTGTCTGTGGTCAGAATGGTTTCATAAGTCACTATGCACGTATTTGTAAGCACAGTTCAATTTTAACAGCAGGAACAAAACACAACCCTCAGGACAATCCATAGACCCATGCTGCAAATTGCATCACTTCAAGAGGCACAGGCTTTAAAGAAATGTTTCAGGATGGTTTTTTGACACTCCTATCAGCTTGAGTTTAACCTGTAATCCTTTGTGGAACAGGCTCCCCGGGACAGTAGTCATGGCCCCAGGCTGCTGAAGTTTAAGAAGCATTTGGACAATACACTCAGATGTTAAGTTTGAATTTTGTGTGGTCCTATGTGAAGCCAGGAGTTGGACTCAGTGATCCCTGTAAGTCCATTCCAACTTGGGATATTCATTGATACTGTGGTTCTATGATTCCATGGACTCAGTTCCCAGATTGCTCAGTTCTGCTAACCACTGGTTTGAGGAGCTTCATGAGATATGCTGTGTCTCTTTCTAATCAGAGTATCTCTCACCTTTCCTCCCTTTGTAGTGTTTATTTTGCTTCTCTGTTTTGTTTCCGAAGATCTATGTAGCATCCTTATGGTCATGCAGTAATCAATATAACAGCAACAAGACTATGCTGGAAAATGTTATCTTCTTAACTGCAGGGCTGGATCCTTAATTCTAACCTCGCCCCGGAGTTTTGTGGCCACAGTCAATAACTCCAGCTGGAAGGATAAAAGCACTTACTGCCCCCCAGGTCCATATTACTTCTTTGTGGGTTAAGAAGCTTGATAGTTCTGTCAGGGCATTTAATTGTTATTGATTTGAATTTAGTGACTAACTTCCATTTGTGTACTAGTGACTTAAATATCTGTGAATTTCTTCTTTATTTACAGTGATTTCATCTTTTATTAATCAGGCCGACTGAGGCCTTTGAACTCACTACGGTGGGGGCGGAGTAAGTGCACAATGCTTTGTAAATGTCTGCAGATTTTTTAAGATATTTAAAGATATTTAAAAAGAATGCAGTACTCTTCCCTGACTTATTCTACCTGTCTCACACACTGCACAGCAGGCTAACAACAGAAAGGTTTTGTGTAGCACAGGTAGTGCGCTGTTCAAAGCATTTCAAGACCGTAGCTGTGAGTAAAGGACCAAGGCATCCAATCGACTGATCTAAAGAGCACGTTAGGAATGTCTGTTACTTCATCTTGATATGCACTTTTATTTTCTTAACAGAGCAAAATACTTCTGAAATAGATGAGATTTCTTAAAATATCAGGCAGGACTCACTGGATTCTACTGATTTTGAGTATAGTACTCTTTCCTTGAATAATTCAGTGTGACATGTAACTGTCAGATATGCAACCCAAATTCTGAAACTAGTTCATATCTGAATGATAATGCTCAGTAAGTCACTGATGGTTTTGCATTTTTAAAACACAGTCTCCTACTAGTGAGGAGGATTAAAAAATGCATTCTTGATACACTCAGAAAAGGAAACAGGAGATTGAAGTTCTGGATAATATCTGAACACTCATAGTTGTAAAAGAGAACTGAATCTATATGCACAATTACTGTTTTCCTCCCGTTTAAGCCAGTTAAACTGAATAAAAGAAGTGTTCAAGGTGCACAGTATGCTGTGTTTGTACTTTTGTCTGCAATTGTCAAAAAACAAAAAAAAACCCACAAAAGAAAAAATAAAAAACAAAAAACAAAAAACCCACCTGCTTCAGAGAAAATTTACGGCACAAAATTATCTATTACTATCTATTTCTAGCATGTATAAATTAATACCACTTCAAAACATGTGAGAGGAATGCACTGTGCACTTGGGAGAAGAGGTAGGCGTGGGTTGAGGAGATTCTCTGCAGTTTTAAGGGCTGTGTGGGTTCTGTCAGTGGATCACACTCAGTCTTCCTCTCTTCCACCTCACTGCCTCATCCCTGGGCAGACAGGCACATGGGCAGGGAGTCACAGGAGAGCGGAGAGGCATCTGGAAGTGGGAGATACAGTGCTTCCCTAGGCAACTGTTTTACTCTGTGTGTGCAGGGCTACTCTGTGCCTGAGCTTTCCTGAATTGCCTTCATTTGATTTTTTAAGACTTTGACTGCATGCAGTTTGAGGATAAGTCTGTACTTCCGAGTGCCTGGCAGTGTGGTCAGATGTGGGTGTTTATGGCATGTGTGTGCAAGTCTTGCAGCTGTAGCGCATTGGGTCAGGTGCATACCAGCTGCATCCCACTGATGTGCATTTCCTGTGCAGTGAGAGAGAGCATGGGCACAATGTGTTACCTTGAGGAGCCTGTTTGTAGTGCCAGGGGTTTGTGCTGTCCCTTTTGGGTCAACAAATCTAGACAAGCAAGATTTCCTAGTCCCATGTGCTTCTCTAAATTTGATTTCATCTGGATCAGTTTGTACTCAGGCTGGAGACAAGGTTTGTTCTGAATCACAGAATAAGTCAGCTCAGGAGTTTGCAGGGCTTCTGAAGCAAAACTAAAGATTAAATTGTAATAAAACAATTATAAATAGCTTAACAGCCAAGCTGTATGGCTAAATTGCATTTTCTGCAATAGCAGTTCGTTGCTACAAGAAATAAAGCAAGAAGAAAATAATAGCAAATCATACTGACGTGGTAACTAGCTCAGAGTACAAGGATGAAAAAGCACATAATTATTGTTTCTTACCACTTCTCTTAATCTCTCATGAAGCTCATTTGTATGACCTCTAGCTACTTTTCTTTGATAATATATGGCACAGTATTCTTGAGCAGAGAGTAAGTCAGTTAATCTTTCTGTCAGAGGAGTATTTTAACAATTCACACAGTAGCTGGAATTAGAAACCGGTGAAGCTACAGATGAGATGGTCTGCAGTGAGTAGACATTAATTTTACCCATGCTGGTGCTCCAAAATTGACCATCTGGTTCAGTAAGTAACAAAATTAATTTACATGTTGACCAACTATCAGCAGTTTCCATTACATTAAACACCTGTTATCACTTACAGCCATTTTTATTGAATATGATGCATTAGCTTTATGTTATTGGTGCTAAGGATGCATACAAGAATATGTCACCTATTTATATGGTTCAGATGTTGCTTAAATGATCTATTGAATTTGTTGAAAAGCTTATGCAAAAAACAATTGTATTTAGGGATATTACCAGAGAGAATTCTTAATTAAACATTACCAATTACTACATCCAAATATACTATCCTGTGTGTTGTGTTACAGGTTGTGAGTGAGAATTATTACATGCTGTATTCCAGTTTATTTCAGCTTTCATAAGCTTTCAGCTTATTTCAGGCTTTCATCCAATTATTAAGAGAAAAAATGTTTAGATATTGTCATTCTTATTACCCACAGATAAAAAAAGTTCCAAGGAAATCTTGTAAAGCTTGCCAACAAATGTCCCCAGATAAATTCTGCAGTAGTAGAATCTGAAAGTAAACCTTTAGTCTTTCAAGGTATATTAGTTCCTAAAGATTTGTGGTTTTAAAATATTTTTGCATACTTATCCACAAAGAAAAAATTCTTCTGATGTCAGGCAAAAATATTTCAGATGACAAGAATCTTGTATTATGTTTTATTATTATAGTTTAAACAGATGATCTGAAATTTCCTGGGAAATGTGCAGGTATTATGGACAGAATTTTATGAAAGACAGGATGGCCTGTATAATGCTTCTGACTCCTTTGTTAGCCAGCTGCATAGCCACAAATAAAATATTTTGTGTAGTCCAGATGTAACACAATTGACTTCCTCTCCTGCTTTGTCTCAAACTGGGTAATAGCAAGCCTCTTGTTGAAGGCCCAGAGGGATGCCAGTATAAAAATGAAGAACAGCAAAATTGTCAGTTGAGAAAAGAAGCATGTGTTTGTCTTCTTTCTGTATATATATATAAAATATATATATTATTTTTTTTTCATCCTTGCTTTCTCTTTTACTGACAATTTGCTTTTCATATACGCTTTTAGAGCAACATGGTTTATCTTTCACTTCAGTGCTTTCACTCGTACTTCAGTGTCTGTGAAAAGTTTGCTATGAGCATTCAAGTTCAAGATGATATTAATTTTGTTAGTTTCATGCTAGAAGCTTTCATCCTACTACTGTTTTACAGGTTCTCTTCACAATTTACCATTTTAAGAATATCACTTAATATTTTCTAGAAGGGTTTTAAAATGTCTCCACAGCTGAAAGGTAGTCACAGCTTTTTTCAATATACCCTAATTTTACAGGTTTCTGCCTAACTTCCTGTTAATATTAAAGATGATCCAAAACTTTTAATTTGGTGATCATTCCTGTAATGTAGTCAAGGAAGAGAAACTTTGTAAGCTGAGGATGAAATTCAGATTATTACCAGTTGTATTTGGAATAACCTATGTAGCTCCCCCAGGAAGAATTTATTTCCATTGAAAATGCAACAGATACAAAGAGCACAATAATGGTGTTTCATAACAAATTTCTGTTACAACACACTGTTTTTCACAATAGTCACCACCATTAGCTTGGCATTTTCACGAGCGATGAACGAGAGCCTGCACACCTCACTTGTAAAAATCAGCACCACTGAAGGTGACCCACTGTCACTGTCGCCTCTGCTGAAATGCACCACTCACCACCTCACTGTGCTCATATCCACTGTATGGTGTCCATAAGCATTTAGCAAGTGTCAGTGAATGTCAGTGGGCACCATTTTCTGTATGGAAGAATTCAATTCCACATCTTTTCTTCATACACATTTCCGTGTCAGATGCCATTTTATCAGACTGCCCCTCTACTGCCATCTGTCACACGGCAACAAAATGTAATGGAATATTATTGGGGAGTTTCACTGACTACTGCTGTCCCAGTAACATTCACCTCTGATGTTGTGGGCTGACATAATACAAAATAGGAGGCATTACTTTTGGAGCAGCCATTGTAGAAGTTTCCAGTTTAAAGGTTGTCACTGTACAGTTGTTATAATATGGGACTTTTTAGTAAGCACTGCTCTTAGAAGTATTAAATGTTCTTAAAAGGCCTTAGACCACAGCAAAATGAGCAAACAGCTAAAGCAGTTGCAGTGTGTGAAAGATTCCCTTAAAGTTTATGATTTCTTCCAGAAAAAGTGTTGAGGTGACTTGTACAAAGGCAATGTGAACATTCTTCAAGTGATTGTCCATGAGAATCTTTAGCCTATTTCAAATACATTAAGCAGGAATATATTTAGAAAGAAACAAGAGCAAAAAAGTAGATCAAGCATGAACAAAAAGAGACAAATAAAACTTTTCAATTAGTCATACAGTCAGTTAGTCAGCTCTGTCTCTTCTTTCTCATGGGTATGGTAGAATGACAGGAGATAACAGAGGCCCCTGATTTTAAAGTTGCTCATGTGTGATGTTTCTGTCACCCTAGGCATTCATGAAATGCTGTTTAGGAATCGTAATATTAAATAAACTTAAAAGTTGCTCATGTCAGACTAGAACGACATTTAGAGTTTGAGGTATTAAAAAGAAGTAGTGCCTACTATATACTACTTAGATCACAGGAAAACGTAGGTTGGAAGGAGCATCTAAAGGTTATCTACTTCAGCCTCAGTGCTGCTGACATGGACTTCCGTTGACATGGCTTGACCTGAGGTAAAGTTGTGAATTTATATTAAAAATAAAATAAAATAGGAATCTCAGAAACTGACACTTATAACATTTATAACAAAAGAAACCAGAGTATATTTTGCAATAAGGCCCAAATTTATTTTTATTCCAAATCAAAGTAAAATGACAAATACATATTTTCAATTTTCTTATTGTAAGAAAAATGGATTTTTATTAGTCCATGTAATGGAATGTAAGGCATTCCTCTGTTAATAGGACAAAGCAGTTCAGGAGCACAACCTTAGTTCTTTTGGGAGAAGAGTTTGGCAATTATTCTTGTAAACACTGTTAAAAAACAGGAGTATAGGAAGAACATTATATAGACACAGTTATAATTTATCATTCACTCAAATCCGTGAAGAGAGAGGAAAAAGCATCTCCTAGGGGTGATCCACGTAGTACATGGCTATGATCCCATTATGAAGATATGCCTCTCCCTGTCTTTAGATGGGGACATGGTGACTCACCAATAAATCTAAATGGATCTGTCATGGATGTGCCCAAATATAAAATGGATCTGATGAGCTGTACCCTGAAAGTGACCTTTACTTTCCAGTAAGCTTAAAAGAAGCCTGAGAGGACCAGCACAAATAAAAATGTCTACGATTGGTTGAAAGAAGCAAATCCCAGAAATGAGACAGTGTTAAATACAGTTGAGGAGCAGAAATTATTACTGCATAGTAATGACATTTTTTCTGACATACTGTTGACCACTGATATAGTGCTGCCAACATGCTTTGGTCACAAAATCCGATGTTTTTGAGTAAAAAAGATTATGTACACAAAGAGAACAATTTACAAAATATCCTGAAGAAGACTACCCTAAGCAAAATAACGGTTCTTTTTTTGTGCATGATTTTGCTACTAAATTAATGGAGATATATACATATATTTAAAGGTATACAATTGTCACAACTGTTCTTTGATGGCAAGCTTTCTATATAGTCAAGTGAAAAAACGTAGACAAGATGGACATCTGGAGTTGAAAATTTTTAAAAATGTTTGTGCCTTCATATGTTTGTTGTTGTTGTTGTTTGTTTGTTTGTTTGTTTTTCTGTTTCAAGTAAATGCCAGTGAGACTGGTTTTCTCTTAGCTTTCTCTTTTGGAGACACTGCACATTTCACTGGTCACAATGACTCTTGTTGAAGCAGACTAGAGGTAAATGAAACTAGCGGCTGTTTCTCCTGGCACATTGGATTGATTTGAGAGTAAGATGTTTGCCCTAGGGAAGGGAGGCATTGCATCTGTGTAGAGCTGAACTAATGTTTTTTATTTAATAATTTATGCAGCTCACAAATTTCCTTGTAACAGTACACCCTAGGGAAGCTCACTGAGCACAGAGACTGAACTTAGGACCCTGCACATGAAACCATGAACGTCTGTTGCCAAAAGACCCATCTTTGTCTAACAAAGCAACAAGAACTTTATAAACCACATCATGGCTTGTCCACTCTAGAGAGTGCTGTTTCAGTCAATCACTGTTGAATGAGCTGATTGTCATGCAGCCAAACTCAGTTTTATTAATTCATTAAATGTATTAAATTCTCAAAGCCCATTTAGATGTCCCATATTAGCAAAACACTAATAGTAGACCACATTTAACAGAAGAAAAGGGCATAAAGAAAAACAAGCTACGGTTTTTCCCCATCAGGTTTCTGTTTTAGTTTCCTGCTGCAGTTATAGGGTCAGTGCAATAGACTAGGAGCAGTTGTTTCCAGCCTCTGCCCCTCTTGAGGCAGCTTGTGTCTGTGTTGTTGGGGCTAGGATCAACCTTGAATTCTTCTAGAGTTAACCCCAAAGAACAGGACAGATTTGATTATTGATCAATGAGCTTTGAGTGGAAGGAAGGGTTTCTCGTTCCCTCTTGTGACTTATCAAAGCTTTGAGTCTTTTTTTTCACATACTGCCAGGATTCTCAATAAATTCTTAACATGCCTAGAAATCAAGAGAAGACACACCAAGACAAGCCAAAGACCGACATGGCTAAGCCTCCTGTCCTCAAGAGGGGAGAGTGGCAAGCACCTGGGGAAGGGACATGAGAATGAGGACAAAAAGTAGTGCTACTCTTCCTAGTAGGAACTTGCAGGTTTGGCAGACTTCCAGCCAAGGCACTACCCACAGGCTGTATCCATTCAGATTGAACAAAGTTCGATCAGAAGTTAATTAGAGCTTTTGGCTACTTGTGCTGACATCAGCAGAGCAGCAGAGATTTCTGGGAAGCTCGGTGAGGTGGTTTTATGTAGTTCTGTAATTATCGTGCAGCAGTGCTGTTTGGTTGCTGTGACCTGTATGAACAAGGTCATGTCATGAGAGCAGAGTTAGCTTTGTATCTTGTCCGCAGATGGAGAGAGACTTTCTTGAACATGTTAGCTATAAAGAATCATTGCTACATTTATTTCAGAGGACTACTCTTGCCCTGGAAGCATTTGCAATCATTATGTTGTGAGCATTTATGGAGGCACTGTTGAGGGTTTTCTAGCCCAGCCACACATGTCGAGCAATGCTGTTTGTTTCTGCACCTCACTGAAGGAGCAATAACTCTGCTTCCAGCGGGACAGCCGGTGTTTATAAGTGTCACAGTTTCTGAGAACATTCCCTCCAGTCACACTCATTTGTTTAAACTATTCGCAGAAGATAAACTCAGAAGGGCCACAAGTGCAGTTAGATGATTATTAATTCACATTTTTAGCACAGACTCTGCCTGCCTCCCTGACGGAACAAAGTATAACAGCCTCAGTGGCACAGAGAATAAAAGTATAATAAATGCCAACATGCTGCTACATCGATAAGAGACAGCCATCACCCCCAAGTACTAGTGCTAAGCAGAGTTGGGAATTCTGCTGTAAAACACTGGCCACTAAAAACTGCTGGTGGTGCTCAGCATGAATCAACAAAAATAGCTGCCAATGCCTTCAATACACCACAGTAAAAGGAGCTTCTTTCTCCCTCTCCTCCCTGCTGCAGCATTGCAGGAGTACATATAGTTTAGCTCATTGAATGAATTGTTTGTTATCTCAGAGATTTAATGACAGATTAATTATTGTATGGACAGCAGCAAACAATTATACTGTATCTGCTTGGATATTTGTTTGGTCTGAACTGCTTGACTAAATGATCTTTATCAAGGAGGTGGGGAGGGAAGCCTGAGATTTTTCAAAGGTGAAGAGGTGATTTAGGAATGCAAATTCTAGTAAGTCTGTTTTGTGCTGCCAGATCACATAGCGCTAGTATCAAAAAAGCATTTGGGTATGAATACTGTTTTCTCCCATCAAAGTCTTCTGTGTGCTTGAAGTTCAACTGCAGCGTGTGAAGACAATGAAATCTTGAGAGGCCTGAGAAACTCAGCATGCAGGTCATGAGGTCATGGTGGGTACATGAAATCCTGTGAACATTTCTCTGGAGAGATGTGATTTGCTATAAACTGTGTAACAAGGAGGATATCACTCAAAGGAGTTGCAGAGAGAAGAGCATAGGGACATCCTCTCTCTTTATGCTCTGTGTCAGGTGTTGCAGCTAAACGATGGAGTCAATGCACTACAGTGCATAGTTTGAAGTAGCAACTGCGAACAATACCTCCTCCCTCTGACAAGAATCCACACTGCTTTTTAGTACTTTTCCAGGTGGGCTTAAAATCATGAAGTTCTCACCTGGAGCTACATTATTCCCTCCAAACAAGAAGATATTAAGGACCGTGGCCTATATTGTGCCCAGTTGGAGAGCTGCTTTTGTTATGGATCCTGCTCCTGTGAACTTCCCTGGTGCCCTGCAGATGTCAAAAGCAAAGATTTTGGTTTGAGCATGACAAATTCTTTTTAATTTTATGTACTTGCTCAGTTGCTACCTTTGGTATGAGCAAGGTTCACAAATGTCAATTATTCTTGTAGCTTTTTTTACAGTAAGCTAACAACATAGAAACACTACCACTGGAACTAGGGTCCCCTTCTTGACTTGCTCTGAGCAATTATTGCTGAAGAATTTAGTGAAACAAACCATAAAGTGCTTCAGAAATTCTGGGAGCCCCTGAGGCAGAGAAGTAGCTCTAGAAAATGCATTTAACTGAGAAAGTATAAAATGGCTTAGATGGCTTAGCAGAAAATGTCCTAAGTTTCAGTTCTGTAAATGTGTTAGTTCAGAGGTGTGGTAATAAATATTAATTTTATTTTGACACTTGAAAGAGATATTTGAATGCTGGGTATGTGCAGTGCAAAATGATTAAAAATTATTGTGGTGTATGAAATTTATGTTTTAGCTAGTGTGATTACATCCTTCTAAAAATGTGCAAAGCTGTAATCTTTCAAAATTGTTTTTGCAGTAGAGAGATTAAAATTCAGTGAAGCACTTCATATATTTTTAAACAATCATGATAATTTGGAAGTGACTCAACATTCTATTTTAAACATAAGTCATAACGATCCATGCTCAAATTTTGTGTCCAATAAAAATAACCATGTCCAACAGTCACAGACATCTTACTGTATATCAATCCATAAAAGTACTGAGGGAACAGTGGTGTGAAATCATCATATTGATATGATCCTGTGTTGGTATTAACTGCAGTTTCCAGTTAAATGCTCTTCAGAAAACAATTCTCAAGATGATAAAGACAAACAGGCAACTCCTCGAAGGTCACAGCAAAAAAGGTTTCTTATACCATAAGCCGCCATACAGATGACAGATACTAATTGCCTCTGTTTATAGTAGGCATGGCAGAAAGACTGAATTGGTTTCCATGTGAGATCAGTCCTTTATTTTTGAGTGAAGTATGGTTCTCCTTCCACCCTTTCTTCCTTCATTGCCCCTCCTCTTATACTAAGTGCTTGCCCTGGAATTTCCCTGATGTGGCTGCAGAGTCTGGACAATTTGCTCCAGGCTGGGATTAGACAGCAGCCAAAAGTCTGTGTGGTCGCAATTCTGCTGCATTTACTTTACAGATAAGGATCTTACATTGGGGTTAGACTGTTGAGGGTAAAATTAGAATCAAAGTATAATGAGAATAAAGTTAATGTGCTTCTAGATGGAATACAAAAAAAGAAAAGTAAATGGATACTCAAATCTTTAAAATACATAGCTCTTTGTTACTAGTTTGAATTAGTGCTCTCATTCAGTGGTCCCCCTTCTGTCTCTGTCCATTGAAGGGTATAAGGTATCTATATTTTTTTCTGGAAAATGGTTTGCCCTTGTGTCAGACGGACAACAAAGAGAAATAACAATGCTGAAGCTGTATGCTTTTGTCTTCATAGAATCACAGAATCATAGAATGGCTCAGTTGAATGTGGTTGAATGACTATCTAGACTCAACCCCCCTGCTGTATGCAGGATCACCAACCACTAGACCAGGCTGCCCAAGGCCACATCCAGCCTGGCCTTGAATGCCTTGAGGGATGGAGCAACCACAACATCCTTGGGCAACCTGTTCCAGTGCTTCACCACCCTCTGTGTGAAAAACTTCCTCATAATATCTACCTTAAACCTCCCCTGTCTCAGTTTAAAACCATTTCCCCTTGTCCTATCACTATCCACCCTCGTAAACAGCCTTTCCCCTTCCTGTTTATATGCGCCCTTCAAGTACTGGAAGGCCGCAATGAGATCTCCCCAGAGCCTTCTCTTCTCCAAGCTAAACAAGCCCAGTTCCCTCAACCTTTCCTCACAGGAGAGGTGCTCCAG
>JAOWBP010000001.1:118053102-118085964 GCA_028571105.1 Tragopan temminckii | reverse complement strand
GGGCAAAAAAAAAAAAAAAAAAAAAAAAAAAAAAAAAAAAAAAGAGTCTTGATGTACTACGCATTTTTGAAACTTATAGCTTTAGAAGAAATTAATGCTTCAAGCAATTAGTACAGTGGAATAACTTTAGCCTGCCCAGACTGACCTAAATGAAACTTTATTTCATTACTAGCTTGTTTCAATTTCATGGTTGATTCATGTTCAGTGGAAGTCCCCCCAGCTTTATCAGATCTTTCACATCAACTCCTATTGCTGCTCAGGCACTTACAGAAGATTTATCTTTGTTTGGGGCAGGGACTGAGACTAGCAGGCTGATTTGCTGGATCATGATCCAGAACCTGTAAAACAATTATCTGCCTTTCTTTTTTTTTTTTTTTTTTTAAGCATGGCTCAACTTTATTCTTTCCTTCTTTACAGAAACCATAGTAATACATTAAATATTTTAGGGAATTATATTTAAAAAGAAATGTTAAAATTGTGGCAGAAACCATGTTGAAAATCAAAGCAGAAATTTTTCATAAGTTAATCATTTTGAAGTCTCACTGTCCAGTATCAGCAAAACTCCGTCTTTTGCTAAATATTTAGCAAAAATATAAAGCAACAGCATCTGAAAACAAGTTTTAAGTAAACCATATATCTTTCATCTTTTCAGCTGGTTGAAACAGAGAGGGAACTGACTATTTTGCCTCTTCTGATACAAATCCTCCATTTTCTTTAGCATGTGACGAAATTGATTTAGAATCATCTTTTTCTTCTGTTTTCTCAACGTCCGTATTAGTTTTGACACAGTGTTTTATGTAAACACGGTAGCCTGGAAAATTAATATTAAATGAAAGCATTATAACAATGACCTGAATTTGCATATAAGCATACAACACTTTATTACCTTTTGTTTCTAAAATATTCAAATAGCTCAATACAATTTATTTAAAGTCAGATTTAACTATTCTATGTCAGCAACTCTCATCACTAAAGAAATATGTTTAGAAAATAATAAGGAAAATGTTTAAATTTTGTTTTTTATGCATGACTGCTTTTTGTTCCTGTTAAAAGTACTGCCTATCTTTATTGGGAAGCCTTTGGGCAATTGGCTGGATCTGTGGGACTCAGTCTTCTACACAAATCCTGTTTGGCAGAAACTAAGACAAAGTGAGGAAAAACAGTTCTTCCATTCTCGTGCAATTGTCACTTTGGAAAGAACTGGGGATGTATCTCCCAGGTTGTGTCCCTCGGACAGTGCTCCAGATGCCTGGTAAGATGGCTCATTTGTGACTGGGAGCTAAAAACTCCCAGCTAGTTTTGGGGGTGAACAAAAAGGATAAAGTCTCAATTCTCAGTAGGTTAGGTATACACCTAACACTTGTAGTGCAATTCGTATGAGGTGTATGTAGAAGTAAAAAGGGACCTTATAACAGAAGATTTCCTTTCTCATATTAGCTGTGAAGCTTATCTTTCTCTTGACGTATGTCAAGATGCATGCTTTTCAGGATGGTGCTGGTGTGAAACTGTAAGCTCAGGCACTTTGGAGTAGTGGAGTAGTACAGGGCTCTAGAGGAAGACACATTTGCCTTTCTTCAGGAAAGGGTAATAACAAATCTCTGCCCAAGGTATATTTCTGTAGTCAGTTGTAGGTGACAGAGATTATTTCCCTTGTTCTGAAAAGTAAAGGGCCTTCCAAATCTTAAACTGATCCTTATATTGTCCCAGTTACATACAGGACACAGCACAGCGGTGATGAACAATGATAATTTGACTCATTATTAAGTTAACTGTTTTTCATTTGATTATTTTTCTCTCTCAACTGTATGTTCCCGTTTTCTCCATATCGACAGAAAATGAGGCTGGTGATGATAGCAATAATAATAATGTTCTAACAGAAAATATCTGTACTTTACCTGCTAAAATCATTAGTGCAAACAACAGCTGGAAAATGCTGTAGATGAGTGGGAAAGTAAACATCAGTTCAAGTTGTTCAGGACTGAAGGAGAGCTGTACAATTGTTGAACAGAGCTGAGTGTTTTGCATGCCTGTTTCCAGAGACACCGTACGACATCTAAAGGGAATAACACAATGACAACTGTGAAATAGCATCCTGTGCATTCCTCTTCTTTACTAGGTATCTGCAAAGTCAGGATCCCATAGATAAATGAAAAAATAGCATTCCTCAGCTTACAAGTGATAGAATTTTTAGAACCAGAACACATGCAATTTATGCCAATTAAGCAATTGCAGAGGAATATTATATGCTATAGTCAACACTACTGATTGTAGAATCATAGAATATCTCGAGTTGGAAAGGATCAACAAAGGTTATTAAGTTCAACTCCTGGCTCCACAAAGGACCACCCAAAATTCAAACCATACATCTGAAATGCTCCTTGAACTCTGTCAGCTTGGGACTGTGACCACTACCCTGGGAAGCCTGTTCCAGTGCCCAGCCACCTTCTCATTGAAGAACCTTTTCCTGGTATCCAATCTGAAACTTTATTCTCCCACTCTTTTGCAACAATACTCTAAATTGTAGGCTGCTGTTTTTTTTTCATGAGAAGTTTTACTTGCTACAACTCATTTGCTTGTTAGGTCTATTCTGCTCACTTCCTTTGAAGTGCAAGACATGGGCACACATGGGAAAGACAGGAGGAAATACTAGTCATAGTCCATAGACAAAAATGTAATCATTGTAAGTTTTATTTACATGCTGTAAACTAGAAACATGGTTGGGGAATGAGTGATCTGTTGCAAAATGAATATTTAGGAAGCATTCTCAGCATTGATTATTCCTTTAATAAAAGCTTCCTTCACAGATAAAATAAAACTATAAGTCTATATCAGAGAGAAATCTATACCTGCTCCAAGACAGTCCAGCAAGACGAGCCAGAAAGAATCCCAAAGAATAGCCAGCTGCTGGAAATATGGTACCAATGATCCATAGCTTAGGTGTGATAATCCACGAGCCTTTGTAGAGTATTCCCCCAACCACAGCAATGATGACAATGAGAATTGCTCCCGCTATGGAACCAACCTGTGAGAAAAAAGAGAAAAGACGGTGTGAATAAGAGACTTCAGTGAAATTTTGTGACAACAAACACAGTGTCAAACATACCTTTGAATGTTTTTAACTGAGCCACTGAAACATCTTATTAAACATAAAGCTAAATGTTTACTGCCATCTAATTCATGGGAATCACACAGTTTAGATCATTGCCATTTTCCCAAAAATAGAGCTGTAAAATGTACTTCAAAGTGTGACTACAGACAGATCAAAGCTCAGCTAAAACTAAACATTAAAAACTTCAGAGCTGTAACATCGATGAGTAACAACTCAGATATTAGATTTTTTTCCAGAATTATTGGGAAAACAGTAGTCTAATAGCTAGAATAATGCAGTTTTCCTTCCCACTCTTTGAACAGTCACACTTTGGGGCTTAGCATAGTATATGCTAATTAGATGCTAGATTGTTGGTGCTAGGAAATTATTTGTCAAGTGAAGGAATAAATATTTATTGTGGCTGAAAATATCGTGTATGAGAACTGGCTGTGAGCTCATATGCACTTCTATATAGACATAGTCACTGAGTTAATCTTATTTTCTGTGGCTGAACATACTGAGATCGTCACTGCTTCTTGCCAAGGTAAAGGATAACACATTCTCTTGTAAATATTCAATTTATCTCAATATCTCAATTATGGCATATGTTGCAAAATATCTCACCAGCAGATATCTATGGTTAAGTGAAGGAGAAATCCATTTCTCAGCTAAAAGGTGTATTCTCATTGAACTGGCTTCATCAATCTTTGACAGAATCTTTTTAAGGGCACTGAGTCAACAAGTGCTTTTGTTTGACTGAGAGATTAACCACATGCACCTAGGAAAAAGAAACACGGTCTAGCCACGACAAGCTATTATGTTTCACATTGTCTTTGTGCTCTTATCTCCACTTCTCACTATCTGGACCTTAATCTGACAGCTACAGTTCAGTCTTTGCTTGATGCTTCATTGTCCAATATCAAGCAAACTGGCAGTGGAATCTACTGTGGGTTGCTCACCCACTCAGTACAGACAATGATAAAATTGTGTTTTGCTGAAAGAGTAAGTAGTGTATCTTCTCATGTGAGCTCAAGTCCATGACTTTCCCTTAACTGATCATGCAGAAACAGCACTGTTTTGAAATCATCTCTCAGTACTATTCATGTTCTTAAGCAAGCTGTGGATACATTTAGAAACATAACAGGATAAATAAAAATTTCACGAAAATTATTTGGACTTAAAAGGACCTTATTTGCATTCTGTAATTTCTGAGCTGATAGCAGAAAAGGAGTAATAAAATATAGGTAACCACTTGTCAGGTTACTTTTGTTTAAGAAAATGTAGAAAATGTTTATACTAAGAGTGGTCAACAAAGGCCAAGGATACTTGGCACATCTGAGAATTACTTTGAACTGAGCAGGAAAATATTCAGAATGATTAATTTTCTGTTAACATAGAATGCAGATAAGCTATTACTATTATTATTTTGGTAAGGTCTGTTTTTGCCAAAAATCATAGATTCGATGCTTCTGAATCTATCCTGCAAATATAGTTGAACTTTCTGAATAGTTTTCTTATATTTTTTAAATATTGGAACATTTTCAACACACACATATGTATATGCATATTTAAATCAACTTCACACTCAAAATTGCCAAAAAATGATAAATTGGTTTAAAAGTGGAAATGTTTTTGTTTGACCCAGAATGTCATCATTTTGTACTATTTTGAAGGAAAAATTCCATTTGACCTGAATGATTTTCCTTCCAATTTTTGGTTTACATTATGCTAGCAACTGAGTTCAGTTTATAGTTCCAGCCAAAAACAAAAGTATGCTCTTTGATGATGGCTTCTAATAACATGTACGACTAATGCACGTTTGTGCAGGGGGAAAGCAATACATTTCTGCAGTATTTCATTTGTTTTCTTCTGAAAACTTCAAGACTGTCAGATATGAATACTATGAATAGTAATATGCTGCTTCAGTGGTGCTACAAATTTCATAATTTGTCTGTAATTACCAATGCTTCAGCAGTACAAATCCTACCTTAAGTATTATTTTTGCTTTACTGGGCCATTTGTGATTAACAAATACTCCAACTGAAACAGGAACTACAAGAGCTACCAGCGAAATTCCTGTAAAAAAGAAAAGAGAAAAGATAAACCCACATATCATGTAGAAGTTCATGATGGGAGCATGCACTGCATGGAGCAGCCAGAGGTATAGAGCAAGCCTACAGTGGATGTTTCTGGTATGCACACCCCAACACATGCACACTGCACCCGCAGCTACCCGTTTGCTTTTCTACAGTCTGTTATCTTTGGCAACCTGTTGAAGTAATTGCCATTCAGCTGAGCTACATGCTCATTCACCTGAATCAAAAAGGCAGACAGAAATTTGAGTGCACTAATCACCACCATCCTGTGATGTGTGTAGCTATATTAAATGTTCACTTTGTCTGCAGGTGTTTCACTACTGTATCAAATCAACAAATGGTTTATAGCTTCTTTTGTTCTGGCCTTCTTTCTCCAGCATGTTTTTTGAAAGCACAAGCAACGTATGTGATTTTTTTTTCTTCCAGGACAATGGGAATTGAAATTGAAGAATATGAAAGTGACTCTGCTGGTTTTGTAAGATAACCACAACATGGAACGGAACGTGATAAGCAACAGGGCTACAGTTCTGCAAAGCACTGGAGCATATATTTCTAAATACTTTGACTATTTTCTCTTTGTAGCTGGATGAGATTTCTGACAGGAAGTCAAATGAAGCCACTCCTGGTGGTGTAGATTGCAGCTTTTCAATGAGACTCAGCAGTTTTAATCGCTTGCTTAATTATCCACATGTGCTTAAGTACTTTGCCAGATATGGCTTCAGCTCTTAGCTCTTTGCAGAATTGTGCCTTAAAGCTGTTACCAATGCTTTCATCCAGGGAAAGCAGCTATTTCTGTATGAATTATTCTTATCCCAGTACCACGCAGGTTTCTAAACCATTTAAAAAGAAAAGAATGCACGAACTTGTGAAAAATAACTGTACTGTGTTTATTATGACATAAAATATTTGATCTGAAGAGCTGTGGATGATTTGAAGTGATGTAGGTACCTAATTCCCACCAAAATCACTGAAAAGTAGGAAAATACATATTTTTAAAATGTCTGAGGTAATTTCTTTGTGCCTCTGCAGGATGGTGATAGTGTAAGAGTAGTTGTTACTAGAAGGTAAATAAAGGAGAGCCAGAAGGGAAAGTACGGTTCACTTGACTTACCAATGCTGTCATAGGGGAGTACAATTGCATCAGAATCGGTCCACATCTTAGTATAAACAAAAAGACAGAGTGGCATCATCCCCATTGCAAGAAGTGTGGAGCATGTTGTCATGCTGATGCTGCAAAGAAATTGGTTTAAGTGACAATTTGTCTCATGCTAGTCTATACTGTCTTCATTTCCTTATTATGACTTAGCAGCTTATGAAAAGATATGCAAGAAATGCTGCTGGCTACAGTCAATTTATCGATGTCAAGTTAGAAAAAAAGCCAAATGCAAAGAATGGTTCCTGCTGAAAAAATAAAAGAAAAAAAAACACATAAATACCAACACGTTCTGCAGACATTAAACAATAAGTTTCAGTGCAGAGCACAGAACAATAAATTTCTGTACAAACAAAGAAGCAGAGTGGCAACCATCAGGAAGGACAGTCGGCAAGTCCATATGTGTGCTGACTGGTTGGGCTCTGAGAGGTCAGCAACCTGGATCAACTGCCTGGATCAACTTTCTATTTCACTATCAGTTCTGGAGTATTTTAGAATTTCGCTCCAAAGTCAAAAAGCAAAAAACAAAACAAAACAAAACAAAAAACTAACCCAACAAGAACAAAAAACACATTAATCATCTAGGAAGTACGCCATAATAAATTTCCCTTTTCTGACTTTTCCTGCCCCTAGGCCAAAGAGCAGGTACTGATAATTACACTTTGAAGCTGAGCATAAGTATTTTTGCTTCCTTGGTTTGTTCAAAGATGTTTCTGTGTTAAAATATAAAGTCTTAGAATCATAGAATCATAGAATCATAGAATGGTTTGGGTTGAAAGGGACATTTAACATCATTTAGTTCCAACTCCCTGCTATAGACAGAGACATCTCCCTCTAGATCCAGTTGCTCAAAGTCTCATCCAGCCTGGCCTTGAATGCTTCCAGGGTTGGAGCACCTTGCTGGGCAACCTGTTTCAAATCTTGAATCTGTTGAGCCTGGTATACTTTGTAGAAAAATTAGCATTCTGCTGGACAACGGAAGACAGTGTAAGACAGTGAAAAAGACAGATTGAAATAGAGGTTATAGTCAGATTTTTCTTAGTAGTGTAGGTAAAATGTTGCCTTCAAATCATTCTCCTATGAGGTAAAAATAATGACAGAAGGCTTTACTTGGGAGACTTTGGAAACTTCCTCATGAGCCTCCCTTCTGACAGCTCTCTGATGTAGTTTACCCTCATAACAGAAGCTACAGAGACACAAACTGGATACATTCAGAGATATCAGGAAGAATTCATACAGAAACAACAGAAATATTTGCTTTAGTTTTGATTCTTTTGACTCTCTGATTCAGTGTTGTTGGATATAATTAGGTAGAGAATTCTTACACACAAAGATAAAAGAGCAATGGTCTTTTACTCAAGTCTGATAAAGACCCAAGTTGATAAAGAGCTCATGTGTCTATATTTCCTACATATTCTTTCAGTTTCTATATCTACATCCTGCTACAAAGGCTGCTAATCTGCTAACCCCAATCCCTGTTCTTGCAGCAGCTCCCAGAGGAGCTATGGAGGAGAGAAAATGGTAACGCGGAAGAAGCAGTTCCTATGAGTTAGCAAGAAATGTCTAAAACAGGTGTCCCTATGGGAAATTTCAGGGGATATCATCTGGGTCTGAACTACTAAGAAAGGTACAAAACCTCATAGTTTACCTTCCAGTGATTACACAAATAGTAGAAAATTAATTCTTGCTCTAGCTTATGGTTTAATTGCACTAGGAAGTATTGAAGCAGGACTGTAGATAATGTCGATGGCTTATTATATACAAAGATAAAATATCAGTTAAAAGCAAAATTTAGTCTGATATGCTGTGCTGGCTACAGAAACCAGTCAAGCTACTTGTACTGTTATTCTATCAAGACTGATGATACTTGCATCACTTGCTGTACCTCCTGTTTCCTCTAGTCTTTGAATTATTGTAAAAATGTAGAGATCAAAAGCCTTTGAAATCTTAAGGTAAAGGCTTTTACCTTACTGAAGAATAATATTTAGTATGTGTTTCCAATTTACCTCACCCTCTGCCACCATCATGAGTTATAAATTCTACTCATATTTATAGCATCATCAATTAGGATTCTGATTATACAGACCTGACAAAGAACAGCTTAGCTCAGTGTATTCTTCCAAGGAAAGATTAGGACGGAATTTAAGACTTGTGCTGGATGTCTTTTTATCTATGTTTTCTCAGACCCGCATTCATTGAAATAAATTGTCTTACAGTTTCTACTATCATAGGTTTTTCCTCCACAGTGAGGAAGCTGGTGATTAGCGGGGGCTGACTTCATACATAATTCGAACGCAGGCATTACATTAACACCTGTGTGCAACAGAAAAGTTCACTGTTTTCAAAGGATGGAAAAAATGTCTTATTAAAGCCACAAATATTAACATTCTTAGTCAATTTGCTCTGACTCCACATCTTTCTTACTTCTATTATTTTTTCCACTTCTAGTTCAGACTGGCATATGATAAATTGGATGAATGCTCCAATTTATGTTTCTCTACAGGAAATGGAGAAATTATCTTGTTTATTTTAGAGCAGAGTAATCAGGATATGAAAAGAAAAAAAGATGGCTCATTTTTAAAAGCTGTTAGAGTTAATGAACGCCCCAAGAAATTTTCATCAGGAGTACAGTGCATTTCTACAGCGTGTTTGATGTCCAAGACCGCACTACATGTATCCTACGTATTTGTTTCTGAGTTTGGAGCACCCAGTCAGAGACCATCACACTTAGTCACAATGGAGTTTTTCCATAGCAGCTCATGTGCAGGGCTGCATTAATCAGTAGCTTTTTGCCTGTAAAAATTTCCTTCAGTTTGAAGACTTTGCAGAAGGTGCCAGGAGCACATAGAATTGTCATAAGTAATTTTCTTTTGAATTAGTCCCCAAAGAGAAAGGCTACGCCTGTCTGTTCACTGTGCAGAACACAAAAGGAGGAAAGATATTTTTCCACAGGTGGTTTCTCTTAAGAAACATTTTTTTCAAAAAACTGTTGCATAGCTGCTCTTTCATACATAAGACTATGTATGAAAAAATCTTTATTATATTTTTTTACTGCCCAAGGTCTTGGAGAAACAAAATCACAAATGTAAGTCTGACTTAGTCAATGAGTTCATAATTCTTAGTATCCTATTTTACGAGGAATTTGAGATCTTACAGTAAAGACATTCTCTAATATTCACAATTCTGTTGATATCTTCCTAATGAGTTATCAAGTACTAACAATAATTCTAGTCTACTTATATTTACTAGTACTATAGTAACTAAATATCTCTACAAGAAGAAAGTTTCACCACACATCAACCAAGACAAGAAAAAAAATCAGTCCTTTTCAACACAAAATTTACAAAAAGCCATGTGAACATTTTAGAGAACAGTTGCTCTTACCTTAGGTCCATGTCACCATCCACCCAGTAGGCAATGATATTAGAGGCTGTGCCTCCTGGACAGCATCCCATGATCATCACCACAACAGCTTGAATAGGAAGCACGTTAAAGGCCAGTGACAGCAAGAAGGCTGTGAGAGGCATAATTCCAAACTGACAGAGGAAACCCACAAAAATACCCCAGGGTTTTTTTATGTGGTGCAAAAATTTTTTAATTTCCACATTGCAACCCATGGAGAACATCACCAAAGCCAGCATGATGGTTAGAACAGTACTTAAAACTACACTCAAAGTCTGGTTAAAATTATCTTCTGGTAACACACAAGATGTACCACTACAAATAGTAGCATTTTCTGGACAAGCTGTGGAGTTATCCACAGCTGGACAAGCTGTGGAGTTGTCCAGCAACTTGGTGTTAAAATGCCGAGAAAGTAAGTAAGCTTGCATTTTGAAATGCAGAACTGCTCAGAGTATCCGAAGCAAATTTTCAAGCCTGTGTTTGTCAGATTGTTTGTCAGCCACTCTTTTTAAATGATCCAGGAAGCAATAAAGTTCAATAAATACCTGGACGCTGTTACTATTTCTTAAGGGTTTGGCACAATGCTGATTCATATGGTTATAAAAGTTGTGCTTGCTTGATATGGTGGTAATCAATCATTTATTCATATGATAATGAGGAATCCCACATCGAGAGAACGTCCGTGTTAATATTTAAGGGTGTAAAAGAGGCTTATGGAATAGCTAAGCACACAAAATGAAAATCACAGGAGGAAAAGAAAGTTTAGATTTCATTCTTTGAATTTCTTGCATGCCTTCAGGAAAGCTGCTCGTGCGTGAACAACGTGTGCATTACAAGGATGTGCAGGGCTGAAAGGAGTAACCGATACTCAGAAAAACCTGGGTAGAAGCCCCGAGCAAGGATAAAAGATTCACCTTCTAAATACTGCACAAGGCTGCATTTTAGGAGATTGTAAGAACTTCTCTGCAAATGCAGCAGAGCAGTCAAAACCTCAGTCCTGTCCAGGGAGTGCTGCAGGCAGAGCTGTGAAGTGTCACATCATGCTATGTGCCACAGCACTCAGGTACAAGGGTCTACTGGATGCAGGGAGTCATACTGAATGGGATGTGATCCAAGTTTGACTGTATTTCTGGTGTAATAGAAGTTATGACTGGTGTACAGTGACAACATTCTAATTGTGTTTAGTTGCACTATTTGTCATTCTTTCTCAGTTTCCACGTAGTCCTTAAAATGGTTAGGATCCTAGCCTTGAATTTTCCTGCAGTCTGCTAAAAGGTTGCCTGTATTTTTGGCTTTGGCTCACGCAGCATAACTGTAGGAGCTGAGACCTGACACCCTGACATCTTCATGTCCCATCAGCTCATGTACCCAGTGACCAGGCATCTGTGTCTCACCTCACTCCTGGCCACATCTACCCCTGTGCTGAACCCGTCACTTAGCGAAGAGAGGGGAGGTGGCATGGGCTGGGCTTGCTGGGGCAGCAGGAGATTTATGGTCCTCCTAGCCACCTTTTGCCAGTTACAGCTGGCACTCTCATGCCTTGCTCCAGCTTATGCTGGAAATGTTGGATATTGAGAAGAAGAGCACTGGGAGGTGAGAACAGAGGAGAACAGAGATTTGTTTGCTGTGCTGGGCACAGGGAGTGGGACTGTGGGGCTGGCATGTTGCTTTGGAGCCCACTGTAGTCAGCTCTGGCCAAGCTGAAGCAGAACATGTCCCCTTTGATGTGACCCCTGGTCTGAGGCCTGCCCCTGTGAGGGTTCTCCATGGGCTGTGAGCTCCTTCAGACCCCATTAATTGCTGCCCTGTGGGCTCCTCCATGACTGCATAGGGAGATCTGCTCCATGTGCTGCCTGTGGGCTGCAGGGGATGGCCTGCTCCTCTGTGGGCCTCTCCTGTGCTTCAAGGAGCTTCTGCTCTGTGTCTGAAGCACCTCCTGCCCTCCTTCTGCACTGACCTGGATAGCCGCAGGGCTGTTTTCTCACATTTCTCACTCCTCTCTCCTGTTATGCAGCAGTTTTCCTTTAATCTGCCCTCCCAGAGACACCAACAGTGTCATCCACAGCTCAGCTCTGGCAGCAGTGTGTCCTTTTGGAGTAGCTGGAGCTGGCTTTGCTCTGACATGGGGCAGTGCTGGGCTCTGCTCACAGAGGCCACCCATGCAGCCCCCTGCTACCAGAACCCTGCCATGTAAGTGCAATAGAATTGTGGCTAATCATCCTGCTGGGTGGATGCTGTGTGAATATGCATGCATTAAACAACACAATAACATTGTGAAATTAATATACCATACAAGAAAAGAAAAAAAGAAAAATCCACTAGAAAAGTTAGATGAGTTCTTCATGCCAAAACAACAGCAGTAACAGTAGCAACAAGAATAAAACACTAGGAAGCTGGGATATTTTACAGTTCTTCTGACTGTATAGCATACATGAATTGATCTCACATTTTCCAGACCCCACCAAGCCACTGGTCTCTTGCTTGATCAAAGTTTTACACCCTCGAGCTTCTCCAAAACTGGGAATATTTTAAAGGGAGGAATTATGATGCTTCTTTATCTATATCCAAGATATATAAATATAGATCTTATACTAAAACCTAATCCGAAATGTAAAGTACAGCAGATGACTCCCAAACATCTTTAGTTTTTCATACTTAACTTTTTTTTTGCTAGACTAATAAGCTAAGCCATAATTATCTTCAATAAGCAAGACTCCCACTAAAAGTCTCAGTGTTTTGTGCCTAAACTCAGTGTGCAAAATGATAGGTATTACCTTATTTTATTTATTTTTTTTACTTTTAATAGTGAACCATTGAGGGGAAATAATAGAAAGGGTTTCCCAGCATGCCCACATGGCACCTGTTTCTTTAAAGGTGGATCAGCTACATGGCTGTATCTCCTAAGTCACTGCTGGATGCCTGATGGGATAATGTCAGACTAGCTGGCAGCTGGCAAGCCCTGCCCTGTGATTAGTGCCACATCTGTGTGACTATGATATGTTTTATAGGACAAAAAGCAAAATAATAAGGAGTAGATTAAAGAGAAAGAGGCTCCAAGATCTCAGGCAGAAAACTCATTCTCCTTCTTACACTCTCTTCCAAACAGAATGTTTTATTTTTTCAAACCAAGTCATTAGCTTTTATAAGTATGGCTGTAACCAATATTTTTTAATTTTTTCTTTTTTTAATCTGCATCTAAATCTGTACATGCACTTGAATTTGCTTCTTGTTGAAACTAAACTTCTTGATCAGTCCACCTTGAAATCTCCAGCAAGACTCAAGGCCAAGGGTGGCTTTCCTAAATGTATTAATGCTTGTTATCTTGCAGGAACCAATGGTGAGTGGTTTAGGAGGGAAGCTAGTGGGATATCATCTGCTATTGCTCAGATGGAGCTCATTACATGAGCTTTCTTCTGCTCCCTTCTCCTGCCAAGCACGTATCTGAACCCTGCAGTGTGCTAGATGCTCCCACCCCCCAGAACCAGCACAGTGGGGGTATCCTAGCTGTTGGTCTCCAGCCTCAGCTGAAAGATATGAATGCCAGCTCTTTCTCTCCTAGGTTTGCTAATTCATCAACTCATTGCATAAAATCTTAGATCACAAAACATCCTTTCTGGAAAAAGAATTGAACCATTCTGAACTCAGTGTATTATTAGGCTAAAAACATCAATTTAGCACTGATGCTAGTACCTATTTCAAGAATTCCTCATGTGTTGTTAGGGTACTGGAACCATATCCACAGACATTGAAATATTTACAGTCATGGTTAAAACTTGGTACGTTGTAGGGGGTACAGTATTATCAAGTAGGAGGTTATCTGTTTCAGGAGTGCTGGATTTCAAGCAGCCCTCTTAGTTTATTTTGTTTTTTTTACAGTGTACTTTTGAGATTGGAAACGGATCAAAAAACGCAAATTTGTGTGCTGCTTGCAAGTTTCCCTTATGCTGACAGGGAAAGCAACATTTCAGCGATGGCTGTCAGACACACCGTGCTGTACAGCTTCTGTTTTGCTGCCTGTTTTCTACTTAGGTTCTGGCTCTTAGCTGCTGAGATGGACTATGTACACTGTGAACGCAGCTGGCAGCTTTTGCCTATTCCTGTTGCGCATGTTATTCAGTGTTCTTTTAAGAATTTGGTGTCCAGGAAGAAAGCAACAGTGAATGTGATGGCATTTCAGTGATGATTAACATCACTCATTTGATTGTGGACGCTATCTCCCGGCATACCTCAGGAGTGGAAATAAACAACACTTAAACAGAGAAATATCAGCCCAGCTGTATGTTTGTGATGTAGAACTACCAAATTGCTTTATTCTTAATTGCCTTCTTGAATTCTGTGATGGATTGATGAGGCTGCCAGCTTGTGCAAGTTACTTTAGTGGCACTTCAGCAAACATATCTAGGCAGATTAAGCCTGTACAGATCTGTCCCTCTGCCGACAATTATATAATTGATTTATCCATTAACTCAAGCAGTTATAAAACATGAATAGCAGTAAGTGCATACTAAGCTCTACACTGGGAGAGAAACAATTTAACAGTTTGTCTTTTATGGCTGTCTAGTGCTTATTTCTGTGATATTTCTCCTAATGAGACTTATGAATCTTTCCTGTCTGCTTAATTCAGATTCTGAGATACTTCTTAGTATATTTATGCTTTGGTTAGAAGAATCTTTTATTTCAGACAATTAATTTCCTAAAGGCAATTACCTGCTTCTTTATAGCATCTAAGAAAAAAGAGACAGCAGTTATACCTAATGTCAGTGATTTTGTTTGTAACTTTAAACTTTAGTATAAATATAGATGGAAGAGTTCTTTTTTGTTTATCTGGAAAAAGTGATACTATATAACTGAAAGTTTATAGAGGGCATTATGAAAAGGAAATCTGTATGGGATGGAAGGAGAGAAAATTCTTGACATTAAAATGTACCTAGCTAAGATTAGCTTCCCAAGAAATACTGAAAAGTAACTGTGAAGTAGTCTTACTGACTCTTTGCTTTTACACATTTACATTTCAGCGTTGGTGCATACATATGAATTCTGCCTGCCTGTTAGATTCCTGAGCTATGTCTGAAAGGAAACATCTGTGGCAGGGGCTCTCTTGCAGTTGGCTGTTGATGAATTCAGCTGGCAAACAACCTGATGTGTGAAGGGCTGGGATTACAGGCAAATGTATTCTGCAGGTGTACTAGTTTTGAGAGATGCACCTTATGCCCATGACTGAGCTTCTGCATACACCAAATAGCTGGTTTGAGGAATGCGATTCTGCTAAAATTTGCCAAAACTCTAAAAGCTATGTGTGTAAGGAGATCTATATAGAGCATTTGTGTTCTCTGATATGTTTCAGCAGTGCCAATGTAAGTTATGACAGAAAATATGAACTTCAGTTACTGAGCAAGATTCTGCCCTTAGTTTTCCCATTTAGAGCTGAATGGAAGAGGAAAGCCTTTGAGCAGGAATTGCTTCATATAAGAACTGATCAGAGCTTTCAGGAATGGGAGAAAGAAATGAAGAAGATGCAATAGAAAGGCCTCTAGGTAAAACTGTTTTACACTGTTACACAGATGTTTACTCTGATTTAAGGTTTTATTAATGAAAACAAGCAGATTCATCAAATGGGAAGCCTGTGCTCTTTTCTCAAAAATTGAACTTTCTCTCTCAATAAGAGAGAGGAAGCTTAGTAGTTCTTTTTCAGATTTATAGCAGGGATTTCAACTCAGGTCTTCTATGTAGTGTTTTGGGAGGTTCTGGACACAGGCTATCTAGAGAGTAGCAGCTTTACCTGTACAGCTCTGTGGGAAGGCCTATTTACCACTGTTTATTCTTTCATCCTATGGCTTTATAGAAAGTTCTGGGTCAGCTGGAAACGATTTTTTTTTTTTTTTTTCTGGTAAATATAAAAGAATTGTCTTTTCATTAAAGCTGGATCAATGTGTGGTAAAAGGCACATAAGATTTACCTGACTCTAGACTCTAGAGCTTTAAGGTTCTATATAATGAGGGGAATCAGATAATGGCAGCTGTTACAAGGTTAAGATTCCTTTTGTGCTAGATGCTTTGCAGGACTGTAGTAAGCATGATTCTCTGTCATTTCTGGCTTTTCTTCTAATAGTCCTCATCTTATTTTGATAAATGGAAAATGCCAGTACAGCTGGCACATAAGTGAAAGCAAAACAAATGCAAAAAGGTGTTCATTGCACATATAAATGGTACGTGACAAAGACATCTGTTCTTCTGAAAAGCCAATCTAAAGCTTTTGCCCCTTACTTTTGGGGGAAAGCCTTTTGATCTTCATGTCTATCATTGTAATTGAATTTTAATTTGCCTATGACACCCATCTTCATTATGGAAAATACTGGCAGGACTGCGTTATTATTCTAGGCCTTTAAATTCCATTTTTAAAATGTCTTCAATGATTATACTTGACTGTTTTCAGAAAGCCTCTTATCACAATGAGACACTGTTTAAAAGCTCTTTAAATATTGGCTCCATATCTGCAAAGATAATCTTAAAACCTTCAACAATGCAACATGCAACCTTATCTGGGAGTTGATGAAGTCCCAACACTTTGGAAATTTCAACAATTCTGTCTGGATATTGGAGGTTTACTTTTTGCAGGCTGAAAATTCATGCAGGTGGCAGTTTGGCTGTGGGAGTTGAAAGTATAGAAGATGTGGTGCTCTTGATTTGGTGTATTGTAGTGCTCATGTAATTGATAGGATTGGTGCTCTCTCTGTGTGACTGTGTTGTGCATATGTTAAACTGTATAATTCTTACTGTTGACTGGATCAATACAATTAGATGGTAATAATAGAGTTGTATTATTTAATAGAACTTGAATAACATTTGGGGCCTTAAGTTAGCCATTTGTCTTCCCATTTTGGGAAAAGAATACAAAAGCTTAATGATGTTGAACTTGCTGATTCTGAGTCCTAAGAGAATCCATGCTCAGATGCTTGACGTCTTCCATGCAATGTTCATCAAAATAGGCAGTCTCACAAAAGTAGTACAATAAGGCAGCAGTAATCAGTTCAAAATGCTGAGGGATTGCACTTTGACCTCCAATTATCTCTTTCTTCACTGACTCCTGCAATATGAGAGCTGGAATAGGTCCTGGGTGTCTTTTTCTACAAGCCCTGTAGGTTCATGCCCCTCTGCTCTACTGAGTATTTGATTACACCACTCTGAGAGGGACTATTCCAGCAGGAGGTCCGAGGGAGTACTTGCCTGCAGTAGCCTGCTGGCTCTGCCTGGGGCACTTTGCAGGCAGCTCACCGGGAGCTGGATGATGTGAGCTCAGGTCCCTATAGGCAGAGATTGCCCTCTTTAATTCTGCTTTCCTTGCAACTTGCATGAATGTTTCAACCAGTGGGCTTTGGGGATAGGAAAATAGCAGACATGTCAGTGGTACTGTCTGCATGTTAGTGTGCCTTGCATGTACTTCCACTGGTAGTTTTGGTTGTGCTGGGGTATAGTCAGCAATAAATGGCAGCTCAGGCTCATCTGGAATCAGATTCCTGTAGTAGCATCTTGTTAGTATAGTATCCACAGCTCTTCATGGGTGGTTGCCTGCATGGGTATCCATTTTGAAAGTGTTTAATTTCCACCAATTCTGTTTTGAAATTATTTTCAGTGCTTATTTCCATCAGAATATACACTACGTCTTGTTACTTGCATTTCTGACAGAGTTGAGCATCTTCTGTTTGGAGTGTAATGTATCAAGAAAGTGATTTTATTCCGTCTTTATAATAAAATGAATTTACATATGAATATGAATGAAGTTATATGTAAAGAACCATATATACACATTTATATATAAATTACATGCAGTGTGAAAAATGACTGAACATAGGCAGAGAAAGTGTGGTGTTTTTTTTTTTTTTTCAGAGAAAAATTGTGCTTTCTGAAAATTTGTATCTGACTGAAATGATTCTTCTGAAGTCTTCAGTGTTCCTTCAGTAAACAATGGCATGCTTACAGAATGACATTTTTGTTATTGTTACTAAAATAAGCATAGGCAGTATAAACTTTCCACACATCGAGAAGCCTTAAGGTCTTCACCGATATCTATTTTCTCTTCAACAGGATTTTGTGATCGTTAAAAAAAAAACTGGTGACCTACTGTGAATTGGCATTTTTTTAGGAAAAAGAAAATTTGTTTCATTCTGAAGGCATTTAACAAAAATGGGAACACTCTAAACCATATTTTTTATCCTCCTAATGATATTTGCATGATTCGGTACAGTTTATTTATCCCTCTGCACTCTATGCCTCAGTTTACAACTCTAAATGTATGATTATTTATATACACAGTCTTCTAGTTAAAAATGTTTGAAATATACTTGACCTTTTTAAAAATGTGAGCTAGTAAATGGAGGAACTTGCTTGGTTTTCTGGTTCCTGGACACTTAGAATATGCTTTAGTGCTATTTCTGTACTCTGCCTCATGAAGTCTGGAAGTGATCTTAAAATGAAAGTTGGAATGCTAACACATGGAAAAAATAATACTGCAGCACTCCAATAAAATTAAAAATTTTATGACCAAAAAAAAAAAAAAAAAAAAAAAAAAAACAAGCCCAAAGTTATCTGTATTATCTGCAAAGAAACATTTTAAAGAATTTTTAAATATAAGTGTACAGACACAAAAAAAAAGTGGGGATGTGACTTCTGCAACTGTGAGGAATACAAAATTGATGAGTGGGAGTCATTATAAAAAATAGGACAGCACCATATTAACTGATATGTTAAATTTTAAATATTGAATTAAACCTCTTTAAAACATTCTGTGCAGTGGTATGTCAAGTAACGAAGTTGCAATCCAAATTTTTTCATCTGTATCTCTAAATATCTAAATGTGTGGGTTTAACTTTCTTCTCCTTTTTTTAAACTGGCGTGACCTGAAGGTATCTTGCAGTGGAAATAAAAATATTGAAAAAAATGAAAGACTTCAGAGTAAAAAGTAAATCCTTAGAGACTGAAGTAATAGCATTAGTGAACAAACTAAAATAAAAAAAGCAGGTCCAATTTAGATATGCAGCCTGGTGAAGTCCATTTACATTATAAAATATTTGTCAGAAGTACATATTTTTTTAAACAGGGAAGAAAAAAACACTGGAAAAAACAAAAAAGACTAATTTTTTTGGGTCATGCCAGAATATAGTTAGGAAAAAGAAAATGATAACTCTGGTTCAGTGCCAGCGCCTGAACTAGCATCTCTTCTACTTTTTGCAGTAAAGCTGCCATTTCTTCAGCTTTTATGTGGAGGAACAGTCCTGTCAGGTGACCAATTTACTATGCTGTGTTTGTGTTCCCTGGAGAAGACATGTGGCTTTGGTACCTCTGAAGGGTTAGATGCTCTAGGCCAGGCTCTGGTGACACGTTTTATGGTATTCCAAGCTGCAATGTCAAGGCAGCTAGGTTGCACTCCGAGAAAGATGATGATGAGAAGATCATCAAAATAATACAAAACTCTCGCAGCTCACTCAAAACTTTTCTTTGGTGTGGGCTGACTTTCTGCATGTACTTTCTGTAGCTACATGTTGACCTTGAGAGTTGATGTACTGAGAATGTTGGGCAAATACATGTTTGTTTATTTCTTTCTTGTTTCTTCATGTTTATTTCTTTAACATACCTTATTGTCCTTGTATCTTCCATGTTTTCTTAGATATTTAACTCCTTCCCTCCTTACTAGTACAACCTAAAAAAGCCCCTTACTAGTTCTGTAGGTTCTTTGATGCAAGCTTGCAAAAACAGCCTCTTCCAGAAGGAAGAGATCATAGAATGGTTTGGGTTGGAAAGGACCTTAAAGATTATTTAATCCCTGCTACCATGCCACAGCTAGGGACACCTTCCACCAGACCAGGCAGTCCAGAGCCCCATCCAACCTGGTACCTTGAACACCTCCAGGAATGGGGCATCTACAGCTTCTTTGGGCAACCTCTTCTGGTACCTCACCACACGCATAATGAAGAATTTCTTTGTTATCTAATCTAAACTTGCCTTTTTTTTTTTTTTTTTTTTTTTTTTTTTTTTTTTTTTTTTTTTTTTTTTTTTTTTTTTTTTTTAAATAATTTTAAAACTGTTACTTCTTGTCTTGTCCTATCTATATACTCTCAGAAAAAGTGTCTCAACCCACCTTTCCAGAGACACTGTTTAAGTATTGGAAGACTGCAATGAGGGAATCAGCTTCCTTGCTCTGCTTCTTTTAACGTAGCCTAGGTTACATCTGACTTTCTGGACTGCAAGTGCATGTTGTCAGCTCATGTCAAGCTTTTTTTCTCCCCCATTTTCCCACAAGTCCTTCTTCATGGTGTTGTTAAATTCGTGTTTATGAAGTACAAACAGTACAGTGGAAAAAAAAAAAATAGTATCCTTTCTTGCAAACTAGAATTTTCAGTGCTATGTTATGAATTCTGCTAGGTTCCGAGTATACCTGTGCTTGCAAATGTTGTATATCCTGCTAATGCTAACTACAGGAACTGAGAACTTCAGGGATTAATGTCTGTTTAATATTTCTTACATTCAGCTAAGTTGGCCTGAGTAGTTGAGAGACCATGACATGCCAAAAACCAGACCTGCTAGCACTACATAGAAAACATAAGATATATGTTCAACTGAAAGATGAAATAGTATGTAACAGAATCAAAGAGTGGCTTAGGTTGGAGGGGACCTTAAAGATTATCTGTTTTTAATCCCCTGCTGCGGGCAGGGTTGCCAACCACTGAAATCTCCTTTCTTCATCAACAAGTAATATGTTCTGCTACCCTTCAGTGATTCCTGGACAATATTCATTTTGTCTTGATTATGTGACTGAGTGAATGAGAAGTCTTAAGGTCTCCTTTTGTTTTCAGAACCTCTTGCACTTGTGTTATCAGCACTGAACACACCTGAACAAAGGCGAGGTGAGATGTTTAATAGACAAAACTTTCCAGGAATGCAATGGCCCTAGTGTTGCTCTTTGTCTTTCGTGTGACATTACTGGCAAAGATAGAGAGATGATGATGATTAATGCCTCAATCCCTAAGCCCTCTCTTCCCCTGAAGTCCCTTCTTGTCTTTGGCTGAGGATGCTTTAGCACAGTGGAGAGAGAAGGAGTGAGATAAGAAACAGTAACTTCATCTCCATGAAATATTTTCCTTTTCTGACCTGCAGGTCTGAGTAGCTGCAGCTTCGCACCTGGTTAACCCGACTCTCAAGAACTACTGCACAAACTGGGACTCTCTGAGCTGGTGGTTATTTCTTTTCTCTTCTAGGTGCTTTTCAGTTCATCACAGGAGACCTCCCAGTTCATTACTATAAACTATTATAAGAAGCCATTTGGTTTTGCTTGTTTGATGAGAAGGGTGGCTGGTTATTTGTCTATCATTTCATTATTTTTTTTTAATTCTTTTTACATAATAGGAGGATCTCTGGCATTGGAAAAAACAAGCTATAAGTGATGCATGTGAGTGACGGCTAGGTGTGAAATATATTGATAAAAATTAATGTATCCAGGGAAGTTAGTTGTGGAAGGATTTTCTGGAGAGACTTGGGAGCTTTCCTTCTCAGGCTGAAGAAGAAGCATAAAAACGAGCAAGATGAACAAATTGATTATGCTCAGAATTTTCTTTAGAAAATGCTTTTTACTATCCACATAAATAACAATCTCTATTTTTTATTTTTTTAAATTGTAAACCTGATTCATTTAGCTCTGTCTTCTGTTTTGAGGCTGCCTTTTCCATCTCAGACACTGAAATATGAACAGCTAGTTCATATGACATTCATCAATTCTTCAGCAGTTAAGTTGGAATGGGTATGTCTCTTCACACTGTCATTATTCAGCAGTATGTCACCATGGAGAGTCCTTTTTACCTCAGGTGAAAGAACGAAATACAGTGAAAAGCTACCTATTAGTCTGTCATCATCCATAACTTCTGATGCTTATTACTCTCTCATACGCTTTATTCAGACCTGTAAAATGTAAGTGTTGTTCTGATTTTTGTGGTAATGTTAGTTCATTTAACAAAGTTCATACCCGCAGCTCCTATTGCTTTTTCAAAGTTGTTTCACTTTCAAAAACTGTGATGGCCTCATGCCTTCACCTTAGCCCTATTAACACTGAAGAAAGAAATAGACTTTAAATTTCTCGGAATGCTGTAGCAAGCATATGGAAGTGTACAGAAGAGAAGAAAGAGCTGTTAATAAGTGACTGTTCTGTTCAGCTCACATCATGGGTATGATCAGACTTTTCCTGTGTGGGAAACTACTTCACCCAAAGCTGTGTAAGGAAGTGATATGGGGAGTGGAAACGTTCCTAAGCTAGGGAAAGAAAATAAAAATATTTGTTAACATAATGGCACAGTCAAGCTTTGAAGACTCAAATGAAGTCTCCTAAATTGTAGGAATGGAGAAACAAATAGTATTACCTATCCATTACTTATTTCAAAACTGAACGGTGTAGAACTTAATTACTTCTAAGATATGCAAAACTCTCATCTTTAGCTTTTTGATATATAGTTGTTATTATTGGTCACTGTAATTACTGTAAATGGCATAAGAGTCCCACCTAAATGATGTTTAATTTAAGACCTGTGTCATGCAAATAACAGCCCATGAAACCTGAAGGTTGATTAACAGCAATAACTTGATCATAGAATCACTCAGGTTGGAAAAGACCTTAAAGATCGAGTCCAACCACACCCTAACCATACTACCCTAAATAACAACCCTCCGCTAAATCACGTCTCTGACCACCACATCCAAACAGTTTTTAAACACATCCAGGGATGGTGACTCAACCACCTCCCTGGGAAGCCTATTCCAGTGCTTAAAAACCCTTTCTATAAAGAAGTTTTTCCTGAACCTAAACTTACCCTGGTGCAACTTGAAGCCATTTCCCCTCGTCCTGTCACCAGTAAGAAGAGACCAACCCCGCTCTCACTGTGAGCACCTTGATGTTTATACTTCATAGTGAACAACACTGGACAGCAAGAAGTGGGGAACACAAACAGAAATCAAATATCACGGTGATGAGAGATATTGTTCTTTGTATTGTTCCTTGATATTTTCACAGTTTATAATTAAAAAATGATGATATGGTCCTACGTATTTAACTTCACTTCAAAGATAAAATGGTGGAGGGTGATTTAAGAATTGAAGGACACGGGAAAGGGAATTTATTTTCACGGAATCTACATATTTTGCTTTTGGTTTCTATTCTGTTACTCAACAGTATATTGAAAGATTATTAAACAACTAGTTAGTCATTACAAATAAAGACAGAAGCCTTGTTCTCAATGGATCTTATTATGCAGCAGATAGCTAGAAGAAAAAAATAGAACACCTGAAAGTGAAATCAAAAACATAAAGTAGCCTGGCATATGACAGCTTAGCTCTATTAACAGTTTTGTTGGGCTCTACAAGGTATTCTGTTTTTCGTAATGATGACAAAAAGAAAAAACTAATACAAGTTTATATCCTTTCTGGAATTGCTAACTTGCTTTTCTACTCTCAAAAATGTAAACTTAAGCCCTTGAATCTCTATAAAATCTTGAAACAATCAATCATGGAAACAGCATCTAATTGCAGAAAGCATGATTTCAAAATCTCCCTCCTCTCATTTTTCCTTTTTCCCCCTTTCCTTTTTCCTTCCTAATTTGTCATTGATATAGAATTACTATTTCTGACACATTTCTTTTCTGATTCCTTAGTAATTACACTATCTGATTTCTATCTGAAATCAGTAGCCATCCCAATAGTCATCAACCTCCCACCGCCCCTCCCCCCAAAAAAGAAAGAAAAAAAAATTAGGAGTTAAAACACATATATTTCTTCCTATATAGTTACTTAATGCCTGTGAAATATTGCAATACATGTGAATTATATTCAAGTAGTAACTAACCTCTCACTCTGCTACAATTCATAGAGGTGTGGCTGGCACAGTTTCAAACTGTGTTTGAAACTATACTGCTTATCTACAATGTGAGGCCTCATTCTTCAGGATGTTTTGCTTATGGCCAACAGCCATGGAAGTAATCTATATCTTGAAAAAATTTGTTCACAACTGTCTGCTTTCTTAATATAAATTTAAAGGCAGGGAATTTTTTTTTTAATTGTTTTATTGTAATTTAGAAAAACATGAACACTATTTTTTTAGATGCCCTACATTAAATTTTGCACAACCACTATGTAATGCTAAAACTTCCCTCTGTTGAAGAGTGAGATACCTGGATCTGGAAACACCTTCACACCAAAGCGCTTGTTTACTGACTCAGTACAATAACACATCAGCTTTCAGAATGCCTTCCAGGTAGCACATTCAAAAGGCTTTGATTGAACGTAAGCTTCAAAAACTAATATGAATGGCTTCAAGTTTGAATTTAGGTAATTTTTGGTGAGCAGTCTGTATGAATCAGCTATATTCCTGAGTGAACTGAAACGCAATCTCTTTTGGATTCCATCCCAGCGAGAACTATTCAGCCATCCACTTAATTGCTAGTGCATTTTCATTTATGTACCTCTATTGATTTTAATCTCAAATGATTTATACAACACCACAAACAGCTAACAAGCCAAGCCAGTGACATTTTACTGGAGATTAAAATACTTTTTTAATAAACTTTTATAAAAACTTTTTTTATTTTATAAACAGAAATTAACAAATTAAGAAGCTTCTGAGCAAGTTGTACTTATCTTATTTAGATCTTTGTTCCAGGATGAAATAAGTCCTAGACAGTGCTTCTCCTTAGAAAAGGGTTTATTTGTCCCTGAGATCTCCATGTAATAGAACTAAGAGTGAGTATGCACTTAGGAAGTTGTAGCTGCTACTTCCTCAACTCTATTTTCTGAATGTACAAGAGCAGGGCTAGATCACAGCTCAAGTGTGTCTGCAGCATTCTTCAAACTGGTACCTAAAACAGCTTAAAACTGATGTATGCAGTGGTTCTTACAGTTGAATATTAACACAATCAACACTGAATGGTTTCTCATGCTTCTGCAATCAACAGTTTATCAATACAAAGACAAATTGTCTGCCCTAGAGGTGTCTAAGCAGTCTATTAACACAATACTTTGTGTTATGTGACTTTAGTTTAAATACTATGTAATCTAAAAAAAAAGTGCAAATGAGAGAATTGTCCTCATTAAATGGACCCAATCTTATTCTAATTTTTCACTTCAAGTCACAATTACTGTGCATAATTCACACCTTTTTATTTCCCTTGTTATATTCTATTAAAATGGAACTGACACTTTGTGAGGACTGCCCAAGACATGGAACTAGGCTATTGTTATTTAAGTTTTTCTGTTGTCCTTTGCTGTGAGCAATAATAGCATCACAGACGGGAGATACTGAAAGTAAAATAAGGTATAAATTTTAGAGAATTACCTGAAGAGAGTATCTGGATATTCATTTCTGCAGTTACGACACATCTCATCAGGCTGCTCATGCTGGGCAGTGGGAAAGGGAAATAGAGGATTCAGGTGGGATACTTTCTCTTTATGTATAATTTAAGCTAGAGGTTTGTGGCTCATGTTCTTGTGTTTTAACTTCAACAGCATTGGCTACTTTAAACAAAAATGAGATTTGGGTTGAATAGGAGATAACTTGCACTCTAGTGATAAAATTTATTTTATATAGCTCATAACTGTAACTTAGCTTATTTATGTAATAATGATTAGAATCTTAAATATAACATAAATTGTTAAATCTAGAAGTCTACGAGCTAAAATTTTTAGGGGAAAAATGCATCAACATCACTTTTATCTACAGCTGCTCTTTAATTTTGAAGCCCAGAGTTTTGGAGATGGCAAAGGTTAAGCTTTGGTTAGCTTTAGACTGAATTAGCTCCCGTAAAATGTAAATTTCTCCACTGTGCAGTCAGAGTTCAGAAAATAAATAAGAGATTTTGATTTGAATAAGAAAATAAAGCTGAGTAGGGCAATCAATAGTTTATACAGAAGCAAGATTGTGCTGTTTCTCCAATGAAATGTGGAAAAGTGAGAACATTTTTCTAGCAATGTTGAAAAAATATGTGAAGTAATGTAAATATTTCAGGACTGTTGAAAATACTGGAACAATTTACAAATCAAACTGAAAATACTATAAAATCATCAAAATTGGAAAAGACCTCAAAGATCATCTATTCTAGTCAACCACCTACCATGAATATTTTCCCACTAAACCAAGTCCTTCAGTACAACATCTAAATGTTTCTTGAACACCTCCAGGGACAGTGACTCCACCATCTCCCTAGGCAGCCCGTTCCAGCACCTTTCCTAATATCCAATTTGAACCTCCCTTGGAGCAACTTGAGGCCATTTCCTCTAGTCCTATTGCTACTTACATTGGAAAAGAGGTCGACCCCTGCCTTGACACAACCTCCCTTCAGGTACTTGTAGAGAGTAATAAGATCTCCCTTGAACTTCCTATTCTCCAGACTTAACAATTCCATTTCCTGCAGCTGCTTCTCATAATACTTGTGCTCTAGACCCCTCATCAGCTTTGTTGCCCTTTTAGATCTACTGCTTAATTATGACACCTCAAAATTGTATAAAACATCAAAAATCATATAGAATCTGTGGTCAAAGTAGAAATGTTTAATAGTAAAGACAGAACAAAAGTTAGAAAAATATGAAACATACAGTCTCTCAGTCCCTCATCTGCATTGTAAGTTGAATTATATAAATTGAAATTACCTCTAACACTATAAGATCAGTGAAGGTCATATTATGAGGTAGCTATATTAAACTGAAAATCATTATCACAGATCCTTGTCCAAATGTACATACTGTTCACTGTGAAAATCAAATATGAGGTTAAAATGTATTATTTAAAAAAATGTATTACGTTCTTAGACTCGAAAAAAATATGTTGTTTTTTTTTTCTTCTTCTTTGGTGTAAAAGGATCACCTTCAACAGATTTACATGTGACTGACTTTTAGAGAAGAGATTTTCTTTAGAAAAATGAAGGAAACTTATAAATTTTCTAACAAACAGAAATGAAGGCATTGCAGAATCAGATCATAATATAGTCCCATATGAAGCTGAATTTTAGTTCACTTGTTTAACATTGCCCTTTGTACTTTTGGCTTCTCCAGTAATTTCTTTTGCTTTAATATATACTATACATAGTACTTCTACAATGATAAATGTCATACTGAAAGTAGTCAAAATAATTCAAGTGATAGAATTGTAGAAATTACTCTCACTTACAGAAGATGACTTTTAGTGCCAGCAACTGAATACAGCCAGTTCTCACGTCCCAGCTAAGGGCACTGTAGCTGAAAGAATAGCACCTTCCTAACCTAAATTAGAACCTTCTAATTTAATAAACTGAAATTTTGCGATCCTTCCTCGTGTGCTTTCCAGATCTGTTTTGAATATATATTTTTAAATTTTCTTAACTTAGCTGTTGATCTAAGCTCCCTTTTATCCTCTGAAAATTAACAGATTACCCATTGCATGGTATGTGTCACTACATACCTCTCAGGCTTGATTGAGAAGAATGCACATTGCTAGTCTTTCATAAGATTTCAAAATGCTTCTCTAAATAGGATAAATTTGATCCAAATATATAAATTAACACTGTAACACTATAAATTAACACTTGAACTGAGTTAAATGATAGCTGTTAACATAACTTACTCCATTGTTGGTACTTCTTAAATTGTGGAATAAATTTTCAAGGAAATAGAAGAACAAAGATAATGTCTCTTGCTACCTACATGAAAATGAAATTCTACATTGAATAAAGTATGAAAGCAGTGTTGCTGTTTTCTCAAGCATTCAGGGGCTCAATGAAACCAAACTCAATGGCTTAATGAAACCAGTAAGGCTTTGTGTGAACTTTTGAGCACATAACTTGTCTGAACACTGTTGAAATCCCTATACTATCAGCTTGACCTCATTATTTTGGAGAGCGCTGAGATTTTTCAGTAGTTGTTGATGCTTTATAACATTAACACTAACATATTTGGATGAGAAACAGCTTGTGAAATACTTATTTTTATTTGCCTGCTGGCGTGTTGCCACTTAAAATTGCACTGTATAGCTAATTATACCCTAAACAGCAATACTAATTTAAAGATGAACAGCTTAAAAGATGTCTGCATGCCATCTTTTAACATTTCACCTATCCTGTTAATCAAAGAACAACAGAGCTGGAGTTTGAGTATTGTAACACTGCTATTTTTAGATCATGCTCAGCTCTGGCATCTTGTGTATGTACTGTTTCTACAACATGTAGTATAGTGAGCTCCTGGGTCATGTTTAGCATTCAAGTTTAATACAAATAAATACACACAGACTGTCTGCACTGCTATTGTTAAAACCATATTTCTTTAACAAGTTATAAGAAATTCTTCCAAAGGCTCATAGAAAAATCCCAGTTCAAGAATCTTTATCTGTGTATTTACATCCCACTAGTTGCCGTGGTAGTGGAGTGCTTTAATAAGTTGTGTGCACAGTGAAAGGAGAAGATGCTCATTAGTGTCTAATGTATTGTTCAAGGTTACACACAGGATATAGAAGTTTAATGAGAACTTAATGGGACTTCTACTAGTACTGATTAAGCGTATCTATCATTTTGAGGATGTGGCCAAAACTGCTTAACACTGTAAAGTTAAGGAAAAATGAATGCCCAGTATGTCACTACCTTACACCATTAATCACATTCATTAGTTGCACTCCAGTGACAAGATTCTAGCCCATTACAAGTGAAGTAGTGGGAACACCACTGCCACTGGCCTGCTGATTTAAATAGTAATTAATCACATTAACTACAATGACTGTTTTTGTTCTTTTTGTCATACACAGCTTGTAGATTAAGCTAACTGTGACAAAAGTAAGTGTCTAGCACTTTACTGTAAATTTATCATTCACAGTCCCTTGCTGAAACCCAAGTTACTCATCAGGAGAGCCAAAGCTTTTGAGATGGCAGCTGGGGAAGAAGCTATTCATTGCTGGTCTGTTTTAGAAGCTTATCCCAGGCAGGACTTCTCCGTCTATAGGAGGCAGTGAGCTACAACACCAACAGTGGAGATTCATTAAATCCTGATTTTCTGAGTCTCTTTAATTTCTAACCTTTATCTCCTGATTTGAGGGCACCAAGGAAGGCGTAGACAATTACCACCACTTTTATGATAGACTTTAAAAAGGAAGGAATGGTATTCTTGATCTGTTTTGGGTCAAGTAGATCCTGTCCATTGTCTTGTTAACATTTTTCATTGTCACAAGGCATACTGTCTGTAGTCATAAAAAAGATTCATTAATGTTTGAAAGGTTGTGGTGGAAGAATAAAGTTCAGATGACCAAACACAGAAGAATTATATCTTCTTTAATTCAGCAGCAAAACAGACAATATCTGGCAGCTGCCTTTGCAAGTCAGCACATATAAAGATCAGATTACTTTCCTGTGTTATTTTACATTTAAGGGGAAAATATTTTTGTATGTTTACGAAGGCACTGATGTGCTTCTGTTCCTCAAATTGAGGTTATTTTGGAGGATGCTGAGTTCCTCAGGGTAACCTAGAAATGTCCCCAGGTATAAAAATAGCAAGTGTCCCCAGGGTGCCCTACATCCTGCAGTTTCCCCAGGAATATTTCTACTACACTAGGAGTTGCAAAGTGCTTCCTCTGGTGGAAGATGAGCTGCTGACACGTGAATGCCCTTCAGAAAACGTCTCCTGGAGGACACCTGGCTTGGCTCTGCTCCTTTCTGTCCTGTGTTAAGGTTTTGATCTTTGATGATAACTATCCCAAGGTCTTTTTGCATTAGCTTTTCTAACTTGGAAAAAAAAAATAAAAATCACTTAAGAGGATAATAGGTAGAGAAAAAACCCTTAAATGTGCACATCTCTCATATGAACGTAAAAAAAGCATTCAGATGTTACCTAATGAGGTTAATAATATATATTAAACTAAATGATATGTACGATGACACTGTAAATACAGTTTAAGAAAACAAACAAAACCAAGGAAGAAACCCAGACACCTGTTCTTGATCAAAATGCACTTATCGGGCTGCTGTTGCTCTGATCTGTAATTTCTTCACAAGTTTTAGAGATATCTGTGTAGAAAGTTTTGTTTAAAGAGGGAAGAAAATTTAAATATAGAATTTGAAAGATGTTCAATGTTTGTAGCTTACTCATTCATAACTCATATTTGATTTTATTTTATTCATTAGTTAAAGGTTAGGGCATGATTCTTCCTGGCTTGGGACTTTTACTAACACCAATTAGTAAACTATGTAATTTTATATGATTAACATGAAACCTGGTTTGTCCATTAGAAGGCCTAGGAATCCTTGTGATTTTTAGATTAAGACACTTTAATTTATGATAGCCTGTAACCTACATAGAAGAATAAATGATGAGCTCATTATTTTAGATTTAATATTTCTTGTTATTTCCTTGCTGATTTCATATAATTTCAGTACACTGTTTGGAAAAGAGGCAAACCTGCCATTACAATCCCTTTAAGAGATATCTCTTGTTCACTAGAGTGAGAACAATACTGAATACACAGCCTTTGAGAAGTAGCACTGAAACTACATATCTTAAAAGCTGACCTACCTTGAAGGTCTTTATAGGTTGTTCATCTTAGTTCAAGCAGTTTAGTGTGATTATTTCTGAGGATCAGGGAGTGATGCACATACTTATGACTACCTAAATGCTTTCATTTTGAAGATGTTTTCACACAGAATCACAGATTTTTGAGTTAATACATCTCAAATGATAGCCATGTGAACATTTTTAGTTTGATTTTGATTCCATCTTGCCTGAAAACTGTATATTTTGAAGTTTGATCAAAATCCTTTGGGCATTTTCAGGGGTGAACTTGATAAAGCACTTAATACCTTATAATATGTATGTGAATACATGTGTACTTAATATTTCTCTATGGTTCTGCTTTTGGAAAAGTTCTGGAGTTACTGGAGTCTGGGAAGCTATACAAACTTAAACCTAGGGGAGAATCTGTGATTGAATAATTGTGTTTTAATGCTCGTATTTTGTGTCTTTTAACCAAGAGGAGTCCTTTACGTTTATTTTCGGGTCACCCATTATCTGTTGGGCTTTTGCTTCCTCCCCTCCCTCCTCCTCCCCCCCGTTCAATTTTGCATCTTCATAATTCTATCAAATATATTTAGATTTATTTTCTTTCCCCGTGCAGCTCTGGAGGATGTGCTCATTTTAGAGAGCTAACCAGGTGGCTGCATTAATGTTTCCTTACACAGAATCATAGAATGGTTTGGGTTGGAAGAGACCTTTAAGATCATCTAGTTTCAACCTCCCCTGCTATAGACAAGGACATCAGTTGCTTCAGGCTACCCTGATCACTTGGGCAAGCAGGATTTGAGCATGATGTGCTAGAGGAATGACACTTGTGATCTAACAACCTTTGCCTTCAGATCCAGTTCTACCTTCTTTATGATTCTATGATTCTCTATGATTCTATGATTCTCAGAAACCCTGGTAGGCTGTGTCTCATTTGCTAGAGCTCCAATCTTACGAGCACTTTGTAGAAGTAGATGTTACTGAGTGCTCTTTTCCCATCATTTTGAAGGATTAAAAAAACCTTAAGTTTTTTTCATTTTCGTTTGGGTGGTTTCAGTTTTCTCCCTTACTAGTGATCTCCATCTCACAGAATTTATGCTGTTTCTTTCAGCCTCTACATGCAGACATGAAATGGGATTCATTTGCCAGCAAAGCATGACTTCTTTTGTGAGCTAACTACCTGTCTCTGGGCTTGTTGACCTACTTCTTAAGCTTTTCAGTATATATACACATATAATGAGTTAATCTACAACAAGTCTAACTCTTCTTATTTAAAAGAGGTGTGGACACTTTCAGAAGTAATTTATCCTTGCTGCAGCAGTAGCCATCTGACTTCTGAAAAAATGGCAGCTAAATTTGTCATGCTTGAATGTACCCTTCCTTTTGATGCACAGTATGCTCACTGGTGCTCTGAGAAACACAAGGTTTGGATATAGCTGTCAGTGCCACTGTGCTTCAGGCTTTTAGCCTCAAGCTCTACTTCTCTGCTGAGATGCCCATAGCTATCTCTGTGGTTTCAAAGACCTAGGTGTCTTTCTTCTTCTTCTAGGGGAATATGCTGCTTCTCCAAGTGCCCTACCTATGAGCAAGGTTATTTGGACGTCAGCTGTGATTCTTCTACTAGTGGACTGTATATGAATGTTTTCTTATAACTCAGAATCAATCATGTTGTGACAGCAGGTCAAGAGAGGTGATTCTTCTCCTCTATTCTGCTTTTGTGAGACTCCACCTGGAGTACTGCATCCACTTCTGGGGCCCCCAACACAAGAAGGACGTGGAGCTGTTATAGTGGGTCCAGAGGGAGGCTGATCAGATCAGAAGGCTGGAGCACCTCCCCTACAGGGACAGGCAGAGGCTCTTCAGCCTGGAGAAGTCTCCTGGGGGAACTTACAGACGCCTTCCAGTATCTGAAGGGGCCTACAGGAAAGCTGGAGAGGGACTTTTTATAAGGGCACATAGCAACAGAACAAGGAGCAACGGTTTTAAAGTGGAAGAGGGTAGATTTAGACTAGATATTAGGAAGAAATTCTTTACTGTGAGGGTGATGAGACACTGGAACAGATTGCCCAGAGAAGCTGTGGATGCTCCGTCCTTGAATGTGTTTGAGGTTGGATGTGGCTTTGAGCAATCTGGTCTAGTGGGAGTTGTACCTTCCTATAGCAGGGGGGGTTGGAGCTAGACTAGATCTTGGAGGTCCCTTCCAACCCAAACTACTCTATGATTCTATGTTTAATGATATTGTCTCTGTCTTAGGAGATCAACTTAAAAAGGTATTTGGTGCTACAAACATTTCAATGGCAACTATTTTGAATACAGATGTGTGACTTTATTTGAATACAGATGTGTGACTATCAATGACATCGATGACGGAATCGAGTGCACCCTCAGCAAGTTTGCTGACAACAGCAAGCTGAGTGGTACGGTTGACATGTGGAAGGAAAGGATGCCATTCAGAGGGATCTCAAGAGGCTAGAAAGGTGGGCCCGGGTGAACCTGACGAGGTTCAACATGGCAAAGTGCAGAGTTTTGCACTTGGGCCGGAGGAATCCCAGGCATCCATATAGACTGGAAGGAGTGGTCCTTGAGAGCAGCCCT
>JAOWBP010000001.1:118022927-118053086 GCA_028571105.1 Tragopan temminckii | reverse complement strand
TCCCAGCCCCTGCTCCAGCAGCACCACCCAGAGCAGGGTGCCCAGGCCCACGGCCAGGCGGCTTCTGGAGAGCTCCAAGGAGGAGACCCCACAGTCTCTGGGCAGCCTGTGCCAGGGCTCCAGCACCGCACAGCACAGCACTGCTCCTGGTGTTCAGAGGGAGCCTCCTGGGCTGCAGTTTGTATCCACTGCCTCTTGTTCTGGCACTGGGCACCACTGAGAAGAGCCTGGCTCCATCCTCTTTGCATCCTCCCTTCAGGAATTTGAGCACTTTTGTAATGTTGTTGTCCCTAAGTCAAAAGTGTCTTTAACTACAGTGTCATTGGCCATCATGAATGTAAACCACGGTTGCAACATGTCTGTGCAATAATCAAGAGACACACGCAAATTAATATTCCTTTATCAATATCTCCTGAGAAAGGAAACCCCTTGCTATGCTCTAGCAAGCAGGTTCCTTGTGACTGCAGTGTTCAGGGGTCAAAGCCTTGCCCTCACCTGACATGATCTCAAAATAAAGAGTAATAGGCCTTACCTGCTACATTCACATCTGGCCTCTGCTGTAGAACTGCAAGCAGTTATTGACTTGACTTGACAACCCAGTGTTCATGCTTTACCCTTTAGTGCTAAGATACTGCTTGTGAATTTAATGCAGGAGGTGAGTCTGCTTTTAGAATCAGAAACACAGAGAAAAATACAGCTGCAGCATGAAAACCCAGAAAATCAAGGAGGTAGTGACAGGAGGCCAGGTGGGCATTAAGCCAGCTTTGGGAAATGTCAGTAGTCCATAAAAGCGAGGAAGAAACCTTGGGCCAATGAACTCTCATAAATTAACTTTTGGCACTCCTTTCTCTCTTGGGACTTTAGACACTGAATCTTATGCAAAATACAGAGAGAAGCTTCAGTTCATAAGTCTCTTCATCAAAAAAATAAATAAAGGTGAACTGAGGAAAAGGCCACCTGGAGTGCATAAAAGGGAAGAGGTAATGACTGATCATCAAAGTAAATCATGAGTCTTGGGTCTACAAACCTAGTCAGAGCCTAGAGGCTTGGAGATTTTGGCACTGATTCTAGAGACTGAAGAACTTCTCATTCATATGCACTCTTGTTTTTGTCAGTGAACATAAAATACATCGATTAGCAAGCACTTTCAGAGTTCTCCTCTCCTTCCTGTTAAGGAACAAAGCAAATTAAAAGTCAAATTAGGCCTCATGGATTGTGTATTAATAAATCAATTCTCACCTATTACACATGAAACAGAGACAGCATTCAGATTGTTTGCTAATGTGTTACTAATATGAGACAGCCCTTGAAATGGAACATCTTATTTAAAAGTCACCTAAAAGCCATTTAGAGAAAATTTCAGTTGGATAAAAATGCTGATGAAGTGTGTATAAATATTTACATGTTTGCTAAGAAGACAAATCTCAGCACTAATTTCAGCACTGTGTTAATACCTAAAAGGGATGGACAGTTTTATGGTTATTCTGAACTTTACAATGAGTGAACATATGGTAAGAGTCATTGAGCTCCAGATCCCCCACTGTCCTTGGAGAGCAGTATATATAAAGATAAGATCTACGATCCTGTGAAACACGCTGCACTGACAGAATGTATCACTGGCAAATTACTATCCATAATCCAAAACAAAATGCCCTCCCAAATTATTGTAGTGGTAGTAATGGTGATGGGAGGATGGTCAGACTAGATGATCTTGTAGGTCCTTTCCAACCTTGTGATTCTATGATTTTGTGATTTCAAGAATGCTGTCTGTAAGAAGGGAAGAATTACAAACCAAAATGTATAGGCTGTCTTAAACTCTCTACCAAGAGAGAATGAAATATACATGTGACCATGAAGACTTCTAAGTCTGGGTTGAGTCTTGAGTCAAATTCCTTATCCAGCCAACAGAAAGGTAGAAACATGGCCAGGCTGCAAGTCAACTCATCCTAACCAAGGTGTCAAACGCAGGTCAGACAAACCATGTCTGTAAATGCATCCACTAACTAGACACTTGAAATGACCAGCTTAGTTGTAAATAGCAGATGCTGGAAAATTTGGGAAGGTTGTAGCTCAGGCATCTCTGTAGATGAATTCTCATTTTTCAGACTATTACATTACAGCAATTCTTGTTGCACTAGGCATTTTTAATCAGTCCTCAAAGTTATTTGCTTCTGGCCCTTTATTTTCTGCAGAGGTAAGCAGGCATGTAGCTTTCCTGTTCTGAATCTGCTTCAACTAAACAAATGTACAGCTCCACTGCTGTCCCTTAATGCATTCAAAGAAGTGACTAACATTTGTCACTTTTCTCGAGGAAAGAACTGAACATACAGTACAGAATTTCATTTCATTACATTTTCAGAAGTGTTTATCAGCAAAAGCTTGCTTTATAGAGCATACTTTATGCAAAACTGAGGGTCATGGTATATGAGATGGTTTAGCATTTCAGTGAAAAACGTATACCAAAATCACGATGTTAAAGGAGAATAAGATAAATTAGTTTGTCTTTTTCTTGTTTATCAGGTACACAGATGCTGTGCTTTTCTGAGCTAGGTATATGTTTTCATATCCTCAGAGGAAAGGAAGAGTTGAATCTTGTGAAATACCGTTGTTAGGTCAGGTGAAATGTGAGCTTACAGCAAGCTACAAAAATATATTTAGACGAGGAAATACACTACCCCACTAGGAAGTTTGAGTCCTTCTGCTACAAAGAAATGCCATTCTGCTGAAGCACGCTAATGTCTTTATTACAAAAGCAGAGGAATATGAAAACAACTCAGATGAATTTATGTAGCAGTGAGAGAAAAATTATGTGGCCCAGCCAGCTTTTGTCACATACAAGATATTAGTACCATTTCGCCCAATAAGAAAAAATGTTGATTCATCTACACCATGCAATCTATCATTTTCCTCATCTCATTTTTTCCATCACCTATTATGTCAGGACTCCAAAGCTCAAGTCTCGAGCATTTCTTGACAAGAAGCTTGGGGAGGAAATAAAGAGATCCATTGTGAGCCTATGCAGCTTCCTTCAATTCCTGCTTTATTCTGCACTTAAACGAGAACCTTGAACCCCTAACAGCATTATGACACAGTGCTCATCAGGTCTTTTCTCTGAACAATGCTTGTTTCACTAACTTGAATCACCTCAGAGTTAAATGCCTGGACTCCCTTTCCTGTTGATGAAGAGAAATAGCCACCTTCACAGTGTGATTCATCTCTCAGCTGCTTTAAACATCTTAAGTGGGGCTTGTACTTCACCTGCCTGTTCCCTATGGGATTTGTGATTAAATAACAGATATTGGTGCACACATGTGTACGGGTTGAGTCTTCTGTAGCCTTTCATATAGAATAAATTGTCACAAGAAAAAGAAAAAAAAAAAAAGGAGAAACAGAGGATAATTTTGGTTGAGTGGTAGAAAAAGCACATCCTTTTTAAAAGGGAGAAGAAAAAAACATGAGAAATCTCTCATACTGATATGTAAGAAATAGAGAAAGAGAAAAAAATGGTGACAGTGTGGAAGAAGTGAATATTGCCTAGTATCCAAAAGCGCAATCTCTGTCTGAATCTGCTTTCATTTAATTTAATGGTATAATTCCTGCCCACTTCATGGGATAGGGCAAAGCCAAAGACAACATTGCAAATGAACACGTATCCATTAGGGAATTAGCAGTCACTGTGGCAGGAGTGTTTAGAAACATCAGATTTTAACTTTAAAATGTAACCTCACTAAACTCATTTATTAACAGCACGCTTTTTGACACTGGCCAAAACTTACACAGTATTAATCATCACCACTGCATATACAAACCTGTTAGTCTTTAACACGTATTCTTAATTAGCTGTGAGTATGCAGTACCATGGAGCTGATGCCAGATAGCACAGATTGCTACAGTTGCTGATTGTCCTCTGTCAAAAAGGCTGAAGTGAAGTGGTTTGAAAACTCATTCATGAGAGACATTGTGACTGTTGAGGGCTTTTTATTTCTTCTTATTTTACCGTGCTTCTTCCTTTATTTATTTGTTTGTTTGTTTATTTTTTTCCGCTATTGCTCCTCTTCCTCTCTCCATGAAGGGGCCTCCTCTGCTCCTTATTCTGCTCATCCGGGTTTTGATTTTGCCAGTTGTCCTTCTTGTGCGTTTGCCAGCTGTGATCCCTAGGGTTTTTCTTGTCCTTTGTCTACCAGCCTTTTGTCACTTACATCCATCCTACATAGAGCAAGAACCATCTTTCCTTGTCTCTGCAGTGATCTCACTGCTTATATATTTAAGGTTAGATGGTTGCACATTGTGTCTGGCTGCCTTCATCATGTTGCAAAACATTTAAGTACTGTTATCCACTAAATTTACATAGCATAGAATAGAATCATAGAAGAGTTTAGGTCAAAAATGTGTTCCAAGTTCACCAAGTCCAACCATTAACTGACAATTCTAGCACTGAGCCATGTCCCTAAGCACCACATCAAGCAATCTTTTAAACATTTCTGGAGATGAAGACACAGCCACTTTCCTAGGCTTCCCATTCCAATGTTTCGCATGATAAAAGCAAATAAATATTCATAGTACCCAGATGAGTACATGTGTAATTTGTAGGGACCACAGGTCTCTGTACTGGCTAACAAGGAGTATCTGACAGGCATTCATTACAGTTGGAGATCCTTACTATGCTTTTAAAAGTCTTCAAAGATGAAAGGAGATTCAGAGCTGAAGTACAGAGAAATACGTCTTATTGCTTGAAACTATCTGGGTTCAAAGTAAATGTCAAGAGAACCACAGGAAGACAGCCCATATATTAAGATTCTCTAAGGAAGAGAGACGTTTCTGAAATACACTGAAGCTGTTGTTCGTACAAGTGCAAAGGAAAACTCAAAGTCCTGTCTCATAAGCAAATCAGAACGAATTGGGCACTCTGTAATGTAGAGCTCTCTGTGAAATCTGAAATGTAAACTAAAATATGATTTTTCATTTTGAAGGTGTTTTGAAATTTACTTCTATACCTACCAGCTTCTCAGCTAAGGACCAGAGTCAATAGGCAATGTCTCTAGAACTGCTATATCATCTTATATGACCCTTACACAATAGTGACCTTTCACTCATTTTTTAATACTGTATTTAGCTGCTCTTTATATATACCATTGTGCCTGCAAGTGGATGAACACCCTGCACCGTGGTTACCCTAGAATCCACAGTCCGTCTCCTTTTTCCTTGCCATGTACCAAGCTGACCCAGGTGTCACATGGGACAAAGCTAATCCACATAACAAACTGATTGTTCTTGTCCCTGGGACTGATAAGTCAAGCTCTAGATCCCATACGAATGAAAGCCATGCACTGACAACAAATAAGGAGGAACTGCTCTTATTTCTGCAACTTGTTTAAAGCATTTTATGAGGAAGACAGTTGAGTTGTGGTGCTCATAACAATATGATGTGCATTAAAGTTCAAATAATATTCATATATGTTCTTCAAGTACTCAAAACTGTGAGTGGTATGAACTGATACAGTCCTTAGGGTTCTATTTGGCTCAAAAAGGCAATGCCTATAATGTATCTAAGAATGTAAACCTTGGGCAGTTCTGACTTGCAAATTCTCTAAATTCCAATGAACAGTAGCTACAGGACTATTTTATTTCATGATGCAGTACTCATTTATCAGTGATTATCTTGAACTTTATCCCTTCTAGATTTTATAGAGTTAACAGTTGATGAAATCAGGATTGTACAGTGTAGGCAGTATTGCTGGAACTCATGTAATGATTAGCTTAACAACATACCCTTAAAGTGAACAGCAGAAATCTGCTACAAAATCTATTCCTTCTTTTCATGCATTTGTGAGAGGAACAAGTAAGAAGGAGAAGTACAGAATAATTTTGTTAAATGAGGTTTAAAATTTATGCTGTACTTTCTCGGTGTAATTTCTGAGAAGGTAACATGAAAACATCTCTTGAAACTGAAGGGTGAATTCATGCTTTCTAACAGGATACTGAAGCTTCAGGTACTCAGCCTAAGTGAGCAGGCAGCCTCTCCTCTCAGACTAAATATAGGCTCCATTTAGAGAGAGACAGGCTGCTGCAGAGGGTAATTTAAAGCAGAAATACAATTTTCAGTGCTCTGAAGTCACAAACTGGAGTTTGTCTCATGGTGTTACTCCTGCATATCTGGGCTCTGGAGTGAAACTGGCAGAGCTTCAGTGTGGCAATATCACTACCTCCCCATTGTGTGCACAGGGAGCTTATGAAAACCAGGCTTGGGTATAAACTCCAATGCCTGAAAGTAGGTGGTGGGAAATCTTTCCATCATTTTCATATTTTGAAAGTGATTTTCCAGAATGAGGAGGAATTTGTACCATGTCCGTTTTTCTCCGGTCTGATATTTCATGCACCCCTATGCAAGTTTTAAAACAAGTGACAAAATCTGCAGAATGAATCTGCAGCTGTTTAGTCACATGGCACTCTTCTTTGTTGAAAACTAGATGGCTACATAAGAAGATCCATCTTTGTCACATAGGGTATTTTTGTGTGTGATGTAGAGATTACAGTGAGGCAGAGGCATAGACTAGTGCAGCAGATGGAGGTTTGGATCTGAACACAGTCACGTTGGTTTCTTCTTCATAACAGTGGGAAATCTATGATGAATCTGGCATAGTTTCTCTGTGTTAATACTATGTTTTTGATACCAAGGTGTGAACTAGTTATATATTAAATGTTAGATTTCATCTTATATGCATTTTATTTGAAAGTGAATATTCTTTCTCAAAAAATATTATCAAGTTAAAAACTATTTACTACTATAACCTCTTTAAAGTACTAGAATTAACTACTTGAATGGCTGTCAAGCACTTTCTTATTTAAAAAGGATCTTTGTATTCAGTTTTGGGGAAAAGTGTGGAGGAAGAGTATTTATGGGAAAGCCAGCAGGTTGCACTGAGTCACATGCAAATATCTTTCGATCACACCTGATGTGACGTAAGCAAATTTTAAGGCGTGAGTGACAGAACACTCTTCTATTATCTGGAGATAATGGAAAGATTATGTAAGGCCAGGAATCAAAGTGAGATAAAATGCTGGCAATTAGTGGGGTTGGTGTGTGCTAGTTCATACATATGCAATTTCATCCTCTTGTCACGAGGTGGGAATCTATGGTGACTGATACCTTTGCTTCTTTCAAAAACAGGTTGCATATATCATCATTATACCATGAAAAAACAATCCTTTTCTTTCCTGACAAGAATCTTAAAAGGTGCTGTGTGCAAGATTCACTTAGAAACATCAAATGATTTCATTTGAGACAGCAAGAGGCAGAGCGACACAGGCATCCCATTGCTCTGTTATGCTGGAGCAAGATCCTAATGCTAAATCCCTCTGGGCTCCTCTCATCCTGTTCCAAATTGTTGGGCGATGCTGTAATGCAGAAGTCCAGCATGAATGCCTGGTGGGGATACATCCAGATGGGATCCAGGAGGGCATGGAGTCCCTGGGAGCCACAGGGCCATCAGCTCTGCCCAGAGCAGGTGCACAGCCTTGCCCACTCCTTGCAGGGAAGTAATTATGGCCTTTCCTTCAGATAAGAAGTTTCACTCTGAGAGTAGTAACTAGAGGAGTTTTCCTTGGTGTTTTTTTTTTTTTTTTTTAACCTCATATCTCCTTCCTCCTCCTCTTATCCCAGCATAATTTTTTAGACTTAGACTTATGGCCAGGAATTTGTTATCTAAATTGTATAAATGGATGCTTTTAATTGTTGCTGTTTAAACATCCATCTTGCATTTACATATGTAAATACCTGCTTTCGTGATCAGCGTATTTTTAAAATTTGCTAGTGATTTTTATGGCAACAACATGCCATATTAGTGCCAGCAGTGGAGTGGTAAATATTTTTAGCAACAGAAGAATTGTGGAATTAGACTTGAATAATTTTTGGGAATTGTTTTGATATTTGTTTTTACTTTTGTAGTTTTTGTCGTGAGTTAGCTTTTTAAACTAGTCACAGGTGAGAAGTGAAGGAGCTAGAGCAGAAAAAGAGCACAGCCTCTCACAATTCACATTACTCTATCTCCAAGCCTTCTACACTTCAACAACTGTTTCTTCATTAAATTAGCAATACAAGTGAGTGTCTTCTTGCAGTGGACCCAATCCTTTAAAAATATGTGCTAATAGTGAAATTCAGGAGGTATAGAAAAAAGATTTGAAGAAAGTAAGACACAAGTAATATTAATTCCTAGAAAGGATTTTCAAAATTTTAAGCTGAAGATGGAGAATGATCTCATTGTGTTAATGCTTAGGAGAGTTATCCCAAATGAATGACCAGCAGAGAAGTCTCAAATGTTTTACAGCTTACAGATTTTTTGGACTACACAGGTAAAATGAGGGGAAGATTCTTTGGAAAGCGTTGAGCATATGGTCATAAAATATGAGCATATCTTCTATTTTTCACCCGAAGATAAAAGGAAAGATGTTTCATTCAAGTTGCATATAAAGATAGAAATCAGCTGAAACTGATTATTTTTTAATAAACAAAATAACAGAAAATAAAATGGTGAATTTAATAATCTGGGAAATCTGTTTGTTCTTAGTTCAAGACTGGTACAGATCTTCCAGAACTAAAGAATGATCATCTGCAGTGTCATACAGAATTAGATGTTTTCCAATGCATTGAAGAATATATGTTTGCTGACTATACATTGCACTGTGCCTGGTAGGAAATATCTGGTGATTTTGTAATATCTGGGTAACTCATTTGGGAAAAACATTTTAAAATATAATTTAGGCTCATTATTTCAAGGATACAGTGTGAAAAATCAGAATGGCTATTAAGCAGTTCAGTACAATGCACTTGACTTAAAAATTGTCCTGGAAGATTCAAAAGACCTATTTGTAGCACTGTGAGAGTATTGTAGCACAATTCAGGATGATTTATTAGGATCACAGGTTCTAAGGCTTATGCGCAGAATGATAAAAACTGCAGAACTGACACACTGAAAGCTTTCTGAGAGAGACACAATTAGCCGTGTAGAAATTGAAAAAAGAAAAAGAAAAAGAAAAAAAAAAGAAAAAAGAAAATAGGTCAGAAATGGCAAGAATGCTACACAGTCATCTTCTTTTGGAGAGAGAGAATGTGGTCTCTGAAAATGAATGTGCTGACATCTCCTAAGAAGAACTATTATTTCCCCTGCCTTAGGGTTATATGCTATAGCTGTGCTAAAGGACGCCATAGCACAAAGTTGGGGAAACAGCTGAACTTATCCAGGAATGACATTGTCTGTTTTTCCCTTGAGGTCAGTGGGAACACTTTTGGCAAAGTTAACAAGTTATCCTTTTGGCTACTGGGAATACATGATCCAGAAAGCACTTGCACAGCTTTATTTGGAAATTTTACAGGTAGGAGGAAGAATTCAGTAAGGAAGCAAGGAGAGAAGTAAGAAAACCATAATTTTTCAGTGACAGAGAGGTGAATTTTCATAAAAATCAATAAAAGCAGAAACCAAAACTATTGGAGTTCTTTACCTGGATATTCCACAATTATTTATTTTTTCTTTTACTGCTGTGTTGATTTTTACATCTTCTCTATCTCAGTTACTGATAGAATTAATTTCCATTTAAAAGGTAAATAAAACCCCAAACACAATAGGTATCATATCAAAAGAATGACAATGTCTTCTGTACAAGACATATATTTGTATTAGGTCCAGTGGGAAACAGTAACAACAACCACAGCAACAAAAAAGAGGGTTAGTTTTGTGAACTGGTTGTAGGACAAGTTTTGAAGGAATAAAGTAGGAATAATTCGTCCACAGGCTGAGGCTTGTAATGGTTGGACTTGATGACCTTGGAGGCCTTTTCCAATCTAAATGATTCTATCAATATTCATGCCTGTGGACTCCTAACAATGTGGTAGAAATGATACTGTCTACCTGTGAATGAATGTTATCTCAGGGCAACAATTTATGCATAAATGGTCTGAATTTCAGATATGTTTCACAGCAGCACCTTGCACCAAAATCAGTGATAAATGCCAAACTTCTGTTCCGAGAGACCAATGGAAGCTGTGGGTACTCAGTGTCAATTAAAAACCATGTCACTTTTCCAAGGATGCTTATGTATTGATGTGGATCCTTGACTTCAGATATCCAGATTTAAAAATTTTGAGCTTAATAAGATTTACAATGCAAAGCAGCCAAGAAAGAATTTCTCTCTACTCCTCGCTGCCTTTCATTGCTGTTGTTAAAGGAAAGCAGTGCCAGCTATCTCTCTAAGCAGTTAAGATTATGATGAGCTGCAGTAGTTTAGTAAATTCTTTCTCACTCATTTTACAACATACAATAAAGTATGTCTAGCAATGTTTTACTGCTTTGTTCTCGGGAATATACTTACATAATTTGTATGATAATTTCATTAGGAATGCTACAGGTCAAGGATCATCATTAAAACTGGCAGAAGTCAATGGACCAAGTTCTTCTGTTAATTGCATGTATGAAAACTTATTAGGTACAGTGATATTGTAAGGATGTGGCTGAGATAAAAAATCCATCTCTTTATCTGTCTAAAAAATGCTTTTTAGGGAGATTAAGAGCAAAAAATTTTTGTCTTGTATACAGTCAGTTGCAGGTGATTTTGAAAAATCTCAGAGCTCTTGGTGTTTCTACTGAGAGGCCATTGGTCCTAGACATACTATAATTTATATTATTATTTTCCCATGCATGCATAGACTATAATGCATATCATGGATGTCTTCAGATAGAGAAAAAAGGTTAAATCAGATGTGTATAAAGCAAAAGCTTCTTGTTACTTAAACAGCTTCAGCTTTGAACAACTGTTCTGAACCTAACCGAAGTCCCTTTTCTTGGAAGATGTAGATGAAGATGTCCCCAGTTCCACAGTTAAACTGGTGTTTGGGAGCCAGTATCAATATGTAAGGCCTCAACCTCCCATTTCCCAAGCTTTGCACCTGTAACATTGCAGCAGTATCAATTGCACGCAGTTATAGCTGAACACAGGCTCTGTCTGAGCACTAAGGAGAATGACATAAGTATTTCTGACAAGTGAGGAATGATGAGACAAAATCCACTGTAAGTGCCTATATGAGACAGCCAACATCTTCTGGGAGCTCCAGATAGAGTCCTGACACTTGTCGTCCTATTGAGTTAGCCACGTATAAAATACCTTGATACATAGCTATTTTAGAGACTGGTGATTCAAGGAGACTAAGGAAATAATATAGGCTTATAGAACTCACAGGCAGTGCAAAGCCTCACTGTGTCTCACCACAAAAATACAGGAAAACCTAGGTGCTAGCTGACAAGTCCTCATGTCTGATCTGTTCAATACAGAACTAAGTCTGCCAAAGTTTAGGGGATTTTGAAGCTCATATTTGTGTATGTTAATCCCATACTTCTCAAAAAAGTGGTGAACTGCATCCGTTAAAATATTAACATAAAATAGAATACAGTATTAATAAAAATATCATATTGTGACTATGGTAATGTCTCCTTTACAACTTTCCTGCCCAGACAACACCAGACTCACTATAGTATGTTTGTTCCTCTCTTTCTTGTAACAGGGATCCTCAGATTGAGCACTATTTTCCTACTGTGATCACAAGTGTGAAAAAGCCCTTTCTTGCACAGCTGCTTCCTAAATGATTGCCTTCTTGCAACCACTGTATTGTTGCATGGAGTTGTCCCATATGAGATTCAGGACTTCATAAGGTTCCTGTTAGTCTGCTTCTCCAGCTTGTCCAGGTCCTTCTGGATTGCCACATATTAACTGCCCCTGCCAATTTGGCTTCATGTGCAAAGCTGCAGAGCCTACACTGCCGTCCTGGTTGTTAACGAAGGCATTAAGCAGGTTTTGTCCCTGAGCAATGCCACTTTTTGGTCTGCCAGCTGAACTTTGCACAACTGATCACAACTCTGAGCCCAGCAGTTCAGCCAACTTCCCGCCCACTTTATTGTTTATTTATCCAGCTCATATCTTCACAGAATCACAGAATGGCCTGGGTTGGAAGGGATCTCAAGGATCATGCGTCTCCAATCCCCCTGCCACATGCAGGGCTGCCAACCTCTCCATTTAATATTAGGCCAGGCTGCCCAGGGCCCCATCCAACCTGGCCTTGAACACCTCCAGGGACGGAGCATCCACAACCTCTCTGGGCAACCTGTTCCAGTACCTCACCACTCTCATAGTAAAGAACTTCCCCCTGACATCCAACCTAGATCTTCCCTCCCTCAATGTAAAACCATTTCCCCTTGTTCTGCTGTTATCTACCCTTTCAGAGTTGATCCATATCATCAAATCTTGATGATATGGATAATATGAAGCGTGCATACAAAGCCTTGCTAAAGTCAAGATATGTAGCATCCCTTACCCACCTTTTTCCATAGATACAGCCACTTATCACAGAATACAATCAGACTGATCAGGCGTGACTTTCCCTTGGTACATTCTTGTTGACTATTTGCAGTCACTTTACCTTTTGTATGACTGCAAGTTGTTTATAAGAGCAATTGGTCCATCCCCATTGCAGGATCTGAGGTGAAGCTGACTGCCCTCTAATTCCTGGATCCTGTTTCTTGCCCTAAATGTGAGCCACTTGGCTGTTTGCACTCATTGGGAACAGAACGGCTTGACTGCTGGAGCCTCATGAAGGCATTAGAGAGATGTCAATTGGGTGATTCCCATCTGGTCCCACTGACTTGTGAACATCTAAGTGAGATAAGTAGTCCCTGCCTCTTTTTCTCCCTGCTGCCTCATTGCCACAGGCTCTTAGGAGGCTCAGGGAACTGCGAGGCCTGCAGACAAGCCTTGGCAGTGAAAACCGAGGTAAGAAAGGGTTTGAGGAAGTCATGCTTTTCCCTGTCACTTGTCACTGGGATCTCTGTCCCACTGAGCAAAGGTTAGGATAACAATCTCCCTGGCCTTTCTTTTGATTCTATTGTCCTTACAGAATACTATTTTTTTTTTTCTTTCCTCCTTTTTCACACTATATTTTCTATATAGATTTTCCATTTAATGACCACATAATGAATCTCTTCTGTCCCATGCACTACCCTAATGTAAAAAAGGATGTTTAGTTCTTGCAGAATTAAGTTCATAGAGTAGAAACATGAATACTAATCGTAACTATATATCTGATTTTCTACAGGATATAGCAAGTAGCAAATCCCATCTAAGGATGTGTGGGATTTTCTCAGCAGAGAGAGCTCTTCAGGTAGTGAACAATGATCACATCTGTATTTCTGCAACTTACCTGTCTTAATTCCTGACTTTAACATCACATCACATAACATAAGAAGCATAAACTGGGAGTAATGGCCATCAGTGCAATGAACTAGCTACAAAAAAAACAAAACAGGAGTGGGAGTTCATGCCAGACATGGTAGTATTTTATGGAAGTGATTATTTTTATGTTATGAGCTGTGCTGAGAACATTCATTTACTTCATATAGTCCTGTAACATCAACAAGACTAAACTTCTGTAAATAAAAGCTACAACTTCTATATCAGATGCAAGTATTCCTTCTACAATATTGTCCTTCAAATAGTAACCTTTTGTTCAGAGTTTATTGGGTAATAAATTCCAAGCATTATGTTTACAGAATTATATAGACAGCCAGCGTTTTGCTTTGCAGTTTCTGTAGATACATCTGCATCAACCTTGCAGAGTGATACAGGCTCCATGCCGTATGGTACAAAATGACTCACGTTCCTGTGCCTCAAGGCTGGCCCAACCCAAGATTTCTGTCTTGCATTTTTCACTGCTTGAACTTAACCCTGGGTATCCAACAGGCTTTATGGTCTTATGCTATTACCATCATCATCTTTGTTTGAATTTTCATTTCAGTGTGTCTGAAATAATGCAAGTGGCTGCACTTCTACATTAAGGAGTAATATCATAACATGAAATGAAATATGTATGTTTTACAAGCATACAGGACTTCACAGGTGAAAATAACTCTAAAATTTCCATGACAGTGAGCAACCAGGTTTGAAATTAGTGTGGAAATGTAGTTCCTTAGTGTTAAATACATTTTTCTTTTGATATCAGAATTTGCTTTTATTTGTGATAATTACAGGATCCTTCTATGTTGCACCTGATACTATTTTCCTTTCAAATGTAGTTTTATGGAATACTTTTACAGCTCTTACTAGTGATGATAGTTTTCAAATGCCATCAGCTGCTTAATATTTAACATGCCTTCTGATGTCTTTAACCTTAGAGGTTATCAGATTAGATATTCATTTCCTGCAAAGTGGAGAGAGAAATGGAAAATTGGTTTGGCTGATATTAAGAATGCATTCTGAGTTTTCATTAAGGCATTATCTTTAATTACTTGGGAAATTCAAAAGGTACTATTAACAGTTACTTGCACATTATTACCAAGGTAAGAATATTTGCAAAATATTATTTCTTTCAGGAACTAATACTGCCTTCTCTACTGCATACTGCAAAGACATGGCCAGCAAAATTTCTGCCAATGCAGGACTTTGGGAAAAACGTCTGTATTAAAATATATAGCTACTCATTTTATGTTAACTTGGTTCTTCATAGCTAAGAATTAATCAAGGCTGCAAAGCTATGTGAGAGCAATAGTTTCTTTCCATTTGGAAGTTGTGTAAGGTCTTACGTGTAGTTATATACAGATATATCTGATTGTGGAATTAATGCCCCTAAAAGTCTGCTTACTTTTTTTTTTTTAATCTTTAATTTCCTTTGTGAGCATTTCATTGTAATATATTTATAAGGAAATTATTTCTACTGAAGCAAGAAACCAACAGTGCTGACTCTGTGTCTGTCAGGAAGGCAGAATGTTGTATAGCAAACATTTATTTAAGATCTGCATGAATCTCCCATGAGGACTTTGCCAAGCAATGGGAACAGATAATTTAGGTCTGCTTTATTTTTAATTTCTTCACAGAAAGCTGAAACTGTCTAAGTGCATTGCTGACAGAAGTGGATTTCCAGAAGATGCTTGCCTTTGATCTCCTGCCATACAGTGCAGTGGAAGTTATCAAGTGTTCTCAGGGCTGATAGAACAAAATTTGCCCTCTGAATGCTCTTATCCATCAGACCATGTCCCATATCTGTAATAGCTGTCACAGTTTTCTCACCAAGTTATCTCCATTTGAAGGAGAGCAGGTGTTATTTCTAGCACTCCTTCATGGCCTGGCATCAGCAGTCTCTCACTGTCACCGCAGGACTGTGGCAGTGCTCCAATCTGCACATTTCCCACGAACACTGGATGGCAGGGATCTAGGGATTAACAAAAGAGCCCACACCTACTTTGCTGAAACAAAACTATGGCACTCAGGCACTTAGTTTCACCTACCTATATTCTTTTAAATCTGTTTCAGTTACAGAAATTTTCAAATGAGTTCAAGTGAATACAGACTCTGAGCTTAGTTTTCCCTTGCTTTGGACATAGTGTGGTTGCATGAAAATCGTGTCCATAGCAAAATGAAACAATGCTCCCTTTTCAATGCTTCTTTCAAAACACTGACAACAGATGGCTCTCCCCATGCTTCATGAGTCTGCACTTTATGTGAATTATCTTAAGCATTTGAATCTGACATATACAGGAGAACTGCTCTCTGTTTTAACACAGCTTTCATATCTTGGAGATATCTAGGGATGCTACAAGACACTAGTTCTGAACAGTTCCTTAGGCTGTGGTAATCCTATGGTGCAATCACTGTTAAAAGAAAAAAATGATCAGTTGTCACTACAGAAGATACTTTGCCTAAGGCCAGTTATACATCTGCATCATGTGGCTGCTAATTCACGGAAAGTAACTGTCTAAAAGGAAGATCTGTCTCTATTTCATCTTTCTTGCTTAAACAGATCAGAGAAGCATCCAGACTCATGACCCCATTCTGCTAGCTAGAGGAAAACTATGTAGGAAACCCTGATTCTTCTCCAGGTATCTGTAGACAGCTCCAGAAATCTTAGGTTTACAATTTAAATTTCCTGCTTATCTGTTTTTACTGAATGATATTACAACATATTTTAGTCTAAAACAAAACAGAAAATTTGGAACAGTCAGCTTTGGACTCATGAGCCTAAAAACCAGTTTTTTACTTTTTGGATTTGCCATTTCTTTACTTTCTACTCATGCTCGAAGCTGTATTTTTTAATCTTTGTTTGGAGCTTCTTAATGGATATAGACCATTGACTGAGAGATCTCGAGCAGTGCAAATAATGCTTAGTGCATCTAATTGTTTTCAGCAATTAAGTTTGGTTTTCCTACAGAGTGGAATTTCAAAAAATGAAAAGTATCTAGTAGCATTTCTTCTTCTAAATTAATGTAATGCTGAAAGATTTTCCCAACATTTTATGAAGGAATCTATGTTAATGACTCTTCATCCTGAATAAGTTATTGTCCCGACACAATTTAAATGGCAATATTCAGCATCCTAAGTCAGAAAGAGAATTATTACGGAAGTGATTTGTAATTGCAACACAAATCTGAGGTTTCCAGCAACAATATACTGTCGTATATCAAAACTCAGAAAGAAATGCAGAATCATTATGAGTCACCGTTATGGTTTTGAATGCAAAAATTAGAAACAATAAGACTTTTTGGAGTGCTTTTTATTTATTTCTTTTTCCTTCAGAGATTTTTCTTCGTCCATTTACTTCATGGGCAATTGAACAAAATACTGAAGGAAGAAATTATTTCAGCTACTGTGCAAAAGATGAATACCAGCAGTATTACTATCACCTTCTTGAGCTATGTTTTAAAAGTACAGAGAAGTAAATTAATAGAAAAATAAATAACTTTGAAATCTACCTGTAGGCTGTTTTTTTGTGTCTGGGAATCATATTTCCACAAAGCAGTAATATTAGCTATATTCCTTTCTGCCCTGATTTACAGTTGGTTAGCTAATTTTAACTTGCCACTTCCTTCTACAATCCAGAAGATTGTTGCTAGGAGTCCCATGCTCTGTTGCCTTGCTCTCCCTCTCTGTCACATGTGCAGCTCAGGTAGTGACCTTGGCATGCTCATCTTTCTGAGCCATCTCTGGTTTGTTTGTGGGTGTAGTCCTAAACGATCTGTCGTGTAGACAAAGGAAACATTTTACTAAATGGCAGATGAAACCAGTTCCTAAACCAGCCCTCAAAGTATTTTTCTAACCTTTTCTTGTTGTTGCATAAAATGTCTAGGCAGACCACATTGCCATGTCATTTTTTTTTGCAAGGGAGTAATCAATGTCACTGGGATAGGGGTGACGGCACATGAATTAACTGGATATATCACATGATTTTCTTTGAAATATACGTTTCTGTCTGAAGGACTGAGCATTAGAATGAGGGACACCATGGCCTTATGTGCCCACCTAAACAAATAATTGATATCTCAAGCTTCCTGTAATTGAGTATTCTACTGATAGTAAGGATCATAAGTGATGATATAAGCAATGCAATAAAACATGATGAAAGGTAGTGAAACCCTGCTCTTTGTCTTACTAGATTTACTTGCTCACTTTCTTGTGATGTCTTCAGCAGGACTGGAAGCATAAGCTGCCCAGTCTGATATTTGTAAATTGGGGTATTACTCAAATACGTGGCATCTTAAAACCAGGCAGAAAAATACCAATCCAGCCTTAAAGAATCCTGTTGATGCTGTATGGTGGGGGAAAAGTTTTTTTTTGATGATGCTTTCATTGCAGTAAGGAAGTCCATTTCAAAGTAGTTCCTTTTACAGTAATAGAAGCCTGCAGTAATAAAGGCCTACAGTAGAGTCATCAACCAGTAATCCCAATTTCTGACTGCAATGTTTTAGTTGGAAGAAGATGAGGAAGTTAAATTTAGCTTTCTAATCTGATAAAAAAAATAAAGGAACAGACCATATTGGGGCTGAACACTTTCCAGGTAAGAAGTGTACAAGCAGATTTTTTTCTTAAAAAAAATACACACCTTTTCTGTCCTTTCATCCACTTCTGCTTTTCTGTATCTCCTTCATTTAAATCAATGCAGAGCAACAACAAAAAAGTATATCTCTTGTCTAAGTATGTTTTTTTTCTTTTTCATCCTGAAAAGGATAGCTGTTAAGAGAGAGAAGTGATTCTTTTGAAATCAGATGGTTGAAGTGCTTTAATTTAAACTCTCGTGATTAAGGATGCACAATTTAAAATTTGAGGGTAAATGAGACTGGCATTTGAGAAAAACTCAATGCAGATAATCTCGGGTTCAATTATTTTCTTATTGTCATCCTAAAGAAGAACACCCGGGTTACCAAAATAGTAAATAGCAGAGGAAGTTCATTGCATACCATAGGAGAAATTAAGAGAGAAGCGAAAGAAAAGATAGTTTCCAGTCTCAGTCATGTCAGTTCTAGAAAAGGATTTACTAAGAAAGATTTAATCCCACTATCTTTTTTATTCTTAACCATTTTTGTTGTTGTTCCTATGATGGGGAACAGTTGTATAATGACCAATTTAGCCCCCCAAAATGACCTCATCTAATTCTTAATACAGTCTCCCATCTATCTGTGAGCGAGGTATCAGGAAGTGGAATATCACTGGAAACCCATGTTCTTATTATTTAATGATTCATTTGATCCTTAAGTGGACAAAATTTAAAAGAATTACCAGTTAACAAAAGTCATAAATCAAAAACATTTTTATTTTACCACTAACTAGACAATATCTCTTTCTTTGCTTTCATTGCACCCCTTTCTCCCTCTCTGAGCTACTTGTGGCATGAGGGTCTTTCCCTAAGAAAACTAGTTCCTTCAGGACTAAAAATCTGAGTATACATTACATGTCTGAAGCAGGCAAATTTTACTTAGCCAATGTGAATTTTCAGTGACATCTAGCTTTTGTACATATTTTATGTGAGTGCCCGTATGTCTGTATATCTGAATATTATGTACACACAGACGATAATATCTAATTAACATGAAGAACTCTTTAGTAAAGATGTTAAATCTTATAGAGGTGCAACATATATATCAAGAGCCAAATTAGAAAAGGTTTTTGCCATTTAAATTGCCAAGGTAAATAGAGCACAATTGAAACAAACCTGTCCCTCTAGACATTCATGAGCCCCTGCCTGGGAGCTCTTAGATGTGAACTTAGCACCAGTTGTATCTTATTTAACTTGGCCACTTAAAAGACTAACCCCTTAGCAACTTGGCTCACATTGACCTTATCACACCTTTAAATGACTGACCTTCCCCTCTCAACTTTCCCTCGTTTAGTGCACACTGAATGTTTTTGATCAGATTTGATTTACGTTATTTTGGCCAATTAGTATGAAAGACAAAAACAAGATCTCTAAAAAACATGTCTGAACATAAAATATAATTAGATTGAAATGGACCTGTTCACATTCTTTTTGCCCTAGCTCAGAATGTGAGCATTAAGTGCTGGCCGTCTTTTTTTGCCTGCTTGCTGTGCCACCCCAAGGAGCTTTCCTCAAAGCCTGACAGTGCTCTTATGCAGGGCTGGTACTCTGTTCTAAAAGAAGAATCCTCTCTCTGCTTTGGGAGAGAATGTGTGCTCTGTGCGGGGGGAACAGGCTGCCGGTGTGTTACTGAAGATTTCTGCTGTCATATGTCGGGACATGTATGTGGTACAGGCATATGATACTGTTAAAGAAGTGAAGAGGTTCAGGCTCTTCTCTTTCTGGTAAATCCATGTCTGAATGAGACTAAATTAGAGTATGTGTATCCCATGGAGGCCACTAATTTGAAGAAAGAAGATTTTTGAAAATGATTTTTTTTTTTTTTTTTTTTAACATCAAATTGCTGTTGCTGTACAAGACACAAGAAATGGAACTCCATGTTACACATGATCCTTCCCAGATCATGCATATTTAATGATCTCTCACATAGACTCCCATCGTTTGAGTCAGCAAAATCAGAATCAATGACAATGGAATAAGATAGAAATTTTGTGTTGCAATCTTTGTAGATTATTACCTATGAGAATTAAATGCTCAGAACTCACGGTAATGACAGCAGTATAAAGGTTTGGACAGATTAGATAGAAAGAACATAAAATTACTTCCCTGAGGTGCTTATGTCATCACACACATGGACTCATGCCAACTACTGACCTAGCGTGAGATTCTAACCTATACAATAAAATCTCTGGAAGAGACTCCATTTAAGATGAAGTGGGGATAGAGCTGCCTGAGGAGCAAAAGAAAAGTAGGAAAATATGGCCCCCAAGAGCACTGTGGTAGATAAAGGCAGATTTTTGTGTGTGTGAGGAGAAGGGAGCAAGTGTCTCATCCACTTCTTGGCTATCCAACACGATCAGTGTGCAGAATGTCCTTATGCCTATACTGCAGTACCTCTTTCTGTAATAGGATGGCTGGGAAAACAAACATGAAATAAAGTCAGCCAGCAAGGACATGTAACTTACAATACATGAAAGTAAATTCTGCCTTCTCCAAGCCTCTCGTGTTAATTTAGGCTTTGTTGATGACTTGCTCCATTGCGCAGCTAGCTATGGTCCTAAAGCTTTGAGGGTTATCTCTGTTTCTTAAATATGCTGGGTGTAATTTGTGTTAAAATCTCATTCCCTTTCACAATTGCAAGGTTGTTAATAACTTGGTTCAGTTCAAAAATTCATTAAAAACACAAGGACTATAATAGGAAAAAGCAACTAGTACTGTCTCCTCTTACTCTCTTCTGTTTTCTTCCCTGAAATCAAACAAATTTTTTACTGGTAATAAGTTATCAGAGGATAGGGCGAGAATAGACTATCCTCTGATTAATATCTCTTGTTTTCTAAAAAGAGGTGCTTCGTGAAGCACTTGAAGAATATCAGCTTGACTTGTCAGATTTTTTTATTGCACATATAATAATACATCACAGCAGCAAGCAGAAGAGATGAGAACACTACTAGTGCTGTAAGTCCCTATTATAGAGGAAAATCAGCTAATCAAACTTCCAGAAGTACTAAGCAGATACTCTGAGCACTTCAAGGTGAGACAAAAAGTCCAGCAACTCTTTAAGGTGAGACAAAAAGTCCAGCAATTCCTTCCAAGCTTATCTGGGGTTGGGAGAGAAATAATCTTTCTGTCCTCAAACCTTTAGCTCTGAAAATGTGAAGATGTAGGGACTAACAGGTAAATAAGATCAATACCATCAAGTATTAAGAAGATTCAGTTCTACGATATCTTTTTAGCTACAATAGATGAAAAAAAATGCAGAAGAAAGAAATCCTACAGCAGTTATTAGTTCATTTGAAGATATACTCTCAAGAAGACATAGAAAACATTGCACTTCTTGATCTAAGTAGGATCTGAAAACATGATCACTGATCAAATAAGGATGTCTACTGTTTAAAAGTACTACACCTGAGCTAAATAGCCTTGAGTCCCTTCTGTGGTCAAGGGAGAGATACAGAGATCCCATTATTCTCGGCTTAAAGATGCTTATAATAAATCAGATGAACTATATTTTAAAAGTTTTCATTTCTTTCCCTTGATTAGATCTAATACAGGTAGGAGTTTTCCTTGCATACATATTGTCCATAAGCTGGAAATCTGGGCTTCGGGTTTGAAATGGAAGTGTTTAAGCAGACAGACAAGTAGTTATGGTCTACACACTGCATTTCAGAGAAGAGAAATATTAGTAGTGTGAGGATGAGCTGCTATGTGCTGCGTGAAGTCCAAAAATTGCCCCTTTATAGTCAGGTAATGATCTTGTTTCCAGCGGAGCCCTAGGAAGTGTTGTCTGATGATGCCTCCTATAAGGAGGACAAGGAAGGTCTTCCTTGATGCCAGGGATGTCACCACCCATCAGGATACCCTGCTGCACAGGGTGAGCAGCCCTGGGGCTGTGACTTCTTGCAAGGGCTGGGTGTTTTTGTTCAAAATAACCAACATGACAAATTGGCCAAGGATGTATCCAGGAGACTAGTAACACTCTGACTGCTTGTATCCTCTTGGTTTTTGAGCTGGAGTTTTTTATTGGGGAGGGTAAATAAAGATCTTTTAATAGAAGCACATGTAGTCAGACAATATGCCATCAGCATACCCTGTAGCTACGTTGTTGAGAGCTAAAAATTAAACCAATTAAATTCTGGTCTTAAACTCCACCTTCGTATCTCTGATGTCAGATTTTGAGAACAAGATACACAAAGAAGCAATAACTTTATCACACATTCTTTGGTAGGTAATATTTCTGATCTTTTTTTTTTTTTTTTTTTTTTGAATATGTGCTTGTATGTGCTGCTGTGCAATTAAACTCTGTGATTTCTGGGGCAAATTATGCAAAATTAAATTTTGGAGCTCAATTCTCCTGCTCCCATCATATATAAGATTAAATGATGATATTTTCATGATTTTCATGTTTCTTTGTAAACACATAATTCACATAATTTCAGAAGCTTAGTTTCAGGATATAGAGTGAAAAATAGAGGCAATACAAAATAATTTGGGCTTTTCAGGAAGAAGAAAGAATAAATGCAGTAGGATGGGAAGCTTTCTCTCTTGGAAGAGTAAGCAAAGGTTTGATATCAGTTTAAGTCCACAGTTCTCTCTCTTTTTTTTTTTTTTTTTTTTTTTTTGTTTGTTTAAAATTACTAAATTAGTTTTGTTTTGTAATAAGGGGTAGAATATGGAAATTAAAAAGCCAAAAAAAATCCTGTCCGAAAAAGAAATTAAACTCTTATTTCAACACTTCAAGCAACAGAGTACTTACTCCCACTTTGGCCAGTATTTCAAGATACTGGTTAGCTTTTAAGATCTAAAACTAGTTTAAAATATGAATTTATAAATTGCTGTCATCTAAGCAGAGCTTTCCCTACACCAAAATAATATCTTTGTAGGTTCAATATCATCATTAGGAATGAAGGAAAAAATCAATTTGTGCAGTCTGTGAGAACACAGTAAGATGTTATTAAAATATTTTATATTTGCTTAGGTTGCTTTATAAGTGTTGCCCTACAAATACACTGATTATGTTTGAAGCAATTGTATTGCAGTGCTGCTTAATAACACAGTGACAATGGAGAACAAAATTATTCATCCTTTTTGACAAGTCTATTCCTGAGGATGTTCAGTCTGCTGCATAAATTCGGTAAAACAGTGCATTAGTTGCAACTGTTTAATGTATATCTCACCTTTTCTGACTAAAATTAATCAAACTAATACCATCTGAGCACAGTACTGCAGTCAGTTAAAACGTATTTTGCTTGAAAATAACAAACCTTATTGAAATGTTTGTTTTAAAGAACAAAATTAAACAAATCTTAGTATAGTTGAGGGGGTTACATTAAGAAAGGGAAAATAAATTATTTTCCTTTGTTTCTTTACAGTTTAGTACCTGCCCATTGCTCACTTGCTCATCCAAAGTGCATATCTTCTGGCTGAACTGCTGTTTCTTATCTCCTGAAATTAATCTGATAAGAAAACCCACTTTTATCTTCAGAGTTGTAAAGACAGGACTCTTTGGTAAAAGTGTATGGCACACCCTATTTGATTTCAGTATGCACTTAAAGACAGAAGGAACATTAAGATTCAAGTTGATCTCTACTTTTAAAGGGTACTCTTTCAAGAAGAAAAATCATGTGGAGGCAGACTAAAAAGTATTCCTTCTACAGTTCTCGATATCAGTAAGAAAGAGCATTACAAAACCTTTTCCTGCTACTAGATCTGATCTCTCAGTCATTTCAGACCTCTTCTTGGCCAGAATGGATTGTTTCAATTTACATTTCTTTTTTTCTTTAGTGTTACATCCACTTTTTTCTCTGTGTTCCTGCTCCAGTCAACATTTACAGTAGTTGCTCAGCTGTTACCCACCCTTCTGTTATCTCTTTCTCATTTATTTTCTTTCTTTACAGTGTCCTGCGTGCAAGTATCTACTTACGCACTGAAATGTGTATTCCTGGAAGAGATAAAACCTTTTAATGACAGCACACTGGCAGTCATCTACCCAATCTACATGTACTTAGAATATAGGAGTACTCCTGTGAGAAGCGTACACCTCTCTGGCCATATCTAGACTTATCATCTGTTGTTGCATGTCGCACAATATGTGGTGTTATCTATCAAATCCTGACAAAGGATTGGTATGTACAATGGTGCCTTTCTGGATGCAGTATGTTTTGTAGAAACCCAAGTGAACGTTGTCTGTAATGGGACTACCAGATGTTCAGAAACATCTTGATCTGATAAAAAAAAAAAGTATGCAATGACAAGGAAGATTCTCCGATTATATATATACTGCTAAAGGAAAGAGCACTAGGGTCTGATTCTTGTCTGTGTTACCGGGGACTGGCCTTTGCCATTATGGATGGGTGTCCATATAAAACTAGACAGTCGTATGGATGACTTGCTTCCAGGCCACCTTTTCACTTAACAGCATACTCTTGTGTGATAGGTAACATCCACTGACAAAACTGAGCATTTAAGTAGAAGTGTCAAGTCTGGGGTTGTTGTTGATACAAATTGCTCTGGGATGAAGCTGTGTTTTGTGCTCATTGTCAGTGTGACTTTCTCCATCCATCTGCCAGTCAAGCTGTACTCATCATTACTCCTCCTGCTTCTTCTGTGGCAGCCCTAGGAGCAGACAATTTTGTCTGTTCTGTCTCTTGAGAATCCTGAAATCCTGCAATACTGCACCACTGATACCAAAGTGCTCTTCTATGTGAATAAAACACATACCCCTGCACTAAATTTTGTAATTAAAGTCAAAATCTACATGTTCTTCTGGCTAAGATCAGTTACTTTGGGGATAATCTGGAAGTAGTCTTCTGTACAGTGCTCTGTACGCTTCGCCTGTGGTCTACACACCATTCACAGTGCTCTTGGATCACATTCATTTCAGGCTTCAATTGAAAGGCAGAGATGTAAGAAGCTGAACCAGCGACAGGGAAAGATATGTTGTTTGGAGGCTTTTGAGAACAGCCATCAAATATGTGACAGTCCAGTCAGGAGTGGAGCTGTAAGGACTGTTTGCGGCACAGTCTATGTGTTGAGAATGTTGAAATACACTGAACACAAATGGAATGAAAAGAATGAAGAGCATGAACTTTATATAGGGAATTAAGATATATGGCTTAAATCTCTTTAGACAGAAGGAAAAATGGAACTCTGTTCACTGTACAGCAAAGGTTGATTGGCTAATGTACACTGAAAAGGAGAGGGCAAAGGAATAGAAAATGGGTCATCAACAAGAGCTGGATAGAAAAAAACAACAACCAGCCAGAATCTACCTGTTATCTAGAACTCTGCTAGATTTTTGGAGTAAATGACCATTAGATTGAGGTCCTGAGGAAAAGCAGATGTTGGGACATCTTATTTCTAGGACCTGAGTGGGTGCTGGAGAAAACTTGTTTCCAATCTGAATGGCATTATAAAGGACATACCATCAGAGTCTGCATGTATTTGTATCTTGAAATGCCTGATGAATTCTTTGGTAAAACTGTAAGTTGTTACTGGAGTTCAGATATTTTTGCTGAACAGTTTTGCATTAAGTACAAAGAGTACATAAAGTTTGGCACATTTGCAAAGAAGTTTATGGATCTAACTGAGTAGCCTCACAGCACCAATATTCCTCCTCTCTTTCGGTAGTCAAGATGTCCTTTCACATTATGTAGAGATGTGATTCCATATCATCCTGTATGTTTGAGTTACACGTTTTAGAGAAGCATGCCTGAAGGCAGCACATTGCCTCTAAACCCTTGTAGTCCTCTGTAGTTAAGTCCAAATGAGTCATGCGATACAATTAGCCTTTATAACATAGTAAAAATCGGAAATCTGCCTTTGAAAATTTAATTCCAAGGATCACTTTCATTCCTGTTCATAGCCATTAACTTATTTAAAAGTAAAAATATGTAACATTCAAACAGCAACATAAATTGTACCAGGATGAAATAGATGAAAAAATGAACATTACATCAAATATATAATATTATGGGATTTACTCTTTTTTTTTTTTTAATAAATGGAGTCTGGGTTCCACAGAGAAAGAACCTGTTTAAACTAAAGTATTCATTTCATTAAAGCTTAATTTGCCATTAACATAATGAGTCAGAGCTACTACAGATCTACAAGGAAATAATAGTAGAAAATTCATGGTCTTTACCTAGAATTCTTTGATCCCACTAAAGTGAGATGGCTTTGGGTATTTAAAGAAAAAAAAAGAGTTTGAGCATGTACTGCTACATTTATAAGTAAATAAGATAAGAGCAAGGCAAGTCTTGAGGACTGTCACAGGGCAGATCGTATCTGACCATTCTGGTGGTCTTCTATTGTGGAATGATGACATTGTTGGACAAAGGAAGGGCAACTTATGTTGTCTACATGGACTTGTGCAAGGTCTTTTACATGGTCCTGCAGTACATCCTTCTCTCAAAATTGGGGAAATATGGATTTGAAATCTGGACTATTCAGTGGAGAAAGAATTGGTTGGATGGTCATAGCCAGAGGGTTGTGGTTAATGGCTCTATGTCCAGATGAAGTATGGTCAAGAGTGGTGTCCCATCTTGGGACCTGTGCTCTTTAACACCTTTATCAACAACATAGATAATGGGATCAAGTGCACTCTAAGCAAATTTGCTGATGATGCTAAACTGAGTGGTGCAGTTGACACAACAGAAGGAAGCACACTGTTTGCTGGGACCTGGACAGACTTGAAAAGCGGGCATACAAGAACCTAATGAGGCTTAACAAGGCCAAGTGCAAGTTGTTGCAATTGGATTGAGGTGATCCCAGATATGACTACAGACTGGAAGAAAAAGTCATTGAGAGCAGTCCTGTGAAGAAGAACTTGGAGGTCCTGATGGACAAAAACTGGACATGAGCCAGCAGTGTCCTCTTCCAGCCCAGAAAGTGAACAGTATCCTGGGCTGCATCAATTTTTTTTCCTATATCCTTGTTGGACATAAGGAAAAAAATTTATGGTGAGGGTGGTGAAGCACTGGAATAGGTTGCCTAGAGATATGGTGGATGCTCCATCCCTGGAGACTTTCAAGGTAAGGCTGGGTTAGGTCCTGGGCAACCTGGTCTAGCTGTGGATGTTCCTGTTCATTGCAGAGGAGCTGGACTAGATGACCTTTAAATATCCCTTCCAACTCTAAGGATTCTATAATTTTATGATTCTATGAAAATAAGGGTGGCCAGCAGGGACAAGGAAGTCATTGTCCCCCTCTGCTCTTGTGAGGCTCCATCAGGATCACTGTGACCAGGTCTGAGGCCTTAGTAAAGGAAAGATGCGGATCCATAAAAGAAGGTCATAAGGAGGGCCACAGAGATGATCAGAGGGCTGGAGTACCTTTCCTTTGAAGAAAGGTTGAGGGAGTTGGACTTGTTCAGCTTGGAGAAGGGAAGGCTCCAAGAAGACCTCATTGCAGCTTTCCAACACTTGAAGGGAGCTTACAAGCAGGAGAAGGACCAACATTTCATGTCATTTGATAGTGGTAGGACAAGGGGGAATGGTTTTAAATTAAAAGAGGGGAGATTTATTTTAGAAATTAGGAGGAAATATTTTACTCAGAGGGTGGTAAGGCACTGGCACAGACTGCCCAGAGAAAGTGTGGATGCTGCATCTCTGAAGGAGTTCAAAGCCAGGTTGGATGGGATTCTAGGCAGTCTGATCTAGTGGCTGACAATGCCGCCCTTGGCAGGGGTGTTGGAACTAAATGACGTTTAAGGTCCCCCCCAGTCTAAGCCATTCTATCTTTCTGTGACTGCCAGTGGTGTTTGCCTGCTTGAATCCTTCATGGCACAGCCTCATTCAGTTGGGGTCAGGCTGATGAAGAACTTGTGGTAGGCGGCAGACTGAAATGTGGTCATCCTGTTTGTCTGCAAAGAGAGTTTAGGTCTGTGCACATGAGAGGAACAATGCCACTTGACTTTGGGGTCAGAGACTGCTTTCTGGCTTATTTTATTTATTATTTATTTATTTAGCAGGGGTGCAGCCTAAAATTGCATTTCTGCTGTTGTGTTAGCACAGATTTGTGCCTGAGCCCAGCCTACTCTTTCCACAAAAGCTGAAGTGATGGATGGAAATCTGCTTCTCATCTGGAGAAAGCTAAGTGTGGAAAACTAAGTGCAAAGTGCAGGATTGGCTGTTCTTCCTTGACCAGATCTATCTGACTCCTCACCACCCACTCTGGGTGATTGCATGGCATATTTCTGGTAGGTGTCTTAAAAGACTGTGAGGAATATTTGTTATCTGAGTGAATGTTCTCTAGTGGACAGTCTGATCATATTCCAGTGGTGCTCTAAATAACATCACTAATTCTGGTATTGCAAATGGTCCAACTGTCCTATGTTTTCTCACTGTAATTGTAGTTTGTATACCAAATGTGTGCTATGAAAAAATTCTGGAAAATGAAATGGAGTGGGTGAGGTGATATAGAATGGAAAGGTCACGAGGGTGATGACTTCTACAGACAGCTAGGTATGTCTTCATAAAATAGTTTTCTCTGAGCTTTCTCCTGTTACTCCTCCTAATACATTATTCATTTCACTAGATGCTATTCTAGTGAATCCCTCTACTCAGCTGTTATTTCCAGACTGAGTGATTTTTCCTTTCCTTTCAATAGGCAAAATATCTGTAAGCAGATTGTACTCTTCCTCAGATGTAACAGTTTCTGGAAATGATTGCACAGGCACAAGAAGTGCAGAGCTACAGCTAGCTCTGTAATGGCAGAAGCAGGTGCTGGGAAAAAAGGGTGTAAGAGACAAGGGCTTATATCTCCACAGCTTCCAGAAGTTATTTAAGGATATTCTAAGCTGTGACTTGTACATCAAGCATCATATTAAATTGCCAGCAATGAAATTCTGGTCCGTGAATTAGTTTTTCTTCCCTTCTTTCATGTCTATTTTTTGCACATGAATTTTGTTCATTTTTAAATTGATCCCTGGACATTCTGAAACCTGAAATATGTCTTCACCTCCATAAGCTGTGTGTTTTGCTCTGTTTCCACGGTAGGTGTGCTTTTATGGAAAATTGGTCCATATCAGCTGTGGGCTATTTTATGAGTTCTGGGTATATTTTTAAAGAAAGAGCCTATGTGGAAAGAATTTGTGTTCTACCTACAGCAGATTTACTACTGACATTAGAAACACATCAGCAGCACAGCCTGTAACCCTGACATTTTCATTAATCCCTCGTAGTTAATTCCACTTGTGGGGAATTAATTGTACCATCAAATTATTTAAACAGGGACTTACCATCTTAGTATGACCTCCTTACATTTATTTGGAATTCAGATGGAGGAAAGTGGCTTTTAAAAACTGTGATGAAATCTCCCAAATGAGTAATACATAAACTCATTGCAAAAGAAGGAGACAGAAGGTCTACAGTCATATTTAAAATAATATATCAGATTACCTAAATGATATCTGATCAGCATATGTAATCAGTATATCTGAAGCAGTTAAATTACCTCTGTATAATATCAGGCAAAGTTAAATTTGTGTAAGATAGAAACAGCAAGTGTGTGATTATAAATATTTCTCACTGTTATGAACATTTGCAGTGAATAAAAATGTGTGTACTAGCTGTGTGTGCTCTAAGGAAAGGGAACTGATCTGATTGCCTGGAAAATACTGTAATTTTCCATAAGAATATCGAAGATATGTCATAACTTGGGGATAGATACACCACTCAAAGGAACTGATCAGCTCCCTGCTTTGATCAATAAGATTTTTCTTCATTATTGAGATTTCTTATCTCTTTTGGCAGTTTAGAGGTGTTTGCTGTTATTGCAATAAATTTCTCAACTGAACAATTTTAGAAAGGCAAAAGTCCAGGCCTCACAGCTAAATCTCCATAAAGTTGATGTCAAAAGGACAAAGATCTTAGTCTCAATTTACTATTTCTATAGTTGTGTGTTCTTAAATCATTATTTGAGGGAGGAGGTTGATTTATGTCCTTTTGAATGTTATTGGCAACACAGTTTTGTAGTGATTCATTTTAAGTCTTTTATGAGCAAGTAGAATATCACTAATAAATTTTTATATATTATTTGTTTACACACACATAGTTTTGAGCGTCCTCGCAGAATTTTATTCCTAGCCCTTTGTCCTGATTTCAGCTGGGACAGAGTTGACTTTCTTCACAGTGTCAGGTATGTTGCTGTGTTTTGGCTCTGGGAGAAAAACAGTGTTGATAGCTCAGCGGTGCTTTCATTGTTGCTGAGCTGTTCTGCACGGAGCCAAGGACATTTCAGATTCTTGTACTGTCCTGTCTGTGCAGG
>JAOWBP010000001.1:117996286-118022827 GCA_028571105.1 Tragopan temminckii | reverse complement strand
TGAATTTGTGTTGCTTAGTAGTGAACAAAAGCAGTGATTATAGTATTTTACCCATGATTGAAATGGATTCTCAGTCACTACTGTTATTATTTTTAAGTCAATATTGGATTTCTTTTTCTTAACAACAGACATCTCCTAAAGATGTAACATGGAGCAATGAGTTCAAGGAGCTTTTACAGCCTTATTTTAGGCTGGGGCTCAAACCATAGGAGCATCCCATTTTCTTTCTGTCTTCTAACATCTTGCTCTGAAAAATCATGTTAATACTCCAGAGGTGCTGTCATTAGATTTTGTAGTAGTTCTTGTATACTTTTTGCATTTTAGTTATAAAAAAAAAGTTTTGATTAACTATAATACTAAGAGACATTTAAACTTCAAGTGAAGTGGGTAGATAGGTTGCTAGGCTGAGTTTAGTAGACAGTTCTTAGGTCAACCATAGACTTCCTATGATCTTAGGTTGCTGGATTTGGACTCGGGAGACCTGGGTTCGGTTCCCAGTTCAACCACAGACTTCCGTTGTGATTTTAGGTAAGTCAATCTATCCTGTGTCTCAGTTTACCAGGTGTGGGATGATGGAGTACATTGTTACTTTACAGGGAATGTTAGGAATAAGTAAGCAAATGGTTGCAAGCAGTAAGGCCATATACTGTTTATTACCTAGGCAGGAAAAATGTCAACTTTTGTTACTGTTGAAACTGAAGTAGCTTTTCGTTGGGTAATTATACACAGGAAGCCTATGTATTTCATCTGTCTGCCCTAATGTCTGTCACAAACTTTCCCTGAAACAGCTACTACAGGCCTTGAATTTCTTGGAAGTTGCTCGCAGATGTGAATTAGTATCAGTTGAGGGGTTGGTTTGCTTCATTTTTGTACATCAGGTGCTCAGGAGGAAGTGACTGAAATTAGGAGTTATTTTCCTATATCTTACCCTACTTTTTTAAATAATAACTGTTAGGTGGGCTGTAGTTTGAAAATAGTGGAAGGAGCTAATTGATGGCTCTGTCAAAACTGGGGGATAAAGTGTTTGTTCCCCTCTCATGTGGCTTTTCACAATTCTTATTTGTATTCTTATAGGTATGTTTATATTTAAATCTTACACTAGATTGCCTTTCAACTAAGTAAAGCTATTTTGAAGATCTGTCTTTTCTTTGAATAGTAAGCAGTAGTACTTCTGTCTTGCTTCTATGACTTGTGAAACAAAAAACTTCCCTGTAGGCAATTGTAGATGCTATAACATGGGAACTGATTTTAGTGTGGCTGAGAAAACAATTGTAAAATTAGAAAATCCTTTAAAAACAAACAAGATATATATAACATCTCTGTAAAATATATGGAGATTTTAATCTTTCTTTCTTTTTAGTATGCACAGTAAGTCTTACTAGCATTATATCTTCTATTGAACAGAGGTCGTGTTTTGCAGCAAGAAGTAGAATATTGGATCTTAATTGGAGAGCCGAGCAGAAAACATCCAACAATACACTGTAAAAGGTATGTTATTTCATAAGAATTTTTAAGTTAGGCATTTTTAAAATGGAAGCAATTTGTATGTATTTCCTAAAGGCCACTAACAGACTTTTCTGCTGAATTCATTTCTACTGAATGAATATACTGCAGTTTTAAGAGAAGCAGTTGCTTTAATGAGAAGCTTCATATTGACTTCAGGGCTGGCTTTGCAATTTTAGATGTGGCAAAACACAGGAAAGTCAAAGCCTGTTTCTCTTAGATGTGACAGCTCATATTAGTCAAGCAGAGAAGACGCGTAATGTGCCTGCAGTCATATCAGTTGTGATTTATAGGCTGTGTGAACCTTGACAGAGCACTGGATATCTCAAGATCTAGCTTAGATGTAGGTACAGCCTGTAATCTGCTGCATCATTAGTTTATACATGCATAAAACCAATATATTCATGATGAGGTCTGGTTCGTAAGAAGTTGGTGAGTAAACTAGATGCACGGACTAGGACAGCTTGAGGGTTCTGTATTGAAATTTAATTGATTTAATTTATCATGGCAAATGTAACTGTTAAACACTTTTCTCAGCTTTATTTGATGTTCTATTTTGTAGAGCTTAGTATTAAAATCTGGAAGGAGAGAACAGTGCAAAAGAATAGTATTTCTCAGGAAATAAGTTCCTCGGCCAAAACAAACATTTTAACAAATATGCTCTGCTATGCAGGCCAATTTATTATGCAGTAGGGTTTTTTTTTTTTTAATAAATTAGGAAAAGAACTGTTTGGAGGGTGAGGAAGTCACAGAACTACTTTTTCTTTTCTTTATTCTCTCAACTATTTTGAAAGATTATTTGAAGGAGCTTATCTGATATAGACAGATAGATCGATCTGAGTACCTAAAACTCAATTTGTCTTCTTCTTGGTTTGTGGTGTGACTCTGTCCACAATTATGAATAGCTGCATATTTTGGACTGATCAGATGAAGTGCAACAAAACAAAAAGTCAAGCTATGTATGTATTTCCTGCATTGAGAAGCATAATACTACACATCCTGTTGACAAACATTGTCCTGTGGTGTATGAACTACAAATGGGAAATGCAAACTTGTGTAATACAACAGATGTTGCCATGATAGAAACAGTCATTCTTCAGTCCCACCAAGAGCTAGCAAAAAGTTCTGTGTGTTAGGTAGGATGGGAAAAAGGTTGGGACAGAAATCTGTTTTCTGAACTTAGAAGGTGATATAAAAGAGAAATGTGTAATTTGACATTTGAAGGACTGAAAAAGTGATATATAGACATAAAGATGTGTAAAATACACGGGTATTTATTTGCACTGGTCTAGAAAGAGCTATGAAACTGTGAAGAGCTGAGTAGATGGGGAATGATTGAATTGATAGTTTATTAGAGGTGGGACTTGCATAGAATGGAAGAGTGGGTTATGTGTAAAACTGTCTAGTAGAAACAGTTAGTGGATAAGGAAAAGAAGGATTTGACTGAAATGCAATACAGCAGCAAAAGGTATAATACAATAAAAGCAACTTCCCTCTTTGCCAAAAGCACATTTAGCTTCTTCCTTTCAAAAGTTGGTGAGTTGGCAAGCAACAAATGACTTGTGATGCAGTTATTCATTTTGGAAGCTGTTAACTAAGAGCAGCACAATATCTGTGAATGCTTCAATTTAAAAAGTTAAGTTTTTATATCTGACTTGATGTCTCCAATACAGAGGTGTTTATATTTTTACACATTTGTTTATCTTTAAATTCCTCTTAAGGCTGTTTTAAAACCTCAGATTTCTATTCTTCTACGTGTAAGGGAGGTGCGTGGTTTTGAGGCTTCAAATTCTCAGCTGAGTAGTAATCTTATTTTGTAGGTGGGCAGATATTGTCACTGACCTAAACACCCAAAATCCGGAGTACCTAGATATTCGACACCTAGAGAGAGGACTGCAGCATCGGAAAACAAAGAAGGTAAGGTAAATGCTATTTAGAAGGAAGAAAATTTGTGATAAATTTTGGCAAACCTATTCATATTTAAACAGCTAAAAACTTTTTATGAAGTGACTGCAGAAGGAAAAAGTCAAGTGTGTGTACTTGTATGCAGTCATGAATGTTTACCTGCAGAACAAGACATGATTTAACAATAGCCTGGCATATGCTAGGCTGTCTGCCTATACCATATATTCGGTAAAAATATTTAACCTTGTTGGCTTAAAACGCAGCTGCAGCAAGTATGGAAATATTCTACAGATAAATTATAGACTGATCCTCTGAATCCTCTTGATGCTACATGTAGTCTGGAAAGAAAATACAGTAGAGTATCAGACAGAAGAATGCATGTGCATCTGTTAACTTTACATATTATGTATTATTTATGTATCATTATAACTGTATATATTACTGTATTTCTTTCCTATAGATACGCTTCTATCTTGTGTGTGGGGGAGGGGACTCTATTTTTAGTTTGCAGGTTGAAAGTCTGAAATAATACACTGAAGAGATTACTTGGAATGTGGAGATCATATGGAAGATGGTGTCAGCATGATGACAAAAGACCAGAACAGACAATTTGTGTGAAGATGGCTGGACAGTAAAAAGACTAGCAGAACATAGGTTATATTAGTGATAGATTGTACTAAACCATGAAGAGTAAAATGGATTATTTAAAAAGATAGGAAGAAGACAGATGAATCATAGACTGACCAAGGTTGGAAGAGAGCTCCAGGATCATCTAGTCCAACTGTCCACCTACCACCAATATTTTGGCACTAAAACATGTCCCTCAGTAGTACATCTAAACATTTCTTGAACACTTCCAGGGATGGTGACTCAACCGCCCATTCCAGCACCTCTGGGAAATTATCAGAGTTGATTGAGCAAAGTTTTTTGTTTTGTGGGTATGGTTTTGTGTTGCTATAGTTGTTGGTTTGTTTGTTGCTGATTTTTTTTTGTTTGTTTGTTTTTTTAAGAATTCTGTTACCTGGAAAGATCTTTATTTCAAATACCTTAAGCACAAAAGCACATTTGTAATTTATAACAAAGAACTTTTTAAATTTTATTAGGTTGGAGGAAATCTTCATTGCATCATCGCCTTTCAGAGACTTAACTGGCAAAGATTTGGTCCTTGGAATATTCCATTTGGAAATGTCAGACAGGATAAACAGTCCCTAACACAAGGACAAGGTATTGCCAAATCTGAGAGTGAAGACAATATCTCTAAAAAACAACATGGACGCCTGGGTCGATCTTTCAGTGCTGGTTTCCATCCAGAATCTACGTGGAAAAAATCTAGTCTTCGTGAGAGAAGGAACAGCGGGTATCAGAGCTATAATGATTATGATGGAGATGATTAGAATGAACTTTAGATAATAGAGTTTATACATCAAAGTTAGTTTTAATCAACACAGAGTAGGGGTTTATTAGTCCTAGGATACATATGAATAGAGAATATGGTATAAGATACAGCTTTGTAATCCTTAAATCAGTTATGAATTATAGGGTTGCAGTGGATGACATCTGATACATGAACTGACAGATAAGCACAGATTATTGTTCTTTTGTAATCAAAAACAGATATGACAGCTAAATCAATCACTTATTTTGAAATGACTATATTATATCCTGATCTGTGAGAGTAAAACAGCAGATTGAAATTAGCCAATGTAATAAACAGATTTCATTGAAAATACTTGATATTCAGGAGCATGAAAATGTATTATATGACTTTATAAAAAGGCTTATACTGCATATGGTATAAGGATAAAAGTAAACATTTGCCTTCCTTTTTAGCATTCCATTTTGTTAAGGCTGCTGATATCCAGTGAGAAGAAAGAAGTTGCATAGGTTAGAAAACCTTGTCAGATTAACAAAATGAATGTATATTCTCAATCTAGTTGTCAGTAGAATTCTGTGAGTCAGATAATCCTGTTTTGTAGGTAGATCTCAGTTACTTTTCCCATAGTGAGATACCTGTTTTAGACTGAGAAGAATTGCTGGTGGCAAGGAAGGTTTGAAGGTGCACATTTATTGCTTTTGCTCTGTGGATACAGTAGCACATTTCCTATCCTGTGAGCTCTGGTGAGCAGTGACTGTATAACATGAACTTGTGAAAATCAATTTTATAAAGCTGCATTTAACCTGAGCCCAATGAGCTGGCTGAACAGAGTGTTCTGCTGGCAATTCTTTTCCTTGTTCAATTTTAAAACTGCTGCTGTTTTTGTGCTGCTCTCTTAATTTTGTATGAAGGTGATGCAAGTGCCGAAAACTGCTGGCAGCCCTTATGATATACCTCTATGCCAGCAAACAATCCAAGTCTTTTCAGGTGTCCACGTGCAGTCTTTTTTTTTTTTTGTTTTTCCTTTCTGGTTTGTTCAGTTGTTTGCCCAAATGCATCTTGACAGTTGTAACTTTGTGTGCAGACGTTCATATCTGCTCAAGGATTTTTATTTTTTACATAAAATGATTTGTCATGTAATGCAGGGTTTTTGTAGGTTGATGCTATTGTTAACCAAAAATGGGAGGGAGACTTTCGGACTTGTGTTCATTCAATAAAATTTGTTTTCTATTTTGTCTTGTTTCTTTTGTCTTGGGAAGAAACATTTTTGGAAGACTTTCAGGAAAATAGGTAAATGAAGGACTGGATCAGCATATAGAATCATTAAGGTTGGAAAGGACTTGTAAGATCATGAAGTCCAACCACCAGCCCGTGCGCACTGCCTGCATGCTCAGGGATACGCACACAGTTCTTGAGCACCTCCAGGGATGGTGACTCCACCACCTCCCAGGGCAGCCTATGCCACTGCTTCACCACTCGTTCTAAGAAGAATTTCCTCCTTCTATCCAGCCTGTTTAGCTGACTAACCCTGGGGTCAGGACCACTTTGCTCAGAAGGCTGCATACCCTTCTGCTACTTAGCATTACTACTTAGCATCCTACAGCTTTCAAGCTGATGGTTTAACGAAGCTCTTGAAAACGTAGGCGCTTCCCAGGTGAACCTTTACTTCTGCGAGCTGAATTTGGACTGGGAATTTAACTCTTTAAAAGGTTGAGCTCCCTTCCCTAACGAGAATCCCATAGCTCGGTGCCGCCCCGCCCATCATGGCGCCCGGCTCCACCCGCCCAGCTGCCCTTCCCGGCGAGCAGCGCGGCAGGGCGGTGAGCGCGCATGCGCACCCCGCAGCGGGAGGCCGCGGGGCGGTGAGGGGGGTTTCTCGGCGTGGATCGGGCGTCCCCCCCCTCCTCGAGTCGGACTCCGCCCCCAGGCTCTTCCCGCGCCGCCAGGTGAGCGGTGCTGCGCGCGCTGAAGGCCGTCCCTAGGGCGGCTCGGTCCTTCGCTGGGGTCAGACCGGTTAGGCGGTAGCGGGCGGCCGCGGGGAGCGCAGACCCGTGTCGCGCTTGACCGCCATCTGGGGGTTCTGGTGTGTTAAACTCTGAGGGAGCCATCCGAAGCGACGGGACGGTGTCAGCGGCTTTGGGGCATTTGTGGTAATAACGCTCTTGAGTTTTCGCTAGCAAAGCGTCAGCGGTTCATACGGTTCTTGGGTTATGCTTTGAATTGTGCCTCATGGACTCTTCTCTCTCAAGATAGCTAAGGAAGGACAATGGGAGTTCAAGGACTTTGGAAACTGCTGGAGTGCACTGGAAGACCTATAAACCCAGAAATACTGGAAGGAAAAATTCTTGCTGTTGGTATCCTTTAAAGTAAGGCTGAGGAACCAAATTTGTAAGAGAATTTATTGAAAGCACTTCACTTACTTCTACATGGACAGCTTTTATATATATATATATATATATTAAATTATGACAGTACTTAAATATTTTGCCCTTCTACTATGTGCTGTTGAGACCTCACCTGTCCAAATGCAGAGTCCTCAGCACAGGAGAGATGTGGACCTGCTCGAGGAGGAGCACCATAAAAATGAACCAAGGGATGGAGCACCTCTCCTACCAGGACAGGCTGAGAGAGCTGGGACTGTTCATGTTAGTAAAGAGAAGGCTCCAGGGAGACCTGAAAGCAGCTCTTTAGGGGGGCTATAAGAAGGAAGGAGACAGACTTTAGCAGTGTCTCCTGTGACAGGACAAGGGGAAATGGTTTCAAACTTGAAACCATTTTTAGTGGGATTTAGATTGGAAATAAAGAAGAAGGTTTTTATGGTAAGGGTAGTGAAGCAGTGGAACAGGTTGCCCAGAGAGGTGGTGGATGCCCCACCCCTAGAGACATTAAAGATCAGTCTGGAAAGGGCTCTGAGCAGCCTGATGTACTGTAATTGTCCCTGTTCCTTGCAAGGAGTTGGACTAGGTGACCTTTAAAGGTTCCTTCCAACTCAAATGATTCTGTGATAATTGTTTGTAACTTTTGTATGAGCTTTCCTATCGTATAAACTTGGTTAAATGCTGGAAAAATGTTAGAAAGATGTGGAAATAAGTTACCCTTCTTTTATTTATAAACATTACTGAGGAGATAATGCTTGCTGCACAGCAGTTTCAATTTTACTTTTTGTCCAGGGCAAGAGAAGCAAGGACTCTGAAGTTCACAAATATATGGTTAACAGTGGGTTCAATAGGCTAAGCATGGAACAGTAAGCCACTCAGTCAAATGTGCACTTTATAGAAGCTGATAACATGTAATCTCACATCTATATCATATTATCTCCTCTTAACCATTCTTTAAGATATCAGTATCTGGTTGAACCAGGCAATAAAGGGAGTCAGAGATCATCATGGTAATACTATACAAAATGCTCATCTCCTCACTCTTTTTAATCGACTCTGCAAGTTGCTGTTCTTTCGAATTCGGCCCGTCTTTGTTTTTGATGGGGAGGCACCACTTCTGAAGAGACAGACCTTGGTATGTACCTTTTCTGAGTCACTGCAATATAAAATACTGTGGATGTCTGTTGATACTGAGTAGCCATTTTAAAATTCCTTGGATTCTGTTTATAATTCTCAGCCATGAGGGTGGAGAGCTTGAAGCACACTGCTGTGCAGATGTTCTTCATAATCCCAGTCTTTGTCAGCTCTTGGAGCATGCAGCTTCTCCATTTTGATTGATATATTTTCAGGTTTGATTTTTACCAGATTGTAGAGAGGTGGATGATGGCAAAAGACTGACTTCTACTTCAGAATGGATCTGAACATGACTCTTGCAAGCATTTGTACCCAGAAGCTGAAAACCACTACTGAGTCCCACGGAGGACACTGTCCAGTTTTAGAGGATTTGAAGGCTATGTCTGTGTAGAGTGAGTTAGGAGTTGCTCGTAGGCTCAGCATGCAGAATTCTAAGAGTTGCTCACTCGATGCATATCTTCAACATCCAGCAAAATTAACTGTTGTTTTTTGTTCACAGGCAAAGCGAAGACACAGAAAAGAATTGGCCATCAGTGATTCCAGGAAAACTGCAGAGAAACTCTTGAAAACATTTTTGAAGAGACAAGCTATCAAAGCTGCTCTTACAGGCAAAAGGCAGGAATAAAAAATATTTTGCCTTTGTTTATATGTGGCAGCTAAGTTTTATGTAGCTAAAAATCATTGTTGTCTTTTTTTTTTTTTTTTTCCCTAAGCAATGAAGTTTATCCCAGTATTTCACAAGTTCGAAGAGAAGAAATTGATGATATTTATGTATTGCCCTCTTTGGAGGATGAAGAGAAGAACAGGTAGGTAGAGTTAAGAAAAATAGCTTAAATGATTATAATAAACTCAGATAAGAATATAAGATACTGTTTTTGAAGTTGTTGGAAGACTTTTGATCTATATGATTCCTTAATATGTAACATATCTTCAGTTTGTGTTTTATTTCAATTTCCTTTTGGACAGGTTGGATTGTAGCTTGGATCCAGAAGCCTTCTAGTTATTTATTTTAGAGTAACTAATAGAACAAGCTTTCAGTCTGTAGATTAGATTTCTACCCTGAATGCTTGTTGAGAGCTGAAAGTGCTCCCTCACTTTCTGTGGCTACATCTATGAGAGTAAATGAACCTGACTGTTCAAGTGGGTGACTGGTCTGTGACAGCTGAATGCTGGTTCTTCTCCCCTCATCCAGTGGTGTAGATGCACTGAGCAGAAGTAGACATATTTGTCATATATGTGACGTCTTAAATAGGGACAAGGGAGGTGATTGACCAGCACTGCTCTGCCTGTGTGAAGCCCCACCTGGAGTACTGGGTCCAGGCCTGGGGCCCCCAGTACAGGAGGGATGTGGGAGCTGTTGGAATGGATCTGGAGGAGGGCCACAAAGATTATCAGAAGGCTGGAGCACCTATCCTGTGAAGAAAGTTTGAGAGAGCTAGGCCTCTTTAGCTTGGAGAAGGCCCTGGAGAGACCTAATGGTAGCCTTCCAGTACTTAAAGAGAGCTTACAAGCAGGAGGGGGACTGACTTTTTAAACGATCTGATAGTGACAGGATAAGAGGCATGGCTTTAAATCAAAAGGGGATTTAGGTTAGATGTTAAGAAGAAATTTTTTATTCAGAGGATGGTGATGTACAGGAACAGGTTGCCTGGAGAGGTTGTCTTATCCGTGGAGATGTTCAAGACCAGGTAGGATGGGATTCTGGGCAGCCTGATCTAGTGGGTGGCAACCCTACCCACAGCTGTGGGGTTGTAACTGGATGATCTCTGAAGTCCTCTTCAGTATAAGCTATTTTATTTGTGTGTGTGTACTTTGCTGTTGTGTGTGATTTTTATTTTTTTTTTTGTCTAAGTGTCAGGGAGGGAAGGCTAATATCCTTTTTCTTAAAATGCAAATTTCATTTACCTGAGGAAATGTCTTTTTTCTTGCTGTGATTTTTAGCTCAGAGGAGGAAGAAGAAAAAGAATGGGAAGCAAGAATGACCCAGAAAAAGCTACTGCAGGTAAATGCATCCTAATTCCCTTGTTATTGTGAACTATCCTGTCATTTAAGTGCTATGTTTTTTTTAAATAAAAAAAAGTTTGGGCTTGAAGATATAGGTGTTACTATAGCATTACTGACTAAGTAAGCAAGTTGATTTTAAGAATGCCATGATTTTCTACAAATCTAAAAATATAAATGAAATTTTCTTCAGTTGAACATAGCAGAATAGGAATTTTTATGGCTTCCTTTTAGACTACTTTCTCTGGAATAAAAGTGTTTCTTTTGTAATATCAAAAAATGAAATGTGTGCATTTTTTCACATGTGTATGCGCAGATAAGACAGCATATTGAACAGAATTTGCATACTTATCTGAGTACAGATTGATGTTGAAATGCATTGGTCCTTGAGTTTTCACAGACAAACTCTGTATTCCTTTCTGATGCACTGGTCTTAGAGGAAGAGGAGAAAAGAAACACATCAGCTAAGCAGATTGTGTAATGAATTGTAAAATTATTTTTTCTTTCCAAGCAGGAAAAAAAAAAACAAACAACATTAAATAAACTCTCTTGGAAATACTGTCAGTGTTTGAAGTAGTCTGCAAAAAAAAAAACCAACAAACCTTTTTGGAAGGATAAAATGAGACTTGCTAAGGCTGTAAGACTGTCTTCAGTGATTCATGCTGAGTATATTTTTATAGAAAGAATGAAACCAAGTTTTAAAGTTGTAGTTTATACAGTGTGCATCAAACAGTAACAAAGATTTTATAGGTGTTTTTTGTTTTTTGTTTTTTTTTTGAAAGGATGATGAAAATATTTCACTGTTTTTAGACTGTCATACAAAATAAATGTATATATTTTTCCCATTTTTTTTAATAGGAACAATTATTTGAAAACCCTCATGCTATAGATATAGATTCAGAAGATTTTAACAAGCTACCTCCAGAAGTAAAGCATGAGATCTTGTCTGATATGAAGGAACTTACAAAGCGAAACAGAACATTATTTGAAGCAATGCCAGAGGTAATATTTAAAATAGCGTCAAGCCATTGTGGTGGTTCTATTGCAGATGAATCACATCTGGAGAGCTTCACTCACATACTCTATTTAATGAGAAATGTTATGATAAGGGGGAAGGAAAAGCAAGCAAGTAATGACTCCTAACATCCTTCCCATGTGTGCATTCAGTGTCCTATCTCTTGATTTCTACTAAAATTGCCAGAGCTAATTCAATTTGGCAAGAATGAAAAAAGCATGCTGTGTCTCATCTCTCAGCAGCATCATGCCCAATGTTTCAGTTACAAGGAACATGCTGCTAATGCGGATAAGTCAGGCAGAATGAGTGCAGCTTGGATTACAAAACCCCAGATTGTTAGGGGAGCTCACGACTGGGAAAAGACCTGCATGTTTGTAACTTAGATGTGATACTAAAGCCATTCACAGATGAGTGGGGAATCCTACAGTGCTACTTATAGAATAGCTTTCTGGAGCACAAATATTTTTAAAGTACATTATCAGATGAAATGATAGCTTGTGCCTCAGTGCAAGCTAAGCACCATTTTGTGGTGGACAGCATCTTAAAACCACCTACATATGGACTCTATTATAATTGCATTGTTGTTAAGATGGGGACTAGTTCTGTTAGCCAGCTCGCTTTTGTTGATCACATCATTTAGATCTCATTGTGTTTAACCAGCATTCAGAACTCCTTAATGGTATCTTTTAGAATTCTATTGTGTATTGCAGCAGTAATAGCATTGTCACTTGTGAGTGCTTGTCAGTAAATGCCAAATGTTACCTACTTAAAGGAAATAAGAAAATACTTCTATTAAAAGGCTTTCCAGAGCATGGTAATTGCACTTGCTTTAAAGGTGCAGTTAGTGTCATTTTTTGAAAAATTGACTTGGATTCTTTTTTTTTTATTAAGGACTCCAGTGACTTTTCCCAGTACCAGCTTAGGGGTTTGCTTAAGAAAAGTCACCTCAGTCGGTGCATAGAAAATGTAGAAAAAGAGTTGAATCAGCAGCACTCGGGTCAAATCCAAACACAGTATGAGAATGAAGGTGGTTTTGTGAAAGAAATGGAATCTAGGAGGATAATCTCTGAAGACTCTTCCCATTATATCTTAATAAAAGGTATGTCAGGTCTTCACTTTATAAATCCTTTTGTTCACTGTGTGCAGTCTGCAGCTTTTAATTTTAAGAAAAGACCTGAATATTGTTTACAGGTGTATGTAGTGAAATTTACTGTACTGTTAGACGTAATTAACTATGATTGGCAAATGTAGAAAACTGGCTTATTAATCTTCAAATGATGGTTTTTTTTCTTATGTAGTGTGGAATGTTAGTATAAAACAGCATTTTATCTTAAATAAACCTATTTTTTTCAGGTTTTCAAGCAAAAGAAGATACTAGTAAAGACTTGGAAGCTACTGCAGGACCCTCATCAGAAAGGTCTGAATTGAATAAAATAAGTGAATCTCCAGCTAATGCAAAGTTAATTGCATCTGACAAGTTGCAGACAGAGAAAGATAACAGCGTAGTAACAGCACCACCCTCTCCCCAAACATTGCTTGCTATCCAGGCAGCAATGGTGGAAAGCAGTTCAGAAGAACTGGGAGGTGAAGATAAAGAACAACTAAACCTGACTCAGTCTGTAATGGAAGAAGGCAGTGTGTCTCCAAGAACACTGCGGGCAATTCAGCAAGCTCTGAATGATGATGATGAAAAGGAGGAAGTTGTTACTGTTAGAACTGCTAGAGTGCAAACAGAAAGGTCAAAAGCGAAGGATTTTCTTCTTAGTAGCTCAGATGAGGAAGATCAGATTCCTGAAGTTAAAGAGGATAAAGAAATACTTACATCTACAATTCATTCATCAAACCGAGCAATTATGAAGGATGTTGAATTTGAACAGAAGAGTCAGGAGTTGGGAAAAAATCATGTTACACCTGAGGGCACCAGTGTGTTCACAGATAAAAATGACTCTTGTGTTGATGATACTGAAAAAGGGAAAGAAGTTGTAGACACAGAATTAAATGGTTCAAAAATAGACTCAACTTATTTGGAAGACAAGGATGTGAACTTGTGCATTCAGAAGCCAAGCTGTTCCCCTTCACGAGCTAGTATAGGGTCTTTGATTCATGGTGAAACAGCAGGATTTTCTAAAACTGAGGAAAACTTGAAAATTTGTGAAATTGTAGAGGAAGTTCATTCACAAACAGAAGAGAATGTATCTGAGGTACAAAAGGAAACTGAAATTCTTCCAGCAGCAGAAGGTCCTAAGGAGGAAAGAGAAGGGACATCACAGTCTGAAGACAGTGATTCTGATGGTATGTCATTTTAATTGAGTGAAAAGATAAGAAGATAAAGCCTTATTGTATTTGAAATCAATTGAATTTAAGCTTTCTTTCCTTGTGAGAAATGCTTTTAAACAGATCTATTCCTATGTACATTGGAATTGGGAAGAAAATCTGAGCTATATTTTCCCTATAATGCCATGCCTGGGTACACAATATGGAAAAGCAGGAAAGATTGTTTTTCTATACCTTGAAGTCGATTAATTTATATATGGATGGTTGACTACTTATTGGTTGGTTTTGTTTGTTTGTTTGTTTGTTTGTTTCACAGTTCTTGTATCTGTTTATTTTATATAGCAAAAGCAAAAGACCAACCAAGCCAGCAAACCCAACCTCAAAACAAAATAAACAAAAAACAAACCAACCCACTGCCCAACTAAAAAATAAATTGAAACACGTCTTTTTTTTTAAGCAAGCAACAAGAAGCTGAGCTCTTTATTCTCCCTTTATAGGAAGCTTTATTGAAGTGGACACTGTAATCAGTAATGAGGATGAATTTTCTACTAAATGTGATGACAGACTGGGTGATAAAACAGCACTTTCAGAAATGGACGAAAATAGACATGATACAGTCACACAGAACTTGCTGAATGAGTCTGATGAAGTGCAGCTGACAAGCAGTCAGAATGCTGAAAAAGAAGATAATATTAAAGATGCAGAAGATGAGTGGCAAGACATCGGCTTGGTAACTTTGATACTTGTCTTAAGCTGATAGTGAAGTGCTATGTCGCGAAATACTTTTCAAGGAAAACCATTAGGGAACTTTTTCATAACTTTAATATATTTATTTAAATTCTGTTGGGGCATTTTTTTAAAGATGACAGTTAAACAATATCTGAAATCGGGGGAAGCGTCCTCCTGATGAGGAGACCTAGGTATGATCTTATAATTTACCACATAAGAGAAGCTATGACAGTTTCCTGACATGAATTAATGGAGCTTATACTACTAGTTGTGGACATAGGTATTATTAGGTAAAGTATAAAATGGTTGAAATGACCAAAAACTTGTTTTATTTTTCAGGAAGAACTAGAAGAATTAGAAAATGACCTTTCTGCTGAGCAGGAAATGCTTCAGTCTCAAAAACAGCAGCAGGAGCGTGTTGCTTCTTCTGTAACAGGACAAATGTTCTTGGAAAGTCAGGTAATTCACTGAATCATTTCAATTTGATATAATATAAGACATGCCCTCCCACCCCTACAGTCAAATGTTTTCCTTTTTTTTCCTCTTAGGAGCTTATTTTCTTCAGTCTGCTTGATTTTTAAATATTTAAAGTACTGATGAATCTTCAAGTCCAGGAATTTTAAGTAAATGGTATAACACTGTAAAAGAATAATAAAATTATGAGTAAATCAACATTTTTAAAGCATCAGATTTTTAAGTATGGATCAATTTGATCTTTTTAAGGAATCTCACCAATAATATTTGCATAAGCCTGCAGCTAAGCCTCTGTTTGGTTATTCACATTAAAAGGATAGTCCAGCATAATGCAAGGACTACTTGAATACAGTGTCTCTGAGATGATACAATATAGTAGACTAGTAATGGTATCTATGATGTAATAAAATGATTAGAATAATTTCTGAAACATACACAAACACTTGTATTTTCTTTTGTATAAGAATTGCCCTTTGTATAAGAGGGATAATTTGTATGGTTATAAAGTGATGGAAATTTTTCTTTCCTGTGTATTTACTCGTATTGTTTCTTCAGATTTTTTAAGGGTTAATGGATTGTGCTTTGTAGTATTACATGTCAAATAATGGTACTGCACAATATATGCAGCACATAGATGCATGTATTATATATATATATAATGAAAATGTATATATGTATACATTTACCAAATATATACTAAATTTATATTTTAGGTTTTGCAGTGATTATTACATCTAAATTGGGAGCAGTAGTATAAATGGAAAGTATAATTTGTAGAGATTAAGTAGTCCAGAACTGTGTAACTAGCACTCTCCTGTAAACCTGGTGTGTGGGTTATTTAACTGAGGATGAATAATGTATTATGTAAAAGCAGATAGTGTAAAATATATCAAAATACATGTATACCAAAACGTTATCCTCACAGAATGAGTAGTCTGCCTGCTATTAGTTGCCTGATACACATATTTCTCATATCCTTCCTACTACTTCTGTGAGCTAAGTTGATGACTAATTTTTTCTTTTTAAACCTGCATCTCTTTCTTCATGGACTCCACATAAATGTAATTGTGATGTATGGACTTCTGTCCATGTGAAAGTAGCAGTTATGGAAAGAACGATACTTAATTTTTTTTGTATAATTAACATAGGAGATTCTCAGTCTCTGTAGTAATAGTGTGAACAAGCAGTGCCTGACTTGCGTGGCACTATCTGCCTGAGTTGAGTCAGTGGGACTTTTGCCTTAACTGTGCCTAGTACTTTTTAGTGGAAATTAAGATTTGCTGTGAAATATTAAATACCTCTAACTGTGAATTTAGCTTTTTTGAGTCACGTATTAGTATATTACAATCCATTTTTCAGATGAAATATTAACTGTTTTGTCTTCATCCTACAGGAGCTTCTCCGCCTATTCGGCATTCCGTACATTGAAGCTCCTATGGAAGCAGAGGCACAGTGTGCTATATTGGACCTCACTGATCAGACCTCTGGAACAATCACTGATGATAGTGATGTTTGGTTATTTGGTGCACGACATGTTTATAAAAATTTCTTCAGTCAAAACAAATATGTGGAATATTACCAGTATGTTGATTTTCAAAACCAGCTGGGTAAGGGCCAGTGATTGTAGGTACAATCTTTGATAAGACACTTTTGCCATGTATCTTTCTGAAGTTGGATTTCCTACAGAAACAGATAATGTATGCATAAAATGCAGCGTTCTTTGGAAAGTCTCTAAAGATGTTCAGTTGAATTGCTGTTTTTATTTCCAGATGGAAATTTATTTTGAATATATTGACACGTAACGATTAAAAACGGATCCAGTGTACTATGTAAGAAGGTTTTTCAGTTAATATTGGCAGTTTTTTCTTCTGATTGTTCTTGTAACTTCCTAATCAAATTATTGCTAATTATGTTGAACTGTTGAGCTTTAGTGTTATTTAGTATATTGAAGAAAATATGAGCTAATTCTGCATAAACAAGACAATAATAATAATAAAAAAACAACCTAGAACTTTTTTTAAAGTCACTCTGACACTTTTAGGATATGGTCTTTGAAATCGGATTTTTAATACTTTCAGTATGTGAAATTCAGCATGCAGTGAAAAATGTATCTCTGTCTTCTTTTCTCAGCAAAGAGAAGGAGATTATTTTACTTATTATGACTTATTTTAGATATACCACTGTAGTTTACTTGGCAAGAAGTTCTCTAAAAGCACACGTGTGATTTTTAGTCAGTATTAATGTAATAAGCCAGATTATTTATTGGAAAAAATAGCCATCATCTATATTCATGACTCATTCCTCTGCAGTTTAATGCATTGAAAAGTAGTATAAAACAGTTCTTTCTTTCTTGACAGTTGCTGAATATCTTGACTAGCATTCTGATGTGTGCTAAGACACACAACCCTCCTTTTCTCCACAGAAATATTTCTTTTTTTTAATCTAAACTCCTGAAGCTAGTCTGAAAATCAGTCTGGCTTTTCTGATTTTCTAATCTTACTGAGTACCATGTAGAAATGGTCTAGTTGGTTCTTCCTTCTTTCTAGCTGTTTCAGAGGCTCTTTTAGTCTGTTGGTCCAGTTTGGGAACTCTTTTAAGAAGTAGAGGCATTCATATTATGAAACTGAGGACTTGAATATTTTTATTTCTGATTTAGAAGTTATTTAATTCAGGTCAGCATTAGATGAGAAAAGGATGGCAAAATGTAGCGTATAAATACATGAGAAATATATGTAAAATAATCTCTCTTATTGAAGACCATTGGGGAAATCTGAGTTTCTATGTTGTAACAATTTAATTTTGGCTATATATGCTAAACTGTGCTTAGGTAGCAAATGCAGCTATGGTGCTTGAGGTAGCAGTAGTGTATTAACACTGCTCTAGAATATAATTTAGCAAATTTAGATGTTAATGCATGCATTATTTCTTTTGTTGTTTGTCTTTCAGAAAATACAGTATTTTTAATTTGTAAGAGAACATATGAGGAATCCAGTGGCTATATTTGGTTTACACACTTTCTTTTACAGGGTTAGATCGAAGCAAGTTAATTAATTTGGCATACTTGCTTGGAAGTGATTACACTGAGGGAATCCCAAATGTTGGCTTTGTAACAGCGATGGAGATCTTAAATGAATTTCCTGGACATGGATTGGAACCTCTCCTAAAATTCGCGTATGCTTTGCTGGATTTTGTTGTTTTTCTGTAATATCAATGTTAGTGAATATATTTTCTGCTACTTAAGTATACAAGAAATCTTATGACTATCATCAAGGAGGCTAACTTAACTATAAAATATGTAACTCCATTGTATCGGTACTTGAAATGGCAGGTAATCAAAATGATGTGTTGATGCAGCAATTACAGCAAGACTAGTGAAGACAATAGAACAGCTTTAAAACTGTGCAACTGCCTCCGAGTTCATTGCAGAGCTGGATCCCTAGTGGAGTCAAGGTTGTTTCTCCCTGAGTATGTGAGAAGGTGCTGTAGCTTGCCCATAGAGAAAAAGAGACTTGATGACCTGGAAAGAGACAGACAGGTAGGCTGTGGGGAAGAACAAATTTGAAGTGTGCGAAGCCAATTGTATTGGCAATTGTGAGGGTCACAGACTCATAGAATCTTTTTGTTGGAAGGGACCTTGAAGATAATCTAGATCCAACTCCCCTGCAGTGCACAGGGGCACCTTCCATCCCTAGGCAATCAGGGCCAAGCTGGATGTGGCTCTGGGCAGCCTGGTCTAGTGGTTGGTAGCCCTGCACATAGCAGGGGGGTTGCAATTAGATGATCTTTGAGGTCCTTTTCAATTCAGGCCATTCTATGACTGTGATTCCACTAAACCAGGTTGCTCAGAGTGGTTAGAAGTTTGTTTATTTTTCATCTCTGGTTTTTATACCAAAAAAACTCCAAAAAATGATTGTGACATGTGGGGTGTCCTTCCATTTGACTTCTTAGGTGGAATCCAGGTGACGTTTGCTACCTTGGCTGGCAATGGCTGTTTACTGTATGTTTTGTCCTTTTTACTTTCAAATTCCTATGCCCCTTTGGCCATGTTTATTTGAAAATCTCCTACCTCATACCTTGCAGTATCTGAAGTAGGGACTCTGATTAAAGCCATTTAAGATAGCACAGTGGCTCTTGGCATTTCAAGTTACATTTTATGGGAACAAGTGAATACTTTTCTCTGTTTTTTCAGTGAGTGGTGGAACGAGGCTCAGAAGAATAAGAAAATCAGACCTAATCCACGTGATACCAAAGTCAAGAAGAAATTGCGGGATCTGCAGCTTTCTTCAGGTTTCCCAAATCCAGCAGTGGCAGAAGCATACCTGAAGCCTGTGGTGGATGAGACAAGGGGCTCGTTCACCTGGGGGAAGCCTGATGTAGAGCAGATTAGAGAATATCCTTTTACTATGAGACAGGAATTGCTAGCTAAAAATACTTGGGTTAAAGTTCATAAGGCTAGCTAGTGCCTCAGTAACAGAGTGTCAAATTCTTAGCATCTCACTGGTGTGAGGGACCTCCTTACCCCATCTGAATGTACTTTCCTACACTAACTCTGGAATTGAAAAAAATGTAGACATATGTGCATGGCATTTTAGGCTGTGCTGCCCTTCTGCTTCACTCTGAATGCAGGGTCTTACAGCTGAACTGACTAACTTGTGACATTATAATTCTGTAACTGTACTGTCACAAGTAGATTTCAAAACCTGTTTATTCACCACATTCTTTGCAATAATGCCATTTCTTGCAACAATTGCAGCTTGAGCTGCATGAATTGTTGAAAAGTAGATGGCAATGCATACAGAGCTAATAGCGTTTTAAACAGTAAACCAAAATTCCAGTGTTTGTAAGTGTAAAAATAAGGTTTATTTATAGATGATGTGTTTTATGACAGTGCTGCATAGCCAAAATGCACTTTTTCTTTATGAAGACATGCTTTTGGAAATGCTGATGTTAGAGTTCTGTAACCAACAGAGATGTAATGTAATGATGAAAATACATAGCGTAACACTAGAATCATCCACATAACTTGGCTTTAATAACTTAAGATATCTTCTGTTTTTGTAGTAGTAAAATCTCTGAAGAAACTTTCCTCTAGGCACTGGTTATTTGAGGAATTTCTATTTTGTGTTTACAAGTTAGTAGCAATAGCCATTTTGTAATGTTCCTTAGCTTTCTGCATATTCTGTAAAGATCACTTTGGCTGGACTAGGACAAAGACAGATGACATCCTTTTGCCTGTGATAAAACAGCTGAACTTGCAACAGGTATTGTACAGAACCATGTATACCTTAAGGCTAGCTGGGAAAATGTAAGAGAATCATTTTGAAATGAACAGTAAGGCTATAATTTATAGCATACATTTCTCAGAAACTGGGATTTGGACATTTTTTATCTTTATGTATATTTATATTTTAAAATCTTTAAATGATTCTCTAGATTTTATTTCATGATTGGGTTTATTGTGAGGCATTCTACTTAATTTCAGTGTTGTAATTTTAGTAGTTGATATAAAGCTTTATCATGTACGTACCTATCCAGGTTGCAGTTTGTTTTCTGTGCTGGACATAAGTAGAACTACAAGTACCTCCAGTACATTTAGTGCTTTTAAAAGACACTATGTTGTCTCTTAAAATGATTCATAAGAATGCCCCTAAGATTTTAGTAAAGTGAAATGGACCATTGGGTACCACACTTATTCTTGAAGGAGAAGTGCAGAATGAACCATTTATCAAGAGCCCATTTATAATATTATTGTTCTTCATTAATAAATGTGCTGTGAACTTTCATACAACTTAAAAGTGAATAGTGATGCATGCTGCGATACTCTGAAAGTCAGTGGTAGAATGGTTTTCTTCAGCTCATACTCTTTTCTTTTGCTATCAATGAGATGTAGTCTACACCAGTCTTCTGGCTCTCTCTGTCTGTCAAAGGAGTGAAAAGTACCATAAAACAGGTTAAATCCATATGCTTTCAGGCTGACTAGAGCAAACTCTGGAAGCATCTGTCTCTTAGCCAATTTTAGGGATAATATAGAGGACTAGCATAGTCTGTACAGTAAGCCTAGCTGTAGTTAACACAGATCTGTTGTGTTTGACTACATCTAGTTCTACTCTCAAATCTGTAGCAGCATGTGATACAATAACTCCATTCAAATGACAGCATTTTGTTGCAGTAGCGTATGCAGATACAAAGTGCACTAACAGTATCTTCTTAATAAACATTCTGTTGTTTTAACAGCTTGCAGCTAAGCACTTTCTTTGCAAGCATATACTTAAGAGCACTACAGAGATTCTCTGTATCAGGGTTTGAAATAAAATTGTGGTTCTAAGTAAAATCACATGCGCAATGTTAATGAAAAGTTCACTCATTTTGCCCATTATTTAGTTTCTATCAAAGTTCTCATTGCATAATTTATAATAAAGTGCAGTTATTACTGGAATCATGCATCTTATTATCTATGCGCATTCTGATTTCATTAGTCTTTATCCTGTTTTAATTTATAATGCTTTGTGCTGTAACTTAGGTAAGAACTGACTTTCTGTCACAAAAACATCCAAAGCTGTTTCACTGTTTTTTTTTTTTTTTAATTTGTTTGTTTGTTTTTTAATAGACTCAGCTTCGAATCGATTCGTTCTTCAGATTAGAACAACATGAAAAACAAGCTATTAAAAGTCAGAGACTACGTAGGGCTGTGAGTTGTCTAAAGAGAAAGGAAAATGATGAAATTTCAGAGGCTACTGCTGTTATGGAGAAAGAACTTAATCAGCACAAGGAAAAGAAAGGGGGAAGTGCTTCAAGCTGCACAGATCATCAAGCCGTGGTGACAGAAATCCAAAGTGGAAAGAAAAAAAGGCATTCAGATTCCAGAAAAGCACATTTATTTGGAGGTGGTTTTGTTGGAAGTTTGCATCTTTCAGAAACTTCTAGTGACTCCTCAGCAGAAGAATCAGAAAACAGAGATTTAGACAAGAGCAAAAGAAGGAAAATTGCCTCTAAAACTGAGACAGCAGACCACAAAAAGAGTTATAGTAGCTCAAGTGATGAGGATGAAGAACTGGGAAACATGATTTTGGTGACTGCCAAACCTGTATTTAAGGGCAGAAAACAAAAATCACGGAGTAAGGGAGGAAGAAAAAAGAGGAGGTCTTAAAGGAAAGAAGTCATAAAAAGGTAGACTATGTAAATGGTCTTTATTACTTAAACTCTGTAAGTATTCTAATGATTTTTTTGGTATAAAAACAATAAATTATCCTTATTAATCATGGATTTGTCATGAATTGTCTTTGTGTCCAGAATTTAAATGGGGATTTTAAACAAGAAAAAAAAAAAAGTACTTTCATCACAATTGCTCAAAAAAGCTATAAATTGGACTTCATGTAACTTTAAGTTTAGGCCCAAAATTGTATCTATTCATTTGCATTCTCACTGATATAAAATAGCTATTAAAATCACATGCAACCTGTTGCTCCCTGAACTTCAAACTTACATAAAATCTTGTAAATGACTTGGTTTATTTCTAGGTATTGAGAGAAAGAAAATAAGTTCAATCAGTTTTGTTTCCCTTATTCTCTGCATCATGCCTGCTCAAAGTAATGTTGATTATTGAATCATTTGTAGTACAACATAAATCTTCATAATATGTCATGGAAAATAGTACAGTAGAGTAAATTCTGATAAGCAATTATAGATTATACGTTCTGAATGTAAATTACATGTTACTAGACATGGAATTATTTGAGCATAGCCACAGACAGCATTTGTTTCCAAAAGTGATGCTCAGAAGTAGTATGGAGTTTTTCTTACAAGTCCCTTAGATTTCACCTTAGAGCATTTATGTGGGCGTGTGTGAAGTATTTCCATTTGCTTTCCTGCCCAAAGCCTTTGTCATATCAATTGCCCTTTCTGTTGGTCCTCTCTGTAACTGTCTTAATTCAAGTCAGATTTTTTTCTTTATTCTTGTATCTCCACGCTGCAGGATTCTGTCAGCCTGCACCCCACCCCCTACCCAGCACTTCCCTTCCCTGCCCACCCTTGCTTTGGTTTCATCCATGGGGAGGTTTTTATTAAAAGTGCAGGTGCTTCTTCCTGGAAAACTATTTTCTTGCTAGTGCTTCAACAACCCAGCATACAGATCCACTGGTTGCAGCACTCTTGTCAGGTTATTTTATGAGATAAATAATCTGTTAGATCCAGACTTTCTTTTTCTCTCACCTCTCTCTCTGATTATAGAACTTATTTATAGCTCCTGTGGGTTAAGATGGAAAAACAGCGATTGCTGCCAATCACACACATGTTCTTACATTACATTTTAGTCCTTTTTGCTTTTTGATCTCTCAGTTATTATTTGTTTGTAATTTCTCACTGTTTTGTTTGCCTGAAAGTCAAAGTCCATGCAGCTAAGTTGTGAAACATCAGCCTTTCCTGAAAGAATGAAGGGTTGAGGTGAACTAGGTAGCATTTGGTCCTTCTAGCTGCGAAGAGTCTAATGTATAATGGACAGTGTTTGCTGGGTGAAAATATCCCTTTTGATAGTACTTTAGTAAAAGATTGTCATATTATAAGTGTATTCTCAGTCTGGACAGCCAGTTTACAGTTTTATTTTGCAGATCACTTGAGTGTTGCTGTTTTAACTTTAAAGGGTAGATCAGGCCTTGTTTTGTTTAATAGCTTCTAGATGTAGAAATATGATAAAATACATCTTTGATTTCTGTAAGGCTTGTTCAGTATTCTTGTACAATAAATTATTATTCTGTGTCACCTAGAAACATCAGCTGAGGTTGGAATCCAATTTGGCTGAAAAGTGGTAAAGTAAAGAGGTAGTTTTTATCCTGAATAGATTGTATGCTAAATGAAGAGAGTGGCAGTAAGTGGTAGCAATCTATTGAGCAAATCTACATCTTGTATATGTGAAAAGAGGAGTGATGCATTTATATTTATGTACATTGACAGCTGTCTGAATTGAATATTCAACTTTAGGTTTCGTATCTTGCTGCTGCTCTGCATTTTTTTATGAGTACATGTTTGCATATGCACAAAATGCACTCCTCCTGCTTCGTAAATTGGCCCTTTGTGCTTGGAAGAAGCCTTTGTCTGTGAAGAATTACTTTTTGTTCTTCAGTTACTTTTTAGTGACAATGAGAGGTTACTAAAACAGTGTTACTATCTTGTTACTGCCAAAACTGTTCGGAAGTTGGTTACTTTTTTGGTTGGAGCTCCCCTGACTAGGTACCTACTGCTGTTATGAGATCTTCTGTACCCTTACATAAGATAGCCATGGTGCCTTGTGCCTACTTTGGGTTCCTGCTGCAGCTGTCAGGATTTATTACTGCTGCTGGTGTGGGGATGTTGGCAATATGTAATGCACACTTCAGAACTTTTCTATCTGGAACTCCCTGGCAGCTAACTGCGAAGCAAACAATTTGACAAATAAGGATTTTTGTTTGAGTGCAGTCATTGGGAAGATACAAGCAGAGATTCAGGTAATGTTAACTGAAGCACAGTCGATGTGACTTGCTGTGTGTTTTACTCCAATTATTTTCTATCATTTGCCTTTCACTATGTAAGTCAGTAACTGAACTGTCCTGCACCTGTGTGTTTTTAGCTGCCGGTAGTACTACTGAATTAATACGCTGAAGTCAGATGGGTTGTATAGTTCTGTATAACTTAAAGAGTATTTTTAGAAGGGGAAAAGAGTGCACAGAATTAAAATAAATAAATAAAATAAAAATTTTCCTTTAAGTCTGATCAATATTACAGTGCAGCATTGCTTGTACTTCAGAGTACTGAAGGACTGATAATCAACCCATTACTTTCATCTTCTAATAGGAAGAAAAGTTGTCTTTTTTATACTTCTGAAGTAGATGATAAGCTGATGAATGTCACACTCGTTTCTAATGCTCGTTGGTGTTCTGAATATAGACTCGATTTTCAATTCTACTCAGCCTACCTTCTCTGTTTCCCACATGCTGTTGTTACTATTGCAAAGTTCATAGATGAACATAAATGCAGTAGCAGTATTTTTGTTTAACGTGGTGCAGTACTGTGTAAAAGCCAGCTAATGTACTTTTCACCTTGAAATAGGTTAATGGCTGCTGGCACTGCTGTGACAAGTTTCAACCCCTTTTGTCTTTTGTAGAGTAACGTTAACAGTGTATCATGTATCCTCTCTAACAAGACTGGGCTGTTCTGTGCTACTCACTTTCATCCTATGTCTGGAGAGAGAAGTTTGGCTGAACCTTTGCATGGAGAGAATGTTTCCTTGATATTCAGCCCCTACAGTTTTACAATTTATTTATTTATTTATAAAATTAACAGATTCCTTCCTCTTTTGCCTTGTTTATCCCTCCTGGGTGTTTTGGTATCTGTGTGCTATTAATTGTATGGTCCCTGCAAGCATTCCCGCAAAAACAAAATAAACAACAACAAGTCAAATTTCCACACTGGATTGTAACACCTTTAAAAGTTATCGGAGCACTGATTATTATTTTTTTTGCCCTTTAAACTCGGTGCTTTTCTGATAATAAAGCACCAAGAATTTGAGAAGACTGGTGATCTGATTTTCTGCAGATGCTGAACATTGCATTGTTCTTTTTCTTTTAATATCACACTATGTTGCAGCTTCTTGTTTAAATTTTGCCCTGTCATGCTTTCCCTATTACATTTTTCTGTGTATGTTCTGTATCTGTACATTTGCACATACATTTTCTGTTTTGCGTGTTGTTAATAGGTCCTGTTTCCTACTTATTCTTGTATACCGCTTTTACTAATTGGTCATTCCCTTCCTTTCCAGGCTAGATCAAACTACATGAGCTGGTGAAATTTTTCTTTTCCTTCAGACATTTGTTGCTACCCTCCCATTCAAACAATTGTAAGCCTTCTAATCTTCATTTGAATTTATTCTGATTTTTAACCACTCATAAAATAGTTTTAAACATTTATCAAAGCATTCTTTTTTTTTTCTTTTTCTTTCCCCCCATTATACATTTTCCCCTCTTTGAGACTAGAACAGCTAAACTTACTTGTTAATTCTGGCTCTCAAATGCTCTGATATTCGCATTTGTACATCTTAATACAAGTAACATGCATAACAAATGCAAACTCTGCATGTGTGTTTAGATGTTGTGTTGGGAAAGAGGATGTAAAGCAGTTTTATCCATTTTTAGCAGGTAGGCAGGCTTGTGCTTATCTGTCCGTGGTCTTCTGGCTTAGTATGGATTTGACATCGTCACAACATAATCATCTGCATAATGAACAGAGAAGAAAATTAGAAAGACAAGCAGGTAAAGTGTTTATTATTTCACCATCTTTTCTTGTTATGCTTAGGAATTTTGTTAAGTAGAAGGAACAAGGCACCTTGCTGACAGTGAGCTATCTTACTTATTTCTCCTGAAGAATTATGTTTATGGCACTTGTAGAGAAAATGCAATAGATAGCGCTGTTGTAATATTCTAGCTATGTAGTAAATATCTGCTATGCCAGCAGTCTTTGGTATGGTGATTTCCTACCAGTGTCTGGCAACTTGCCGTAGCTATTTGCCTGTGACTAGTTCCAGGGAATGAAGCTGTGGCTATGATTGAGCTATTCAGAATAAGTTTGTTTGTGAAGTGACAGTTAGGCAGGATCAGTTATTACAAGCCCAGTTTCTGTGTAGATAGCCTTACAGCTGATCTTAACAAGGACTGTGTACAATCAATGGATATATAGATATTATAAATACCAAAGAGCTCGGCTAAGCTGTTATTAAACTGGAGCAAAGA
>JAOWBP010000001.1:117945742-117956028 GCA_028571105.1 Tragopan temminckii | reverse complement strand
GGCAGGGGGGTTGGACTCGATGATCTCTGAGGTCCCTTCCAACCCCTGCAATTCTGTGATTCTGTGATTCTGTGATCTTTATTGGAAAAATAAAAGCATCTGAAAATATAAGTGAAAAAACTATATATAAAGTTTTTTTCTTCTCTGTATATATTCATTTACAACAATTGAAAGCATTCTGCAACTAGTTCAAGTTCAACATTGGTTTCTATAATTTCATTTTGATCAAAGGTCTTAAGCAGCTATATTTTATTTTGTCAGGTTTGTGGATATGACATAGCAATGCCTAATGCAGGCCCACTCTTCAGAGTTCCAGTAACTGTTGTTATACCAACAAGGTCAGTAAACTCAAACTGTATTAGCTTTTTTTTTTTTAACGTTTAGTTTCATATACTCAGTTTACTTGTGTTGTCATACTTATTTCACCTTCTTTCTCTGGGAGCTCTTGAACTAGCACTGATAGGGGAGCAGAGCTCTGAAAAGATTCTTGCAGCAGACTTATACTGCAATAGCTTTTGTTTTTCATCTTATTGCTGGAAGCCAAAAGGCAGAATATTCTTGACTGCAGTGACAGAGCTTTTCTGTTGCATCAGAATACAGATGACTTCAGACTTCTTGAACAAAATATCAGTGTATTTTTAAGTGTAGGTCAGCTGAAGTTTGGTTGTTTTTTTTTCCCCACTTCTAGCTGATGTACTAGTGTCCTTAAGGGCAGTGGGTGTTATTTGGCAGATGGAATTTGGGACAGAGTTCTTTTTCAACTTCAGTACAGAGAATTTACAGAGTTAGTATTGTTAGTTTCCTTATACGGGGAGCAGAGGGACAAACACTGACCTCTTTTCTCTGGTGACAGTGACAGGACTCACAGGAATTGCATGAGGCTGTGTCAGGGGAGGATCAGTCTGGGTGTTTGGAAAAGTTTCTTCACCGCAGGGTGATTAGGCACTGGAACAGGCTCACCAGAGTAGTGGTCAAGGCCTCAGACTGGCAGAGTTCAAAAAGTGTTTGGATAACACTTTCAGACATATGGTTTGAATTTTGGGTGGTCCTGTGAGGCACCAGGAGTTAGACTCAGTGGCCACTGTGGTTCAATTCCAATTCTGAATATCTGTAAGTGTCAGTAACAATTTCAGAGTCTCATCTAACATTGAACTCAGATTCCATTTTTCACCTTCGTAATCCATTTTGGTTAAAATCTGCTTATTTTTGTGAATATTTCTGTCATATCAAGTAGTGTGATTAAGTAGAAGCAAATCTGCAGATCAAAATACTTCTGGTGCTGAGAACTGAATATCTTCATTATACTCTTTTTGGAGATTATTTCTGTATTTAAAAGTGTCTTTAAAAAAATTTCACAGCTTGTTCCATTACTACCTGTATTTGCTTTTTGGTGTACAGAGTAGATGAATCATCAAGCTATGACCTTGCATATACAGATGTTCACTTTAAACCTGGCCAAATCCGAAGGCACTTCATTGATGTTCCCCAGGGAGCTACGTGGGCTGGTAAGGAAAATGAGCATATTAATTAAATAACAAATCACATCTGTCAAACTTGACAAAATTGTTCTGAAATCATTCCTTTTTTTTTTTTTTCTGCCTGAATAAGAATTTAAGCATTTGATCCTTGAATATGTAAAGTGTTCATTTGATTCTAGCCTTTTATAAGAGTGATTTTTTTTTTTTTTTTTTTTTTTTTTTTTTGGAGGGGCTATCTTATGGGTTCTGTTATAGTGAAATACTGACTATGTCTTCTAGAAACTAGCAAATACAATCTGAAATGATGGCCCATTGCTGGAGACATACCCCTATTTATAGAGAAATATTATTGTCTGAATTGTGCATAATTTTTAACATTCGTAGTTCGTAGGCATAGCTTTGAATGATGACTTAAATGTGATGGGCAAGAAGCTTATAATCCTATAGGGAGAAAAAAGTAGTATTCCTCTTCTACATATGTGGTATTAATAAATAAAAATCTTTCATATGTACTGAAGTTTATGAATAAGACTCTTTGAAATTCATCAGTAATCTGTGCTGTACAGATATATAATGTGTACTGTCCTATTAATTTTTACCATGCAGTTGAATAACGTTTCTTATTTGATCTTTGAACCTGCTTAGCTTTCCTTAATCTGACAAGGTCTTAATAAATAACTGATATATAGGCGTTGTTGACATATGGACCTGATCTTTTAAAAATTGTGATTGTCTTTTGAAAATGGTTTTCTTCTGTTGAATCTCCGTTTCCTGTCTAAAATTCTTCATTGTGGTAACTAAGCTTTGTTTCTTCTTTTGTCTAGAAGTGACAATATGTTCATGTTCCTCTGATGTGACTGCCAAGTTTGTGCTTCATGCTGTTCAGCTAGTGAAACAGAAAGCGTACAGAAGTCATGAATTCTACAAATTTCTGTCCTTACCAGAAAAAGGATCAGTGACTGAAGCGTTTCCCGTCTTAGTAAGTTATTCTGGGGGGTAGAAGAAAGAGAAGATTGGGTTTTTGCTGTTGTTGATCTTGGGTTTTTGTGTTTTGTTTCCCCTTTTTTTAGAGGGAAAAAGAAAATATAAAAACCCAACCCAAATAAATCACCTATTTCTTATAGTAGTGAATGAAACCTTTTTCTTGTTTTGGAAAGGTTTCAGATAGCTTCATCAATTTATTAGTACTTGTTTATACAGACTGATTTGTTTCCCTTTCAAACAGGGACTAAGGCTTGTTGAATAGATTTAGTTCAGCACATTTTGCTTTTAATGCTTAATGTGATAATCTGAGAAATCTCTTCGATGTTGAAGCCAAGTGATACTGACTGGCTTACAATTGTACTTACTTTGGTTAATTCTAGTTCAAGAGTCTAAAACAGAACCAGGATATTCAGGTGTGTGAATGAGTCTACTGAGTCCACTAATCAAGTTTTCCCTGCCTAAGAGACATTGTGATTTCTGTTCTTCTCAGTCCTGCACTGTGTGAAAATGTCAAGTGGGGGCAGTAGGATACATGGTTTGATTGTAAGTTGTATCATGTTAGTTTAAAAAAGGCAAGTGAAAGAACCAGTACCAACAAAAAACCTCCCAAGCTTCATGTCTTCTTGAGGTAGAGAGCACTATCTTATTTTCTGATACACATTAATGTCTTCTATAAACTACCCTGTCTGTTTAATTTGAAAGAGTGGGAAAGGAATATGTAATATTTAAAAGCTGTGGCTTTTTTTCTAGTGTATACCCATGGCACACTTTGTTTTGGTGGGAATCAAGTGTAGTGTCTTATTTGCTACCATACAAAATAATATAATTGGAGTAAATTGGACGTTATGAGGGTATACTTTCAGCTGTATTCCCCCCGTTTTTTTTTTTTTGGCTTTGGAGTGAGAAAGGCTGGGCTGAATAGAAAGAGAAGATGAGAGTTTGTGTCTAACTTTGCATTTTTATTATTCAGGCTGGAAAAACAATTGAATTTTGTGTTGCTCGGTGGTGGGCAAGCCTTAGCGACGTTAGCATTAATTACACAGTTTCTTTTCATGGTGTACTTTGTGCTACTCCTCAGCTAAACATGGTAAGTCTTCCGGGTTGTTTATCTAGAATCATTCTGAAGTTCTCTGACATCTCAGATTTAAAAAAAAAAAAAAAAAGTGTTCTGTTCTTTTCTGTACTCAAGCAGACTAAAAGCATGGTTACACCTGAGATGTTCGTGTTTTCCTTTAAAAATAGGTAAATAGAAACTTAGTCTTGCGCAAATACCATTAGTTCTAATTTTTCTATGCCTTTCATTATGAATCAGTGAGGGAAAAATGAGCAAGAAAAAAAAATACCCACAACACCAGTAGAAAGGGCATATTGAAAGGTTCACATTGTAACTATTGCGAGTTTTTGTGTAAAGAAACTTTGCAGGGCCACAATTACTGAAACTCAATACTCCAAATAGCATTTTCAGGATAAAATGTCATTTAAAATTTACCTTATTCTGTTCAGTCTTTTGTTGAAATGTGGTGATTTTGGTTTGAGATTCGTTGTTTAGGTCACTTGAAGGCATGATGGATAGGCAGCATCATGACTGCTGATGCTCTGTGATACCAAAGGACTGGGAAGTTAATAAAAATGTAGTATCTTATTTACAGTACTTTGCTTTGCTAGTGTTCTTTGCTCTCCTGTGCAACCTGCCTTGGCTTGATTTTTACCAGCTCCTTTCCAAGAGCTGAGATGGTTCTGCAGGAAGCAGTACCATACTGATTTCTCCTTGGTCCTCCCTTTTTTTTTTTTTTTTCTCAGCTAAGGGCCAGAACAAATTGCAGTTGAATGCATTCAGGCTCTAAGAGCTGAGTAACCTGGGGGAAAAAGGAAAGGGTGTGTTGTGCTAAGGAACCAGGTCTTGAATCAGTAAGGCAGGGGGAAGAAGGTTGGTGTTGTGCATGGCAGCCTCTACTGAAGTGGGTTTGAGCCACACTAGTGGTGTCAGATGAACTGAAAAGTGAGGAGTCAAAAATGAGAGAATACATTTTTACCCTTTCTTGAACATTTTAAAATTTAATAAAATATATTTTAATAAAGCTGATATACTTGTGGCTTTGTCATGAAATACTGCTAGAAAAAGCAGGCTTCCAAAATAACTTTAACCATTGCTAAACTTTGTGTGTAGTGTTGTTTCTTTCTCGTGAACATAAACTATTCTGTAATAACAATCCTATGCAGAAACACTATAAAATACTTGATTTAAGATTCTAGATGAAAAATGCTTACATTTATTGAATTATATATTCATAGGAAACATATGCCTTACATGTGATTTATACAGTTCTGTACAAATTCCTTAAATTATTAATAGTGGATAGTCTTGGAAAAATAAATATAAGTAAGATTTCTGGCCATATCAGTAACTTTTCTTGCTTTTGTTGTAGTTTTTTTGTTGTTGTTTCAAGTCCCAGTATGTCTGCCTTCTTCAAATAGAGATAAGCTTGTGATGCTTCGAAACTCACAGTATTACTTCTAGTGTGGATAGTTCACAGAGTACTAGAATATAGTTACAGCTGTTATATTTATGAGGGATACATCAGATGGTCCATGTCTGATGTTACAAATGCATAGAAGCATAATAGTTATGTATTCTCTCTTTAGCATGCTTCAGAAGGAATTGTACGGTTTGATGTTCAGTCCATGTTGAAGTATGAGGATATTGCTCCGTGCATAAACCTGAAAAGCTGGATTCAAACTCTCAGGTACTGTTTCTGAGGAGCTGTATGGCGAAAGTGAGAGAACTATTAGTATGTGTCTAAAATGGTCACAAATGAACAGTGAAATCTAGGGTAACAAAAGTATTCTTGTGAAACTTTAAGTGGGTTTGGAGGTGTGAATTTAGAAATCCTGTTAAATTTGTTAGCATGTTATTTTTTAGTTCCATTTAGGTTTGACAGAATTATTTTTGCGACTTCTTCCATATAAATTTTTCTTGATCTAAATTTGAAAGGAAAAAAAAATACAAAAACTTCTCAGTGCTTCCGAAGAAGGCAGAGGTAAAAAGGCATTTTTAATATCTAAAGAAATAAATTCTACTGAGTTATTTGGTGCCACCTTTTTTTTTTTTCTTTGAAGCAGCTGCCTCAGATCCTGCCTAATTTTCACCTGGAAACATTATTTTCTCTCTTTTGCTTGATTGAGAATGTTTTACTGTAGAATCTGGTACTATGTTTTGTGTGGAGAGTTGTATTTCTTCTGTTGTCGGCTGTGTCAGTTTGGCACATGCTGACACAGAGGAAAAATTACTAATCAGTGCAGCAGTCACTAACTTTGGTAGTTCCAGGAGGGGAAAGAGATGCCGTATGCTTTAAGCAGTACTTCTAAGGTTTTGGCCAGACAATTTCACAGTGGTCAGTAATCTAACCTTTTCCATTTTCTGGGCCTTGTAGTGGCAGTCTTGGACTCTGAGAGTTCATAGAGTAAGTAGAATTGAGGTCAGTGGGAATTTGGTGATGACTGTACATGTTGCCTAATACTAGATTCAGAAATATCTGATTTTTATATGGCTTAAGTGAGGAAATAAAACAATCCCTTCGTGTATATTTGTCTCATTCATGGCTGGTAGAATAGAGATTCTTATTTCCTTGTAAAATTTAAGGCATTCCTTTGGTAGTAAACTAACTCCAGTTACAAATACTAATGAGAAATATTTAAATATTTCAATTAAAGTTTCATAGTCTCTTGAGTGGAATAGTGAATCATAACACAGTGGGGAGGAAAAGTACTGAAAGGCTTCTCATTAAATGCTTGGAGGCAGGGTTACAGTGGAATAGCTGACGGGATCCTATAGAAAGATTTTTTTTATCATATAATTAAAGACTGTCAGATTTGTACAGCTGAATTGTCATCTTACCTGATGTATAGACTACTTTTTGTCATCAGTTCTGTTATTTTCAAAGTTGTGTGGTTTTTTTAATTTTGTTGATTTTAGCCTGTGTTCTTTAAGATCTGAAGGATTTGTGCTTTTCAGAACAACAGCTCGTCTCAGCTGTATCTGAGTTTTACATAGGCAGTATGCATTAAATTCTTCCTTTGTGGTATTACTCCAATTTCTCTTACAAATTCTCTTCTAACATGAATTTCTATAGCAAACAGTTACCAACTGTGTAGTCTGCCCTCTAGTTACTGTGCCAGTAACCAGTCTGTGAATAAAAGTGCTGATTGAAGCACAGATGAGAAGTAAGGCAACTTAATTTTTTCCTAATAATAAATTCTTTTGTTTTTCCCTTTTTTTTTTTTTAATGGCTTTTAGTTTTGAGCTTAGATGTGCTTACTGAGTTCTGCTGGCTTCTTATTTTGCCATTGTCCGTAACATTGCTAAACATTCTTTTTGAACCATCATTCAATTTAACCAAAGATTTTAGTGTTGTATTCAGATGTGCTTCAGAACATGTTTCTGCTTAAAGAATACAAGTTTTGACAGCAGATATGTGTTTCTTAGCAGTGCCTTCTTCGTTTGTTTTTATTTTAACTGCAGACCAGTGAGTGCAAAAATAAAACCTTTGGGATCCAGAGATATTTTACCAAATAACCGTCAACTGTATGAGATGATTTTGACCTACACCTTCCATCAGGTAGAGTTTGCTTGTTGTTTTTTGTAAGTCACTGATAAATATAGCCTGTTTTTTAAAAACAGGCTTTAACTTTACCTTTCTGTCAGAAACAAGTGTTTTAGATTCTCTACTTTCAGAAATCTAATCTGGTTCTCTTTAGGAGCTACTGTGATTTCAAATGGCTTCAGGTCAAATTTTTTCTTGAATGTGTGTAAGAATTATACTTGTTTTATTCAACAGTGACTGAAATGTTTTGAACTTTCTTTTAATAGCCTAAGAGTGGGGAAGTAACTCCAAGCTGCCCGCTTCTCTGTGAATTATTGTATGAATCTGAATTTGATAGCCAACTGTGGATTATTTTTGACCAAAACAAAAGACAAATGGGGTCAGGAGATGCCTACCCACACCAGGTACAGAGTACTATATTTATTATATCTTCTGTTTTGTGCACGCTGTGAAACTTGGACTTTTTCCCCTTCCATGCATGTTATTAGCTCCTAACAGATCCTGATGCATAGGCATAATGTCATTTTGTGAAGAGATGAGGAAAAAGTACAGTCATACCTTTCTGTGGTAATATATTTGAATGAAAAAAATAATAATTGACAGATATGTTTCCGTTCACTTTTCCAAGAAAAGAGTAAGAGCTCTGGTATGTTTTATTTCTACAAAAAGCAGTTAACTCATGATCTCTTGCATTTTTGATAGGGCTTCTCAAGAAATGAACTGAAGTTCAGTTGCCTTTAGTAACTTCTTGTTTGTTTTACGAAGATGATACCATAAACTTTTCTGTTTATGTGAAAAGCATATATTGTTTTTTTTCTGTAGTCTGATAGTTCAGATGCTGTTTCATTCATGAAGGCCGTCATCTATGCTGTTTGTCCTTAATCAGTCTTCTAAATGCTAAAGCTCGGTTACTTCCTGTTGCTGTCTTTCAAAGTGAGTTTCAAAGGAGGGATTGATCATTCTGGAAGCATATGAAAGATAACTTCTGAAGCGTGTCTTGAAAAATACAAAGTCTGTGACTTGCACCTGGTTGCACCGCCACACTGCATTTTTGATGTTCTGCATCATAGAACAGTTCCAAAGCAATTCAAAATTTTTTAATCCAGGAAGTTGTATCAACAGGAAGCATGATTCTAATCCAGAAGAAGGAGATTCTGGGAGAAGGGTAGTCCTTAATTAACCCCTCTCAGGACTACTTTTTTGGATTATAACAACAGAACCAGAAACATCCTAAAGAGAACTTAGCATACCGCTACTCAGAATATCTTTGTGGTTCCTTTTTAAGTTGGTAAAAATTAAAGAACATTTTTGTAACTAAAAATCCTTTTTTTTTTTTTTTTTCTTTGCTTTGTAAGTAAATGTCATCTGCCTATTCCTAATGGCAGGTTTAGAAAGCTTTGTACAGTCAGGTCAAAGAGTCTGCCAGTTCTTTAAAGTGCAGCCTTAAACCCTGCAGGGTGAAACTGATAGAACAATAGAAAATGTACTGTGGTCTTAACCACTGAACACCTGAAGTTGCATAGTGAACAGAATGCTTATTAAGGCAAACCTGCCAGAAATTTTGCACTGAACATTTAACAAGAAGTCTGATTTCTGTTTGAGCAGTTAATACAGTGTTATAACGGGAATGAATTATGTCAGCCTATTTTGTGGTCTTAAAATGATTAATTATTTTCAGTTGATCAAAAATGTGTTTAGCTGTTAAATACTGTGAAGTATTTAATCTTGACATTTAGAAGTGCTTCTTTCTTTCAGTATTCTGTGAAACTGGAAAAAGGAGATTACACTATTCGGTTACAAATTCGTCATGAACAAAACAGTGAGCTGGATCGCATCAAAGACCTTCCATTTATTGTTTCACACAGGTTGTCTAGTACCTTGAGCTTAGATATTTATGAAAACCATAGTCTTGCACTCTTAGGAAAGAAGAAATCCAACAGTTTGACATTACCACCAAAACACAGTCAGCCATTCTTTGTTACATCTCTGCCTGATGACAAGTAAGTTTCCGAAGTCCTGCTTTCTCAGTTATGTCTAACCACCACCTCTACACCTAAATAAAATCATACTTTGTTTGATAGTGTCTACCTGTTTACGCTTAGTATTCTTATATTTTCTCATGCTGTTCAAATTATTGTAGTCCAAACAGAACATTACTGAACCTAGTTCTAACGCTGAGTCTTCTTTCTCTGAATAGAATACCAAAAGGAGCAGGACCAGGATGTTATCTTGCAGGAGCTCTTACACTGTCTAAAACAGAACTTGGAAAGAAAGCTGTGAGTATCTTTAATGGGTGATAGCTTCTTTTATTTTGGAAATTTCTGAAGCGGGTAAATGGCATGCCAGGGAAGCACACTGTCTGTTATGGTTTTAGTACTGTGAAGACCACCACCTCTAGTGACATAACACATTTTTGAAGCAGTTGTTTCATTATAAAGTCAAAGTAACTTCTTAATTTTATTATCATCTTAAAATTTCAAATATAATTGCGTCTTCTAAATTTTGAATTCTAATTGCTTGTTTCTGAATCCTTATTTCTTGAAGCAACTGCTTTTTTTTTTTTTTTTGGTGTGACAGCCTGTGAAAGTGACTTTGTTAAAATGCCTTATGTGGTGTCATTTCTTGAATGAAAACTATGTGCGTATGTGTTTCATGCATGTTGGTTCTCTAGTAAACAACTATACTCTTCCTTGCATGCATACAGTTTGCAGAAAAAAATCTAAGTCCTTCTTTAACACCTACGTGTTATTTTTACAGAGAAGGCGTTTTGTTGTCTCAAATACTTAAGCAGATATTTTTACCTGCTGCAGACTGATGTTGTCAACCACTAATATGACTATGCTCCAACAGAATGACATAAGATCTCTATGTTGTGGTGGGAAAAAAAGCTGTGTGGTATTTTTGCTCATGATGTAGTATCCTATAAAAGCTACTTGCTAACTTGAATGAATCTGTAGTGCAGCAGTGCTTACAAGTGACCAGGTCACTCGCCTGTGTATCCTGTGATTCCTTTAGCTATTCAAGTATTTTTTAAATAGTTGGCAAAGAGAAGAATAAACTTTGAGCAGTGCTGGTGATTGATGGTTAGTATTTAGAAGTAATCCATGTTCATATATCACTAAATGTGACTGATCAACTTAGATAGAACTACAGTATTTTTTTTAAAGAAAGTCTCTGTGAGGAGGTTGACACATGCCTTTCGATCTTGTTGAGTAGACAGGTG
>JAOWBP010000001.1:117918273-117945732 GCA_028571105.1 Tragopan temminckii | reverse complement strand
TCTGAAGAAAATTGCACGTATTAATCTCATGTGTAACTACAAGTTAGATAATATCTGCCAAGAGTATTAATGAATGAATGAAGGGTAGGAAAAAAAAGTAGCTTAGGTCTTTAGAATATTAAGGTTTAGATATACTTGTGGTTCCTGCAAATTTGCGAGCATGCTTCCTTGAAATCCATGACAAATCCATTGTAACAGTGTAGTCTACTTGAGTCAACCTGAATTCTGCGCTTTCTTGAACTGTTGGTTCTAATTCTTATTTTATAACTGGATTAAGTGATTATATACAAGGATTTCTGGGCTGGGAAGTAGGAGGTAATAGGTATTGCCTGTTGAATTTCATTTCTTGATGGTGAAGGATACGAAAGAGCTTGCATTCAGAGAAATTCTAGCTGAGGCCTGTTGCATATCATATTCTAAGGCTTGAATGTTTGTATTTCACCGAAGAGATGATGATATCAAATAATATCAACTTATTTCCATTGCCTTTAGTGGATCTCAGTATGTAATAGCAAACAAAAGAATGAGTAGTCAGGGGAGTTATCTCTAGTTCAGCAAGTGGGGTGCAATTTCAGGGAACTGTCTTACTTCTGTACGTTTCCTAGGAAATGGAACAATGCCACTAAGCAGTTAAAACCTCAAATCTATGCTTTGGAAAATGAATTTCTGTAATGTCATTAATGTAAGCTAAGTGGTTAACAACACTTGCTTGTCTTACAGGAATAAAGAACTACACACAACAATGTACTGTTTTATTGATTTTAAAATGAAAGAGCATGCTTTAAGAGCATGTTTGGTCATAGATGTGACTCTCTAACAGTTTAAAAATAAGTAGGTTGAAAATATAACCATAATTGTACAGAGAAGGTGTCTCCATCCTGTGTGGTGTGTGCATGTTTTCTTACAGTATGTTATTCTAACTCCCAGGGGCAGTCTGCAGCAAAGCGACAAGGAAAATTTAAAAAGGTACTGAATGTTAGTTTTTGACAAAGATATCGATATATCTATAAAAGTCTTTTTGCATATGACTTAAAGAATTTGTCTGCCAGTATTGATTTTTAATTTGTCTCTCTCATCTACCTCCTTTGTCCTGGGTTATTTGCTTTAGCACTGTAAATGCATCTCATTGTAACTGAGAGGCACATGAGCATCTGAATATTTTTGCAATAAGTGCCATAAAAATGCATGTGATTAGCGGTCTGTAACTTTCTGTGAGATACACAGGCATCTTAAGTGTTTGTAGTGAAGATTTTTTTTTTTTTGTGGCAAATGTTTCTACCTATTGTGTTCTGCCTGCAGATTAAGAATTGAATACAAACCTAACACTTTACATAGTTTTGGATACCAAACTGCATACCAAAACAACTGTCTGCTTATGAGGGCTTTATTACAGTTGTAGAAAAAATATCCTAAAAAGCAGCTTTTGTTATTGAGAATGACCTTGATTGAGAAGTGTCTCTATTCAAGATTGAGATTTATTCGAATACAACTTGCTATAGGCTAGAGTATATACAGTGGTGTAGGAGGTAGTGGAATTGGGGGGGGGGGGAAGAGTGCGTGGCATATATAAGATGCATTTTGGTGAGTGGGACAAAGCAAGTAACTAACAGTGATGTTCAGTCTTACATATACTTTTACTCTCGATGATGATCTCTCAGCAGACAGACTGAAACTTGTCTTGTTTTTTAAATAAGGTCTGTTTTAACAGACTACCCCTATAGGGCTGCTGTTTGTGGGGAGAGGTTTGTGATTATCTTTATTTCTTGTTTTGTTCTTCTGAAGCTATAAGGCTATTTTCATTCTCTTGTTTTCAAGGTACTGTTTTCTGGAACAGCATCCAAATTAGTTAGGATTCTTATTAGAAATAGGGCATGAGAGTTGTGAATACCACAGCTGATGGCAGTAATCTGTTTGGTTTTGGGTTTTGTTGATTGGGTTCTTTAAGTGAGCTGGTAACTAGGCCTGCTAATTTAATTAGGTATTGGTGTAATAACTGTGGGAGTGTGATTAGACTTCAGAAAGATTTTAATTTAGTTAACTTGCTGCAATTTTATTTTCATAATTTGACTGAAAATTATGCAGATCACTTTTTGGAAAGGTGTTTTAAAAACCATTCTGAATGCATGATTTCCAGTGGATAGGATATAAAGTCCTTATTAAGTAGATCTGTAGCAAGGGAGTTAATCTCCAATCATAATGTAATTTAACAAAACAAACTCAAGGTTGCATGTTATGCTATTTTTTTTTTTTTTCTTTTACTTTTAGAACAGATTTGTGTTCATACCTGAGCGGTATATATGCCTAAGCCAAAATGAAAGCTGTTCCTTTTCTGGATACTCCCTATTATTTACAAGATGCATCTGCACACTAGTAGCAAATACATGAAATTCACTGTATTTCACTGCATTGATCCACAATAGCTTCATTAATGAATGGCTTTTTCCAGGAGTACAGGTCTGTGGGCATCCTTCCGGGCAAGTTTTGTATGTTTACCCTGCCCTGTCACTCTCAGTCTCCATGTAGTGCAGATATATATTTTTTTTTCCATGCTCAAAAACTTCTTTTGTAGCCTGGTCAGTCAAAAGGGCATATGTAGATTTTTATTTTATTTTTTGCAGAGGTAAGTCCAGGATCAATTTATAGGATTAGCAGTGTTTGTTTTAGTTTTATGGATAAGTTTGTTTCGATACCAGTGACTAGTCTGCAGATTATTTTTTTTTTGCTTGTTTTGTGTGTTGTTTTTGTTCTTTTTTGGGGGGGGTGAGTGGTAGGGTAGAGAGGAGGTATGGGGAAGGGCAATGTTTGCTTGCTGCTGTATGCTCAAAGCTGCCAGAAATCCAGGATGGCTGTTTCTTGCAGTTTGAAAGTGCTTCTATTTTGTATGAAAGCAGCTTGAGGTTGTGCCAAGAAATAGCATCCTGATTTTTCCAAAGAAGATGGTTAATTCTTTTGTAACTGGACAAAAAGACAATAGGTTCTTTCCACAGTATAAGCAAGAATCTTTGTCTTACTGGACGTGTAGCCCAGAAGCATTCACCTAATCCCTAATTTTCTGGTTCAAAAGCAATGCCAAGGGACTTAATTTTATCTGAACACAAAAATAAAAACCCTTAGGCGTGAGTTTTTATGAAATGTCTTCCTGCCTTCAGTATGTCTAGACCTTTTAAAAAAAAAAAAAAAATTCCTTTCTCTCTGACTACTGATCACTTGATAAGTATAAAGTTCAGAATTCAGTGATGTTTTTCTTGGAACTCTTGATTTCCATTTAAGTAGGGAGAGCCATGTTTTATTGGCATGGGAAGCTAACTTACCCTTGGTTTGCAGTGTGTAAGCACGTGCTAAACAGCCACATTTAAAAAATAATTAAAAATTTGGTTCTGTATACATTTCTTCTTTCACAAACTATCTTTTGTTATATGGTTACAATCTGACTTAACTTGTCTCCAGCTTTTGTTTTTAATGTAGAATGGAAACAGCACTGACGTCTGGTTTGTAAGAAACAATTTTGTTATTTTACATAATGCAGCTTTTAAACAGCAGTGTCATAGAATTACTGAGTGATTTGGGTTGGAGGGGAGCTTAATGTCATCTGATTCTAAGTCAAGTGCCAGGGACACTTCCCACTGGATCTGGCTGCCTAGGACGCCATCCAGCTTGACCTTGAACATTTCCATGGATGGGGCATCTGCAACTTCTCTGGGCAACTTGTTCCAGTTCTTCACCACTCTCTGAGGAATGATTTTTTTTTTTTTCCCCTTACATCTAATCTAAATCTCCTTTTATTTATTTATTTAACTGTAAAACTGGATGCCTTGTCCTGTCATTTCAGTCCCAAATGAAGAGTCTTTCCTGATATCTTCTGCAGGTCTCAGTGAGATCTTCCTGGCACTTTCTTTTCTTCAGGCTAGACAAGCTCAGCTCCCTTGGCCTTTATTCATAGGAGAGGTGTTCCAGCCCTCTGATCACCTTTGTGGTCCTCTTTCGGACCCCTCTAAAACACCTATGCATCCTTCTTATGCTGTGGATCCCCAGGCTTGGATGCAGTACTCCAGACAGGGCCTTACAAGGGCAGAGTAGACAGGGACAATCATCTCCCTCTCCTCGCCTGGCTGAGAGGTAGAGAATTCGTGCATTTCTCCCTAGCTTGCCATTATTTCCTATGCAGATATTAACAAATAATAGTAGAAGCGTTATAAATACAATCCTGAAGTGAATCGTAAATGTGTCAGATTACTTTCTTTCAGCTTTAGACATTTTCCTTGTCTATCCAGGAGGCTTTCAATAATACAGAAGTGTGCCTGCCCAGTTTGTTGAAGTCTGGCTAGTGAGTTTCATTTTCAGTTAAACAAAATGATTGCCATAAAAACAATGGTATACAAATTATATGAATCTTAAAATAGACACAAATTCCTTAGACACATTCAACTGTATGTATGTAGACGTGCATGTGCATGGCATTAAACGGAAAATAAGACCAAAGATGATTTTCTTCAAGGAGGTTTTACATAGTTATGCTATGGAAAGCCTTGAAGTGAAAATATTTTTTATGGAATTTCCATATAAAGTTCCAGATGTTGAAACATTAGGCATAAGTATAAATTGAAATACTTCAGTGAAATTGTTAACTATTGATATAGGTCTTGTGAGAGCGTTGTACATGTTGTATATATACAAGTTATAGTTCAAGTTAAAAGTAAACCCTCTGAGGCTTACCAAATTGCACACAGAGTATACTGACCAAAGTGCATACCATGTATACTTCCAAATTTTTTAATATTGCTTAAGTTTTTTAGAGGATAAACAAAGGGCAGCTTTCTCATTAATTTGTACGTTGCCTTAAAGTAATCCTTTCAAGGTATAATATTCTTGCTCACTGCCATTCAGTTTGTAGCTCTTGTGTGACCTATTGTAGGGAAGCTGCTTTAAGAGGGGGGTTGAACTCTTGATGATCTCTTGAAGTCTCTTCCAACGCCTGCAATTCTGTGGTTTTGTGATTCATGAAGAGCTACCTTCCTTCTCCTTAATCTCCAATAAGAGTTTCTGCAAAGGCAACAACATTGTCATTCTGGGATGTTCTGGTAACTTGAGGGGGATGCAAAGCTTTAAGTAATGCTAGTGTTCATTCGTGGAATAGAGATAAGAGAATGCAGTCTATCTTACTCCAGTCATGTTTTATTAGACCTATTTACCCTTTGAAATGCATTTGATTTCTGCATGGAAGCATGCATATTTTTCTGTAAACTCTTGAAAAGATACCAAGAGATGAGGCCTATTGTTTTCCTTTCAGTGGTCATAGCTTGTAGTGTTTGTAGAATCTCATGAGACCAAAAACAGCTGGCTGAGAGAGCAGTGATTTTACTGCCTTTTTGATGGCTCAGCTATGTACAAGGGCTGCTCTGAAATTAGTGCCTCCTATTTTATTATGTTGGCCCATGAAGTCAGAGGAAAATGGTTGGTGATATGGTAATAGAGGCTGAACCTTCCGCCACTGTTCCATTCCATTTTGTTGCCATGCAGCCAATGGTAGCAGAAGGGCATTCTGACAAAGTGATGTCTGACGCTGAAGTGCACGTGAAGAAAAGGGGTGTCATTGTGTTTCTTCAAAATGGAAAAAATGCGCCCACTGATATTCATTAATGCTTGCAGGATGTTTATGGAGACCAAACAGTGAATGTGAACACAGTGAGGTGGTGGCTGCTGCATTTCAGCAGTGGCGGCAGTGGGTTATTTTTGCTGGTGCAGATTGTTATGGCCCTTATTCATTGCTGGCAAAAATGCTGAACTAATGGTGATGAATACACTGAAAAATGTTTTGTAGCTGAGAATTTGTTCTATCAAATAGTGCTATCGTGTTCTTTGTATCTGATGTAGTTTCCATGGAAATAAATAGGAGGGATTACTTTCAGAGCGACCTACATTGAATTAGTCTCTTAAATGAAAATGTTCATTCTTATAACTAGGGTTTTGCTAATGTAATTATACTTAGTCTGAAACCTTGAACCAGACTAGCAAAGCCTTCTGATATAGACAAGGCTTGAGAACGCCCAGAGCATTTGGATACATAACCTCAAACTTTTGTTGCTAAGCAAAGTAGAGGAGGACCCTAAGTAAGAAAATCCTGAAGTGTTAGAATACTTCCAGGAAAGCAGATTTCTTTCTCAGGCAAGTGTTAGTAGAGTGTGTCTCATAAAACACTGCAAACTAGTGATTCAGATTTTCTTACTGGACTAACTTCTTAGGCATCTTAAAATGTTTGGCTTGCTTTAATGAACCACATTATTAGTTTCTACTTTTCTAATTACTGTAGCCAGCCCCAGCACCTTGTTCCTGACTTCTGTATCCTCCTCTGCATGAGTTTGCCTTTGTGAATTGTTTTGTCGTGCTTTGGTCTAGGTATTGCTGAAGTCTTGTTTAGGCGTGTGTACATAGGTCATGCACTTCATACTGGTGTAGAGTAGTTCCTCTGAAAACTACAATGTATACTAGTGCTCTAAACAACCTTTAAAAAAATATATCTGTAAATGTCTCTTCTGTAGTTCAACCTTTAACTGCACAATAAGTAGCAGGAATAATTGTCAGAAGGGAAAATTAATGTCATTTTGTCTTAGGCATACTGAAAACTACGCTGGTTACTTAGCAAGCTGCTGGTCTGATTAACTGCCGTTTGAAATAAAGTTGTTCTGCCTCAGCGTTCTTGAATAGATTCAGAAGCGTAACGTTAAAGTTCATTATTCCAAAGTTATGCGTAGTCATTTCTTATGGTCACCTTTATACTTCCTGTTTAAATGACTGAAATATATTGTGCACAAGATTGCATTTCATTATGCAGCGCTGAATTCATTTATGTATTCACACAAGTCTGTTTCAGGGTAATTGGTCTGAGTAACTAAGTAGCCAGAGCAGTTGATCAGGCAACACAACAGTTTACATGATATTTCCACAGGATAACTGTATCTGAAGTATTTAAATTAAAGTAATCTTCTTTGTGTAGTATTTTAAATAGAGAATAGGTGGATATGTGCCCTCAGTGTTCAGTTTCTAGTGTTGTTTTTGTGGTGGTGTTTTCTTTTTTTTTTTTTTTTTAAGGCATCACTAAAAACAACAAAATAACCTCCCCCAGCAGCTGTAATGCCTTAGAGAGAAAGACTGAAGTCTAATACTGACTTATTTGAAAACTTACCTATAAATTATCTCAGGATTGGCTTTCAGAGCATGCTGTTAGGTTAGTTAGCTATTTAAAATGACGATCTTGTAGCTGATTTTCTTGTGCTGATTGTTGACTAGCATGAACTCAAGCTGTAGTTATATTTCAGTGCTAGCGTTTAAAGTTTTCATAGTAGTAAATAAGTTATCTTCCAGCTATTTTGAACACAAATACATGTGAAACTGGAACATCTGTAGCAGCAAGCTAGGACATAGTTGACTGTGAATGCAGTAGCTAACTAAGGGAAGAAATGCTCATTCAGGAGAAATAAACTTGTTTATTGTATGATCTAATTCATGTGTGTATTATTGTAGTATTTCTAGAGTACAGTTATCTTCATTTGCTTGTTTATTGTCAGATTTGTAGGATAGGATCTCTGACTTCTTTACCTTTTAACCAACCTGTTTGCTCTCCTTAAGAACAAAAAAAAACACTGCTGTTTTCCTAATTAATATTATATAAAATTATCTGAGTACACGAAAGTCAACTTGTTCAATTTTAAGCTTAGTCTTGTACCAAGTGTGCTATTTTGTTATTTGCACCTTTATATCGCATAAAAAAAAAAGTTCTTAGAGACTAATAATACTTTTTGTTCTTGGAATTCCTATTCAGTGTATGTGTAGCTCAGGGTAGTTGCTTGCTGTGATTTATTTAGCTTTTATATCCCCCTCAGTGTGTGCCTCTTCTCCCACTTCCAGGATGTCCTTACAGTTCACTATCATCTGATACCGTCACCATCCAAGAGTAAAAATGGCAGCAAAGAAAAAGAAAGAGAACAGGAAAAAGAAAAAGATGTAAAAGAAGAATTTGCTGAAGCTTTACGAGATCTAAAAATACAATGGATGACCAAGTATGTCTGCTGTCGTTACTACAGAACCTTGAAGCAGCTATACAAAAGAAACTAGGAAAAACATTGCTTTGAACTTTAGAATCTGTGTTTTCATGTTCTGTCCTCCTCTCTTCTAGGCTGGATACACCTGATGTGTACAATGAGTTGAAAGAAGCCTTTCCTAATCATCTTCCACTGTATGTTGCGAGACTTCATCAGCTGGATTCTGAAAAGGTTATTAAACATTTTAAAACTTTGTCTCACTACTATTTAGCCTAAACAACTGAATCTTTATACATATTTGGCCTTGATTGCCAGAGCTGTACTCAGTACAATAAAGCAGAAATTCCTGATTGGATTAGATTGATAGTGATGTAAGTTAAGTGAACATAAATTACTTAATCCTGCAATAGAATGAAAGGTGTGCCTTCATATAGTATGTTGGCTTCTGATCTGTTCCTTGTTCAGTTAAATGTGTTGTAAGCTTACTTATTGCTTTAGGCTACAGAGTGTTACTCTGATGGTATCTGAGCAGAGCACATTTCCCATTTTGCTTCTCTTACAAACTGATAATATGTTATAGCAGAACTGCCCAGACAAGTGAGGACAGTAACCCTTTGAAATAATACAGCTATATTTACCATCTGTCATTGTCCTCAAAAATGAGAACTGCAACTATTACACAGAAGTGTCTGTGTGAATGGGTTATTTTTGTTCATCTTGAAGAGAGACACCTTCGTGTGTGTGTCAGTAGTTTTAATTTTTTTTTCTGTTTGATTCCGATTTTGCATTTCAGTCAGAAGTGAATAATTGCTACCATTATTCCTTGAGAGATCATCAGTTTGTTCTGGAAGGTGTTTTATTCCTGTAAAATCTGCATCTGTATGTTTACTTTTTTTTATAGTCTTTGAGTGAAATGTACTGCGTACATGGGGTATCTTGATAATGCAGACTTATCATCAGGTTTTTCCATGCGAGAAGTTGGAGAAGGTGTAGGAAAGGGCATATTGAATCACTTAATCTTTTTTCTGCATGCCTTTGCAATTATCCTAGTGGTAATAAAATCAGCAATCAAGTAGCATGATTTCATATCACTAAATACATTTCTTCCTCTTCTTTTAGGAACGTATGAAAAGACTTGATGAAATTGTTGAAGCCGCAAATACCGTAATCTCTCATATTGATCAAACAGCATTAGCAGTTTATTTTGCTATGAAGACTGACCCCAGACCTGATGCAACTACTATAAAAAAGTACCTAACCAGTAAATAATTTTCTTGCATCCTATTTTTGTAATCTCTGTACTTTCTCTGCATATAAGAATTGGAATGACTATAATTGTTTTGAATGGCTTGTGTTATTGTTTTAAGCACAGGCTATTTCAAGTTTTTTTGCAGGATTTTGTTCCTTACTATATTTCAAGAATACAGGAACACTGAAGTCTGCAATTTGTTGCCTAGAAGTGATAAATAAAGTAAGGGTGCTTTCAGGATGTAAATGAATGCGAAAAAATGGGATACCAAGGTTGTATCAAGCTTAATGTCACATCAGAGGAACCATTAGAACTTTGATGTAGAGGCTTGTGTTTGGAATGCTAACTTCCTTTTCGTAATACTTTGCAACCTTTTGTAACTGGGTTAGAAGCTAAAATTGACAGCAGTCTTAGAAGTAACTGCTTATGAAAGATCTCATTTGTTTAAGATATATTGACCATACTTCTGCTTCTGAGTATTTTTGAGAATTTTTTTTTCCTATGTTTCTTTTTACTTTTAGATATGTTTCCCTGAATTACCAGTATTCATCTCTAGGAAGACTGTATGTTCAAATTGATAGCCTAGTCTGGAGAATTATTGTGGTGTGGTTTCAGTCACAAATACAAGAGCTACAGATTTGAAGATTAGGGCCTTAGAAGGGGAGGTTGAACACTTACTTATGTTAGATAATATACCAGATTTCAGTTGTAAAAGTAGTCTAGCTTTCCTGAATGTGTGTGTGTGTGTGTGTGTGCAATTCTAGAGTTACTGACATAAAAACAAAGTTATGCTATAATAAATTTCATTCTAAACATTTCTTGGTAAGTTGAACCATTAGATCATGTGGTTGAATCTAACATCTGAAACTGAACACCAGATGTAATGGTGCTTTAAATGGGTGCAATTCCTTTGAAGTCAGCAGAATTGTATCTGCTCATGTTAGTGCTGGATTTGACTCTGTTTATAATGCCAAGAGCTGTAAAGCTTTATTTCTTATTATTTCTTATTATTTATATTCAACTGGAAAGCTGGCTTTCCCAGTTTTAAAATCCTGTGCTGCCCTTGCCGTAAGACACCAAAGATGTTTCGAACTCAGGAGAGCAATTGAGTTTTTGAAATATATAGTATGTCTCAGAAATATATATATTTTTTTCCTCAGTTTTATTTATAGTAAATAGCCCTGTTTTTAAGATGATGTTTGTGATTAGTTTCAATGTGTGTGCTAACTGCTGATTGTCAGTACTGATTCTGTTCTTAATGATGTGTCTATGAAAAGTCCTTAATATTTTTCATGCTGTTTCTTTCTAGTGAAATGGAAAAACAGAAGACTACATTAGTGGACGCACTTTGTCGAAAAGGAAGTGCACTGGCTGACCAGCTTCTTCATCTGCAGACCCAAGATGGGGCTGCTTCCAGTGATGCTGAAGGCAAAGATGAGGATCATGAGAGTTGCTCAGAAGCCTTGACAGAGACGTTCTGGGAAACAACAAAATGGACTGATCTATTTGACAGCAAGGTAAGAGTGCAGAGCAGATTTCCTTTTGTATATTGTATTTCTTTATGCTCCTCTTGGAGTTATGCACCACCTCTGTGTGCACATGTATGTTCCTCCCTTCTGCATTTTCGTGCTGTTGTGCTTCCTTAATGACCTTTTTCCATAGAGATTTTGCAAATCAGTGGTAAGCCCATCTCTCTGTATGTTAACATAGGGTTAAAAGGAAGGCTATAGTATACCAGATTTCCTTTAAAAAAGGTGCTTGCTTTATTGAATTGCTTCTCTCTGTACCTTTCAGGCAGTGTTTCTGGTTAACTTGCTGTAGCTGTACGCAGAAGTACAAACAGCTACTCTGTTTAGTCCTCCATTCTGTTGCCTCTTCTACAAAACAGACAGCAGAAGTTTTGTGTTTTGCTGTCAGTAATGTCTATAGAAGTAAAATAAATTCTTGGAAATGTTTACATTGAAAAATTCGTTAGCAGAAAACTTTCTGTTATTTTAAGTTTACTAAGACTGGAACTATGTTTGTCTGTTTCAGTTTGAAACAGCTATTCCAGAAGAAAAAAATTACTTGAGTCATACTTATGTAGCTTCTAATTCACTGAGTTCGACTTTTTAATGGTTGAGTTACTGTGTATTATTTAATTAGTTGCTGTGTGTAACTCTACATATGGCTTTGGAAGACAGAAGTGGCTAATGCGTTTATTTCTATTTCAGTTAAGCTGCCAAAGCACTTCAGATAGTTACAAAAGAAAATAATTAATTAATTTTCTTGACAATAAATAGTCTTCCTAGTAAGAACTTGTGCTTTTGCTGGAGGTTTGAACAAGAAGGTTGATGGTGGCTGCTCATACTTCTTTTAATGCATGTATGCTTGTACCCATACATCTTTTAAGCATTTTTCTTCTCATCTTTATCCAGTTATAGTATTCTATGGTAGCAGATTGTGCTTTAATCATACTGTGTAGGACAGAATTTTCTTGCTACTTATCTGTAACTACAATATTGGTAATAATGAACCCTGTTCTATTTTAATCTTTTGATTATAAACATGATGTTAATATTTTCAATGGAAAAACTATCAGCACAGCTGTCCTACTGGAAGCGTATCAAGAAAAGTGCTCTGGGTTTGGAATGTCCAACTCTGGTTTGATTTGGACAGATTAGGGATCTAAACTTCTCTTGGATCCAAGCATATGATCTATCTGTGTGCAAGTTCAGGTTTTGCTCTGAAAATGGATGCTTCTGTATTGTTAAATAAGTAACTAAAAGGCCAACATGGTTGTGGCATTTTGTGTGGAAGTGAGTTCCATTGTGGCTATGCAATGTGTTTGCTTTCCTTCTTGGAGTTACTACTCAAGCAAATCTAAACTGTTTAGGGATACTACTTTTTAGTGCAGAACTGTTGTGGAACGCTCTGGGTATTTTAGACCAATGGCTTCTGAAAACTCTGAAAATGAGTCATCCTAACAGTCCCTGAGATATGTCATTGTCCTATGCTTTTTCTGTCCTGTACCCATATCTATCCTCACTTACTCAGCCCCACATGGCCCATTTGCAGTTTGTCATCCCTGGTCTCTTGCTGCTGAACAAGTTGCCCTGTATCAGTATAGCAGTGATGACTAATATGAATAATATTACAAGGGCCAGTGCTTGCACCTGAGCTCCTTGGGTTAGCTACACCTTCTCACCTGGTGCTCAACCATTGGTTGAGGCTGTGACTTGGCAATTTCACTGCATGTGGTCATTCAAAAACATAAAGCATAATTGGATCATAATTATATGTTTATTTAGCTCTGTTAATGTCCTGGACTACAGTTCTGTATTATGGTATAGTCTGACACGAAAATAAGTAGGAAAAATGTAGTGTTCTACTATCTATTGCTGTATACTGTGAGAATAGCAATACATGTGTTGCTTTTCTGCAAAAAAAAAAAAATGAATTTAACAATTTGCAGTTCCTTCCTTCCACTCACTTCTACCAAACTGCATCTGATGTTCAAGCTGACTGGTCAATATTCATCTGTTTTTATCATGGCAAGTTTTGTAGGTGGGATTGCGCTTTAAAACTTTCTTAACCTTCCGCTTGAATAAACACAATTGTCTTCTTGTTTTAAATATCACCATTAGCATTTAGTTTTCTTCCTTTCTGACTTTTTATCCATGTAGAATAATTCTTCCTATAAGTCTCTGGTTCAGTATTGCATACAGTTTTACTGTTTTACTACTGGATTATTTTACTACTTCAGAAACAGTGTGCCGAGTGCACGTAATTTTGTTTTGAAGACTGGTAGGGGAAAATCTGAAGTTTTGAGCACTTAAGAGAAACTTTAATGTTTGTGTAGCTCACATCCTTTTAGGAGTCATTGAATCACCAAGGTTGGAAAAGACTTCCAAGATCACCTAGTCCAACTGTCCATCTTCCACCAAGATTTCTAGAGGGAAGTTTGAGAATGGCATTGAGGACATAGTAGTATTTAAAGCTTCAAAACAAATTCTAAGAAACAGACAAGTATTGTTGCAACGAAGGGCAAAAGTGTCTTTTCTGTTGATGATGATCTTCAGTACAGCTGACTTGGGCGTGACAAAATTCCCATTGGTGGTAACCAACCAAACAAAAATGACTAAAATGCATTTCTGTGACTGTGTTCTGGAAAGACTTAAATGAGACCGACAAAATGAAGTGTTATGGCTTGATTGTATTGCCTAACCTTGGATTACTCATTTCTTTTTTGGGGAATAGAAATGTGGAAAGAGGAAAGGTGAAGTTTGGAATAGTAACGTAGGAGCAGGAGTAGGCCTTGTGTTGAACATCCTCATAATCCTCAAGAGGCAGCTAAGTTATTCTAACACGAGGTTAGAGCTGAAAATGTAGAGCTCTTACTGTACGTGAACATGACTTTGTGTCATTGATGCTCAAAAGGTAGAGCAATAGGGTGAGAACAAATGGATGTTAATAATTGGTACGGTACTCTAGTGCTTCAAGTATGTTAACAGCTTTAGATAGAAACATTGCATTGATAGAAACAGTGTGATAGAAACCCAAGCTTCACTTGGGTCGAAGTTCTTCCAGATGATGACAATGTTTAAAAGCTAAATGAATTTCTGAAAACCAAGAGAGAGCATGCTTTCTTCTATGTGTATAAGGTGTATTGAGAATATCATCACTTCTGTGTGTTTTTGCTCACTCTCTAGTAAATCAAGCACTATTTTTATATTACCTCTCTTCTGCTGTTGAAGTATGTGCATTACCACAGGGTGTTAAGTTCCCTTAATTGCCTATCTTCCATTGAAGTGTCATGCTTGTCATGTTATAGCAAGTGTGTAGGAAGACTGGTGCTTGCTGTTGATAGTAAGTACATTGTTCCTTCTTCCTCTGTTCTAGTTAGATCACTTCTCTCTGAAGTTTTACTTTAAATGATGCATGAAAGAAAATATGTATTCTATATAGAAAAGCAATTTGAATATACCACAGTTGAGATAGCTCTGTTCAGCAAGTATTTGTTTGATTATGCAGGCACATTTGTGATGGTGCTTTAGTATTTTTTTTTTAGTATTGAAGTATAAACTTTGTTTTTTTTATTTACCTGAGCATAACCGTACACTTTGCTGGCCAAAATGACCAGTTTTAAACAAAACTTCTACAGGAGAGTAGTAGGATTTACCTATTTCTTGCTGACATTGACTCATCTATAGAATTTAACTCCCCTTATCTCCAACAGCTAATCCAAAGGCTAAGCAAAAAGTCATGTTTAAAAATAAGCAAACAGATAAAATACCCAGACCTTTCCATCCTGCATTTTAAGCATCTTTGGCCTGGAGTGTTTTTCGTATTACTGTCAGATGCAGCTGTCTGTTCCAGCAGATCATACTCAGTCACTGCCAAAAGGTTGTTGCTGTGCACTTGATTCCATGAACTCCCTTCCCTCTCTGAAAATAAGATAAGTCAATTTTTGTATGAATATTGCTTTTATTTGTAATATTTGATTGAGCAGAGAGTCAACATAAGTAGCTAAGAAACCTTAGTTTATTCCCATAGCTATATTTGAGCCTGAAGAAGCTCACTCCCTGATAATACTGAAGCTGTCATGCTTGTAATTCTTACAGTGAGTTGTGTTGTCTATAGGTGTTGTGTAATGTAGTATTTTAATTATTTGTTAATGTAGATACATTTTAATCAACAGTTCAAATAATGAAGTAACTAATTATACAAGTCTCTCCTTTTTGCTAAATATTAAGATATTTATATTAAATATTAAGGTATTAAGATTCCAGAAAGGTTTTCATTAGGTAATTGTTTAGTTTAGTATTGGTGGATCTTAATTGTGCTGGTTTTTAAGGAGCATTTTCAGATTTGAAAATACAGTAGCCATGCAAATATCTTGAGAAACCATTTCAGAACTTTATCCTCTAAAGTATATGCATCTTTCTGTAGCTGTCAGCAAGTTAGGCAGGCAGTTACCAATTATTTCTGTGGGTCTGGCTTTTAGTACACTTATTATTACAGGCCATTAGCTTGGGAATGTAGGAGCTAACATTTATTTCCCAACCCCAAAGCATCCTAAAAGTGCATATTGTTTTTTTGTTTCCCTTGATACAGTTCTTTGGTCTCTATATTCTCATCTATATCATTTGTTCTGTAAAAGCTGGCCTTGTATTTATTGAAATTATGAAATAATATCAGGCATTTAGAATTCATTCCTATTCTTACATCTAGCAGCTGTTTTTGTACACTATAGATTTGTTTATTTGCTTTTGTATACAATCTGATAGCAGCTGTTGGTTATATCTTAATAGCATTCCCATTTTTATTGTTTACACACATCGAGGAATGACCTGTGATACTGTAAAGCTTGCACTATCATAATTATAAGGCTTAATTTGATCAATATATACACAAGTATTGAAGTATTATTTCTTAAATCTTTGCTTGTTAATCTATACTGATTTTAAAGCATTTCATGCATTATTCTTAACTTCTAAAGTGCTAATGAACTTTCAGTATTTTTACTTGTTTACAGCTGACTGTGGGTTTTTTTTGTTTGTTTTTCAAGCACTTAGACAGAAATGATCTTTTATCAAAAGGTGTTGGAGCATTGTTTCAACCTTTTGGTCCTTCAGAGATTTTTTTTTTTTTTCTCATTTAGAAATACCCAAACTTTTATTTGGCCAGAGTAAGGGTGTTTCGTAAAATACTTTGTTTTCTTGCCACAAAAACTCTAGGAAGCCCTGTTACGAAAGAAATGCTGTCAAGTGGCTTTCATCCTGCCTTTATCACTGATGTTCAGTAACCATTCAAAACTTACAGGGTCAGGTAAGAGTTTTCTTAATAGAGCAGTGACATTATTTCTGGTTAGCCTTTAATATGTTATATTCGCTGAAAGCTCCAATGCATCTCTCACTTAATTTTGGTTTGTTTTCTTTTGGTTTGGTTTGTGGTTCTATCATACTTTCAGAAAGGATTTTTTTTTTTCTTCATTTTACTTCTTTAAGTTTAGTTTAATCAACTGAGTCTGCTGATGGATCCACTGAGCAGTTGTTCAGAAGCGTTTGAATTGAGAATGCAGCATGCAAAATACTTTTCCAATAGCGATATTTGGAAAGATTTGTATGTGAATGGTGCTCTATGCTCATCGTTGCATATGTGTGTGTGCTTTAACTAGTACAAATCGTATTCAAAAGCTATTGCAGCTTAAGTGAATACTTCAACATAACCAAATAATACTGCAAGACAGAAAAATGGGCAACGCTTGAGTGCTCAGCAAATGAAGTATTTGGCTCTTCAGAGCTCAAAAACTGTACCTTCACTTCCATGATAATTGTGTGCCATTTCCTTTTCTAGCTCAGTGTTTTAGGTACAGATACTGCAAAATATTGCATGTCAATTAACGTCCAGAAGGAGCGTTCAGTTAGCTTAAATTAGGCAGGTTCTTCAGTCCTTGCAGGATAGGAATATTGAATTCCTTAATATTTTATTACTAGAAAATATTTTAAGTCTTTATAATGCAAAATATTTCTGAACATCCTTGAGGTATTCTTTTGTTGGCTTCTCAATGGTGTATTTTAAGTATACATTGTTGAAAAACTGATTTTCATTTGAGGAATCAGAGAAAAGGAAAATCATTGTACTGAGTGAGGGGAAAATGAATTGCAAATTCTAATACCAGATTGCATTAAAACTGTACTAAAAATAGTTGTAATGCCATGTTCTTCAATTTTGAAGGCTTCAATTTTAGGCTACTTACTGTGAGTATTCCAAAGGAAATAGATGAAAGCGTCCTGATTCATCACTACTTAATGACGGGTGAAATAATATGAACCACCTTGCAACACTGAACACTGTTATAGCATTCAGAACCTGCTTTATTTCACATTATCTCTGAAGTAAGCACATTCATTTACAAATGCTAGTTGTAGCATTGTCAGGTATTGTGAACTCTGTCTTTGTAGTATCAAGAGGAAGTTTTCTTATAATCTATTCTTAATAGTGTTGAGGAGTTGACCAAAACCTGAGGTTTGTCTTCATGCTTACCTGTCTTCATTGCCTGTTTATAACTATGTGCATACCTCTGTATGTATACATACATATATATACACACATATATCATTCAATATATATGTTCATATTTGTTTCTGCAGTAAGTTTATTTCCTGCGAACCAACGCTCTTAATGGGGTCTTTGTTTCTGTGGATCAAAGATACGTCTGCCTGGTTCTTGATTATTTTATTTTGTTTAAACTACTTTTTACCATGCAGTTGCCTCTAGCAAACGAAAATCCAAAGAACCTAGAAATGTGGTGACTAAAGAATTTGAATAATGATGTCTGTATTGCATAAAGTGTTCTAAAGTCAGATATGTTCATGAAGTCATAAGTAGTTTCTAGGATGTTCTTGTTTATAACTGCTACTAGGAATCATCTGTTTTGCTGAAAAAAAATGCAGTCTGTTTCATGTAAATGTTTTGCTTTAAATCACTTCTACTTCCTGAAGAGAATCTGCTATTATTTGTTAAGCCTTGTAAGAGCGAAGTATTTTAATATCTAAACTGTTTTATTTTCACATTGTAGGTTTTGACTTTTGCCTATAAGCATGCATTGGTGAACAAAATGTATGGGAGAGGTCTCAAGTTTGCAACAAAACTTGCAGAAGAAAAGCCAACAAAAGACAACTTGAAAAACTGCATTCAGGTAAAGTGTGTTTAGTAAAATGATGATCTGTATTAATGCTGAGTAAATGTTTAAACATAGGAGGCATAATCTTTGTTATATTTTACATTGTAGAACTCAAACTTAAAATGCTAACCTCATCCAAGCTTTTGATGTTTGGTCTCATTTTTAATGCAGTTTCTTCTTTCATTTTTCCTAGAGTATTTACCAAAACTCTTCTGCATATTTAAATCATTATGCGGGTGTTTAACCTCTGTTATCATTACTGTTAGTAATCACAAATAGTACTAGTATAATATAGGTAGAGAATTAATGGGAATTACTGTACCTCCTACGAAATTTAATCACATCAAATATTTGTATGTTTAATTGAAAGGCTGTAGATCACTTAGCCTTTCAGAGCTAAGTACATTCAAGTTCTCCAGACTTATCTTTCTGATTACAGATATTCTTAGTGAGTTGTCAATGTCAATGCAATGTTTGTTGGGAGGACTTAAATTGAAGAATATGACCCATGAGCATCTCACTTTTTTTTTTTTTTAATGTTTGCTTTCTTCCTTCAGCTAATGAAGTTACTGGGATGGACTCACTGTGCAACTTTCTCTGAAAACTGGCTTCCTGTTATGTATCCCCCTGATTATTGTGTATTCTAGAAATCCAGAAATTGTAAACCTAAAGTAATTCTATAAGGGCAGGATATGAAAAGATAAGTTTGATTTTTTTTTAATAGGAACGCATGTTTTCATTACTGAATGTCGATCATTAAATTGTGTGTATTTATCAGTAAAGGCACCTGGGTACAGCTTAATACCTGTTAACCTGACTCCAGTCATCAAGGAGTTACCTTATTGTGCATCCCATTGCTGGCAATGGATGTGCCAGAACTGCCAACACAAAAGATTTGGAATTAGGCTGATATAGCTTACTGCATGCATGTTAGGTTCTTAACTGTTAATTTTAACTGCAAACCTGTAAAAGCTCTGTATTTTTTACAGTAAAATGACTTTTAACACATTTGATCTTAATTTCATTTTCAATTGTATGAAGGCCTTAAAGCTACTTCAGGAGTAGCTAAAATCTTATTTATTAGACAAAATTAATGGAACATAATTATCCGTATTGTTTGCAAGAGTTTACATTTGTGGTTTTGTTGGGGTTTTTTGTTTGTTTTTTTTTTTTTAAAGAAAAATTCAACCTCTGAAACTGTTAATACATGCAGCTCAGAATTGCTGATGCATAGGTGCTCCTGTAAATCTTCATTTTTGAGTGATTTCAGGCAAACTCAAAAATCCATGTGAACCTGAGTATCAGGACAGGCTGATACATGTATAAAGTGCCAGACAGTTAAATCTTGACCAGGTATTGTAAAGCTACACATATATGTTTAATAATGTTAAAAATGTAAAACACAGCAGAATAAATATGCAAAACTGACGATCAAAAAACACCATGTGCGCTCCGATACTTTAAAGGATTATTTTATAAGTAATAAAAACAAATAAAGCTAAAAATATTGGTTCATCCAGGAGTACGTAAATGAAATTTGCTGAAAGATAACACCTTCCAAACAGAAGTTCAGTGCAGCCTAGAAGATCAGTGCTTTCTGTTAATGTCTCCCTGCTGACTACTTACTGACATTGTTCCTCCAGTGGAGTGAAATTGGTCTGTTTGAATAGGTTGTAAGTATGAACCCAAGACATGATATATATACTGCTGTCTTGCCAGATTTCTTGTAACAAAACGTGCAGAGTTCAGCTACAGCTACAACTTCACAGATGTAAATGCACAGAGGGCGTACCATGATTGCATGTCACATTTCAAACTGCAAGATGCAGGCATGAAATCAAAATTAGTAGTTGTTTTTTTTTTTCTTCAGTTCTCTCTTACCGTGGCTTTAAGCAACTTGACGTTTGATTCTGGAAATTCTGCTAGGATGGATGTATCAAATATATTGCAAAGTTGTTCCAAAAATTCATAGTCTGTACTGAATCTGAATTTATTCGCCCATAATAATACTGTCCCTGGCTGGCAGAAGTGCACCATTGTTGCTAGCAGGGCATCCAGAGCAGTATGATGGTATACAACATCACTTGCCAGTATAAAATCATAATGGTAAGTTGATAAAGGGAAGTCTTCATTGAGGTCTTCTCCCCACACCAGTTTTCTCACTTCAGGTTTGTGCGTATTCATGTTGTGTGTATTTCTTGAAATATTAAATGAGAGATTTTCAAGAACTTCAGGCAAATCAGTAGCTGTAACATAAGCTCCTAAGGAATACATGGATTTGTTTTAATTCAGAGGTATGTAGTTAAACCTAAAGATACGAACTTCTGATATTACTTCCCCTGCTTCCCCCTCAGCAATAACTAGAATCTTTATTAACAAAACAGTGTTCAACTTACTTTCATTCTTTTAAAAAGCAATGACGAATGTATTAATTTCAGCTGTTGCTTCATTGCTTTCAAGTGGCAGTCACAGATCTAGATTGTGTTTCATAAGAAATCTGAAAGGAAATAGTTTACTGACCTAAGATGGAAGCCACAATGGAAACCAAGCCTGTTCCAGCACCAATTTCCAAAACTTTCTTGTCTTTGAGGTTGAATCGTTCTTGATTTGATCCCAGATACTGAGACAAAGCCAGTGCCTGAAATAGTTACCACATATTCATAAGATGGTATCAATTAAGTTGCACAAAAATTAATTTGATGTTTTTATACTGTATTTTTTTATACAGTGGAAAACACTGATGGCTGTAACATAAACATAATATGGAAAGAAATATTGTGTCCTGTTCTTTCTGTCAAGCAATCCAATTAAACTAATTTATTATTAATTTTAGGTTTTGTGAGATAATGGATTTGCAGCAGACATATACCTTTTGTGATTCCTCTCACAGCTCAAGATAGGTGATGTCCAGATGGGAACCATTCTATTGATAAATAGCATAAACAGATGCCAAAGAAATTAACTGCCCTTTTGTTTGTCTTCTTTAGATTGGTGTTAGGGTTTTAACTCCTGTGCTTTCTCATAATGCAATGCTGCCTACCTGCTCTGGGCAGGCTGACAACTCATGAATCACCAGCTCAATTTGCACAACCTCGCGCTTTTCTTGGAAAGTTTTACCATCTGCATTCTGACACCTGATTAATTTGAGAACTGATGTTCTGACATTCCAGATTAAGATACCGTTTCATTTATCCAAACACTTTATTTTTATCTTTATTTTTTTGGTCAGACATTGTTGGTGAGCTTTTCCAATAAAGGTAGATCTGAAAAATTCTGAAACACCCTTTCTTCCTCCAGAGCCTTATTTCTGAGTCTACATAAAGTTCTTTTTTGCAGCAGGAGGAATGAAGATTGGAAAAGACCTGTTTGCAAGTATGGTTTTCCATACTGTGCTGGAATAGTTCCAGGCTGTTCTTTAAAAGAAACATTTTCATTATTTTAAAATATCTTATTTAATCTTTCACAATTTTCTTCTTTGGTCTCCTTTTTGTAATGCTGATTGATTGCTTCCCAAGAGAGACTGGAAATGTGGAAGAAGCAACAGTTTTTCCAATTTTTTCCAAATAATTTTAACTTTTTTTTCCTCAATATCTTCATCCAGTTGACAAATAGGAAGGTAGGTGTGCGCACATTGTTGGTTTTTTTTTTCCTTACTTCTCTAAGTGGAAATAATTTACTATCTACATGCTACTTACACGCCCCATTTCTTTTGGTGCAAACTACCAAATCAGTGTAAGGCAGAGCTTTCGGCTCTAGTATTTCACAGCTTAGTTCCTCACAAGAAATAGGTGTTAATTTAAAAAAAAAAAAAATACAAGCTTGAGGTTTGTCTGCCGTTGTCATTTCTGATTCATCAGTCATGTCAACTCCCTGGATGCCATATAATTGAGTACTTACCCCGGGCCATACCACTGCTCCAAAGTGTTCTATAGATTCCTGGATGACAATGTGCTGGCCTGCGTAAGTATAATGCTCTTTGTCAAAGTAGTGGGAAACTGTAGGAGCCCAGTTCTGCAATATTTTAAGAATTACTGGTGAATCTGTGAGAGAGAAGACAAAATGGGTATTTTATATGCATGTATTAATGCACAGCTTTTTAAAGGATGAGAAGGACTTGGTGAATATTGGACATAAGCACATGCACTGGAAAAGCTGTTGGGTGATGAGGTTCAAGACCATTTGCTCTCCAGATGTGGGCAGTCCAGCTGCTGAAGGAGCAGAAGCAGTGCTTTTAGCAGGCTGCCCAGTAGAACACATGGATGCCCCATCCCTGGAGGCACTTAGGCTGGGTTGGGTGGGGCCCTGGGCAGCCTGAGCTGGTGGGGGCAGCCCTGGCAAGAGGCTGGAACTGGACAAGCTTTTAAGTCCGTTCTGTGATTGAGTGTTTATGTGGCACTTTACAGTTACCAAAATATAAAATACAGTGAAGTTGCCTTCTGCAGCTCATGTTATGCTTGAGATGTAAGTGCTTTTCCTTGTTGGTTTTTTTTTTTTTCTACTGACTCTTGAAATCAGATACCAAATAGTGGCATCTTTTTAGATAGTAATATACATAATGAACTTGATATGCCTGTGGAAAATGGCCAGCAGAAACAGAATGCTAAGCTTCATGTTTCAAAAAGAAACATTTATGCCATTTATGTTTTACCTGTTACACTGCCACTCAATAAAAGAGCTGGGTTTCTTGAATTTTGAACCCTTCTACAAAAAGAAGGTTCTGAAACACTTTTTCAGTGTGTGTTGAAACATGCTGCTGTTGAGCAAGTGTCAGTCCTACTGTAGTGTAGTGCTAATATGTCTCATCATAGCATGAAGGCTTGTAGGCTGGATGTTCAGGATAGCTCAGCTTAACTGCTCCAACCAAACTCTCTGAAGTCAGGGCACTTAATGACTGTGCAGCCTTTGGAAGCCTAGTGGCAGGATATGCATGGATGATACAACGTTCAACTGCAAAGGACAATTTTGCTCTGGATTGCATGGATTTTGATCAATGCCTGCCTGCAGTTCTTGGTAGATGTTCAAGCAAAGCGGTTTAGCTTGTGTTAAAATCTGTAATACCACAGCTTCAGCAGTGCCAGCCCAACCAATACGTGTTATAATCAGCTCTCTGGCAGTGCTTGAGAAATAATTCTCTGATGTCTAAATAAAATCCAGAGGCTTTTTACAATATGCGTGTCAATTATGGAGTTACAATACTTTTCCTAGATTTGGTCCAAAAATAAATTACAACAGAAGAAAAAAAAAAACTGGGAAAAGTAGAGCTCAAGAAGAGAAGTGACAGATTGACATTTACTATCTGAAGACAGAAAAATGAAGCGATGAAATACCAGCATGACACAGCAATTACAGTATTATAAAGGATTATACCGGAGTTGGATTCTGCTGTTGATGAGCAGTTGGAGCTGCAAGTGCAGTTCTCAGAGTCACGCAGTTCTTCACAGGCTTCTCCTTCCACTGTTTGGCAGTCCGTTGGTCTTTGCATCGTGTTGGGAAATGGCAGCTGCTGTGCAAAGATTGTGGAACTGAAATAGAAATATATGTATAGAAAGTTGAGGGCAATTCCTTTGTGTAAGATGATTGGAAAGCTGGCTGTGGGATCTCCCCATCTTGCTCTGGCTCTGCCCAGGCTCGTATGACTGGGTTGGGTGGCTTCACACTGCTGGAGGTTCCTCTAAGCATCTCCTTCAGTCCCTGGGGGAGAAGCTTGGCAGTGCCTGCAGGTAGTTTTTCAGGGCAGAATGACTGCTGATGTGTGGAGGTGGTTTATTTGCACCCACGACACTGACACCATTGCAGTTCTACTGATACTTGATATATTCCTTACTACTCTCTTTATTCACAGGCACAAGACTTGTGTGCTGACTCCTGTAGCACAGTGTTTGTTCACAGTTATTGCAGGTGATTTTTTTTTTTTTTTAACCAATTCAAAAGGGAGAATGCTAAGTAATTGGAATTCTGCAGATTTTGTTTTGTATTTTTTCTCCTCAGAAGGCCTCTATCTGGCAGGTAACGAGTTCTGGCTGCACACCTTTTGTGTATAATTCAAAATACAGTGGAGGCATAGGAGATTGAAGATGGAAGGTAATGCTGGAGCTACAGCAGCCCGTTCCGGGCATTTGGTGCATTTTTCTCCCACTTTTGGCATTGTGCCCCCTCAGAGAACAGTAGCAGTTTCTATGCAACCTCATATTTTCAATAATACACTGCCTGTTTCCAGTAATGGCTCTCATTCCAGCTCCAGATATGAAAAAAAAACCAAGTTCTTACTGTGGCAGTTCAGACTTACAGTTGGCCACATGAGTACCACAGATCATATTTGAGGCAGCTTAGTAAATGTGTATTTGCTGCTCCACTGTTAAGCACTTGCAGTAAATAGCTCCTCTGATATCATTCAGTACAGACACGTTGAATTCTAAACTAAATAAGAGATGTTCTGTTGTGCTTCAAAAATTCTTATGCTTTCTCCTGTTTTGTTCTTTGAGATCCTCTGTGTAATGCTATAATGGGATGATAATGGCAGAGTGGCAAAGTCTTTGGCTACAACAAATGAGAACAAGCCCTAATGCAGCAGCCACAGATACAAAAAAGAAGGGAAAGAGCTGCTTACCTTTGAAAGATCTCAGATAGGCAGAGATCTCCAGCAAGTAATGCCCTTTCTTCCCCTGCCTTAAACCCTTAAATGAGGTCTGGGAAGAGGTGGATCCTGGCTCCACCCCATCCAGTCACTCAGGTGCATTGCATGCAGCTGAGCTCCCCTGGTTTGGCCCTGCCTTCCCACCAGGTGCTCAATCACTCATTCAGGCTATCACTAACCGTTTCCGCTATGCTCCTGAATAGGAGTTGGCTTAAATATTCATAAAGGTGCTTTGCTGTTTTTATTAAAGCCCTTCTTAAAAGGATCAAAAGATCTGAAAAATAACCATCAGTTACACTGATGGGCCTAGTGCGGCCCTGAAGTCCCTCAGGTGCCCAAGTTCTCAGATGGCAGTCTGGGAGAAGAGATTATGCACTCTGCGTTTATTCATAGTGATAGACACATCATGCCAGGCTTCTGGATGCCATAGTAATATCATTCATATCTTTTTGTAGGTGTCGCTTTTGCGACAATAATAGGAAGTTATGATTTCATACATCCTGCTGCCACGGCTATTAGCGATTGATAAATTGAAGTTTGTTTTTTGCTACAAACTACATTTAGTCTGGATTCAAGTACATGAATGTATGAACAGCTTTCATTTATTACTGTGAATGACCAACTATACCTGAGGGCTGTGGGCACAGGTCGCTACTGGGTGCTCTTGTTGCACGTGGGCAGTATGCATCATCATATGCAGGATGGTCAAGTTGTTGCTGTCTTACTAGATGGGACATTTCATACAGTTTTGACAGTTTTCTGATCCATATTTCACTGAAAGTGATACATATCTTATTAACATTTAATTTGGGAAAGATGATATGGCAAGCGAAATCTGTTCCTTTAGAAACTGCTGGCTCTTTGTGGTGGTTAACAGCTCATTTATTGGCAAAGTGGTTCTGAAGGGAATCATCACCTAAATTCTGTGGTTTCCAAAGAATTTAAACTTGTGGGGGCTATACCAATGGTCTTTGACTTTGTTGCCAACAAAATAAGTTGCAATACCACATTTGATTTCTTCAGAACTTTAAGAAGATGGAATAAGTCACAAAATTATATCTATCTGACAAGGTAATAAAATGCTTAAGACTAAATTGTAAGATGGTAATAAACCTTATGATAATCCTTTAAAGAATCATAGAATCATGGAATCACTCAGGGTGGAAAAGACCTTTAAGATCATTGAGTCCAACCATGACCTAACCATACTACTCTAACAACCCTCCACTAAATCATGTCCCTGAGCACCACATCCAAACGGTTCTTAAACACATCCAGGGATGGTGACTCAACCACCTCCCTGGGGAGCCTATTCCAGTGCTTAACAACCCTTTCTGTAAAGAAGTGTTCCCTGATAGTCAACTAAACTTACCCTGGCACAACTTGAGGCCATTTCCCCTAGTCCTGTCACCAGAAGAGACCAACCCCGCTCTTGCTGTAAGCACTTTCAGATATTGGAAGAGAGCAATAAGGTCTCCCTTCAGCCTCCTTTTAGCTTTATCAGCTTTAGCTTTATTCAGCTTTATCCCCTCTGATAAATTTTCTGCCTCAACTTCTGAGATTCATTGCTTGAAAAGGGCTTTTGAATCTGACTGCATGGCCCAAAATAAAAAAAATAGGTTAGTGAGCAGTAGTACTGTGTCACTCGGTCCTCAGCTGTGAGCACAGCTCTGCTGAAGGGCTTCTCCCTTTTCTTGGCATAAGGTCACGCTGCATTGCTGGTTGTAGTCAGAATTAAGTTCTCATACACTGCTTAATATGCACGTGTGTGTGTATATATATGCCTAGAGCATTTACACCCTTATGATATTTGAGCCCACAAGGTACATGCATCCAAATGCAGAAAACCAATGGTCAAACCAGGGTTAGGCGTGTGTGGGCAGAACAGGCAAGGAGTGCAGAGCTGAGTTCCTTTGTTAGTCAGCAGGAAGCAGTCACGTTAGGGTTAGGGCAGTGGAGCAGTGCCGTTACCTGTTGTGGTGCAGGGCGCTGGGAGGCTCCCGCAGGCCGATGCCCGCTCCAGAGGTTTTTATACCGCCGCGCACCTGGAAGCAGCCGCACTGCCCGCCGGGGCTGGTGGGCTATTTACAGCAACATGACCAGGCAGCGTGCGAAGGGCTCGCTGCCCCATGCTCAGATCTTTTCCACTTGCGGCATGAAACAAAAATGCTCCTGAACCTCACAGTCCCGAGTGCTGCAGCTTCAGAAGCAGAACTCTGGGGCTTTTCCAGCCTCTCATTTTCCAGGCTGGCTGCGCCCGGTTAGGATCTCCAGTCGTGACTCAAGGGAGCAGCTGCGTGCGGGAGGCACAGCCCAAGTGTGGAGGAAAGTGAGGGGTCGGAGGCGGCTCCGAGGGAAGGTCAGGGCCTGGCCGCCTCCCTGCAGCAATTCCTGCAGCCGGGAATCAGGAACAGCAGGGATTTGCACGGGCAGCGCCTGCTAGCAGCGATGGAAACTGCACTCCCTCAGGGAGCTCTTGTTGCTCTGTAGCACCAACAGGAGTTGTAGACGTCAGACATACGCCAGATGTGCGTTCCTTACGCACGTTGAGAATCAAGCAGTTGTGTGCATTTTCCGTGGCTGCCTTTCTGTCGTCCCATCCCCCACCCCCCCTTCATACATACTCCCAAAATACTCCCCACACAACGTTACTCACAAACATTTTGCTCCACACCCTCTGGCAAAACCCGAGATCTGACTGAACATGCGGGTTGACTTGCTTGTTTTTACAAACCAAACCTCCCCCCTCCTCGGCTGGGTCCCGCTGAAAAAGAGGAAAACCGATCTTGTCTGATCGAGAAAAGCTGATGGCTTGTGAGGGACGGGGGAGCGAGGGAGCGAATGAGGATGGGGGGAGAGGAGAGATCTGGAC
>JAOWBP010000001.1:117906602-117918173 GCA_028571105.1 Tragopan temminckii | reverse complement strand
TCTTCTGTGAATTTTCAGAGTCACAGCAGATCATACAATCATAGAATGGCCTGGGTTGAAAAGGACCACAATGATCATCTAGTTTCAACCCCCTTGCTACGTGCAGGGTCACCAGCCACCAGACCAGGCTGCCCAGAGCCACATCCAGCCTGGCCTTGAACCCCTCCAGGGATGGGGCATCCACAGCCTCCTTGGGCAAACTGTTCCAGTGCTTTACCACCCTCTGAGTGAAAAAATTCCTCCTAACATTTAACCTAACCATTCCCTGTCTCAGTTTAAGACCATTCCCCCTTGTCCTATCACTATCCACCCTCTTAAACAGCCGTTAAGATGGTCAAATGGTCCTCCTTACACAGGTTCCTTGAGTCAGAAAGTCTAGTATTACTAGCATCTTTTTATTTTTCCAGTGTAGCAGTTGTTTATTTGTAGTATTGTATTGAGCTTCTTAGCCATTGTGTCTGAAATCGTAACTTGCAAATGACATGTACTGAAGAACCGAGTTTTATGTTACAGAAAGAACGCAAGGAGAAGCTCTGGGATCCTCTTCACAGACTAGCTCTAGCAGAGGCTTGTAGGAAACAAGAAGAATTTGATGCTGCTCATAGCTCCCCCTCCCAAGTTAGTATACTTCTTTATGAGCTTGTAACAATTTGATACTGATTGAGAGGATTAAAATATTTTTATTGTACGAGTGGATGAAGGATGTTTGTGATAATTTATCACTGCGTCTTCTGATTAAAAAAAAATTTCTGATTCAAAAAAAAAATCAAAACCATAAACCACAGTATGTGGGTGATTCCTTGATTTGCCAAATGTTGTTAACTTTCTAAACTTGTTGCTGATTATGAAAAGGGTATTAGTTCAAATACTTCATACCATATTTTTAGTAAGTTTTATTTTTAACTTTTGAGGCGATCATCTTTGTTGTGCTCAAAGTTGGAATCTTTCAAACATATCCTTTCTTTTATAAACTAGATACTATTTCATTGAAATACCAGAAATTTCTTGGGATACTTTGTGTCATTTAACAGTCTGTAGTAAAAACAAAGATATGAAATATAATAATTACAGAAGTAAGAGTTATACATAATAGGCCAAGGATAGAACGCTGTTGAAGACTGTTGATGTTTGTGACTTCTGTGATTGTCTTTGTTTTCAGTGAAGTAATGGAGCAAATATTTAGGATCAGAAAGGAACAGGGCTTAAGATTGTATTCGTAACTACTTAGTAATAGTTTTAGTAATACTCTAACTGTATTTTTATTGCTGTGTCAGGTAAATAAGCTAATAAAGGAGGAACTTCAAAATCAAGTGGAACTGCTAAATTCTTTTGAGAAAAAATACAGTGATCCTGGTCCAGTATATGATTGTCTAGTATGGTATGATGGTGAGACCTGGAGGTAAGTACCCAAACTAGTGAAATAAAGTGTTTTAAACGTATAAAACAATAGTTTCCATTAAGTACTATGTTAATTTTTATATCTGCTTTTCCATAGAGTTCTGAAATGTTACTTGCTTTGAAATGATCCTATATCATTACAAGGTTCTGATCCTAAATGAAGGTGGCATAGAATGAAATCTTACACTTTGTGTCACTCTGATTTTACTAAGCTTGTAGATTTTTCCTCTAAGGCAAAGAATAAAATTGCTCTGAGTACACATTGGTAATAGGAAACTGAAGATGGAAGGAAAAAGAAATTGCATGCTTCAGAATGTAATGTGTCACTTTTCTTGACTATTAATGTGCATCGTATAAACCAGTAGCTGAGAATTCAGATGTTTGTGCATGAGTACTGAGCAGCTAGCTTAAGTACAATTCCTTCTCTGAAGGAATTGCCTGAATTTACATAATCTTTTTCTAAAGCAAGCATTGCTTGAATTTCATAGCATTTGAAAATCAATTAACTTAGAGATCTTTGTAGTTTCTGAATCTAATTATAAAAGCCCAAGTTTTAAAGTACTGATGTAATGAACTAAGATACAACCCAGGATCAGACGTGTTGAGGTCTTTGTGGTACTCCTCTATTGCAGGGGTAGGAACAATAACTGGAAGTGCATAGCTGTTGAAAAATTATCTTTTTTTTTTAATTGTTGTCATCAACAGAGCCTGTGTAGATACAAGTGAGAGTGGTGACTTAACTAGCTGTACAGTGTTGAGAACCTACAAAGAGGCTCAGGAATATGGATCTTTTGGAACATCTGAAATGTTGAATTATTCCGTTAATATATATGATGATGGCAACCTTCTTTCAATTGTGACAAGTGGAGGTAAGTGAAAGTAATGTTAAGAAAAGTTTTGTTGCTGAGTTGATATCATGAGAAGCAGCAGTTTGTATTGGTTCCCAGTTTTGGTACTTGGGATTAAAGGCGTTAAAAAATCATTATTCGTATTTCCTGTAGTAAACCCGTAATAACGTCTTGTTACTGAACTTGCTTACATTTTTGTGTCTGAAATTCAGTCAACTTTTTATCCATATGCGTGTGTACATATAGTACACTTAAGTTTAGTTACTCCTTAAGATGTTCCTGCATCTTACTGGCATTAGCCAGTGAACCTTCATTCAAAGCAGCTTTTTTGTTTTGCTTTTGGATATAGGTTGGTTATTGAATTTTGTCGCTGTTCTTTGCACTTCCATCACTTAAGAATCTTCTCTAAAACAGCTGTCAACAAAAGAATGTCTGTATTTTGTTTTATCCAAACTCTTCAGTGATGATAGTTCTCATCATAGCTGTAGTGCTGACTGCTCTGATCCCATTTTTATGTGTTCTCAGTATAAAGATGTTTTGTTTTGAAAACATCCTGAGTGATTAAGGTGGTATGAATGTATTTGATTTTTTTTATTTTTTTTTAAATGCTCTTGATTTCTCATGAAGCTGTCCTATCTCAGAAGAACTACAGGAACAGTTCTGGCTTCTAAATCAGTGATACAGTGGCTGTATGGAGGTTTTTTTTTCCTCCCCCTGATCTCTACAGTCAGGTTATTTTTGGTATAATTTTTTTTACTTTGAGTGGGAAGTGTTGAGCCTTTTTGATAATGTCTGTTAGTGGAGTTTATTAGTTAACACTTCCTTTCTCTTCTTCTGCCTCCTGCCCTCAAAAGCTGTTTTGTTTTGCAAATTGCTCCTAATTAGTGGCTTTTCATCTCTTAGTATAATATGACATTTATTTAAGTAAGTAGTTTAAATTCTGGGATTGCTAATGTAGTGTGTTAAATCAGTATAAAAGAAACTCACTAACCATACAGTGGTTTGAATTTTCATTTGCCTAGGAGCACATGGAACGCACGTGGCTAGTATTGCAGCCGGATACTTTCCTGAAGAGCCAGAGCGAAATGGTGTGGCTCCTGGAGCTCAGATTCTTGCAATCAAGATTGGTGATACAAGACTAAGTACAATGGAAACTGGCACTGGTTTAATAAGAGCTGTAGGTATTTCACTGGATAAATGCTAATCTCAGCAGTTTGAATTTATTATGGAATAATGAGGAGTGCTTCAGTAACTCATACACTATGGTTTTATAGTCCTGTAATACCATCAGCCTTAAAATGAATAAAAAGAAACGATAGTTTCAAGCTTATTGTAAGACTTCTGTTTTATAAGAATAAACAGTTAGTAAGACTTATATTTTTTTCAACTGATATTGTTGCAGTGTTTGTCTAACTTAGCCCATATGAGAAGTGACTTGTAAAGTTATTTAAATTTATTTCTTCTGTGTTATCAGTATATTTATATATATGTTGTTTTTATGCTTAGCTATGTAACTATAATACTTAGAGTAGCAGTTGGCATCTAACTTTGTGGCTTAACATGTTTAGACTGTTTCTTAAGAGTGAGGAAAAAATATAACTTTCTCATGATCAAAGGCCCAGTGCCTCTGCTGTACAGCAAGTGGTTGTGGAAAATGTATGTAAAAGAAGGAGTGAAAATAGAAAATGATTATTTGTAGGTCATAGAATATATTGCTATAGTAACGTGAAGATTTGTGTTAATGCTACTGTGGCTTTTTGAAATTTAACCAAACCACACAGGAAAGGAGAAATTTGTCTTGTTAAGGACGTATATTTAAGACTAATGAGATTGGTGGTTTTATATTATGTTAATGTCTTAATTTATAGCTTGGTATATGGAATGTTAATGGCTTGTTTTGTTTTTAACTAGGCTACTAGGAAAATACCACTTGAATGTAGCTTACTTCATTCAATTTCCTCTGTAGGGTTGAAAAAAAAAATAAAAAAAAAATGCTGCTTCTTTCCATGAATGTGTAGCAAAACATTTTAAGCAGATGTTTTTTCCCATTCCATAATTACTTATGTTGGCTTTTATTTTTGCTTTCTCAGATGATAGAAGCAATAAAATACAAATGTGATCTTGTCAACTATAGCTATGGAGAGGCAACACATTGGCCAAATTCTGGGTAAGTGCTACTGCATTTAGCATGAAGTTTTTCAAGATTACACAAGTGTAATTTCAGGTGTTGGTTTTCTGTAAATGTACTTTCAGTAAGAATGAATCGTCCAGGTCCAGACGATGGCATTAAAATATTGCAGTTTATTTTTTTAAATACCTACAAAAACTACCTAAACATATTGAAAGTGCTATTAATTGTGATACTAGGAATATTTTAGAGCAGTGAAGTATTCTCGTAGCTGAAACGCCATGTAAACTGGGTGGTTTTTTTTTTTGTTTTCTGGGTTTTTATTTTGTTTTAAGACTTAACGTTGATATGTGTGGCTGTTAGTCCCTTTCAAAATAAGTAACATCAGTTCTGGGACCAGCTGTGGCCTGATGTGGAAAGCTGGCTGCATAATATTCCTCTGTGACTGGTCCTACTATGAACGGGAGTTTTCCCACACAGAGAGAAAAAACACATTGACTAAATAACTTCTTCTTTTCCTTACTTCAGGAGAATTTGTGAAGTAATTAATGAAGCAGTATGGAAACACAATGTAATCTATGTTTCGAGTGCAGGAAATAATGGCCCTTGCCTTTCTACGGTAGGATGTCCTGGTGGCACTACATCTAGTGTAATAGGTATGAATGTGTTTTTTTTGTTTGTTTGTTTGTTTTTACCCCTGGAACATAAAGTCAGTATTCATCTTCTGTCTTTTCAGGCTTTGTAGTTTTGTTTTATATTTGGGATCACAAGTTGTTTGCTATACTAAATTCAAAATATTTCCAAAGATTACTGGCCTATGAGATTAATCTTACGGGAGGAAGTTACTGTACAGTTACTTATGAAAATGTAGGTTATCTTCTTACCATTCAAGAACTATGCAGAAAACTGATGTTGAAGGTGGTTGATATAGGTTTGATGTGGGTTTGTATGAAATTTACTGAAGAAATCTTTTCAAAATCTCCCCCTCTTTTCAAAATCTCCTCCTCGTCTAAGCACACCTCTCAGACCATTAGCTACTGCAGGCATGTCTGACCTGTGGCCTGGGGACCACGTGCAGCCCAGCAGAGCTGGCAGGTACACTCCAAGGATGCTTCCTTGACACCACATTCCAAAAACGCAACTTCAGCAAGCTTTGGCATAGTAATTTATATGCTCTGGGCCAACTGGACTGATCAGCAGGAAAATACTGACTTTCATCACTGTAGTGGTTGAGCAGTATGATTTTGTCCATCTGTTTAAGGTAGCGTAGCTCTGAGTCGTGGAAACATGAAGCAATTCACATAGATTCTTTGCAGCAGCTTTAGTGTAGTTTGTGTGAATGTAAACACAGACAAAATTCCCCAGAAAGGGAGAGGGAGGTACATTTGGAAGTGATGTGTTGTGAAATAAATGCAGATAGTGGATACAAATTGTTCCGGTTGAACTCAAATGACACTTCGAAGTTATCCATTTTATGGAAGATTTACATATTACATAGTATCACTGTCAGCATTGTAACTGTGTAGCACGCTCTTTACACTTGTTTTGTAACAATACTTGAATTTACCAAGATGGGGGAAAAAAAAAAGTCCATTTAAAACTTTTTAAAATATTCTGTAGTGTATTTAAAACAGTTTATTTTTTGTTTTATTACAAATTCATTGTGCATCTAAGATGCTTGTTTTCTAATAGGTGTTGGTGCCTATGTGTCACCTGATATGATGGTTGCTGAATATTCTTTGAGAGAAAAACTGCCAGCAAATCAATATACTTGGTCATCCAGGGGGCCAAGGTAAGTTATGATAAAAGGAGGGAATTCCTTACTTTGCAGTTCTGATTAAGTAATTGCGGGTCTAAAAATTGGTCACTGATACCAAAATGAAAGTATTTATTTTCCCAGGAAGAACTTAGGTAGTCTGCTGTTCTTCGGAGGTCTATGTCTGTAGGCCTCCAGAATTCTTAGTGGGAGGGAGGATGACTGAACTGTCTGTCACAATCTGTACATTTCAGTAAAGTCTATTTAGAAAATGAAAACCTGATTAAAGTAGTTTGGAGATGTGTATTATTTCTGACTTCTTTTTCCGAGGCTCTTTTCAGTAGCATTTGTTTCATTCAGTAGTGTGGTATAGCTAACTATTCTGTTGGTGCTGAAGACTAGAAGAAATACTGTTATATTGTTACTTCTGGCTTCAGTGACACTATAATGGCACAACTTAATTATTGGTTTTGCTTGAATCTAGTGGAAGTGTGAGAGGACAGAAAAATGTTTTTTTGACTCATTATAGAAAACTATCTCAAAGAAAATGTAGGGGCTTAGAGAATTTTTTATTATTATTTTATGTCTCAGAAGAATTTGGTAGTAACATGGTAGCCAGAAGAAGTCTGAGTAAGGATTAGAGGCTTTCAGGCAGATACACCATGAACTGCTTGTCTGGAAGTATGATTAAAACACTGTGATTTATATAGGACTGTCATAAAATGTCTTAAATTCGTTATGACTCTGTAATGTAGAGTACTCTGATTTTGAGACTTATCTTAGATGAAGCTATTAGTGTAGGATACAAATCCACCTTGCCTCTCCACAAAATTTAATAGTTCAAGCACAGTTTGGTCCTTATTAGTGATACATTTTTCATCTATACAGAGTGAGGAATATTTAGTGTATTTGCCTCATACAGTTGAAAGCTAGATGCTTCGTAGATACTCACTGAGTTTTTAAAAATGCTTGGGCAGAAAAGGTGACATGGGCCCAGCTGATTCTGAACCACTTCTTGAGACAAGAACAGCAAGGGAAGAGGATTAAATGTATCAATTTCTGTATTGTAATTCAAAATTTGACCTCTTGTGCAATGGCTGTGCAAAATCCAGATCTCTAGATTCTACATTTTTTTTCTAGCCTCTTTTTTTACTAATTTTGCTTTAAAATATAGTATATTTCCTTTAAAAATAATAATGGTTAAATAGGCTCAGTGAAATTTTTATGTAGTAAAGTTTTTAGTATGCTTATGTTTGTTTTCTAATTTAAATTTGGCTAGATAAGTCAGCTGACTAAACTGTAGCCCTTTGTATACTATTTAAGGAATGAAAGTTCGGATAACTTTCACTGTGAAAAACAGGCATAAATGATGATTAATTTGACATTAAGTTGCTACTTAATGTACTGCTTTATCTTGTATTTAATGGGTTAATGATTTAGTGAGGTACTATTTGAGAATGTGCCAAAGCTAAAACTATCTTTTTAAGTGCAGGAGTAACTTCAAGGTTAAGTGTGCAGAAAGTAAAAGTTTGTTTTTCAACAATTCTGTTTTTTCCACTAGCACTGACGGAGCCCTTGGAGTAAGTATCAGTGCCCCAGGAAGTGCTATTGCTTCTGTTCCAAACTGGACTCTGCGAGGAACACAACTCATGAATGGCACATCCATGTCTTCTCCCAATGCATGTGGAGGCATTGCATTAGTACTATCAGGTAATATCAGTGCATAGTATAAAAGATCAAGTCTTTTTCTATAGCTTTCCAACTTTGTAACTTTTTTTCTAATGACATCTTGCTTTTAATTTCAGGACTCAAAGCTAACAATATTCATTACACTGTTCATTCTGTCAGAAGAGCCTTAGAAAATACAGCAGTGAAAGCTGAAAATATAGAAGTATTTGCACAAGGACATGGTGTTATTCAGGTAATTAATGCCAGTGAAACAAGCAAACAAAAAAACCCTTAAATAACTGCTAGTAGAAAATTACCTTAAAATGTTTTCTGGATGAGCTCACTCAGCTTGCTCCCGAGCTACTTAATTAGCAGATTTGATTCAGGATAAAGAAGGGAATGTAGTGGGAGGGGAGGAGGAATGAAATATTTCTCTTTGCTTCGGCATGCAGTTGGTTTCTCTTGAATATGTGTTAACTAGACACATTCCTTGTCTGATGAAAAGGGTGTGTGGACATAAAAGTAGGATGTGGGATTTTGTCACCCACATATGGATTTGTATGCGTAAATTCTGTCTTAATGTCAGAAAATGTTTTTATACTGTTGTCAGAGAGCTGAACTTGTTCTTTGCAGACAAAAGCTGGAACAGTACATTCTGAGCAATGAAAATGCAGAGGTACCCACGCTAAAGCAAAGGACACCTTTGCTTCACAAAACTGTACATCTGCAGTAGTGGGGTGATTTTGATGTGGGTGGGCCTGCACTGAAAAGTCTAAGCATTCATTGTGTTGTCGTTTAAGTAACTTGGAAATCTCCAGTGTGAATTTTTTTTATGATAAAGGCAGCATGAATGACAGTATCCCTTTGCATAATGTTAAGCTGTTAAAGACTTAACTGATGCTTTTGCCTGTAGTCACTCCCATCCTAGCCAAAAAGAGGTACCAAGATTTTGCTCTCATGCTTAAAGACGTTTCATATTAAATACTTAGCTCTAAACTCTTGTTCTTCAGATTCTGGAACCCAGTAGCAGATGTCTTCTGAACACATCTGTAATGCTGAGTTTGTTAAAGAAGTCAACAGGGTAGTGACCATATCAAATAAAAGCATTTCCAAAATTGAAATGAAATGTACCAGTTGTATGTTAGGATTTAGTATTCTGTGGTTAAAGAGTGTATAGAAAAATATATGGTTAAAATTCTGACCTGGGAGACTGAGACTATAGTGCATCTGCTTGTTTCGGAGAGGGGTGTCTTAATCTTTATAGATGAAAGTAGCTTGCTGAAATATAAGGGAATGTAAGATTTTGAGAGTTGGTAGAATAGAAAGTGAGATAGTAGGATGCCTTTTTGAAACAAAAGGTTGGACTTGTCATCAGAGTTTAAGGGAACAAACAAGCAAGCCCTCCTTTTATATCTATATATATTAAACTTGCATTGACATTTCATCTTGCTTATATGTTTTGAAGTGCTTAACGTCTGCTACTGTATAAAAGGTTTAAATCTGTGACTAGTTTAGCTCCATATATGGGAAAGGAATCTAAAGTAATATTGTAGATCTGGGCTTTTTACTCCCAAGTCATCTATGGAAACCTTTGTTTTTTGTCTTCTGATAAATTCATTGCAAAGGAAATTTGTTGTATTACTTCTTTGAAATGTTCTTTACTATTTCATTGCTCTATATGGCTGCTGCATGAAGTGTTGCCTCAAAATCAGTATGTCTCTAATAGTTAGATGTTGGTAACTTCACTGCTTGTTGCTGAATTTGCTGAATTCCCCATGGAAGGGATAACGTGCGTGAATGATATTGAAGTTGAATTGTGTTAATTTAGAATGTGTTCTAACAGGTTGATAAAGCCTATGACTACCTCATTCAGAATTCATCATTCACAAGTAACATAGGCTTTACTATTACTGTTGGAAGCAATCGTGGCATCTACCTCAGAGACCCTGCCCAGATATCTGCACCTTCTGATCATGGGGTTGGCATAGAGCCTGTCTTTCCTGAGAATACAGGTAGGAAAGCTTCTTTTGTATGATTTAAAAATGAAGTGTAAACTTTAAAGAGACAAGCTGTGATAATGCGGAGCAATACAAGTCTTCTACCACAGGAGGAATAAATGCAACTCCAAAACTATTGGTAAATGAAGGCAAGAATCTAAACAGCTTTTCCATTCTAATCTCAGATTCATAATTACAGAACTTCTTTTCTGATTTTTTTTTTTTTTTTCTGTTGCTTCAGGCTTCCTTTTGCTCTAAACAACTTTTAAAGTGAAGTTGTGGCTCCCAGGAAAAAAAACAGAAAAAATCATCAAACATCTTTAATATCTCAAGAAATTGTAGATCTTCCAGGGATTTGTTGCAGAAAGCTCTTGACAAAGAATGTAGGCTATTCTAAATAACTTTACTGAGAAACTGATCTCTGGGTATTTGGAGATCACAAATTCTAGGTTTGGATTTTATCTAAGCTGGGAAAGAATGTAAGATTTCAACAAACGAGTTCTATTGAGTAGGTAAGCATAAATATACCTAAAGGCAATATAGGAATTGATACAGGTTGTAGATACTTATGGACTACTATGAGTAACTAGTGCCAATGAAAGTATGTTTCACAACTTCTCTTCATAGACTGGTTTACTCTGCTGTATTTTATTAAGTACCAGATGGGTCTCACCTCACTGAGAAGTGGAATACATTGTATTTAGGAAAAGGGCTGCTCTGAAAATAATGCCTCTTATTTTACTATGTTGGCCAACGAAGTCAGAGGCAGATGTTTTCTGTTTATTGAAAAAATTACTATCAGAATCTAAACTTCACTTAGGTTACTCAATAACATGATCTGGTGATTAGCAAAATCTTCAGAGTCTGTGAGGTTGGCTTTTACTTTATGTATGTGCATTAGACAAGACTTTGCATCTATATGAGAATATTTTTATCTGCTTCCAGGGTTATGTTATCGGCAACTGAAGGATTGATTGCTACCTTATCTTTGCATCTTTTATGTTTGCCTGTTTTATGTGCTTAATAAAAATTAAAGTTAGATATAGGCTTTATTATATTATATGTTGTTGTTTTTCTGTTTTCTCAAATTAAAAGAGGTCATATAGAACAGTGTCCTTTTGTGGAGAATCTGACTTCAGGGGACTCTAAGGAATTGGTTCCTACAACGTTTTATCGAGATGACAAATTCTGTGTTACAGTGGAATGCGAGTTCATAATCTGGTATTGATTTTGTTGTTGACAGAAAACACTGAAAGGATATCTCTTCAGCTTCATTTAGCTTTAACTTCAAATGCACCATGGGTCCAGTGTCCTAGTCATTTAGAGCTTATGAACCAGTGTCGACACATAAACGTTCGTGTGGATCCACGTGGCCTGAGAGAAGGAGTACATTATACAGAGGTATTAAAGGATCAGTATTCTATGCGAGACTGTATGCCCTTCCCTTTTCATACTCCCTCTGCCAAATTTTTTTTTAGAATTAATTTTTAAGGTGATGAAAGCTGTGTGGTGTACAAATGAGAAAATGCTGCCACCCTCAGTACTACACAGGCTGAGTCCAGGGCTCAGCAGCAGATATGCTATACAATTTTGTACAGTAGATTCCAAGGGATTTTTGAGTATCTTTTTGAGTATGACCTGCTGGAGAGGAGCTCTGCGGAGAGGGACCTAGGTGTCCTGGTGGACGACAGGTTGGCCGTGAGCCAGCAGTGTGCCCTTGTGGCCAAGAGGGCCAATGGCATTTTGGGGTGCATTAAAAAGAGCGTGGCCAGCAGG
>JAOWBP010000001.1:117883088-117900878 GCA_028571105.1 Tragopan temminckii | reverse complement strand
AAAAGAAAAGAAAAGAAAAGAAAAGAAAAGAAAAGAAAAGAAAAGAAAAGAAAAGAAAAGAAAAGAAAAGAAAAGCTTTATTTGTTCTGGTTATCATCAGCAATGTATAATTTCACTTAATGAGTTGTTCCCACGGCTTCTTTAAGCAGCTTTTCTAAAGATATCTCATCCGCTTTGCTCACCGTCCTCTTTCCTCCAATCATTTTCTTTAACGCTGTATAATCAGACGAAATACTATCAGTCAAATTACAGCACAGATGACACTCCATCAGCCAGAAGGAGGAAAAGGAATTACAGAGGCTGGTCTAGATATATACCGATCTCTAATTAGCTGACATTTTGTGAAATCCTGAGGAGAATTTTGGAAGGTGGGGGTAGAGAGTGAAAGAAGGTAGGGTGCTAACAGATATTGGTAATCTTTTTTTCCAAAAGTCTCTGGGGAAAGCAGCTGATGCCCCTAACTTTGAGTATTTTGGAAACTGTGATGAGTTGAGCACTTTTCTATCTCTAAGCATTTCTCATCTCTACTTTCTATGATACTGCCAGGAAACACTTCAAAGTTAATTAGAGAATATTTGTAAAGTGTATTGAATATACAAGCGCTGTGTAAGTACCAAGGTATTATTAACTGTGATTCAGATGAATTAGGGAAAAGCTAATGGATCTGGCAGCACTAAGCAGGCAGTGGTGCTAGGCTGGCTTAGATGAGAGCTGTGCAGGGAGAAAAGGACTTCAAAGCTTAATTGCAAATTCACCTAGACTTGTGCAGCAACATGAGAAGTTGGCCACACTAGATGGGCTCAATCAGCAGTCACTGGGATGGCTCAGAGGTATAATTCTCTGTTACTTACACATTCTTTAACATAAATCTCTACAGCACATTTGTAGCTACCAGCTCCTAACTGGTACTATTCTAGTCACTTTTCCTACAGTGGTTGAATAAGCTGGTCTTCTTCGTGTATGATCATTTTTGTGTTGACTCTGATGCGATGCACAGAGCATCTCATGAATTCCCAACCCAGAGGGAACCTCTCTGCCCCTGCTTAGATATGCCGAGCTTTTCAGTTGGATCTCTCATCTATCTAAGCACGCAAGACTGGGAGTGGTGAGAACTCCACAAAACTTTTGGTGAATTTTTTTTTAACTTTCCATCACTCTACAGACTTACGCAAATAAAACTCAGCAGTAGGCCACAGCTCAATGAAGGAAAGAATCTAGAAGACTTATTAGTGTGTATATTGCCAGAATTAGTGCTCCACAGTTGTTCTGCTAAACTAGGCTAGGTAATTTTGAAGAAGCAGAACTTGGGGCCAGGGAAGAAGCACTTTCTTACAGCAGTCTCCTTAGCCATAAATATTTGGAAACTTCACTCTTTCCAATGAATTTGCTTCCTTTGAAATCCTTTCAGCCTAGCTGATTTTGATTGGAGGCCTGGTCATCTGCAAGTTCTGAAAAATAGTTGATTACTATCATTTCTTGGAATGATGGAGACACAGGTAAGTCCTATAAGTTACCCTTATTCTTAAGAGAACCATGGAGATTCTCACGGGATGGATCCTTTGCTCACTTGGAGTCTATTATGGAAATTGTGGTTGATAGCAACTCCCGCATGTGTAACTGCATCATACTGTGAGCACAAAGGTTTCATGATCCACGGGAATTCTGACTGGCTAAATATATTCAAAACCAGGCTGTTTATGCTTAATGAACATAAAACAACTAACTTTATGTACCCAGTATGAGTACCTACAAATCTATTTCAGTGTGCATCTCGTTGCTGTTGTCCAGCCTTTTTTTTTTTTTTTTTTTTTGTCCTCTGCTATCACTTTCTGTAACTTTGAGTAAAATCAAGGAAAAAGGGACAGTAGGGTTGAAAAAACAAGAAAAGAAACTTCCCTTGAATTCATTAGACATAGTTTTATTTTAAATAAACTATGAGATAAGGTGAAGGTGATGGATAGGTCTCTGAGTACTGTTAACATCAGGACAACTGTCACTGATTTGTACATGAAGCTACCTAGGCTCTTGTGAATGATGAGTACTGCCAACATTTTCAAAATGTAAATGTTAATATTTTTTAAAAAATAATAATTTTAATATTTAAAGCCAAGAAATTGAATTTTACATAGGCCAGATGGAATGGAAAGGAATCGTATGTGACATCTCAGGGTTAAGAAATGTGCACTTGTAACTACTAATTCATTTTACGTCTTTTCTCAGAGAAAAGACAAGCAGTATGCACCTACAGGTTGCTGGCAGACTATACTTGATGAAGAAGTGCCCTGCCTGCATGGTGCAAGCTGGACAGCTCCATGTGCCTGTGCATCATCCTCGAGCCATGAAGCAGTGGACTGCAATCTGGGCATACTTCTAGCAGAAGGTGATGGTACCCAACCTCTGTAACACAACTGGCTGGTGCCTTACACTTCAACTGACAGCCCGGGTTTCAGTGCTCCACATGATGTTCTCTGAATATTTTAAACACCCAGCAGTGCTTAAAAAATTCATTCAGGCCTTTAAACATTGTTCACAGATGGAAAATTGCCTTGGGTGGTGAATCACTTCATTTCTGGTAGGGCTTCAATGGGCCTGGTCTGAAGGACTGAGAAATACTGTGGGAAGTGCTGGGATTACAGATATTTCTCCTGCTAGAAGAAAAGGAGAAAGTCTTGACCTGGTAACAGAGCAGACTTTGCTGCACACAAGGCTGGGAGATCCTCAGTGTGACTCTTGAAAAAGCAGTATTAAGTGAGCTCATAAAACGGAGAAAGAAATTACTGATGTTACCACTGCAAAGATAACAATGGCTTTTCTTTTCGCCCACATTTCTGAACGGTAGAGGACACTGGAGCATATATGATGTGGAAAGGAGTGACTGCTTTCTCCTCTGGATGGGGTTGTTCTGATGTAACGACCTACTGCTCCTACCAGTAGGCTATTTAACATCATGAAAGTCAGGGTTTCATTTTTAGGTGTCTTATAAGACCACCAGCATAACAGCAACTCAAGCTGTTGGCTGGAACCCTGGAAGATCAAAATGCATCACCTGGGCATATGGAACGAGGGATAACTCATTCGTAGACAATGATCCTACACAATCTGCATTAGCTCTTTAGGAGTTATTTAGAAATAGTATTTTTTAATAAATTAGTAATTATTTCTGCTTATGATGCTATATTATATCTCACTTCCCAAACAAATTTATATTTTACAATTTTGATTTACGATTTTTTTCTTAGGGGCCCTCAGTACACATATAAATAATAAGCTCTCCAACTATTTGTGATCTGCAGACTTAGTACATTTAATACATAATAACAGCACATATTTAATTAATAGTATCATGCAGCAAAAGAAGGTGATGACAGTGCCTTCTACTGAGATACAAGAACTATGGAGCAAGAGAAGATGATAAAGAAGAAAAAGTAGCTCCCCACTTACAACAACCAGCTACAGCTCAAGACAAGTGCAGTCTCTACCCAGAGAGATGCTGTTCCCGCAGCTGTTAATCCTTAAATGAGGGTGAGGAGGGGCTAGTGCTCAACCATTGGTTCAGGCTGTCACCTGGCAATTCCACTGCAAGTATATTTAATAATTATCACTTGACCGAGAACTGTAAGGTCTCTGTGAACATATACATTTTCAGTAGTCGTAAAATCTCATGACAAGGGTCCTGCAGCTTAATTATACTGTACAATAGGCTTTATACTGGAAGATAGAGAGAACTGAGCCCTATTCACCTTCAGCACACACCCACTTATAGACTTCTTCCTTATCCCCCTCATTTCTCTCTTTTCTAGCCTACTTCACTTCCAGGATCCCATTTTACCGAGAAATCCATGAACTTGCTAATTCCTGTAGCTCTTCTCTAAACTTTTTCTTGTACTGCATTCTTATTTCTCCTGTCTGAACATCTTTTGCACTGTTCCCTTTTTGAGATGAAGAAAGAAGAACTAGATGAAACATGGGGCCATAGCATAACAATGTTCTGTATTGTTCTCTCCTAATTCTATAAAAAAAAATTATATTTAATTTGCTTTTTGACCCCACTCAGGAATTGCTTTTGATATTTTCATCAAGTTATATGCAATAATAATGTGCATTAATATGCATCATATATTAAGAAAAGCTATACCTGCACATACAAAGGGTTTTTGCTGCATATGTACATTCTTCTCCACAATATTCCCTCACTCTCATTTTCATGAATAGCATTGTAAGATCCAAAAACCGTAACTTCGCACTCACCTCTTTGACCCCTTCTCCAGGCACATGCATGCGTCCCAGCAAAGATCCATGTAGAACTCACTTGCAACTTCTTCCATTTAAAAAAAGTTGAAAGCTTGTTTCTGTGATGTGTTTCCTATTTCAAACCATTACATGAACACAAGACACCAGCATCCCCTGGCAGCAGAAGTGGCCAACAACATCCAGGGCTGCATTGGCAGGAGCACAGCCAGGACATCAGGTGCAGTGGTTATCCTCTCCTCAGTGCTCACTAGACCACATGTAGGTACCATGGCCAGTGTTGCCCCCCTCCAATACAGAAAAAACATTGATAAATTGAAGTAGGTTCAGGGCTGGAGCAGTTGCCCTAGAGAAGAGGCCAGAGCAGTGTGGTTTGACCAGTGTGGAGTGAGACAGACTAGGGGGCACCTCACAGCCACTTTGCTGTCAGTGGGGAAGTCATCAAGGAGATAGGAGTCTGGCTGTCCAAAGTGGTGTATGGTGGGAGGATAGGACAGTAGACATACATTTATTCTTGTCTGAACTTTTGTCTTTTCTGTCATCCAAACCAGTTTAAAACTTGCAGATTGTCTATGTACAGCTATGCTCATGCTTCATGGTCTCTTCCTGCTCACAGACAAGAACTTTGTTTTTGAGGATTCAAAAGTCTTAGAGTCCCATTCTGGACTCATTTTTTCACTTCACAATAACTTGTGATTCTACTCTGTGATTCTACTTTCTTCGTATTCCTCATAAATTCATGAACAAGGATAAGTACCAGGCTTTGATCCCAGGGGACACTTAGAACTACTTAACTAAAGAGAACACACAAGTGTTAGGTATTCCATTTGTATTATATTGAAAAAATATATATATATCAACATATTTATTGAATTTATTATAAATTTAGTGTAATGGCAATTTTGGAATTTTTGGTAATGTTGAGGGCTGGAGTACCTTCCCTACAGGAACAGGCTGAGAATCTTGGAACTTTTCAGCTTGGAAAAGAGAAGGCTCCAGGGGGAACTTATGGCAGCCTTCCAGTACCTGAAGAGGCCTACAGAAAGGGCGGGGAGGGATTTTTTATAAGGGCATGTAGTGACAGGATTAGGGGAAATGGCTTTAAACTGGAAGAGGGTAGATTTAGACTAGATATTAGGGAGAAATTCTTTACTGTGAGGGTAGTGAGACACTGAAACATGTTGCTCAGAGATGGTGTGGATGCTCCCATGCTGGAGGCTTTCAAGGCCAGACTGGATGGAGCTTTGAGCAACCCTGTCTAGTGGCAGGTGTCCCTGCCTATAGCAGGGGGGTTAGAGATAGTTGACCTTGGAGGTCCCATCCAACCCAAACCATTCTATGATTCTATGAAGTTAGTGAATTAAAAGGCTAATATCCCACTGTAAAATATTTTGAGTGTTAAAGAGCATCTAGCAGAACTCCAGTCCAAAGATCTACTAATTTATTTCTACTATCGATTCATTTTTGTATAGAAAAATATTTTTTCATTCTAATACAGTGTTCTAATTGTTAGACTTCAGAATGATTAAATAATGTATTTTCATTGCTCTGAAACTTCCAAGGTATAATTTTTAAAGTAAACAGTGAACATTTGATTTATAAAATTAGAGACAATGTTAGAAAGCTCTAGTTACTACACATAATGTTTCCAAAAGACTAGAATTCATAGCAATAAATTCAGCTGTGTTTACATAGAGCAACAGTCACATCTAGTGGCCAGAAAGTTAATCATTTATATATATTTTGCATGGCTAATCTGAAAGATTTTGAATATTGAGTATTAGCTATTTTTTCTTATTTGAGTCGTATGACCCTTGATAAGATTGGAAATACACGTCAGAAATATGCATACATTTCTGTGTAAAAATATATACTCTAAATTCCAAGTTATATTACAACTACAAAAAACTACAATAGTAAAAGAGAGAATAAGCATTCAGAAAAGATTTAAAGAAGTTCATACGGGCCAAGAAAACTTCTGGTGTTTTCTTGGGAACAATGGATGATGACATTTATGAACCCTGCCAAATGTGACATGGAAGACGACAACATATGCAGAAATATAAAGGTTTTGTGTGTTTTATGCCCTTGAAAGCAGAAGCACCATCCTGAGGCTTGCTGTGCATGATTGATACGTGATACATTTCCTCTTGTCTAGCCAGGAAAAGTCACTCTTCAAGCCTAATAGAGATCTGTCTGGGAAAAGAGGAAACTTTTCCCTAGATCAGACAGGCTGCTAGGCTACCAATCCAAAGGACTTTTTCAAGGGATGACTTAAGCAGAAGAGGACTCCACATGATCCAACAACAGAGTCTTACAGACAGGCAAGGAACAAGTTGAAGTGGCTGCTAATAGGAGTCTCCCATCCCAGAAAGTAAGTCCAGCTATACAGATGGATGGAGTGTCGTATCACGTGCTCTTTCACCAACCTGAATGCAGCTCACTTGGTACACTATACAGAACAAACCTGCATGGTCAAGTCTCCTTAACAAGTAAATCCCTGGACGGTTTTGCCAGGAAGGGCATGCAACCTTCACAGCAGCATGAACTTCATTCTTTTGGAACATATCATACTCCTTGGGGATCACTTATCCAAATTCCTTTTCCCTTATGAAGAACTGATCGTTATCACCAAGAGTGAAGTACACATATATTACTTAAGTATTTGAGAGAGGATTAAGATAGTTAATCTGGACTACATTTTGTTACTCAAATTTTGTTACTAGTCCTGTAGTGTGTAGTTGAGTACAAAACAGCTATACCACACTGGAAATAAGCTTCTCCGGCATCTGGAAATAACACAAAATTAACAGAGGGCAATCAAAATCTTTCCACTGTTCCTATGAGCTCTGGCTCTCTCTCCAAGTTTCGGGATATTATGTTTTCTAGCATATGAAATAAATCTTCACAGAAGCAGGTTATTCCTGGGTTAGGCTTACTTTCCGGGTCAAAAGCATGGATTAAAGTTCTGAGTTCCTATTAATAAGATCAGTGTAACAGTAAAATTAGATATGCCAGTGCATATTCTTAGCATTCAAGCCACATTTTGAAAGCTCGTGTTAAACTTCACCACACTTTATTGACATTAGTTGCAGCAATGCACAGAAAATGAAAACAGTGTAATTTTTAGAGGATGTTCACATTTTTTTCACCTTGCCTTACAACCATGGGTACTTTTCTACTTCTTAATTACTCTGTTGGTTTATAACATTAAGCCTTGATTTCAGATGCTGTATTTTTCCCTTAAACTTTCAGGTTTTGTCCTTTAATGCAAGAGCTGTAGAGCAGTGGGTAGAGCTGTTTTACTGGTTTTGGCTAGGATAGATTTATTTTTCTTTGTAGAGGACCTGTACAGTCCTATGTTTTAGATTTTTGATGTAAACAGTGATGACAGCACACTGATGTTTTCAGTTGTGTCATAGCAGTGCTTGTACAGGACCAAAGATTTCCCTATTTCTTGTGCTGCCCTGCCAGTGAGGAGCTGGAGATGCACAAAAATCCAGGAGGGGATGCAGCCAGGACAGCTGATCCAGATGGCCAAAGGGATATTCTGTAACATACGGCATCATACTGAGTAAGAAAACTGGAAAGATGTTCCAAGTGATGGTATTTGTCTTCCCAAGAAACCGTTACACATGGTAAGCCCTGCTTTCCTGGAAGTGACTGAACATCTGCCTGCTGATTGGAAGTACCAAGTGAATTGTTTGTCTTGCTTTGCTTGAGCACACAGCTTTTGCCTTACCTATTAACCTGTCTTTATCTCAGCCCACAAGTTCTCTCATCTTTATCTTTCCAATTTCCTTGCCCATCACCTGGAGGGAGTGAGGAAACAGCTCCGTGTAGTAAAGCTGCCCACTGAGGTTAAACCACAACAGCTGTCTCTCAACCACTGGGGCCAATAGGCAAGCTAACACTGAACTGTCTCGATTTCCAGATATTCTTTACATTTATTCACCATTAACATGAATATTTAGTTCTGAATGTTTGCTGCCCTCAAGAGGAGAATTTTAACATACATTTAATTTGTGACATTACACCCATTAGAGGTGTGGTTTTTATATTCTGCAAAACACAACCACATCCCACCCTCTGTATCTCTGGCAGAATATGTCTTCCAAGAGACACGTTTTTTGTTGTTGTTGTTGTTTTAGAATCTGAAACACAGAGCTTTGAAGTTATTCATATTTAAATCAGATAAAAAGAAAATCCTTGGGTAGGTAGCTGAAATGCCACCATCACCACTGTAAACTTTCAAGTGGGGCCTAAACAAATATTTGGAAGATAGGTCTATGCAGGCTTACCTCATATACAAGCCTCATCAGTTTCAGGAAACAGCCTCATCTGAAAATAGTGAAAGGGTAGGAGGCTATTCACAAAAAATGCTTACATTTGCCCAGGTCTTCCCTAGGTGTCATCTGCATTCCCTGGGAGACAGGATACAGAATCAGATGGACCCACTAGCCTTCTGTTCTAAAATAAATTTTTCAGGCATTAAGTTACCCAGGGAACATCCCTGAGAAACCCGTCATTCTCACTATCTTCTGGAAATAGTTGTGCAGCTCTTCCAAAAGGTATTTCCTAGAAGCAGTCAAAACACCTTCCTGGAGATTCTTGCTAGCTTGCTCTTCTAACAGTATTCTACTACCAGGTTTCTAGATTTCTTTGAAATTGATATTTCAAAGGCATCTTTGCCTTTCTGAGAAAGTAAAAGAGTAATAAAAAATGAAATTAGAGATCAACTTAAGAAAAAAAAAAAAACAAAAACACCAACAAATAAAAGTTAATTTAAAGACTTGAGCTCATCTGTAGATATATTTCAGGCATGTCAAACCCAGGGCCCACATGTACCTGGCCCAGCCCATCCTGAGGCTGCCCCCTGCCTCACATTATCATGGCAGCAGTTCTGCTCCACTGAGTGGCCTGGGCCAGCCGTGGGTACCCACTGATCGCTCACAACAGCCAAACAGTCAATGTGCTGTTAACATTGCCTGAGCTGAAACCATGACACAGAAAGGGTGCAGTGCAATGCCAATTCAAGTTATGGCAAATAATTGTATGCATTTTGATACATTGGCTGAACACTGTCCTATGAACAGTGAAAAAAACAGTCTTGCTTTCTGTTTCGATAAAGGAGTTTGAGAAGATCTTTCAAGATTTCTGTGAAAATCATCAATTTTTTAATATATTTGAGAACCATTACATTTGAGAACTGTTCGTTCCTACTGTTTCCAAAGATGAAGTACAAAAATACTAAAATTTCATCAAAAATCTCTGACAAACTCCTTGAGAACTCACTAAGAATTACAACCACTTCAATCAACCCAGACTGATGCATTCATTAATTTCACAAGAACGTCGTGTATCCCACTCGTTTTGTCGCCCTCTTCTTTTATGTTTACAAGAGAATTAGAAGAAATAAGTTTTGTTATTTGTATTCACTAACAATATTATACATTTTATGAGGGCTGCTCCAAAAGTAATGCCTCCTGTTTTATTATGTTGGCCCATTACATGGTGGCAAACATGGTGGTATGGCAGTAGAGATCAAACCTTTGCACCAATATCCTGGTTTTGCTGTCATGACACAGATGGTAGCAGAGAGACAGTCTGACAGAGTGGTGTGTGACATTGAAATGCATATGAAGAAAAGGTGTATCATCGAATTTCTCTATGTGGAAATACTGGCATCCATTGATATTCATTGACATTTGCTGAACATTTATGGACACCGAACAGTAGACATGAGCACAGTGATGTGTTAGGTGGTGTGTTTCAGCAGTGGCAACAGTGGGCCACCTCCACTGGTGCAGATTTTGATGAGGATGGCATGCAGGCTTTTGTTTGTTGTTGGTGAAAATGCATAGCTAATGGTGGTGACAATGTTGAAAAAGAGTATTTTGTAGCTGAGGTTTTGCTCTATGAAACAGTGCAATTGTGCTCTTTGTATCTGTTTTCAGGGAGATAAAAAGGAGACATTACTTTCCAAGTGACATTTGTGTATGTGGCCCAAGACAATTCCTGTTCAGTTAATGTGGTCCAGGCAAACCAAAAGTTGGACACTTATGAGCTGTCTTTAAGTACAACTTGTAAAACCATAAGCAAGCTTTCTATATCACCAGCAAGGTCTTGTAATATATCTGAAATTGTCAGAAATGCAATTTTAGTTACTCCAGCAGGTATCCTGGTATGTTTTCTTCCTATTTGTAGTGAAATATGGATTTTTAATTTGGATATCAAATGATCACATAACATGACCTAGACAAATTCTTCTTGGGGAATAATTCCTTCAGTTGCAGTGCCACTGCAGCCTAGAGAGGAGAAGGGTCCAGCATACCTCACTATAGCCTTTCAAGGGAGACTTACAGGAAGGATGGGGAGGAACCTCTTTATCTGGGATTGTGACAACAGAACAAAGAGTCCATTTTTAAACAAAAAAAGAGTAGGTTTAGATTAGATGTTAAGAGAATTTTTTATTACTCAGGAAGTAATGAGGAGCTAGAACAGGCTGCCCAGAGAAGCTGTGGATGCCTCACCCCTTGAGGTGTTCTAAGGCTGGGTTGGATGGGGCCCTGGGCAGCCTGATCTAGTAGGTGACAACCCTGCCCTTGGCAGAGGGTTGGAACTGGGTGATCTTTAAAGTTCCTTCCAACCCATTCTATGATTCAGACAACGTGGATGTTGCCAAATTTAGCTAACTTGGTAAGGTGGTTTCTTACCATCTGATTAGTCCTTGAGTTGTAATGAGATTATTGTAATAATTTACAATACGTATGCTGCAAGGATGCTTCCTTGATGCCACATTCCAAAAACACAACTTTACCTCCACTGAAAATGTACCAGCTGTGTGCATCTGTGTATAAATCACTGGAGATTAAATAAACAATACCACAGAAGTCATAGGTTATGTTGTTAGTTTGTCACTCACTGGAAAACAGAAAAAAGTCCATTACATTGTACAGGACCCTGTAGTTTTCTCCTATGCTTTCTTTTCTCTATAATGTGCCATGACTATCTCCGTGCCCTTGATGACAGTGAAATCCCCACTCGGGGCTACTGATATGCTCAGTTAATTTCCCTATATTTTTTATGAATGCAAGATGTAAAGTGTTTCTACATGCTGCCACTAGTTTGTGTGAGGTTTGTAGTTTCTTCCATTTCAAAATTAAGGTAAACTTCCACAAAATATTTCTGCCACCACACATGACAAAACAAAAACCAAAGATTTAACTGGAAGACAGGGACACTAATGCCTAGCAGGTAAGAGCTTCTCCTGTTTGAAGAAATTTATCACAAAAGACCCTGAATTTCCTTATAGCTTGATGCAGTAATTTTTCTCTTTTCTTTCAGGACATCCTGTTACTGTATGCAAACTCCTCAGTCCAGCCTACTGGAACCCAATAGCTGCTCCACATTTCCTATTTGTGCGAGCGAAAGAAAGATAAGTTGGTGATCAGATTTGTCGCTTATGGAGAAAAAAAGGCTAGAACTTTAGAGTTCAGATCATATATCTATTTAAGTTCAAGCTCATCTATGATAAGAAGCATTGTCTACAGGAAAGTTTGCATATATTATTTGTTGGCTTACTGCATAGTTTCTGACTAAGAAAACACAGTCTCAAATACTTTGTATATTTACTTCTAAACGAATGAAGCATTTCTATAACAGAAGCTCCTGAGTTCCACCATAAGGAATACAAATATATCTCTTATATGCATACAGATACGTGATACATTTTTCAGCTTCAAAAGCTTTAGTGTTTAAGCAGCTTGTAAGGATGTATGCTTTACATTCCAGCACAAATAAGCTTAAATCGCTGTACTTAAATCTATAATATTGCAACTTGCACAAGAGTATTTACTTTCATAAATTTGAAATGAAACAAAGCTGTGATGTCTTACAAAATCCAACCAATTAAAAGCGTAAGAACACCCAAATGACTTTCATATAAAACAATAAGCTCTGCTGCAGTGCTGAACTGCTTTGGCAATCACCCTGTTAATACAATATTCCTGTGATTGCATAAATTTAATATAACAAAAATTAGTGTGAAATCGCATGGATGAAAGGGGTACTTATATTAAACAAAACTAATTTTGATCATTACATTAATTACCTCAGAAGTTAAACCCACACATTTACTTGCAGCAACGTGTGCCCTAGTGGTCTTGCCAAGTTCACATATAAATGACGTAGGGAACAAGGGACATCAGCTGTCAACTCCCAGCAAAACCTCTTGAATTCCTCTTGCTGACAGTGGGTTTTTGATGTCATTTTATACACTTCATGAGTTAGTTACAGTGGTATCAACTTTTGCCTGAAAATCTTGTTTACTTCCTTCTCCATAAACTTTAGGAAATGTTGCTAACCATGGTTGGTTTCCGCATGTGAGCATCTTAGTGACTACAACCTTGCTGTAACCTTGCTGTCATCCTCATCTTATGAATGTGAGTTTTTTTCTGAAGAGTCATCATGCTGTGGCCACATCAGAGCTTCGACTGTCTGGGACCAGACCCATTCCTTGCTATTTACACCACTGCCTGCTGTTAGTCGTGGACTTTGCTGTCAATATATAATGTTCTTCATTTTTTGGTTGGCATTGCTGTTTCTGTTTTTTTGTTTGTTTGGTCAGTTGGTTGATTTTTTTACATACATAAATTTCCATTTAAATATGTTCTACTGTTTTTTATATTTCTGCAACAAATTTCTGCATCCTATGCAAGACGAAGTCTGATAAAAAGTTCTGTTTCAAGGTTCAGAGAAACATGAAAAATGAATAAAAAAAAAAAGGTACATATTTTTTATCCAACAATTTCTTTGTTTAACTGCACAGAAATGTTAAAGAAAACCCTACAGCTCTCAATCACATCTGACTTACACTGACGAAGGCATGGTTGTCTCTGCTTCATTTATGTTCTTAAACAGAATGTGTTACCTTGGCTTTGAATGCTTTCCAGCTAGAAAACTGATCATTATTCTGTTTAACACCATAGCAAACCTCAGCCATAAGTTAAACTAATAATTCTCTCTGATTACTTGTAATGCTTGCATTGTTTCTCACTAAATGCATTTCTAATTTTCTTAGGGAACATATATTTCAAGAAATTGCTTTGTGATTGGAATACACTCTCCAATGATTTGAATAAATTCCTGGGAAGGAATGCTACCAATAGTGTCAACTGCCAGCTATGCTTGGCAGTAGCCCTCAAGGCTCTTATGGCTGGAGGTGTGCCAAAGCCCTATACTCTCTGAACAATTCTTCTAGATGTTCCACATGAGGAGGTCTTCGTGTTTAATAGCACATTTCCTTATTTGTAGATATTTGATGTTACAGAGGATTTGAATTTAGCAGAGTGGCACAGCACTTTACTGAAATCACAAGTGCAATATAGCTTTTGCAATATACTGTTGAATCACAACACAAACATTAATTCCCATTACTGGTCTCTATACGGTCATCATTACAACACTGGGCGTCCCTACCACGGGGGAGGAATATGGGGATTGAAACGAGATAAGTCTGTTGCTCTCTTCAATTTTTATTTATTGGTTGTCCAACTTTTTATACCTTAGGTTTTTCTGAGTTGACAACACCCTTCTCCACCCATGCTGCTTCTCTCCACTAATTATCTCAAGGAAGGCTGTTTACACAACCCCAAAACCCACTGGTACACTTGGATATCTAAAATAAAGGTCTTTCTCAACACTCTTCAAGCTGAGACAAGTTAAGCTTGTTAAGATTTTTTTATGACGACAGGTGGTTATTTCTTATATTTGTCCTTGAGCTCATCACCCATGCACATCTCCTCTGAGCCTTCTTCCTACTCTGCACGGTGAAATCCCAGACCTGGAGTCCTCAGTACACAGAAGTGTAATAAACCTGTTGAAGTGCATCCAGAGTAGGGTCACAAAAATGATACAAAGGATGGAATACCTCCCCTGTGAGAACAGACTGAAAGAGTTGATAATGCTGAAATGTGGCAGGTGCACCATCACTGGAGACATTCAAGGCCAGTCTGGATCAGGTTCTGAGCAACCTGATCCCTGTTCATTACAGAGGAGTTGGACTAGGTGACCTTTAAAGGTCCCTTCCAACTCAAATGATTCTATGATTCTATGACAGAAGGTCAGCATACCATTATGTTTCTGTCTCTATTCTCAAGGAAATAAATGGTTAAAAAATCAACTATACCTTTAATTTTGTACCAGAAGGCACTTCAGGTTACTGCTAGATGTTTGAGGTTGAACAGGTACTGAATAACAGTCTCAGCTTTTTGATCAGGTCAGTGTCTTGCCAAATGAACTTTATCTTCTTAGTTTTTCACAACTGATCAGTTCTTTGAATGTGCAGGTGGGAAACTGCTCCTTCTGGAGGACTTTCGTTGATTTTCACTCACATGAGACTAACAAGAGCCAGTGCCAACTGAAGACAACAAAAAGGAAAATGACCAGACTCAGGTACATCTTGCTGTTCACCTCTTATCATCTATCCCCACTATAACTTAAAGAGTTAAATATCAAAGCTAAACCACCCTCATTAAGTTGAAATGAGAAGGTACATTTGCTGAACACCTTGGTAATTAACACATTCATTCAGAATCCTTCCAAAGTCCTTCTACTTCCTAATATGATTTGATCAAAAGCCTTTGCCCCCAGTCTGACTAGAACACTCATTCCTCCTTTAAACATGTTGTAACTGAGGCAAGGTTGAAAGTAGACATGAGTGGGTGAAATCTGCAATTAGACAACAAGGTAATTGCTTGCGAGAGGTCTTGTACTTACTCCAATTGATACTTTGCATAGAATAATTCATCGTTAATTAGAGAAAGAATGAAAATCCCAGTACTCCATCCATGTCAATGCCTGCACTAGTAAGATACTAGGTCATGTTGTCTCTTGTTCACTTTGGGATGCTTCCACACAAAATAGAAAAGCCTCCTGCTGCAGCTAGAGTTTTCTAGTTTGTAGAAAGATTCGAGCTTAGACAGAAATAAAACTCGAATCCAAGCATCCAACTTTTGGGTTAAATTTCAGGTGGAAGAGGTGGCGAGTATCCTCAACATCCTTGTCTGAAGAATGTTAGGGTTGCATGTGAAATCAAAGGGGATTTGTTGTTTGTCCTGGCAGGCCTACACAACCAAGGCAGAGAATGGCTCTGTACTGTTGAGATTGAAGCAGCTTTGCTGATTCTCAGAATCAGACCTAGAATACCATCAGCACGTTTGGGGTACCTTTAATGTTAATCTCAGAATCTCAGTGTCCCACCATAGCAGTGAATCTATAAACAGTGGCTTTGACATTGGTGGCACATTTTGGTTGAAGCACATGGCGCACCGTACTCAGTAATGTACTGAGATATATCTATCACACGTATCGTCATCCAGTGTCCTGGAAGCCACTCTGCAGCTGGAAAACGTGCATGAAGTTTGCCATTCTCAGAACTGAAGCTGGATGGAGCACCGCCTGTCTACGGAAATCTAGTTACCTGTAGATGTTTAAATGTTGCAAGAGCTAAAACTTATTTCACAATAGAAGAGTAATATTTAGGGAAAATAAGAAGCTACAGTTTTCAGTGATTTCAAAAGCAAAGTTGCAAATCATGTGCAACTTTGAAAATCAGGGTCCTGGGATGTGACAGCTGTTGCGGACTCCTTCCTTTTGGCTCAGTCCCCAGATTCCCATACGAACAGCTGAAATGGCTCCTAATTTGGAGATGCGAGCCTACTTAACACAGCAAATCCAGATGAACTGCTGCACAGACTTAGATCCCAAGGGAAGTTAAATCATTATTTTAATGGCCAAACCATACTGTATTGAGAAGCTTTGTGAAAAACTCTTCTTTTGAGTTTTCAATATGGCAGCCTTTACTTTTGTGAAATAGCAACATTATTACTCATAACAAAACAAAGCTCTATTTATTACATAAAATTCAGAAACTTAGACACAGTAATGTGAATCAGTGCTGAGAGTGGATATTACCATTAAAAAACAAATATATTCCAGAATTAGTGGAACAAGCTGTATAACCAAAGTAAACATAAGAAACTTGAGAAGCTCAGGATTAAATATAAAATTTAAACAAAAATAATCTCTGTATGTTCAGATCTGCAGAGGTTCAGTAAGAAGCACAGACTTAACCTTAACTCTGTGTCATCACAAACAGTAATTATATTAAAATAGGGTTATGAGATTTAAAGACTGTAAATTAAATTAAATTTGCTTTCTTCTCTTTGTTATTGTTTTAATCTGTTAAAAGATGTTTGGCACACCTTCCTCAGAGCCTGATTTTTCCTGCAGAACCTGTTCTGCTGCTTGGCAGTGCGCATCACCGAGCTATAGGGTACAGCTAATGAAACTGCTCATTAGACGGTTTGTTTGCCTCTGGGACCCAGGCAGCAGAACAGAGATTTTCAGCTAGCAGCAAGTGTGTCTCCAACCTGCAACATGCAGCCCGTGTACTGAATGGGGTATAAAACATTCAGAGAATTTGACGTTGTTCATTGTCTCAAAATGTACTGGGAATAGGATGCGTTAGGCTTCTGTCAATCTCAAGGTGCTGCCAGAAATACAAGCATATTCTATTGAGATTTTAGGCAACAATACACAGAAGAAAACTAACCTCACATGGGCAGCAAGTTGGATGTTACTTAAATAATGCATCAGCGAATAACGACACTGTCAGAGTAATTCTCTCTCCTGAAGTAAGATCAGGCCATTTCCTATGTAATCCTAAAAGACACCAACCGTGACTATCAGACACCAGCAGTATTCTAAGGAAATCAAGTACAGGATAACAAAATGTGAAATTTTGATTTATGAGAAAAAGGCAAAGAGGGAAGGGAGCAGACTGAGTCACACAGCGAGCACCACATATAGTAGAGTTTTGGCTCTTTTTTTGTTCTTTTTTCTTTTTTCCCTTTTTTTAAAAAAACACAACATGCATTTTTAAAGCAGCGCTTTTCAGGTTTATTTCGGTATTTTACATGCACAATAATCCTGCAGTACTCTGCAGGTTTCTAAGTCCACGGATGTAGCCAGTGGTACAAAATGAGCGGCACGAACAACAAGAAGGCCATTTCCTCTCGGGTTCTTCAAGCAGGACGGCTTTTCCCTATTATATACATATGGTTTCTGACACGCTGGTAAACATCCACTTCGTTTACGACCGGCATAACCGGGCACAGCCCCACGCTGCGTTACAGCCACGTCCCTTGGGAGGCGCTTGGGAGCGGCGGGACCCCAGTCCTCCATTAAGGTCCCGATCCGGCAGCGTTACGCTGTGTTTACGCAGCACGCCCACCCCACCCCACGCCTGCTCTCTACCACGGCCGTACGGCCCCGAAGTATTTCTGGCTGTCACTTTAAGATCGCGGCCCCGGCACGTGGGGAAGGCCGACGTTCCGATTGGCTATGTCTCCCTGCGCGCTCCAGCTCTCGCGCTCCGATTGGCTGCTTCAGCCCGGTCCCGCCCCCGCTCTGTGCCTCGAGGGGATGCTTCTCCTCACGGGCCAGAGCGCAAGCGCATGCGCCGTGCCCCATCCCTAG
>JAOWBP010000001.1:117840740-117882761 GCA_028571105.1 Tragopan temminckii | reverse complement strand
TTCTTTTCTTTTCTTTTCTTTTCTTTTCTTTTCTTTTCTTTTCTTTTCTTTTCTTTTCTTTTCTTTTCTTTTCCACTGCAGAGATACGTAGAGCTTCCCAAAGTAGGTACAAATGAGAAGCATGTTTAAGTAGCCTGATGGAGAACCATGCTAGTGTGGCAGTATTTCTCACTGTGAATCTAAAAGGGTTGTTGCCACCACAGCACTGTCATAGTTATAGTCATAGTCATGGAATGGTTGAGTTGATAAGGACCACAATGATCATCTAGTTTCAACCTCCCTGCTATGTGCAGGGTCTCCAACTCTGATCATCTTAGTGGCCCTCCTCTGGACCCGCTCTAAGAGTTCCACGTCCTTCCTGCACTGGGGGCCTCAGCCTGGATGCAGTACTCCATATGGGGCCTCACAAGAGCTGAGTAGAGGAGGACAATTATCTTCCTTTCCCTGCTGGCCACTCCTCTTTAAATGCAGCCCAGGATATAGTTGGGCTTCCGGGCCCCCTGTCTCCACTGGTGTGAGTGCAGGGAGAGCTGCACAGCCAGAAAGCAAAAAAATCTATGTGCAAAATAAAACATGGGGCTAAGCATAAGTGGAAAAGAAACTAAGGAGTCTTCTCCCTTGTTTCTCAGGTCATAAAAACTATTGATCCCTTCAGCAGCAGGGCACATCTGCAAATGTAGAATGGAAGAGCTGGTGAAGACCCTCTTGTGGGAAAGGGAGAGGTACAAACTGTGTAAAAATTGTCATTGTAAAGAAAAAAAAGGAGGTTTTTTTTCCTTCTTCCAGTACAGTCTCTAACATTGTCCTTCCTGGAAACAGCATAATGAATAATAAGAAATTTCTATGAATGTCTTTTCATGAGCTTTAGAACAAAAGGCAAAAGAACTATCCACTGGATTGCTTGCTGAAAGAAGTTACTGACACTATTCATTGCCACTCTTTTCATGTCAGAAGTTCATGACTCAAGCATTAAAAATATTTAAGCATTTTTAACTGAAAGTAATACTTTGAGTACTTGACCCAATATCTTTATAATAAGATCAATGACTGAAGCTTTACTCTGCTGAATACTGTATACTATGTGCAAGTCAGATGCTGTAAGAGAACAGTCTGTGAATAGCCCAGGTAAATAAGACAAAATACAGTTAAAGAAATTGAAGAGCTTAGTAAGCAGAGATAGTGCCAAGAGCTTCTTGGTTTTGTATGTGTATGTAGTTTTTTTTCATTGAGAGCTCTCTGCATGCCAGATTTCATTATCATTAATCATTTTCACAGTAGCAGTGATCAAGAAGAACAAATATATTTCTCTTCTTTTCTTTTTTTCCTTTTTTTTTTTTTTTTTTTTTTATCCTGACCATAAATTTTGGCTTACCCAAGAAAGACCCTGTTCCGGATCTATCCTGGAAACCTTGGTGTGCAACGATGCTGCACCACTGAGACGTAAGTGAGGTTTGAAAATCAGTCCTTCCAGGTGAACCACTTTTGCTTTTTGCTCTTTTCTAAGTAAAGAAAAATCTTTTCTTGGTAGATTCTGCACCAGAAAAACTGTCCACTCTTTAGCTCTAAAGCAGTTCTTTCTACGTCAGTTATAATAAATAAATTTTCTATATGCTCTGATTCTGAGATCTTATAAGTAGGTGAGTGTTGCAGAAGACATCTGTAACAAGACTTTAATATCTTACATTTAGGAGCGTAGTTAATATACAAGGGATGTATAAAGTGACTACTTAAGACTGAATGCAAATTTTTATGCTTGATGATAGTCCTAGTGAGAGGATTTCAGCTTTCATTTTAAAAGACTAGATGTAAGATGTCTGTATGTATCTATACATAGCCTACATGTGAGATAAGTTTTTCTGTTCCCACTAGTCAATGGAGATTTCCTCAGCATGGTAAAGGACTCTAAAGAACAGTAGATTCTAGTCTTTCTGCTCACCTTAAAACACACAATTTTTCATCAAGCGAGATGAAAACTGCTTTTGGCTCCAGTAGCTCTACTGCACTGCTCCCCATGATAGAGGTTACATCTAAGATCTGCAAGCTGAATCTAATATTTTACATATTTACATATTACATATGTTAATATTTACATATCACACACACATATGTGTGATATGCCAGTAAACAGAATATGAGAACTAGCTCACTTACTTTCAAAAATTACCATACTAGCATTAAAGTGAATAAAATAGTAGGCAGGTCAAACATCTGTTGATGAAAAATACCCAATGTGTAGACGCACTGCTTTCTGCACACGCAAGCTACATTGGTTTAACTTTCTGCTATGAAAAATAACTACATATACAGCTTAATCTTCTGCAGTGCTGAGAATTCCTGCATTCCGGAGACAAGAAAAGCTGAAACAGTGCATCAGATATGAAAATTGGAACATTTATTCAGCTTGTTGTGCAACAGATTTCATTTAAATACCCAGCTCGAGAATTTTGGCCAGTTTCTTCAGCAAGGAAAGAAATCAATACCTTAGCTAGAATCATAGAATCATAGCTAGTGGAAAGCTCTACAATTATTAACCTATGATGTCCCTCCAGTTAAAATCTTTGCTATTATTTTGTTTGTTTGTTTGTTTTTCTCTTCTAGGTTCTGATGAGATTCTGCTGATTGATATCAGTGATTGCCCCTCTTGACATTTCTGGCATTGCCAAATCTTTTCTCAATACTGTCGTTTCTGAATCTAGATATTTGTACCACACATAAGTCATGTCCTTCTTTGCCTTTTCCTTATGCTGTCATTTATAAAAAGAGTTGAAAATTATTGGATAAGTCAAGAGCTTTGTATCTTTGCTCACGTGTAGAGTACATGGCTACAGAGAAATGGTAAGCGTGGATTTTCCAAAGGTGTTTGCTGCCCTCACTTACACTAAAGCCCTATTACTTGTCACAGTGGAAGGTTTTAATCTGGAAGAAATTTACAGTTTCACTCACTCTAGTATCTTGTACATAGCAAGAATGCAGTAGCAAGACATCTACTAATAAGAATTACACCTCAAGTCCTTTTTTGGAAATACTTTCAGAAAAACAAAGATCCAAAGTGGATGTTTGTTGTTATACCAATAAAATATTAGTAACTCCAGTGAAGGCAGCAAAGATAAAACAATTGAATTCTTGCCTTGGGATTAAAGTTGTTAAATTCTACATATAACTTCTTTCTTTGGGTCTTTTGCTTCATGTCAGTGTCTAGGTGATGACTGTGCTGAACCAACTGTAGAATACCTCTCTAAATTGCTTGGTTTTTTTTCTATTTTTTTTCTTGTTCATTCCCAAAATGAAAAATATTCACTATAAGCTGTTCACAATTTTTTATTACATGTTCTCCACCCAAAGGTTAATTTCAGGTCTGATGTGGGTAACACTACAGCTCTACAGCTGAATGAGCATGTTGAATTAGGAGTAGCCACTTGTACTGCCCAGAGTCTGTGCAGAGATCAGCGAGCACATTTTAGTTAAAAGCTTTACTTTGTACTTGGAGTATGGGCCTTACAAGTAACAATTTTGTATTTAATAAATTAAAATGCATAGTGATCTACTTTTATGCTACAGATGAATGAGAGCATGTTGTAAATAATAAATTACAAGAGAGACTGACAATATATCCACTGCACATCTTAGATCTTTCATTTATATTACAGTAAATGACTACTCTGTGGCTGGTGTTATGGAAGTGTAGAACAAAATACAGAGAAGTGTATTACAATAAGAGAGCCTATGGAAAACAAAGCCCAGGTTTGTTTCCCATTTGCACCCTTAATGATCTGGAGTAGTTTTCAGATTACTGGAGTTGTTAACCATCAGTAGAAATACAAATAAGAGCAATGTATAGCTTAGAATAACAGCCTAGTCATCCTGTACAGAGACATTTGAGGTATTCTCATGGTATTTTTAAAATAAATAAGTAAATAAGAATTCTCAAGGGCAGTGATTAGTCTGCTTTCATTAAAGAGATGAAGTAACAAAGCATTGAAAAAACAACCCAGAAAGTTAAAGCTATTTATTTTAACTCCATTTACCCATTCTAAGTCACTCCTAGAGAAGCAAGATCAAGAATCCAATAAATCGGTCTCATCAAAATTATTTTATGTTCAGATGTTATATGAGATGCAGAAATTCTGCCAACAGTTCTTCAGCTGAGGCTCATTTTTACACAAAATGATGGGAAGTCAAGGTTTGCAGAAGTCATTAAAGAGTGAACAGATTAGTGACTATATTAATTAATCCTGCTTCCAATATGTATTAGGTTTCAGTAGAGTTCTAAATGAGCGTCCAACTCGAGTGGCAGCTGGCAAGGAAGAAACTAGTGGAAAACGAGGCTAAGAAGAAAACAATTACATTCCTCAAGAAATAACATAGGGTCCGGTATATTTTGAATATATTATGAATTCTGTCCTAGGGCTGCCTGAAGGAAGGGATGGAAGGGAACATTTTTTTAGCTTCAGCCTTCTGCAGTAACAGTAAGGAAGCATTTGCTTAGAATGTGCCTACAGGAAGTAAGAGACTTGTGTAGATATCTAGATGTCTGAGGTTTGTCTGTCTAACGTTTTGGACTTACCTAGAGAAAGGTAAGTAGACAGCACAGGCTGTTTCAATAGTTTTTGATTCTGGTCTATGCTTTCCTCTTTTCAAATCATTCAGACTCTCATGGGATCTCAAAAACAATGCAGAGAGCTCTGCTTATACAGGAAAATAATATTAGAACTGATAGAACTGAGGAGAAAAAACACACAAGCCACTGCTGCAGCATGCCATGCCAGCAAGGAGTGTCTGGAGCTGGCACAGACGTGTTGCTGTCTCTGAATGTACCTGCTTCTGAATGTACAGGTTTTGGAATATGGGGCTACTGCCTCTTCCTTGTTAAAATGTATTTTGCAAACAACGTGAAGCAAGAACAAGAAATATGGTTTGCTAACTTGAATGTTTAGTTTATCTCTGGTCTGAACACAGAAAAATACTCTCTTATGTCTCAGTTTCAACTGGAAGAGACAGAAAGCTAAAAGACATTAGCCGACAGGAAGCATCTGTAAACCTCCAACTAAAACAGGCAGCAAAAAGTGATTTCTTAATAACTTTTGTGACCATTTAGGCACCAAATCTAAGTCTTTGTTGTGTTATTGAGGTTATTTCACAGTTAGCTGCTACAAGGTACTGTAAAACTGGAAGGCTTTTGGGCTTTTCTGCAGTAAGCCCATTTAGCAGGCATCAGCTGCCAACTAGGGCTGAAATACAGAAAGAAGATGAAAACCAGAACAGAACTTGAAGTTCCTCCCTCACACCACCACATCACACTCAGACCTGCATGCACTGCTTTTTGTCATTGTCCATCAATAGGAATAGAAGATAATGTTCCACACATTATTAAAAAAGGACACTGTCAAGCTAGCTTTAATAAATTAAATCAAAATCTAATAAAACTACTTTCCCCAAAGGGCACCTGCCTCTGAGATCATCTCCTCTATATTCTTATTATTTAAACTAATTTCATCTAATTTAATTTTTTTATTACTTCTCCATTCTCTGCTGCTATGTGAGACCATTTCTTCCCCCTATACACATGTGGAAGTTCCTTTTCAGATGCCTGGAAGTATGAATGAGATCTCAGGGACACTTAATGCACAGCATGACTCTGCTTTAGGTACCCATATGCATCTGTCTATGTCTGTTCTTTGCTTCTCTTTGTCCTTAGCTTCAAGCAAAATGAAGCAAATTGGGAAAAACTATTAAATATGATGCTGCAACTCTTAACTGCTGCATGAAATTAGGGTGCTTAGATACCCTATGAAGAGGGTTTGAAACCCACGAGACAGAGAGAAGACTAGTATTTTGTACAGAAGTTTCGCTCAGCCTGGAGAAGGTTCCAAGGAGATATCACTGCAGATTTTCAGTACTTAACGAGGCCTAAAGAAAAGATGGGGAGGGACTCTTTATAAAGGAGTGCAGTGACAGAACAAAGGGTAATATATTAAAACTGAAAGAGGGTAGACTTAGATTAGATACTGTGAATAAATTCTTTATTATGGAGGTAATGCAGCTCTGGCACAGGCTTCCCAGAATACTGATGGATGCACAGTCCCTGGAAGTGTTCAAAGCCAGACTGGATGGGGCCATGGGCAACATGATCTAGTGGAAGCAGTCTCTGCCCATAGTCATTAAGGTGTCTTCCAACCATACCATTCTGTTTCTGTGTTTCAGTGTATTTAAGTATATGGCATTTCCGTTTGACGCTCATCTCATAACCCTGCACTCAGTTGATTGACTTTAGGCAACTTTTTGCTCAACATGCTAATTATTTGGATCCTGTTCAGAGATATGCCTCATTTACCTTCATCTTTATATCTAAGGTCATTTCTGAATGTGTACTTAGGATCCTCCTCCTCTATTCCCATTGATGCTATTAAGTCCCTGAGGGCCCAGAGCACTCACGCCTACCTGAAGAATTCAGTGTTTTTATTATATTGTTTTCTTGGGGTTTTTTTTGTTTTGTTTGTTTGTTTGTTTGATCAGAGCTGCCTAAGTAAACACTAAAAGGCCTCTTCTCAAATGAAGTTAGTGGTTTATTTTGCACATTTTCCATGGCAACTCAGCAGTTATTATCTGTTTCCTATAAATATTTTGGATAGGTAGAAAAATAAAACTCCTTACATCCATTAGAGAAATGACTTCTCCACATTGACATTGTATCTTCTGCTCCTGCTTCTTTCTCAGACTTTCACAATGCTTCTGAGACAAGATGCAGCTTCTTAGATGAATAGTCCTTCCTCTAGCATCTGCAGAGATTCAAATCAGAAAGACAGTACGGCTCACCAGCTGCTGTGTGTGTAGACTTATTTTCTGAACACTTTGAGAGCATTTACAGATTAACTACTCTTAGTAAATACCATTTTCCTACTGTCATCTAGCTGAGCTCTGCAACTTCCTTCACAGTCCAGATGCTTTAAATTTAAGCAGCCATATTTGCAAGGGCTAGGCTATTGTCCCAGAAGAAACATGAGTATTGAATTCTCATTTCTCATCTCTTAGACTAGAGCATGATACCAACCAAAAGGGTACTCATTTCACATGCAAAGAAATTCATTGGAAATCATTTCCCTCCAGCTGAACAGTTCTGGGAACTGTCATATTTTCCAAATGTGGAATTTCAGAGAATACAGGCGGTACTGTGCAGAAAGCTGGCCAGTGCCACGTGTGTGATAGAAGTACTTGCTTCCAGATGTAACCTGCATCAAAGACAGCTAACTGACTGACTGCACTGCAGTTTCTATGAGCTTCGACTACTTCCAGATTGACAACACCAGGACCTTCATCAGCCACCATGTTAATTCAGAGTAGTGTAGAGCCATCTAATTAAATATGACTGCTTACACGCTTTGTGCTATTGTTAGCAGGGGGTGTAGATATAACCACACAGGAATAAGGTGTGCTCTGCATTTTAGGTTACTGATAGTTTACAAGATAATTAAACATCCAGAAACATCTACAGAAGTCAATGAAACCGAAAGAAAATTTGTTGCTGATGGTGCTCAGCCTATCCTCCAGCTGGCAATCACAGCACGGTTATAAAGTGACAGATGTGAAATAAAACCATTGAGGAACAATAAAAATTAGAATCCCATGAAACCAGTTGTACATGATGATCACTTATCCGAACATGGCTGTATTTTAACATATGGCCCATAAAAACGTTACTCAGTCTATTTTAAAAGATAAAAGAATGACCTTTTTAATTGCTGATAAAATTGGCTTGCTCCCCAGGCAATCCAATTTGGAGGAAGCTACACAGAAATTAACTATTCTGTGACAAAATTAAATAATACATAGATTATATTTCCAGGAAATACCACAGATTAAAAATGAAACTTTGAAATATGGCATGATTTCTAATTGTAATTTTTTTATTAATGGTGAGAACCAAAAACCAAAGTTATCACCATTGTAAACATTAATCCAACTGATCTAAATTATATAAAAAAATTATCCAATTTTAATAATAGAGTAACAGTCTGGGTTTGATGAACTAATAACACAGAGATTTATCTACGGACAGAAACACATTATGCACAGGGTACATAATTTTTCATATTCATAAAAGATCCATTTCTCTTCTTATGAAAAGACTGTAAGATTTGATATATAGAAGTATCATAATATGCCCCAGTATGACTGGTGTAAACCCATCATGGTAACTATATCAGACGTGCTGATTCATATCTCTATCTTATTTTAACCCTATTAGTTTTCAAATAGTCATTTGTAGAGCATGACACAGGGTCCAATGCTTCCTTTTTAAAGCATTTTTTTCCTTATATTAAGTGCTATGAAAGCATTTTCTTGTGAAGAAGTCATAGCTCATTTTACATTTCTCTTAACAGCATTTACTTAACGACTTCACCACTTTGGAGTTACAGTTGGGACTGACTCATAAGATATTTATATAAAAGACTATTTTATCTTGTAGTTAAATTCCCATATACAGACAAACTCTAACTGTAGATAGAGGAAGACAAGATCAGCACTAAGCAATGTGGATTTACACTTCAGATTGCTGAAGTAAGCCTCAATTTTATAAAAAGCCTCTAAGGTGATCTTACTATTTACTTGCTTCCTAATAGACTAACCTGAGCTTATTTCTAGGCAGAAAGTGCCTGTAAACCTGGAGAAATGAAGACTGTTGCTTTTATAGTCCATTTGCTACCCTACTTTATGCCGAACATGCAGTAGCTACACAGTTGTATTGATTTGTTCTTACCACAGTGTGCTCAAGGTGGTACCGTATTTATTTCTTAACCAAGCTAACTGAAAAGTGCTGGTTCTTCTTCAGATAAATTCTTTGATGAATTTTAATTCATATTTTATTGTTTTTCCCTGATAATCAAAATAAGAGCATTCTCTTCCCCACATCTACATACAGTATTACCAGGGAGGTAAAAAAAAAATAATGAAAGAGATAAGAATTATTAAGGACTAACATCACAAACTACTGGTAAAGGAATTCCAACAAATAAAAGGTTGAGAACAAAATGTTTTGGTTTTGAAAAAGGAAAAGATGGTTTATACAGAAATAATACATTGAAAAGCATGAAAACTTCCTTTGCCTTGTCAAATTGACTGTCAAATTGGGTGAGATACAGACTACAGTCAATATTTGGTAGAATGCATTTTATTACCGAAGTTGTTATGGTTAATGGAGAGAGACTGTTATAATTAGTTGCAGGTAATTATCCATCAAATGCCATGGTTGCACACTCACACACAGCCACTGGCAGTTTACAGTAACTCCTCCATCTACGTGCATGTCCATAAGTTCCTATGGAGCCTGTTCGCACAAACCCAACAAACACACACCGAGTGGCTTTTATGGACTACTTATTTATTTGGTTATTTATTTATTAATAAATAGAAGAAGAGAAGGAAAACAGGAAAAAGCCTTCTAAAGTCTTAAAATAATAGTTGTATGCTTCTTCCCTATAGAAATAAGTTTTTGTTCTGGGTCTTTGCTTCATCATCTTATTTCTGGAGTTACTGTGGTAAATGTTGCTTATAAAAGCTTTAGACCAATATGGTAGATAAGTGCTTACGTTCCAAATAGTTGGCAAGACCTGGAGAAAGCCAGCTGATAAACTTGAAGATAGCAAATCACTACAAAGTGGAGTTCAGCAGTTTCCTGAGAGACTCTCGGGAGTTACATTAAAGCTTTCAATATATGACATGTATTACACTCTCCTCCACCCTGGTGTCATAACCAATTCATATATATTGACAGCTTTTTGACATGGCTGAGTGGAGAATTGCAGCTTTTCAGCTATCTCTTGCAACTTAAAAAGGAAGCAGTCTCAATAGAATTTGAATTATTTTCAGGGGGGAAAAAAAAAAGAAAAAAGAGGGAAAGTATATCAAAATGACAGAATTCATATTTAAAAAAAAAAAAGAAAGAAAAAAAAAAGAAAGAAACCAACAAACAAGACCTTGATTACAGTTCTAATGTAAGAATCCCCTTGTCCTTTTTTGATCTTTTTTGATGGTCAAGCCTCTTCACCTCAGAAAAAATGTTGGGAATTTTCTCCCTGAGTACACCAGAGCCAGTTTGCCAGGAGATTTTTCTGGAAAAGATGGAGATAAACTTCCTCACGCTTATGAGGGCCCACAATCAAGGCAGTTCCAATCTGTAGCAAACATTCTCATCACTATGTTAATATCTACATGACGGGAAATTGGGACACCACGGTTATCATTTTGTTTTTTAAAAAGAGCTGGTCATGCTTTATTAGGTCTGTATCTTCAAAGCAGACTACATGGAATGGGTTCTGAATAAATGAAATCATCTAGTATTTCACAAAGTCTCTATGCAGTTAATGAAGAAAGATAAGCTTTAGTGAAGCTGCATCTCTCTTTCAGTATCTTCACTTACCTCTCTCCATCAACTTTAAAGGAAATGTAGGTAATTTCTTTTCCCTGCCAGGTCCAAATATCTAAAATTTCAGCTGATTCTGGCACTTCAGTTATGCATTCTGGATTCTGCTTGCACAGGCTCCTCTTCCACTGGATGTATTATAAAATTAACTTTGTAACTTAAAACTCCCAGTGTACAACGATTTAATGTCACATCACATGTGATATTACGTGTTTGACAGTACATGTTTGGTTCTTCAGGATACAAGGAAATGATCAGCGGACTTTCAAAGAATCAGGGGACCTATTTGATTGATCATTCCTCACATTTCCTTTGGTCTGTCTGTAAAGCACAAAGTGAATGTAAAACACCCTCTACCAGACTCTGGATCTTTTTTTAAACTCATTCTCAAAGAATTGTAAATCTCTGTGACATGGCAATATTTCATTCTGTGTTTATACCCTGCCTAACTCATAGGAAAGAGTGGAGTTTTGAGATTCTGATGTGATTGTATATGGACATTATTATCTCAAAATATCTTTTTCCCACTGCTGACAAAGTCTATTTCAAGATGATTTTAATGGGAGCTTGGAACCAGATTTTGAAGGTGTCACCAAAAGCAAGTGGTGGAAAAAGGGATAAGAAGGAATGCCCCAAGGAGAAGGTGTGGATCATTCAGGTACAGCAGGTACAGAGAGAGGGGAATCTAAGGTCTGGGGAGGAGTAGTAAAGCAGATCCCAATACAGATTATTTTCTGGTACAGATGTGTTAAAGGCTGTGATTTCTCTTCCTTGTGTGAGATTGTCCCACTATCTGCTTTTACCTTCTGTTTTTATCTCTGCTTCATGAATGTATTTCTGTCTTCTGGGAGCAACTTATCTTGGAGCTATGAGTTCGAACTCCATTAGCTGCTGGGCTCCTCTTGCTTTTGCCCAATAAGATGTGGCACCATTCTGCTGGAGCCTTACCCTTCATCCCATGGGTAGAGGCACCAGCTCCCAGCTCCAGAGGATGATATAGGTCATGTTCCATGTGTTGCCTTCCAGTTGTTGCAGAGGTTGCATATGACTTGGTGCACCATCTCCCTGCTACTGGCTGAGAGATCCGTAGACTGCTCTATGGGGACAGAGAGAAGCACCAGGGCAGGCAGAGGTGAGCTGCCCATCCTCACAGGGAGAGCACACACATCCCAGCAGAGACTGGGTCAGGCTGGGGCTAAGAAGGGTTCAAAAGATCTCAGTAAGCCAGCAGCTTTGGGGTAACAAATGACACCTGACAGATGGATTTGATACTGTATTAATGAGAAAGATCATTATGAGAAGAGGTGATTTCATCTTTTTGTGGAGTATGTCACCATCAGAGGCCAAAGCTGACTTTTAAATTACTTAGACTGACTTCTCATGTATTAAAGGCATGTAAGTGTCACCCACACATTCCTGTACTGAACACAATGACTTTAATTAGACTTAAATCCTCAGACAGCTAAACCCTTTTGTAACACAGAGAGAACATAGAAGGGTGAGGCATCAGTCAACAGTGAAGGAAATCTACTACAACAGAAATGATCTATTCCTCTTTTATTAAACTGCAAAAAAATCATGGGTCCTTCCAGAATAGAGTTATTTTTCATCCCAGAACTATTTTGTTAATCATTCCAGATTTGGTATTCAATTGAAATTTGAATAATTGTCAGTCTTCAGCCAACCGACACGACTCAGCTGGTGGACCTCAGAGTAACAGTCTATCTGTTGTCCAGCACCCAGATCCATTTAAAGTCTAAAGCTTTTGACTAAGATAGAAAAAAAAACAGTTTACTCTTATTATTTAAATAAGCAGTTGGTGGCAACCTTGAAGGAGATGAGAGACTTGGGAATAGATTACAGTCATTTACTGTAGAGCTGTTGGCTCTGTAGAACTGTGCAGGAAAGATTATTGATCCTTTCTTTCCCTAGGGATGTATGGTTGAAAGTAAAGAGAAGAGCAGTGTTTGGAGTCACAAGATCTGAAGCAAGAAGGAGCACAACCACCTAGGCTTACTTATGCACCTGCCTATGCAACCTTCGAGCTCTCAGAAGGTGGATAAAATCCTATCTTTAGGAAGGCAGCTAACGTCACCTTCCAGTTATAGTGACTGCACCTCCCTCCAAAATCAGTACTAATTTATCATCCTCCCTGCTCAAAAACTGCATCTTATGTCAAGGTGATTTTGTCTGACTTCTCCTCATTGGATCTGGTTATCTTATGTTATATAAGACCGAATTAGAAAACACTTGCATTGTTGCTTTCTTCCCTAGAAGCCGGAACTACACATTTAAGATCTTTTTTCCTCCATATGTATGAGTAGCTATGCAAGATTTTATCTCAGCCTCCTCTTCATAAGCTGAATAGGGACAGATTCTCATTTTGAAGAGCTATTTTTAGGTATTTGATTTTGTGTCACTTCCTTTTGAACTGATGATAACAGAACAGCTATGGTAGCCCAGCATATCAGAGTAGTACAGAATATTACTGTAAAACAGTAGCACGACTATTGCAGAAGTAGAGTTCTTACACTGATGAGTTGCTCCTAAGTGAAAAAATAATGTCTTATTCTTCTACCATTTTGATATTCCCTCTTTATTCCCTGATCAAGGGTGATGCTGATACCTCTGAGGACAGTAAAATATTGAAAGCTGACAGCAAGATGCTAAAGATGGTTGTTCAGTAGAAAAAAGAAAAGAAAAAAAAAATTGGTTCTAGTTTCTGAATTCTGGAAAAACATTTCTGAGGGAGAAAAAGAAAAATAAAAAGAAAAAGGAGACTACAATTTATTTTTTATGAAAGTAGAAAGGGCAAGGAGAAAATCAAACAGAAAAGAAATATTCTGATCTCAGTGAGGATCAAATACAAAAGGGATAATGAAGTTGAGTATGTGCCACATTTCATAGCAAACACTTGTTCAAGGCTAGTTCTAAAAACTCATTTTAAAGCTGTGCAGATGCACCTACATACAGAATCACAGAATCACAGAATCATAGATGTTAGAAGGGACCTTTGGTGATCATTGAGTCCAACCTCCCTGCTATAGCAGATTCCCTGTAGTAGGTTACACAGGTGGGTTTTTAATACCTCCAGAGAAGAGAGCTCCACAAACTCTCTGGACACCCTGTTCCAGTGCTCTGTTACCATCACAGTAACAAACAGAATCACAGAATCATAGAATCATAGAATGGTTTGGGTTGGAAGGGACCTTTAAGATCATCTAGTTCCAACTCCCCTGATATAGGCAGGGACACCTCCCATTAGACCAGTTTGCTTCAAGTCCCATCCACACTGGCCTCATGGAACTTTCTGCGTTCCATTTTGTGCCTTTTGACCCTTGTCATGTTTCTGAGCAACATCAAAAATAGCCTGGCCCCACCCGCATGACTCCTGGGCATTAGACATTTATAAGCACTGATAAGATCCCCATTCCCAGCCTTCTCTTCTCTAGGCTGAACAGTCCCACAAGAATGTGTTTAATTCACTGATTAAGGAGACGAATTGAAATTTAGATGCAAGCGTCGAAAAACTTCCGGTACGCCCAAAATACATCGTTTCAAAATGGTTTGAAAGCCATTCAAAGAAAAAGATCTATGTTCCTAGAAGTATTTCTTAGAAGAATTTTTGAATTTATAGTCTTATAATATCACGTTATATCAGAATAGAGAAGAGCAAAAGATTTTGAAATGTAAGCCGTGAGCAAAGCAAACCTATTCTGATCAATCAATCTAAAATTGATTTATCTTCGGTGAAAACACAGAAAATAATTGGACATTAATAAAGAAAAGAAAAAACGTATATTATCAAAGAGAACCATTTATGATATTTATTTCAGATCACACTTAATCTAATTTCTCATGACCTAATGGACGTCTCTACCAGGTGTGAAGAACATGTCTCTTTCAATCAGCAGAAACAGCTAAGAGAAATAATTATTTCAAGGTTTAGAAATTGTATTACACCATTTGTAAAACAGACACATAAACAGTTTACAGCCATTTCACAGTGCTGTACAATAAGTTGGCCTAAGTAGATCATGAAAACTGTGCATTTATGCTTCCAAATTGAATAACTGAGTGTTCACTGAAGAGAAAGGTTTCATAAGATAGAATTGCTAGCTAAATACACGCTTTCCACCATCTCCCTATGGAAGTTAGGTCCCAAACAGATTTTTCCACAATTAAGTGTCTTCCTTGAAGACACTTAAGCTCCTCAGGATTTTTTATTTCCGCTAATGTTTTTAGTCCTGAAGGATGGATCCCTATCTCCCTTCCATGAAGCTCTCAGAATAGGAACAGAGCATTTTGATTGAATTTGATCTCTAAAACAAATAAAAGCAGGTTGTTGCTACTGCCTACTTTTGGAGATATTGTAAGTGTATTCTGGCTTTCTTTGAAGAGGTACAGGCAGAAATCCAGGGTACAGAGTAACCCAAGTAACGTACAATGTAGAGAAGGCATCCAGCTATGGATGCTGAGGGGCTAAACAGCATTCAGAATTGGTTGTGCCTAAGCTGGACTTACAGGACACTTGAAATTCGCAGGAATACAGTCCTTTGACTTTGATGTTCTGAGCTTGTTGAGCTGCTGCCTTAAAATAAAGGTTTTCCCTTTGACATTTTCCAGTCCGTTCAGAAAATTATTCTTCATTCTTTCTGATTTGCCCTTCATGGAAACCCTTGCTACAGAACTTTCTGTGAACTTCCTGATGTTATAGCCACTCACACAAATTTAGTTTCTCATTATTTTCTAAAAAGCTAATGATTGGGGGAGATTAGGGCCATATCATTAAATAAATTTATTCTTATGAGTGCTTGCTGCACTATTCGGCCCCACATTTTTCCATACACAGAACTTTTATGCCTTTCTGCTTCAGAGAATCTAAGTCAGTTTTTCCTCGTGGTCATTTAGATAAGTTGGGAAAAGAGATATCATAACAGACTTTGTTTCAGCCATGAAGACAATCTGCTGTGGTATCAGCAAATCTGACGAGCCCTACCCTGAAGGTTACCTCTCTCCCAACAGACCCTGGAGAAGGTCGATGTGCTATCTTTGGTCTTCAGCTAGTGCCAGGGAGACAAGCAGCACTTGCAGTTTACTGATCTGGTATTCTGCACAGGAAAAGATAGGTCAGAAATTCCACATTTTTGTCTGTGCTCTATTCCGGTCTCACAGGAGAATGCCATTCTCTTACTTTTTGTCCTTTCCCCACTTTCATGCAGGGGCTTCTCTGTCACTCTGCAGGTTTTAACATGACAGTAACCTTTATAAAAGTGACTGCAAATAAGAATTTCCAGTCTTTCCTGAGCTGCAAATATTATATTTTTCACTTTTTTGGAAATTGCAAGGTCATGTAGGATCACCTTTCATGTTTAATTGCCTTAAAGGAATATTTCAGTGCAACAGCTCCTTTAAAACACATTGAACTCAATCTGTATACACAGAAAGTTAGTAATTCCTTCAGTTTAAACCTGCCTTCCTTATGTTCTTCCCCAGGTCTTCTTTCTTCTGAAGAAATGTGCATGCCAGTGGAGGAATCTGCCCTGACTCCCCCAGCTTCTTGCTCTTCCTTTCAAAGCAGGCTCTCAACCTATCACTTTACATCTCTATTTAAAAATCTTTTGTTTGAAGCAGGTTTCTAGATTCTGTATGAAATCTGAGATTCTGATACGCATTGCTGTGCCATATAGATACCAGGAAATACGCAGAGTAGCCATGATTCTATGATCCTAAGGTGTTCTGGTTTGGCCCATGATGATTGATCATCCCTTAGGTTATGCATTTCCCTGGAGGAATTTGTATTTACAGTCCCTAAAGGTGAAATTCATGAGCCGTTTGTTCCTTTTTTGCCAGTCCAGAACAGTGTTTTAAGAATCAACGAGCTTCAGAAAATTGGAGTCCATTTGGGGAGGTTCTAGGTCTGTCTAGCGTTTCACCCTTGGTTCTGTTGTAAAAGCTCTCATGTGATTACGGGGATTTCTTTTGCAGGATGCTGGGTTTGAGCTGACAAACACTGGTAGGCATAGAGAATTGTCAGGTACTTCAGCATCAGGGTTGTGCTTGAGCCCTTCCATTCTTAACTTCTCTGACAGCCAGTTCAACAAGCATCAGTAGGATGTAAATCAAGTTGCACCAAAATTATGAATATTTTTATAATATTTATTATATATCCTGTATTTAAACTGTTTGAATAAGACGAGCTTAAACAAAACACAATGAACAAGTTATAAATAGCTTAAATGAAACCACACTGATGTGAAACTAATAGCATTCATGAACAACGGGAAATCACATTTTCTAATGAAAGAATTACTTCTGACTGCTTCACAGTTTTTACCTTTACACTGTGTGTGTGCGTATTTGGGAGTAAGATCATCTCTGCTGTTATTCACAGGAGGCTCAAATCATGCCCTTCCATGAATTTAATAGGATTGACCACATTAATTGTCACATGACCTTCAGAAGATGGATGATGGAGAGGACAAGGCAAACCAGAAAGACACAATTTAGATTTTTGTTTTATTTTACTTAATAAAACTACATTTTCTGCTTCACAGAGCCTCTTTCTCCAGGGAAGGAGGGGGAAAAAGTAACTGATTCACAATTTTTGAGTGTGATTACATTCTGTCTCTAGTGGAATTAATATAGTGAGTTGGATCTTCTAGTCACTGTGACTAGTAACTCTTTTCTATGGCATTCTTATATTCAGTATTCATTCACTTGCCTTTTGTTTATTCTTTGAAAAATAAACTAAGTTCATAAACGTTTGAGCTGCTTGATATTGATGTTGGGTCAGGCTTCAGGTTTTGATATTTATCATTTTGTTCAGTGAGATGGAACATTTTAAAGACAGCTAATAAATCACTTTGTCAGTTAAAAAGTGAACCACTAGGGTAAGAGTGGAAATGGTAAAACTAATTTGAAAAATATCTTAACCATATTCTGTGACTTTCTGCAGGGAGGAGTTTCAGTCAGTCTCCTTCAATCCATTCCAGCTTGTCCTCTGAAACATTTCATGCAGCTTCAGGGTGTAGCACGAAATATATGTGCACGTGGCAAGCTGGAAGATAGATGTGGCTCTTTGTTCTCCCTGCCTCCTCAGGATAAATGCAGTACATCGTAATGAAACGGCCTTCAGGACTTACCATTCACCTCTACAGGCTTATGTAAAAAGACATATATATCTGGAACTACCAGAACCAATGTGGCATTTCTAACAATAGACCAACACCAACAATAAATGAATGAAACTTCTAGTGAGGTAATTAAATGTCCACTCCACTTGAACATTTATCTAAGTGACAGAAAGCTCAAGGCATTGTGTTACAGGATTTGTGCAGAACAAGGAGTCAGTGTCACCAGGACGGACACATGGAGCTCATATGGGCATGAGGGATGTCACCAGGGAGTAGGCATGGACTCCTGAGCTAGGAAGTGCATCAGCACGTTCTGATCCAAGCACAGCCACATTCTTGTAGGGTCAGCTCTGAGGATTTCTGTATTAGCAAAGCCAAGCCTGAACTGAATCTTTGCTTAGCACTTAAATACAGACTCCAGTCCCCAGCCCAGATGTGAATTTGAATGCTATTGTTTGATTTCTGCTGACAGTATAATTACAGTGATATGACTCTATAGCATGAAAGCATTCAAAGCTTCCTGTAAAAGACCCCTTCTGAGAGGAAGAGATTCAATATGAATTCAGTATTATTGGTTAAATTTCCTTATATTACCTTCAGAACTGCAAATATAACAGATGCAAATATTTCAGGAGTCTAGAAGGTGTTTTGTGGATGCTGTTAACATAGGTAACTACATTTTGCAGTGATGCCAATTTATTCAGCAACTATGGTATTGGACAGTAGGTGTCTTTTGTATATGATGGCAGATAGGAAGGTGTGGAAACTTCAGAAATCATTTTTTGTACATTAGTGACTTTTTTGTAGCATGTGATTGCAGTGTATTTATGTTGTCATCTTCAGTAATTTTACCCAAAGCCAGGAGACCGTCATTTTGTAACTGCTGAAAAAGCAACTCCATGTTACTGGAATTTGTCATTGGGCTGCTTTGACAATTGCAGGATGTCCAACACATGCAAGACAAAGATAGGCCAAAATTAGAACTGCAGTTCTTCTTAGGCATAGCGTTCTTTCAGCTGTGCTGTCATCGCTATTCAGCACTCGTCTGTTGTATTTTGCTGCCTTCTTAAAGAAAAGATATGCATTTAAAACTTAATGGTGTGATGGATTGCAGAGACAAGACGAGGCACCTGCATTTTACCAATGCACTGATGATCCACGCATTGGAACAGAGTAAAACTTTCTTATTTCTGCTATTTCAAGCAGCTGTTTCTGTCATTGAACAGAAGTGGGCCAGACAGACTTCTTGAAGTGTGGGGCCTAAAGATATCCTGGTAGAGCCATCTGTGTGCTTCATATCTTTGAGGAAAGTACTGGAGAAGCCTGCAGACACTCACAGCCCAATTCTCATTTACGGCAAGGCCTTCTCACATTGACCTAGCTGCCAGTACTGGGGCTTCAGACAAAGGTACAGGGGCACTTATTATTACCTATACTCTGTCAAATATCACAAAAATAGAATTTCCAGATCTTTGCCCTGATGGGCTAAGGAGGCCAAAAGTATTCACCTTGCTTCCCTGACTAACCTCATCATCTCTACAGTTTCATCCCATAAGTAAATGGGAAAGGATTGATTTTAAATTTTATTGAACTCAGTTTAAAAGACTCTGTAGAGGATGAAAAATTTAGGACCCTGATTCTACAAATATTTTCTTGCTTTGGATATTTTATTTAATTTGTTGCCCTCTATTCCTCATCCTCCACACCAGCTTTTTCTTAGAGTTTTGCCACACTGATCCCTCACAGAAAGCATGGCATCTGTGCCAGAAGATTATTTTTGAAGATACTGAGAGCAAGCATAGCTCTCACGTCCTCTCACACAATGAACCTTGAAGCCTTGCGTGTAGGCAATTTGGTCCTTTGGAAATGAAAGCAATGAGCACTCTTGTTCCGTTACACAAGTGAATGTACTTATTCTCTGTAGTTTATTCTCCAATTTGGTCCCAATGTGTTTCATTGATTTCTTACGTCATTACAATGCAAGCTCTTCTAAGCCCAAACCACTATCTTTTGTGCTATGTATAACAGATGTTGCGCGTAACAACTTGCTGCAGGGTTCCCAGTGCAATGGGTCCCAGATCCATACTAGGGCTACTTACATGTGCTGCTGCACCACAGATAATAACAGTACTAAAATCAGTTATAAGCACATACGATTAGTGATGCATTTTAATTTGTAAAAGTAGCAGTGGGCTGCATAACCATTTTTTCTATTGAAAACGATCATGACTTCAGCAGCAAATGTAGGCTGATTTCATGTGCAGGTAATACAAGAAAAAATTCACTCCTGAGTCCTGATCATCCAGCAAACCCTTTGAATTTTTTTTCCCCATGACTTGGCTTGTTTGTGAGGATGTGAATGATCTGAATACTTATTTTCAAGGAATAGTTCCTTTTAACAGGGTAAAGGTGATGTGGAAATATAATAATACATTATGCAAGCACAAAGCTATGTTTTCAAGAGCATTATATAGCCTTGATTCAATTGCTTCAGCTCATTCCATTTTGCTTGAAAGGTATATTCTCCAGAATGCTTCCCCCAACCGAAGAAATAGAATAAAAACACTTCAATTTGACAATAGCTATTCCACTTACTTCCAGAAAAGAGCAGTGGCGTTGATAGCGTTCATGCTCTGCTGTTAAGAGCTAAGAAACCTTTTTCTTAATTACATTTTTTTTTTTTTTTTTTCAGACAATGCCTTCATGTCACATTTCCCAAGGCAGATAATGCCATGTTGCAACACATCAGTCCCTGGCATACCAGCCACACTCCTCATTATCCCCAATCATGGGATGGAATACAACAAGGCTGGTGTAAGTGAATGTCAAGAAGCATAATGTAGGATGTTACAGATGAGTCTTTGACATGAAGTGCTTTTCTGTAAAATGTAGTAAGCTGAAGGAGTACCTTCTTTTAATTCTCCAGTGTCTAAAGGCAACAAACTGGAAGTATGTACAAAAGCATTAGGAAATCCAGACCTTGCCAACTTGATCCTTTTAAAAATCTTTTAAATATAGATAATTGACTAGTTAGAATTGCAGGCAGAAATGTTTCATTATACAGGTTCTTAGATGATAAGAGTCTCTTCCTGTTCCTGATCACTCAGGATCCAGGGCATTCATCTGTGAGAGTCAAGATCTCTCTCTTTCTCTGTAAGCCATCAAAGTCACCAACACATCTTAATTGATGATATCGGGAAGTTTGACCCGTAATTCAGAAGGCTGGCTTTGTTAGGCCTCTGAAACAAACACGCAGTTAAAATGTTAAATTGGGCAGACTTGCATCCAGTTCTCCCTTTGATCTCTTGAGTTGTTAGCATACTGAGCTTATTAATGATTAGTTTATTTTAAGTGTGGAAATAGCAGGTGAGAAAAATAAATTTAAACCCTAAAAGTGATTTTTACGATATAAGAATAGAATCTAATGATTTCAGAAACTAATCAAGATATCTGCGTCAATCATTTACAAAAGCTGCAGTTAGAACTTCCTGTAATCTGAATAAAAGCAGGAATCAGTTTTGTAACCATAACCCATTTTAAGCACTCAGACATCTTGTAGCCATGAGGGGCAGGGCACGTGTGGCAGGGGGACTGAACTGCAATAAAGAAAATAGATTACTCATTGAAAAAGAAGAAAAGTGATCAACTTTCCCAGGAAATAAATAAATAAGTAAATCAGGCCACCTCCATCTCATGTTCTATTCATCAGCCCTTTATCACCTCTGGCATTCTCACGCATATTTCTATGGCATTGTCTCCAAACTTGAGATGCATTGTAATATTTTGATGACATGTATGGTGTTCCGAATCCTGTAAGTAGCACTCATTCGTTCAAGGTGATAAAGCTTGGAGGCAGATGGATTTGCTATTTGTGACAACAGAACTCGGGAAGAAAAAGGATCACTCAGAGCTGAGTGACTGTGAAAGTATTTTGTGTGCAAGTCCCGAGAAAATCAAGCAGTTTCAGCTTGAATGGGCCTATATCTTTAAAGCTGTTTCACTGAAGCCTGAAGTACACAAATGGAAGCAAATTTTAAAATGCTTTTGCTTTCTGGTATTTTTCATAGCTATTACATGAATTATTTAAATCTGCTAGATAAAATGGAGGAGAGTGCAGAGGGTTCACTTGCTCTTTGCTACTTTCCATTCAAGGGAGCCGTCCTAAAACACAAGTGCAGACTTCCCACAGACGCGTGACAGAAAGACAAGAGCAAAGCTCAGGAAATGCCACAGTTACGTGCCTATTTGCACACTGTTTTCTCCTGCAACCAACAATTTCTCTGCTTGAAGCCTGCTGCTTCTTGTAAAGCCAGTATCTGTGAAGCCATTGGCAGTAAGCGCAGGGATGCTCTCGCAAAACACTGTGATGGCTGCAGTGACACCTTCCCCTTTCATGGTATGGGAGAGGGAGATTTGCTCTGTGCTCTGCTTCTCCCTGACACTGCTGTAGGCTCCTTCCCTATGCATGCAGTGTGGCGTCAGGTCCTTGGGGATTACAAAGCATTGTATCAATAGAAGAGCATTGTGGGCACACAGTATGAATCTATTTGTCTTCCCTAACATTTACTGGTGTGACTCATGACTGGATTTCTCCGTGCCATTAATGGGATAATTGAAATACTTTTCCTGTGGTCAATTTAACATGCTTCATAACCAACAGTAAGATGACAGGAATAGCAATTACGCTCCCACACGCTTTTTGTGATTTTTAATCTCCAAAGGCAGGACAGAATGAATGCTTGTTTTCTAAAGGCATGGCAGTACATGGGTGTGCACCACCATACTGCACTCTCTCCAGGGCATAGTGAGTTCAGGAGCTGTCTGCTCTAGCTGGAATAAGGTCAAGTACATGCGTGTGTGTTGCTGGAGCTAAGATGGAAGATGATGCAGTGGTTTCATACTGATGGGGGTGGGGGGGGGAATGGTCTTAAACTAAGATGGGAGATTTAGGCTAGATATTAGGAGGAAGTTTTTCACTCAGAGAGTGGTGATGCACTGGAACAGGTTGCCCAAGGAGGTTGTGGATGCTCCACCCCTAGAGGCATTCAAGGCCAGGTTGGATGTGGCTCTGGGCAGCCTGGTCTAGTGGTTGGCGACCCTGCACACAGCAGGGGGGTTGAAACTAGATGATCTTTGAGGTCCTTTTCAACCCAGGCCATTCTACGATTCTATATCACTCTCTGACTCCCTTTCCTCCACGTAAGAGGAGAAAATACAATGAAATCAGGATCAGGAGTTGAAATAAGAGCAGGGAGGTCACTCTCCAATTGCCATAATGAACAAAACAGACTTAATATAAAGGAGATGAACCTAATTTATCACCTACTGATAATGGACTAGAGCAGTGAGAAACTAAAAACACTACAAACATCTCTCCTCCATCCACCCCATTCTACCTCCTCAGCCCCTTGAGCAACACAGGGGAATAGAGAATGGGTTGCTGTGGTCAGCTCATAGTACTTTGTCTCTGCTTTTCCTCCATGATTACTCTCGCGTGGGCTTTCCACAGGCTGCAGCTCTCCAAGCACTGCTCCAACATGGCTCTGTACAACGGGACCACTCTCCAGGAATGCACTGTTCTGCATGGATCCCCACGGGCGGCAAAGCCACCACCTCCTGGCCCTCCTGCCCCACTGCGGGCTGCTCCGGCCCGGACTGCTTCTGCGGGGTATCCATGGGCTGTGTATTCTGTCCAGCCCGATCCACTGCTGCCCCGTGGGCTCCTCTATGGCTGCATGGGGAGATCTGCTTCGCGCAATAACCGTGGGCTGCAGGGGGACGGCCTGCTCCTCTGTGGGCCTCTCCTGGGCTGCAGGGAGCTGCTGCTCTGCGCCTGGAGCACCTCCTGCCCTCCTTCTGCATTGACATGGATGGCTGCAGGGCTGTTCTCTCATATTTCTCACTCCTCTCTCCCAGCTGCTGCTGTGCAGCAGTTTTTCACTTCCTTCAGTCCGCTCTCCATGCACGCTCATGGCTCAGCTCTGGTAGCAGTGTGCCCCTTTGGAGCAGTTGGAGCTGGCTTTGCTCTGACATGGGGCAGTGCTGGGCTGTGCTCACAGAGGCCACCCCTGCAGCCCCAGTGTTAAAACCCTGCCATGTAAACCCAATACACTGAGCTGATAGATAAGTGAGGAGGATAGACAGGTTAAGTGTTAAATAGTCAAGGAAACCACTTAGTTTGGTGCAGAAAAGAGATGAGGAAGTGTTTTGAAACATATGCTGTGAAGAAATGAGAGGCCAAAGCTATCCTGCTTTCTTCTTTTTCATTCCGTGGAAGCACTTGCTGGCTGCAGAGGAGCATCTCACATGAGGGCAAACAGCAGCCCCCACTCCAGAAATGGTCAGATCTCCAGTGCTTCACACAGCACCGAAGTGTTCATTGCCTTTGTCAGAGGTCTCAGCAGCCAAATCTGTGGTGGTCATCACGCTCTTTGAGGTCGTTCAGCCTTCTAACACAGGCAGTGCTGCTGATAATTGAGCTGTTGCTTTATATCTCTGTTAAGAGGGAAGCAAACGGGGAAAGAGCGAGAGTGCTTGTGCAAAGGGCAAAACTTACAGTTACAATGGGATGTGAGGAACAAGGTATAAGATCTGGCTTTTGGGCATGCAGGACTGTCAGCTCATCAGGAAAACAAAAAAGATAAGAGGAGTGAAAAGAGAAAATGCAAGCAACAGCAGCCATGGTTTACACTGCTACTTTAAACAGGAATTGCATGTTTCTGGTTTATTTAAAGGATTGCTCAAAAATGGGGCTTTCGGGGCTTTGAAAATGCCCACGAAGGACAGCGTACATAGGGGTTCTCTGGGTAAAGGGGGTCACCCTCAGTGATATTATAGTGGCTTCCTGGTTAAATATTAAAATAAGGACAGATGATTTTTTTTTATTATTTTGTAAAGTGAATATTAATACCCTTTGAAACACCTCACTGGGAAATATCTTTTTAGAGTTAGATGGAGTGATTATATCACTTAAAAAATCAAACACTGTTCCCTTTTAAAAGGTTCTTTGCACTTACCAAGCTGATGAATAGCCTAATTAAATTCAAAGGAGTTAAAAAAAAACAAGTTCAGAAACTGAAGCATGCTGAAGTGCTATTTTGGGGAACACAAAATATGACTATGTCAAAACCCTGTTTGGTGAAGCAGCATGTGATGAAAACTGTCTTACTCAATTGAGGCTGCTCCCTTTCTCTTTCTCATTAAGGTTTTGAATGAAGAGAAGCAGAGCTGATTTTTTCAGAATCAGAACTCCTATTTCACTCCCCCCTTTTCCATTTCCAGTAGTAATGTAAAACAGGAGGAAATTATAAATGCAGTAGAATAAATTACTGTTCTTTATTTTGGTTCTCTGTGCTATTATGGATGCAAAATCATTTTAATGGCTAATTTTGCCGTCCATGCAGAGCAGAATTCTGTTGTGCTAGACATTGTGCAGAGCATAAAGATGGTTGTTACTTCAGTATAAATTGGGCATGAGAACAAGAAAAAATAACTTCTCTCTTGAAATGACAGATTTAAGTAATATTACTGCATTGTTACTATTAAAATATTTTCATTTTTGTATCTGTAAGTATATAACTAATTTTGATGTACTTACCTATTTATATTTATTTATTGCTTATAACAATGCATGATTTATATCTCTTTAATATCTTCTTTCTTTTTAAACTGGAAGAGAGTAGCTTTAGACTAGATATTAGGAAGAAATTATTTATTGTGAGGGTGGTGAGACACTGGAACAAGTTGCCCAGCGAGGCTGTGAATGCCCCTGCCCTGGAAGCATTCAAGGCCAGGCTGGATGGTGCTGTGAGCAACCTGGTCTAGAGGGAGGTGTCCCTGCCCATAGCAGGGGGTTGGAACTAGGTGATCTTAAAGGTCCCTTCCAATCCAAACCATTCTATGATTCTGTGATTCTATGATTCTTCATTATACTCGAGTTCAGTGAAACAGTTGATGGGTGTTTCAGACACATTCACTCATTCTAAACTTCTAGTGAACACTTCTCAATCTTTTTTAGGTTTCAATTACAGCAGCAGGGATTAGTATTGCCTTAAAGACAGTCCCTGTACCCCATGTATAAGAAGTTACCTCATGTGGCATTTGGATGCTGAAGAAACAAGCACAAATGGATCAACTTTATGTCTGTCCTCCAAGAGATTGCTGTAGGGACCAGACGTAGTCAAAATGTTAAACAGAAGGAGCAAGTTTTGTCTAATGGAAGGAAAGAGACAAAGCAACATAGGAGGACATCAACTTATTGCGATTTTTAAATACTTTGCTCAGAGAAATGTAGGCCAACATCTTTTCAGACTGTCAGATTTTGGGGAATGTCGAGAATTACCCTTTGCATTCCTGTGAACCTACAGGAATCTGATTCAAAATTTAAGCACCGTCTCCCAGCCTGCTGCAATCACTGGTTATTCTACAGGTAACGTAAAGAAAGTCAAAACAAATGGAAGAGGGAGTATGAGAGATTGCCCTGGATTTCTAGTAGTAGATCAATGAAATTTAGAAGAATAAATGGAAAAATTTCAAGTAAAAATGCAACTGCCATCAGCTTCTTCTGTTGTTTGGATTTCTTTTTGCTAGCACATACTGGACTTTGACATCACTTTCTCCTTGCTTCCAATGCGTTAAAGCATACTTTTCTGTAAGAATAGTATCAGTGGTGGGTTTAGATTGGCTTCTACTGACTGACGGACAACGAAGCCTTCTGCGGGAGATAAGCTTTTAAGTAGCTTCACAAAATTTCTACTTGTCTCTTTTTTTTACATTATGCAGAGGTTATCAGGCAGCCAGAGTTCAGTCACTCTGAGGTGCAGTTCGTTGCTCAGGAGTACACAGGTGCCAGAAGAATTTCTTGTAGAGTGGCAGAGCCTGATTTTAGTATGAGAATGGTCCACCCTGTGCAGAATTCGTAACAACTAAATGCTGAAGTTTCTGCAGAATGTCTCACAGTGAAAAGACAAAGCCTATAGAAAACATAATAGATGGCTTCCTCGACTTCTTTTCTTTTTTTTCGTAATTCATGTTTCTGTAAAAATATCAGTCTCTTGATCATTTTATTGAGAGAACAACCAGGGCAGCCAGGAGCAGTTGGTAAGAGTGGAGAAGGACCATGACCTATGTGGTACACCAACTGAACGTCAATGTGCTGTTTACCCTATCTGGGCTGTATCCAAAACACGGGGCACAGCACAATGCCAGCTCAACTTATGGCAAAGAATGTTATGCATTTTGATACATTGGCTTTACACAGTCCTGTGAACAGTAAAAAAAAATGTGCAGCTGTACTTTCTATTGTGATAAAGGAATTTTAAAACAGGTTTCAAGATAGCAAAAAAAAATCATCCTTTTTTTTTTTTTTTTTTTTAATATTTGCAATTCAATTTTCAGTCGACATAAATGCATTACCTGCAAATTTTCAAATGGAATGTATAGAGTTGTAATCAGATATTCAACTCAAAAATGTTATCATGTTGCTCTACCGGACTTTTATAAGCCCTACCTTAGCTGACAGAAATATCCCTTACTTTACAATCACACTTTATTCATGTCATCACTCTTAGTCAATTGAGAACAACTGTTTTCAAGGATGAAGCACAGGAAAAATAAAATTTCATCAAAAATCTCTGATGAATGCTTGAGAACACACTAAGAACTGAATCCACCACCAGTGAACCAGATGCAGGCATTAGTTTCACAAAATAAAGGTCAACTATTCCACTAGTTTTATGGTGTTGTAGCTTGCATTTTTTATGGTTTAATAAAGAATATTAAAAATTAAAATATTTTGTTACTCATATAAATTAACTATACTATATATATATATATATATATATATACTATATATATATATATATGAGAGCTGCTCCAAAAGAAAGAAAATAATATTTTATTATGAAAATATGAAATTTGTGACTCTCTCTCATTCATGAGAGAGAATGAAATCAGAAGTGGATGTTGGTGTTATGGCAGTGGAGGTTGAGCCTTCCCACCAATATTCAGCTTTGTTGGCAGCAAGAGATGGCAGCAGAGGGGCAGTCTGACAGAGTGATATCTGACGTGGAAGTGCATATGAAGCAAGGGTGGGTCATTGAATTTCTCTACGTGAAAAACGTTGCACCAGCTGACATTCACTGATGCTTGCTGAATATTTATGGAGACCAAACAGTGGATGTGATCACAGTGAGGTGGTGGGTGCTGCATTTCAGCAATGACAACAGTGCCAGTGGTTCCATCACTGTCCAACTGTGTGAAATGTCAGTCTCCATCTTGTTTATCGCCTGAACAAGCCTAGCTTCCTCAGCCTGTCTTCGTAACAGGTGCTCCAGCCCTCTGATTGTCTTTATGCCCCTCCTCTGGACCCACTCAAACAGCTCCACCTCTTTCTTGTGCTGGGGGCCCCAGGGGAACAATCACCTCCCTTGCTCTACTGGATCAAACTTTATTGTCTCTATTTCAATCCGAGCATATATGGTCATTTTCCACATGGTTCAAATTTGTGCAGCTTTTTATGGCATCTGGACCCTACCTGTAGACTTCAAGGTTCTGCTTTAAAGTATGGGAGCATTTAGTGCTCTTCACAAAAGAAAAAAAAAAGAAAAGAAAAAAAAAGTTTCTTTCACAGCAGAAAGGCTTTCATTTTTACCTGAAATCTTGAAAGAAATTACAAATTCTCAGCCTAGGAAAAATGTAGCCCAGAACTTTGGTTAATCTATGGCAACATTTTAAATAGCTGAAAACAGAGCCTTCTAATGGAATGTGTCAGGCAAATTGAGCTGTAGGAGGGACTGTCAGCTGTGCCTACAACTTTTTATACTCATCTCCTATTGGAGATATCACTATATAAAAATCTTAAAACATGATTAGTATGAGCACTGCACCCTTCCTAATAGTTTTCCTTATTTGAGCCTGATAATTGTCCATTACATCACCATTACTGAAGTGAATTGTATCCCTTCTTCACAGGTTTGCTGTCTTTGCAGATAAGTTTTACATCAAGTAGCAGTTCTTTTTAGTGTTGGTGCCTGATGGTCTAGGAGCATAGAATCATAGAATCACTGAATCACAGTATGTTTTGAGCAGGAAGGGACCTCAAAGATCATTTAGTTCTAAACTCCTTGCTATGGGCATGATGGCCATCCACTAAATCGGATTGCTCAGGATGCCATCCAATCTGGCCTTGAACACTTCCAGGTATGGGACACCCACAAAATCTCTGAGCAACATGTTCCAGCATCTCATCACCCTCTGAGTGAAATAATTTCATTATAATGTCTAATATAAATCTTACCTTTTTTAGTTTTAAACCATTCCCCCTTGTCCTTTCACTATCTACCTGTGTTAAAAGTTGATATCCCTCCTGTTAATAAGCTCCCTTCAAGTACTGGGAGGCCACAAAGTGGTCTTCCCAGAACCTTCTCTTCTCCAGGCTGAACAAGCCCAACTCCCTCAGCCTTTCTTCATAGGAGAAGTGCTCTGGCCCTCTGATCGTCTTCATGGCCCTCCTCTGGACCTGCTCCAACAGCTCAGTGAGTCATCTTCACTGGTGCAGGTTTTGGTGAGTATGACAAGCCAAAAGGTTGGACACTCATTTTCTAAGGCAAATCCAGGAGGGATTGTAATTTGATACCCTATACTACTTCTTGAGGGATAACTTCTGCACAGATCTAGATTTTAAGCGTCTGAAGTTGCATGAAATAAATTCCACATAATTTGAGCTGCTCACTATTACCTTACTATTAGATGAATGAGAGAGAATCACAAGCAACTCACAAAATTTTCTTCGCTTTCTTATGTAGTTAGTATTTAAATTTTTATTGTCATTCCAAGAATAGTGAGGATGGTATCCTGAGGCCAAATTCAAAATAGGAAAATCAAACCTAAACAATCAAAGAAGCAGAAGTATAATTTTTCAGTCACATCTCTCAACTCTATGTACTGAGTCTGAAAGCTATACTGTCATCCCATGCCAAAACCATTAAGAGGAAGAAGGATCTGTGAGCCATCTTTAATCATAATGTGGTCAACTTGTAATTTAAAACAGTCATTAAGAATTAAAATTTGAATTTGTGATTTCCCTCTAATTCAGTCCAAGAATCTCTCATTTTTATCTCTTTCTGGAAGACTGATCAAAATTAAAACCTTCACTGCTCTGAAGGAGTGTCACATTTCACCATCTCAACATGCTATATGTGGATTCTTTTAAAGCCATTGGCTTCTACTTCTGCTGGAGAAACCCTTCACTTGCATTCTTCAAGAAGCAACAGTCTGATAAATGAAAAAAAGTCTTTCTTTCCTGTCATCTCTTCCAATTTCTTCAAGCCAGATGGAGCGTTCTCTTTCTCCTTCTCCCACCTTTGATTTTCTCCCACCTTAAACACTGAGCTATTTATTGTGCAGCCGGAAGTCATTGCATGTCTTTCTCTTCTCATCCTATTTTGTATCTCATGCTGCTGTAAATAGTTTCTGACTGTCACCGAAACTCTTCTTCAGAGCTTTTCCAAGCTTATGGTGGGTGACTGACCCAAGTTATGTCAGTTGCTCGAGTGTCTCCGGAGATCCCAGCAATACCACGTTCATACCAGGAAACCCAGAGCTACCAATTCATTCTATTCCAAACTGGACATAAAAGACAGATAAAAATGCCAAAGACTTCATCCAGCCAATGCTTGGGAAAGCTAGAAGCAGCAGCAAAAACACTGCAACTGTGTGCTCATACCCTAAATTAAGACAGCATTTTACTGATCATTCTTGCTTAGTGTTCAGAGGGTTTTCATCTGAACCACACAGGCTCAAGTATGTTTATTTCTAAATTGATATGTAGATAAAGTTAAATTCTACAGAATTTGGTGGTACTTGTTTGGAAGAATTGATGTTAGAGATGAGCTGTTTCATCAAGTCTTCCATATTTAGTAACTGACATCTTCTACTATATTTATCTCGTGTTCTGAAGAGCAGATAGCTAATTATGCAACAAACTGAGCTTTTTCCGGTTTCATTGCAATGAGTAGGGCCTTCAGCGACTTGATTACAACTGTAAACTGTTAATAATTATTGTAATAAGGGCTGTTATTATTAATCTAATGTTAAACTTCTAGATTTTTAAAGCTTTTTACAAAATAATGAGGACTGTAACACCACTGTGAGTTAATTAAGACCTGCCATCAGTTGTTTAAGAGTGGGTGTTCATTTTTTTTCAATCCATTATTTTGTTGCAAGCCACCCTTCCAAAGAAATATCAATTATTTCCAAGCTAAGGGCTGGTAAAAAGAATTGTCCAGTTTCATATGATCCTGTCCTGCTTTAACTTAACAACTTAGTGTTGCCTGTTAGACAATAAAGAAGAAAAAGCATTGTCCATCACATGAATGATACAGCACTACATAACACCCATCGCTTTAGCCTTCCAGTCTTGACTCAGGATCAAAGGAAAAGAAGTTTCATTCTCTTTTCTTTCATTCTGGTTCTACATTTTTGTGGATGGAGATGGGTTTTGTTGTTGTTTGGCTTGGTTTCATTTATTCCCTTTTTTTGTTTTGTTTTGTTTTTCTAATAGCAACTCTTGAGATTTGGAGAGTAATGGAATAGTTTGATTAGATGATCTTTGAGGTCCTTTTCAATCCAGGCCATAATTTAATATGATTGAATTACTGACCACTGAGTGTTATGAGTTTTATGGGTGCACTACTTTGGTGGACTGCTCAGTCACCAGTTAGTGATAACATTAAATTTATATGATAGGTCTATATAAATTAGTGAGAAAACCATAGAGTATCATACGGATCTCTGTGGAGAATCATTGTCTCAAGGGCTTGCTGAGATTAAAATTCAGCTTTGCATAATCATGTGATATATAAGCACCAACTAATGCTTTACTCATTTCTGGATTACTATTATTAGTCAATTTATAGTTTGTTAGGAGTATCCCTAAAACAAATGTTAATCAACACAGATTTCCGTGGTTTAGTATCTTGTCTCTCATCCTTACATTTTTCAGGCTGCAGGCCTGTTATGAAAAGCACTATATTGCTTTTAATCTTTTATTCTATTTTAACCTGGAGCAACCCACTGCCTTTTGTTCACGTATGTGGCAAAATATCACTATGGTAATAATTCTGCTATTCTTTTTCTCAGTTGTCTTAATGGTATGCTAACATTTGTTGGAAGTTAGAGACTGTGTCAGTGTACTGTGTCAATATTTCCCACAACTGGAGCATACTGCCCACAGTGGTTTTCATCATTAATTCAATTTTTTATATAAATCTATACATAAATTTTATTTGTTCTCTTCAGCTTTCATAAAATGAAGTAAATTTGTGGTTTTGCATTCTTTACATGTAATTTTTCTTAAGACACTCTGTGAAAATCACTATGTAAGCACAATTTGTGCTGCATGGTGTTATTAAGCATTCTCTTTTATGCTGTACAATGAAAGAACAGTATAATTCATTTTGTTGTATCTTCCCAAACAAATATATTTTGCTAAAATATTTTTGATTAAAAATTGATGTATCACATAGTTACTTCCAAGTGATGTTAAAGCAAACACAAGTAGAATAGGCAGGAGAATTTTCAAAAGACATGTTCATATCATATATTTTCTTCAGTTTGGATACTAAAAGGTTTCCACTAGTAAAACACAGTTTCAAAGATAGGGAAAGATTGTGTAATTTCCTATGCCGGCATCCCAGCGGAGGTCAAGATTTTAGACTGAGATAATCAATAGCAAGACACATCCTCTATAGCTGAGATATGTGAAAAAATCTCCTTTCTTTTACTTTGAATTTTAATATGGATCACATTATAGAACACCATGGTATGTATGCAGTCGTGCCTGAAATACTCTACTGGTGAGAAGGCAATGTGAGAACTGCTATTTAAAATAAAAAATCCCATTTTTACATCAGACCAGGAGGTAATTATGCACTGCTAATTTGCAGCTCATCATAACAGTGGTGAATAGTGAATGACTGTGCCTTGAAAACATGTTCCACTGAGTTTCTAAACATATTTTAACCAAGCTGTACATTCACAGCAATCACCTCTGGTGCATTAGAAATCCAACAGGGTGTTTTTTATTATGTCACTGTGTTTTATGATGTATAAAATTTTGATTTGTCTGGGCAGCGATTTTTACCGAAGTTCATAGAATCATAGAATCATAGAAACCTTAGAGTTGGAAGGGACATTTAAAGGTCATCTAGTCCAACTCCCCTGCTATGAACAGGGACATCCATGAGTAGATAAGGTTGTTCATAGCCTGGTCCATCTTTGCCTTGGATGTCTCCAGGGACAGGACTTCTACCAAGTCTCTGAGCAACCTGTTCCAGTGCTTTACCACCCTCACTGTAAAAGACTTTTTCCTTATATCCAACCTAAATATACCCTCTTTAAGTTAGAAACCATTTCCCCTTGTGCTATCACAACAGACCCTGCTAAAGAGCCTGTCCGCGCAGTTTGGTGTCATCTGCGTACTTGCTGAGGGTGCACTGTCAATGTAATTGATGAAGGTATTAAAGAGTATTGATGCCAGCACTGATCACTGCAGGACACCACTCATCAGTGATCTCCATCCAGACATGGAACCATTGACCACCACTCTGTGGACTCTATCCTGCAGCCAGTTCTTTGTCCATCGAACAATTTGCCCATCAAATCCATATCTTTCCAATTTGGAGAGAAGGATGTTGTGGGGTACTGTGTCACAGGCCTTAATGAAGTCCGGACAGATTACATCAGTGGCTCTTCTCTTGTCCTTTCCTTTGTCCATTGATGCAGTTATACCGTCACAGAAGGCCACTAGATCAAGCAAGATTTGCCTTTGGTGAAGCCATGCTGGTTCTCTTGTATCACCTCCCTGTCTTCCATGTGTGTTAGCATAGCTTCCAGGACAATCTGCTCTACAATCTTTCCCAGCACTGTTCTCTTTAATGCTTTTAGAAGGATAACATTATCTATTGATTTGCAGTCAGATTTTACTTTCAGATATATATCATTGGCTTTCATTTATATTCATAGTATTGAAATATATATATATACATATAAATCTCACTTAATTTCATAGCCATAGCTGAAATTGATTTGAAAAAAAAAAAAAAAAAGCAATTCAAATAAATACTATATACTGCCTTCTTTAATAAACATTAAATTTGAGGCCAAACACTACTGAAACTGAGATATTTCCAGATAGCAATATACATCTGAGTTTCATTGGAAGTAGTAAGGGTACTGGTTCAAGGCCAAATGCAAATGACCAAAAAGTAGGCAAGAGCAATTTAGAACCAGATTTGAGTTTATATTACCTGAAATTGTCTTTAATACAATTGAAATACCAAGTTAAAGCTGTTTCTTGATTTACTGTCATAGCTGGAGCATTACAAAAATTTGAGATTCTCTCCTAAACTCTGCTATAGTCAAATTTTGACTTGATTCTGAAGGAATCATCATCCTCAGTCACTGGGGTACAATATCATCTCCTCTGCACTTGTCTCTGTCTCTTTCCATCAGGTTCTCCCTGGCTCACTGCTCCTTCTGATGTCCTGTCCCCTGCTCTTCAGTCTTTCCATTCCTCAGTCAACATTTTGCTGGCATATATTTTTATTTTTCCTATTTTTTTGGAATTCAACTTCCTGAGTAACCTCTTTTGCTTCATATTCTCTGCAAATACTATGATAACTTGTGTAAATACACTATTAGCTTCTTAAATTTCTGCCTAAATATCTTTTTTTTTTTTTTTTTTCCTGGATAGTATCCAGGCTGACTAACTTAGAAAACAGACTTGTACCTCAATTTTCTGTTCCTAGTTCATCAGTCTTTGTAAATTGAATGACTATCCTGTATAGCTAACGGAGTGAGGATTGTGCTTTTGAGCACCTTCAGAAAGGGGTATTATCAGCCTAAATTTTAAGTGCAAGTTAAAAGGCTAAATTAGGCACACTGTGTGTCCTGTGACACTCTGGAAGCAGAGATGGAATCACTGTTAAGGCCTGTACTTACTCAGCTTTAGACTACTAAAATTGAATTTTCTTTCCTCCTATCTTTCTTTTATGTTATTGTCATTGACATTTCAGATGTACTCTCAGTAATTCAAATTTCCAGCTGTATAGTTCTCTGACCCTTCTTAAATTTCTCTTGGGAGGCTTTACTTTTCAAACATATCCTTCTAAACCCAACTTTTCCTTTACATCTATAGTAGCAAAATCATATCTTTTTTTTTTTTTTTTTTTTTTTTCTTTTTACAAATTTACAGAATCCTACTCTTCTTCCAGCTGCTCTTATGGAACATTTCTTTCTTACACTTGTTCAGCTTGTAACATTCATTCATTTCTGCTCTAAATTACAAGAGACATGATTTTTAAGAACTTCAGTTTGTTCTTTATTCCTTGTAATATCACAGAATCACACAATCACGCAATCAAAGGGGATGTCTAGAGATCATCTAGTCCAACCCAGTGCTAAAATGTTTCCTAGAGTAGGATGCAAAGGATAGCATCCACTTTGATTCTGAATATCTCCAGAGAAGGAGACTCCACCACCCCTCTGGGCAGCCTGCTCCAGTGCTCTGTCACCTTGAAAGTAAAGAAGTTTTTCTTTACATTCGTATGGAACTTCCTATGCTCCAGGTTGCGCCTACTGCTCCATGTTCTGTCACTGGGTACCCCTGAAAAGAGCTTGGCCTCACCCACTTAATTCCTGCATTGATAAAATACCCTCTCAGTCTTCTCCAAGCTGAACAGCTCCAGGTCTCTCAGCCTTTCCTCATACGGGAGATGCTTAAGGCCTTTCATCATCTGTGTGTCTCTTCACTGGAGTCTTTCCAGTAGTTCCCTGTCTTTTTCAAACTGGGGAGCCCAGAGCTGGACACAGTACTCTAGATGCAGCCTCATCAGAACAGAGTAGAGGGGAAGGATAATCTCCCTTGACCTGCCGGCCACTCTCGTATTAATATGCCCCGGGATGCCATTGGCCGTCTTGGCCACATGGGTGCACTGCTGGCCCACGCTCAACCTGTTGTTCACCAGGACACCCTGGTCTTCTCTCCAGCAGGTCAGTCCCTAACCTGTACTGATGTATTTGGTTATTCCTCCCCAGGTGTAGAACTCTACACTTCTTTTTGTTGAACTTCATCAGGTTCCTCCTTGCCCAACTCACCAGCCTGTCCTACTCTCACTGAGTAGGACAAAAGGCAGAACAGCCTTTTGGTGTGTCAGCCATTCCTCAGTTTTGTATCATTAGCAAAATTCTTAATATAAAGGACTAAGTCTGGTCTCTCCTGTTGAGAGAACCCATGCTAAGTTGGTGCATAACTGTGGTACTTCTCATATGAGTGCCCATCAGCCCTCACACTCTGTTTCTGTTATTCTCTGTCCAATGTTCTACTTTTTCTCTCTCTCTCTCTTTTTTTTTTTTTTTTTTTTTTTTTTTTTTTCTGTATTTTGAGGATTTCACATTTCTTAGCTTAAAGTGCCAGAGGTGAGGGCAATGCAGAGTATGTTGCGGTAGGTTCCTTCTCTCAGCTGGCATGGAAGGACCATTTTTCTCTCTAAGTTGACTATGGAAGGATACAAAGAGCAAGCCTCCATTGAGCAAATCATCCACTATGTTTTTTCCAAACCCTCCTCCCTGCTCTGTGATTTTCCTGTGGGCCATTAAGGAACATTTCTCCCTACAACTCTTTCCTATCCTAACCTATAACTTTGCCTTCAGCCTTCCAAAACAACAATGATGCTCTGGGTCATTGCCCAGTACATAGAAGCAACGTCTTCATGTTCGATTGCTATGGAGAGCAGAACAACTTATTCTTTTTAAATTTGGGCTATTGGCAATTGTGGCAGTTGTACAAGATGTTCTCACGCGCAGAGAGTGCTATTTCAGATTGTATTTTTTGTTATAGCTTTAATTTCTACAAGTAAGATTAATTTTTAAAATCAAACAATTAATGTCAGGAGATGGTTATTAACCTTCTTTGGTTTTATGTGTAAGTTACATTGAGATAATACTTTAGTTAAAATATTTGTCTTAAACTTGAATGACAGGGAAGATATTACTGAGAGCTTCTGCACCATAAGAGCTGCAGAGAATGAAACAATTTTTACAAAATATAGTTTTTGTCTTGCTCACTTGAAAAGTGAATTAGTAACATACCTGTCCATGAACTGCTCTTGTTGTCCTAATTGTACATCAAGTTCCCATGGGAGAGTCACACAGGACGGAACAGACCTATTAATTCTAGAATGTTTCAGTTCTAGTGGACTTCCACTCCACACGAAATAGTGTAAGATCATCAGGAATTTTCCCTCAGAAATCCTTTGCACTTGCATGCATCTGCTCCCATGACTCACTGACTAAAAATTCTCACCTCACAGAATCTAGTATAATATTGACACAAAAAAAGCAATAAAATAGTTTATCTGTGTCTTCAAAGCAATCATCGCTCTTTCTTCACAGACAGGTATTATTAGCTCAATATGGAGCAAATGGTCAATCCTGTGTTTTTCTTCAGGGTTACAGATGTCAAAAAAGGACAAGAAGTCTTTCTTGTATGATCCTTGTGGCTTGTTCCATGCCCACGACGAAACTTCTGTCATCACACACACACACACACACACACACACACACACACACACAAAAAAAAAAAAAGAAAAAAAGACCCGTAAAGTTTTCATTGTCTGACTTCATATGATGGATTACTTAAAGTGAAAAATTATTCAGAGATAACACCTCACATCAATCTGATGCAATCTCACATGAAGATAAATGCTTGATAGGCTCTGAGTTCAGACTTGCAGAAAGCAGAGACTGAGGAATTCAAAAAAATAAAACAAAAACAAAAGCAGACATGGATGAGCACGGAAAGATTAGAACGGAAGTGTGAAATAAGAATTAACACATTCTGATAGAGAAAACAATGCTTCACTTGAGTCTTATCAGTGGTTCTTACAGCCTGGGAATGAACAGAAAACAGTCATGACTATCAGAGTATCTGAGGACTGATTTAGAGTAAACCTGAGTACTAAACAGTCAGATCTCTGGCAAAGAGACTAACAGGGCTGACATAAAACAGCTGTCTTAAAATCAGCACTTCAGCACTGGAAGTTTCCTTTACAAGGATAGCTTCAGATAGAAACGTCCACTGGGTTTATTGCATCCCCAGCCAAACCTGATGTCAAAGGTTTTGGCCCACAAAATGGAACCTACAGTTCATAGTGTCTCATATTGTTTCTTCTGCTTCTCCTGCTCCTGTGGGACATTTTAGTGGTAGAAATTGCACAGCTAGTAAATTTGGCTCTGTTTTCAGCAGTATTTCCATATTGACTTTGGGTGATGCTCAGAATATCTTTCCGAGGTGAGAATATAGTATGCGTTAGGAGCCAGGCAACTGTGCCCCAACAAGATGTCTGAGACTCAACAGTCATAGGTAGTCCCCTCTCCAAACACCTCTCTGCACACAAAAATCTCTTAAGGACAACTATTCCGTGAGTACCTAAAAGGAAAAGGAATTTGGCATAGGCTCTCAGAGATAACTCCAACATGACTCTACAATTCCTGTAAAGGTTTCACTTAACTGTGAGCAAGGGGTCTTTGAAGACCCCTTAAATCCTAGAAGGGTAGAGGGAAAACCTTTGGTAGTCATAAGAAGGTGCCCTGTTTTGTTGTGTCACTCTGCCATGGGATTCCTCTGACCCCACATGAAGCACCTAAATTCCACAGATTATTCTTTACTTGAAGAGACTGTCAGTCTGGCTCTCTCCTAAGGACTTTGAGTATGCAGGGGTTAAGACGTGGAAGCTGGGCTGTTGTGTTAGAGGAGTCTCTGCCCTCTGGCAGAGATCTGGATGCAATGGGGACTGCCAAGGATTTAGAGGTTAGGAGGAGGGAGTTTTATAATATCAAATGTTGACTGTCCACGCACAGGGGTGTGGGGGCAGCCTGTGGACTTTGTAAGCATCATGATGTGAAGTTGTTCAGAGTGTCTGAGGAAGTCCCAGAGACCAGATACACAAATGTACAAAAGCAGACATCCTTCAGTACTCCTTCCTCCCCATGAAATATCCTCAAGGCCAAAACAGGCTGCACGTGTTTTCATGTGCTGAGGTTGCTCTTGGAAATTCTCTTGAAAGACATCATGTGTGTAGCCCATACACTTATAATATAAGTAATACTTATATACTTACACATATATACTTATACATACTTGCACATATACTTACACATATATACACATATATGCTTACACATATACAGCCCATACACTTGGTATTTCACCTCTAAATAAAAGTCTTTCTTCCCTGAAGATAAATCTGGTAGCATTGAAGTTATTTTGAATTTTGGTGCAATGTTAAGGTATCTGAAATTTTTTTCCATACTTACAGATCAGTTCCTCTGAAAAGATGCTCCATATTCTCTCCAAGGGATGTGTCTTTGTCTAGAGTCAAGCGAGAAAATGACACTAAGCAATTTTGATTCCTGTCATGCAAGGTTGTTTCTGAAGTCAACATGCAATCAGTTACTCCTCTCCACTTGCAGTACTTACAGTTGAAGGAGCTTCAACCTTGTATTTTACAATTAAAAGAAGTGAAAACCCAACATTTCTACCCAAATTTTGTTTCAAAACAAGGAAATTTTATGCTATCTAAACTGATAGAAGATTCAGCTGTAGTCAAAACTTGAAACCGATGGAAAAGTTTGTTATATTTGGATTTTATGATACAGTAGAGTGCACAGGATTTTGACTGACAGCTTCTCAGGGAGACAATCTTGCCATCCCTGTATCATGAAAAGTATGTTAGCAATAGAGTACAGTAAGTGGTATACGTTCAGAATTTTTGATGCTACCTAAAAACAGATGCTATAAAGACAGGTTCAGTTTTTCTTAGTATTCTGGATTTATCAGGTAAACTTGTTCAAAGTATCTAAATGATTTTATCAAAAAAACCTTTTTTTTTCCTTAAATGATATATTTTCTTAGTTTTTCTAATTTTCAGGTCAATCACTCTTTGACTTTGCAGTGTTCTGTGTGATATAAGTCTCTTTGTTTCTGGACTGCTTATATTTCAGTCACAACTAACAACATAGCTGAGCTATAATGAGAAGGTTAGAATACAGTACAGTATTCACTTCAGGGACCTACTACTGTTCAATACAATGTTGTTTGGAGCTTTTTTTAGTACATATTTTCCAGTCTTCTCTTATAGACTAGCCCTTGCAGCTTCATACAGGCAAGCTAAGCTTTTCCCACCAGATGACAAATCGGCAGATCTCTCTATTCATCACCAAAGCAGCAGCACCATTCTAATACATAGGTTCCACAGTTGAATGTAATTAAGATATGCATTATTGATGTGCCTCTGCAAGAAAAAGGTAGCAAAAATGTATCTTTGTCATCAGGATCAATCAGAGTATGATGGCCCCCGTGGATATTGGTTTTACACAATAACTTACAAGAGGATTTCTGTTTTACATAACTATCTTAGGTAGATATTTTCTCCATTCCTTCATCATGTTTCCCTACCAAGATTTCTGCATCCACTTTTTTCATTAGTTTCCTTCCACTTAATATCATAGTAACTCCATTTTCCTTTCATGCATCACCTGAGTCTGTTCTTTGTTCCTTTAAACTTAGCTCTTCTCATTGTTTCTTCCCTTTTCCTTCTGTCCATCTTTCCCCCACGAGACCTCAATGTCTATTTCCCTGAATTCCTCTTTTCCCATCTTCTACAACTTGGTCACTTCTAAAATTTCTTCACTAGTAAATTTCTGGAAAGTTAGGTTATTCTGTGTCATATGACTCCTCTTTGTGAACACTGTCTTTCCTTTCTTCAGCTCTTCAGGACTTCCAGGAAGACTCTGCTAGGCTCAAGGCTCATTGCAGTGAATGATCCATTCCGTGAGAAATAAATGTTATGGTGCCAATGAAGAACTGAGGTGTAGAAATGACAGTCTGCCCATGCAAGTTCATGGCAGAACATGGAGATAGCTGGCAATTTAACATCTTTATCACCAAACCACCTGACCCCTGCAGCTGATAATACTGAGTCATGGTATCAGGCACAGAGGAGTACAGATGATTCAGAGGTTCATTAATGTACTTCACATTACATTAACGTATTACACAGTTATACTAATTAGGCTCTGAGATACAGCCAGAAGATTCAGGAATCTTCTTGTTTCCTTTTGTTTGCTTGTAATTGCAGTTCTACATTACAGTGGTTTTCACTGCAATGGGATTTACTTCTAGTTGCTATAGTGTGCTACATTACCTTTCAGTGTTACTCTCTGGTGACATTTTTAAATGATTCATGCACATTTCTACATACCAGCTTATTTGTAAATGGAAGATCTAAAGAAAACATACGTCTGTAATGGGAACCTTGTGGAAGACACGCTGGGGAGTCAGTGACCTGGATCAGGCCACGTCTGCTATATTGGATCTGGTACTTAGATCTAAAGAAGCTCGTATAGTATTAATATTATCTTGAGGCCCATGTAGTTCTTCCTACACCCCTTGGCTGCAGAAGAAGCTCAAGCAGCTCTCTGTCACAGAAGAGCATGCAGACAGCTCCCATCTCTGTTGGTGACCATGCTGCCTCCCTGCCATGCCTTTCTCTCAAAGTACTGAAAGAAGTTCTCATGTCAACACCCTTGGGGAGCAGAGTTCTTTTCTTGTAAGCACACTGTGCAAGAGTTCAAATGACCAATAAGTTATTTTAAAAGGTATCTAAAGAGAGAAAAACAAATGGAAAAAAGATGAGAGTGAAGCAGCTTCTAGTAACTGAATTCAGAAGTTCATTCTGAATTATGGGTTTTTTGCCTGTGGCCACTGAATAACACTGTTTGTAAAAACAGTGTGTTTTCATTCATATAGCTTTGTAATAATACACATTAATGCTGTGGGGGAAATAAAGTTCATGGTATACTTAGTATTATCATAGTATTCAGAGTTTGAAAATCCAGCACACGAGGACTTCTGATTCCTAGGTAAAAAGAAATGGTGGGGCTTACATACTCTTAGAATAATGCTTGGATTTCTCAGTCAGATGATGATATGATTAAATCATGGGAGTATAAATTAGGAAACTCATCCAGGTAACTTTCACGAGAAACTTTAATTAAACTTTGCTTAGGTATAGATTCAAGAGGAGAAATATTTTTGTTTTGCCTATCCACATGTGTTCTCATGTCTCCATTTGTTCAATATCTAATAATTTTTGGGCATACCAGTCAATTTCAATCAAATCTGACAGACTGGTTGAAGTCTTAAATATTATATTAAATACTAAATATTATAGGCTCCAGGAAAAGCACCAGCTGGGGTCCCAGCTGAATTCTCATGTGAAGGAAAAGGCATGATTTCTCAGCCTTCTATCAATCCACAGGAGCAGCAATCCCCTAGCAAACAGTAAGTACCTGCAGGACGGTTGACCAGAACAGAGTGGTCTGTATCCCCTCCCCCACCCCTTTCCT
>JAOWBP010000001.1:117822165-117840640 GCA_028571105.1 Tragopan temminckii | reverse complement strand
CCCTCGACCTGCTGGCCACGCTCTTTTTAATGCACCCCAGAATGCCATTGGTCCTCTTGGCCACAAGGGCACACTGCCACTCTGCTGGAAAACAAGGGAGGAAAGAAATTAGGCATTGTCTCATCTTTGGTATGGCAACGACAGACCATGTGAATAGCACTATTTAAATGAGTGTGTACAGGGAATTTTTTTTTTTTTTTTTTTTTTTGAGATGTATCTGGAAGAATCAGCTCATATTTTTAGTGCTTTTTTTGTCATAATAATGGCAATACTATGCAGACAAAGCAGAGGCAGCCAGTAATAAAATCCTTTCCTTTGCTGCTGCCCACTGCAGTGCTGAATCTGGACAGACAGCAGTAATCATTGTGTGATCTTCAGATGAAGAACAGAGACTGTCCAAATCTCTATTTTAACCATACCATGACGTTATTCCTATTTTTTTTTTCTTTGTCCCTGAAAAGGTATTTCAGGCAATATAGGTTTCCGATCTCAGTTCTAAAAGAGAAGATGTACATGTGCAAGTCTTCAGTGCCTCTACTCCTATAGCTTCTCTGACCTATTTAGCTCTAAGGGAGGGCAAGTCGCTGTAAGATAAATGAAGCATTATCTGTCTTGTACCTCTGGAATATTTTCCTAGACAAAGATTCACACAGAAATTTCTTTAGGATCAAGGCTAAACAGAATAAACAAAGAGTAGTCATTAAGTTGTAAAGCACACTCTTAAGATACCAGTAGTATGTTTTCATATTTATATAAGTAAAATCACCTTAGGCTAAAATACAATTAAATAAAAAAATGTAAATGGAATTCATTTTTAATTTCTTTTCATGCTTCTTACTAAATACAAACATTACTCTTACTCTGAGCTATAAAAATACCCAAAATATCTTTCATTTTATTTCTTAACTATTTTGCTGTATGTTTGCTAACTCAATTAATAAGGTCCCATAAGCGACAGTGTTTCATTGTTTGTTCATCGCATTGGGCCTCCAGACTACTCCTAGACCAGGTCTTTTAGGAAAGCTATGTACCACAATGAGCGCCAGTTTATAAAGAGATAAGTCAGTATGGTTTCATCTGTTTACCTTTGGCCCAGCAACCTCAGTGGTTCTTGCATCAACTCAGCCTTTAATGTAGGCAGTATTTTTCTTTTGTGCTCAGGACATGAACAAAAAGCACCAGTTCAGGCACAAGGAATGTATGAATTGCAATCTTTGCACAGACATCTCCTCAAAGCTGCAACCTGAGATTTTATTCAGTGGCACAGAACATACAGTGTGAAGCCCATTGCAAACACGCTATTTTGCGAGCCTGTTAATGCAGTAAAATCAGACCTTATTTAAGCCTCATGAGTGATAATATAGGACAGAAAGAGTTCAAACCTTCAGAGAGGGAGTGAAAACTGTGTGCAGTGTTTCTCGTCCAGTCTCCAGGAGCAAAGAGAAAGCAAAAAAACCCAAAAGATAGGAGGAAAGATACTCGAAAAGAATAAGTTCCTGGTGTTCAAAGGATAAACACAACATTTATGCTGTTTTCAGGAATAACTCATCTTAATCATAGTAAATTTGTACATTTTTTTTGCTACTAATCCTTGTAACGCAATCAGATGGTAGCAGCTTCACCTGGAGAGACTGAGACAGCAACAGGTCTGTGAGCCAAAGGGATGTAGCTTTGGAAAGACTGAGCTCTTCATTGAACCTATTACAATGCTAAAATGTGCTGGTAAAACTATACCTCTGGGAAAGACTGGTTAAAAAACTGAATGTTATTACCTCTAAACCAGAAACAGGACAACTGCACCTTCTATCCACAAATTATATCAGCATAAGACAAATTTCTCTTAAAAATTCATTGAAGACAATGGTACTGATCACACTTAATGAAAAGGACTTTGGTCTGGGCCTCAAATGCTCCAAATGAAAAGGCTTTTTTTGTGAATCACTTGATATTCTCAGACATTAAAGCTAAACCATGGGCCCAGTCCTTCCACTGACATTTGTACACCACCTTCAAGAAAATTCTGCAATCTGTTAACAGTAGAATGGCATTTGTACAACGTATGTTAACCTGCTTACCTCTCACAAGACTTTTTAAACTAAAATTTATCCACAAAGAAACAAAATGTGGTAGAATTATTACCCACTGAAAAATCTGTCGTGCTTCTTTGTGCCCACCAAACTTCGAGACATCGGGACACCAATACTAATGGTGGCCTTTGAGTGGTCTTTCATGTCCTTGTATATCCATCATAAATACAATTATTTGACTCTAATTTAGATATCTTTTTAAATCTTCATTACAGTATGCCCAGAGATGGAGTGAAGTTGAGAGAGCACAACTGAAATGGCTGCAGCATGTAGAAGAAGAATCAAAATAAAGGTAATTTGATAAGCATTAACAGACATGTGGTACCCATGAGCCTGGAAGAACAGGAAGGGAGAGGAGCACGCAGCGAGGATAGCAGATGGAAGAGCAGGAAGGTTCTCTAATCTGGAATTAAAACTTTGTTTTTTCACCTTCTGTGGAACAGGAAAACTTTTAGTAGTAATAGTGAAATATTTCGAGACCTCAGGATCAAAACCAAAGCTCATGTGCAGGAGGACATCTGGGTATAAATGGATTTAACGGCCTTTGTTCTTTCCTCCCTTGACTCCACACATGCAAATCCTACTACACACAGGCTAGCTGCCACAATTAGCCAGGCTTGTGATCTTCAGAGCAATTTTAGAAGCCTTCTTCCTTTCCATCTGTTATTCAGAGCCACTCCACTTATTCTGAGCAGAGCTTGCTTTTAGAAGGGCACTATTTGCCCCACAGGAAAATCAAAATCTCTTCACTCCTACATTACAGAACAGCTTCGCCACATTTAAATCCACCTGGCAGCGCAGCCAAGCAGAAATTGTCACTCTGGTGTTAAAAGAAGGCTCCATGTTCTTTCTCCCATTGCTGGAGGGATGAGAAGAAGGAAGACCAGGAGATCTGTCATGGAGAACAGCAGCGGTGTCCTCACTCTCGGGCTTTTTAAAATCTGCCAGGATTTAAAATGCATAGAAACATGCAGTGCTCCAGAGGCCCTGCACTGCAGCAAAGGATGTGAACTGACTTTGTAGGGCACTTGCAGGAATGGAGAGAGCGGTGAGGGAGCCTTGCTCCAGAACCCGCTCCCGGGTGGAAAAATGTACCAGCTGGTTGTTCTAAAGCAGGATTTTCACCCTGTTTCTAACAAATTTGTCTGAAATGAGGATGAAAAGTGAGAGCTGAAGCAGGAAGGAAGAGAATAAGCAGATGGACTGTGGTAGAAACCACAACACTGATAAAATTAATTTCCTGTGTCTTCTGTGGGCAAAGGAGAGGAAATACAGGTTAAAGTACTCTGTAATTGGATAACAAATTAAAGCACTGCCTAATCTCTAACTAGGTTACTGTGCATCCACGGGCAACAGCAGTCTACCTAGTCATCTGCTGTGGAATACTAAAGATAAAATGTTGTCTTTTCACAAGGCTGTCACAGGAAATGTAGAAGCAGTGGCTAATTCCTGACCTTGAAAAGTGTGTGCTAGCAGTTTGCCTAGTTATGAACAAAAGAAAAAAAAGAAGAAAGAAAACACATACTGATGTAAAACGAGGTTGAAAAAATATCTGAGCAAGAAAGCTTTGGTGCAGCTCTTTCTGTAAGAAAGCATTGGGAGTGACAAAAGATCTGGGTCCTCTTGAAGTGCAGATTCAATTTGAGCACATAAAGTACTATACTCTGGGCACTCCTCCTTATTATCACTAAGACAATTGTCAACGCAGCACCGCTCACCACTAATTTAAACAAATTGCATATAAGTGGTTCCTCCAGAAAATACTGCTTCACCACCTCGGCTGCCTGACTGCTTCTGTGCAACCTCAGATCAAAAGGCAGAGGACACAAAGAACAGTGCGTTCAGTACTGCGGAGCCCTTTGCTTCAGCTGCCCTCCTCAGTCAAACAGCACTGAACATCAAGCAAGAATCTTCATGTTTTGTTTCAGTGATGGACCCTTATTTTGAAGTCAGTTGAAGAGTTAATTGGGCAGGATGTTACCTACTGGCCCATAATGTGAGTTGGTATGCTCCAGGGCAGCCATTCCACCAGTGCTCTTTCACAAATTTCATAAACTCACCATTAAATCTAATCCTCAAGGAATTAGTATTCTTACTGCTACCCTTTGAAAAGTACTGTTAATAGCAACAGATGCCACATCTTCCTGCACTAACCAGAATTTTCTGTACTGGATTTAAAAAAAAAAAAAAAAAAAAAAAAAAAAAAAAGACTATATCAGGGACTTGGGGTACTGTTATTGCACATCCCTCTCAGGGAGAAAAAATCAGTGCTGAGTATCAGTGGAAAGGACTACCAGGTGACCTGCTCACTGTCTGCATACTGCAATGTTAGTAATTTGAAATTACATTCTTTTATATTCTTTTTTGGGGAAAGGATTTTTCAAAAGGATTAAAAATTCCTGCTAACTCAGGCAAGCCCTTCATTTTAAAAATTTGCTTTGAGGTCCTTCATGAGAGATCATCAACACAAATATCCCTAAGGCAACATCAGCTTTTGGTGATCAATGAATGGGCTGATATAAACAACAAGGCCACAGAAGAGCTTCAACATCCTCCTGTCTCTGTTCAGATTGGATATCAGCAAAAGGTCCCTCACCAGAGGGCAGTGGGCATGGAGCAGGCTCTCCAGGGCAGTGCTCACAGCCTCAACCTGAAGGAGTTCAAGGGATGTTTACACAGCGCCTTTAGATACTGGGTTTGAATTTTGGGTGATCTTGTGTGGAGCCAGGAGTTAGACTCAATGATCCTTCCATGTCCTTTCCAACTCAGTATAATCTATGATTCTGTCCAGACAAATGCAAATTCTCTTCCCTTCATCATGTCTGACAAAATGAGACTTCTGCTTGGGTAACCTCTGGTTTGTTCTGGTTTCCTCCATTGCCTGCTCCTAACAGAATGAAAGAAAAATGCAAAAAGGTAAAAATGAGAACTTACGGATTCTGTGAAAAAAAAAACAAACTCAATTCTCTTTAGAAGGAAAATCCAAGAGGACTATGTGCATGAGAGTGGAGAGTTGTTCTTCATTCAGCTCTTCGTTTGCTGCTTGCTCTACTTGGTTTCTGTAGATCTAGATTACTTTCATTATGTGTTAATTCGCTTGGATGCAAACTAGAGAAGACACACTTGTTCTGCAAATTAGCCACTGTAAGTTAAAATAGACAAGAAGATGGAGGAGACTTAGAATGATGCTGTAGGAATTATTGAGCTTTGACACAGAACCACTTAATCTGTACAAGAAAATTATTGTCTTCTACAGAAAATAAAGAGTCTTTTCCTTATGGAGACTAAAGAGTGGTGCACTAGTCAGAAACAATCTGAATATTTAAAGTTAGCAAGATTTGAAAAATCCAAAGCACAGCCAAAGGTGAAAAATTCTCCCTTTCCCACCTCAAGCAAAAGCAACTTCTGTCACACGAATGGCCTCACATTCAAAAATCCCACCTCTGTGACAAGTCCACATGCTGAACACTGCCCTCCACTGTGCTCTGTTTTAAGGCAACACAAAACTATATCCTAACATCAGAACGTTTCACAGTTGGCTTTACTGTAGGCAATGTAAAAACATAATTTTTTTTTTGTATTAAATATATACCCTTCTTTGTCCCAGATTAAGTAATGATCCTTGGGTTTCTCCAGATTTATAATTTGCAAAGAAACAGTACAAGTAAGGACTACACTAAGGTTTTTAGGGAGTTCATAGAAGGAGGAAAATCCACTGCTTAAATTCAAGCTTCTAGTATTTAGCAGTTAATGCAAGAGTAAACATACCTTTTGAATCATCAGAAGACACAATTAAGTGATTCCAATTTATATTTATATAAATATTTGTTATCCATTTATATTTTCCCTTAAAATACATATATATAACTGGTTTACGATCTCTAATTCTCACTAACATAGGTAAAATGCACATATATATACTGAAGCATACTACCAGACTATAAGCCAGACCTTTTCAATTATCAGACCATGATCCAGATTTAGCCTGCTAAAATACACTAAACATCAATAATCAGTAGCAATTTCTTTACTCACACTCCTCACAACTGTCTAAGAAAAGAGGGGACCTGTAGCCACGTGGGAAGAAATAGGTATCTTTTAATTAAAAGGAACATCATGAAGCATGTGCAGCAGCAGCTCAGATTGATTTCAGAGAGCTCAGCAAATGGAAGATAAACATGCAGTAAAACAACACGTTACTTAGTTGATTAACCAGATTTGCTGCACATACACACACAGATGAAGGGGTGATCCGTAATAAGATCAGTGTGAAAGAAAATGAGCGCAAGTCTGTGAAGTTGAAGAGAAAGGTTTAATTTAGAAATAGAGGAAAATTCCTGTCCTTCAGCTCCTCCTTACCTTGGAACAATATATTCTATTTAATAGGAAGAGGCTCAAACTTGCCTTAGCGAAGTTGAAAGAGGCTTTCTGGTCATCTTTGGCTTTGCTTATACTGTTAAATAAAAATGCTAGACCCTTGGTCATCCACACTTGTTACTTAGGTCCAGGATAGTTTTGGATAACATCAGCTAGTTCTGTCTACCCAAATCAGCTAAAGATGCTGGTAACTATTAGAAATGAGGACACAGAATCATAGACTATCCTGAGTTGGAAGGGGCCCATAAGGATCATCAAGTCCAACTCCTGAATCATTCCCAAACTTGTTAAACAATAAGCCCAGTTAACCTTCAAAATATCTAACAGTGTTCAATCTGTTATACTCTGCATTTACTTCTAAACGTTTGGCTTAAGGACTGAAGAGCTGCTCTGAAAATATCAAGCATATCCATCTAGAATGAGCTCCATTTCTTTGAGTTGTGTTGGTTCACACAGCTAAATTCAAGAAGGCATTTTCTTGCAACAAAACAAAACTCTTCTTTGTTGGGTCAATCAAAAAAAAAAAAAAAAAAAAAAAAAAAGATCCAAGAGCACATAAGCAACTTAAGCAAGCAGGAAATACTACAGTCTGGTAACCACTAGGGGAAAACCAATGTGCCTTGTCTCTTTGCTGAATTACTTTTCTTTATTTTATTACTAGCCTATTTAGGTCTGTTATATGAGATATTTGTTGACATATATAAATGATTTCAGTAAGGATGCTTTTATATTGCTTACAAGGAAGGAAGCAAGGCTGAGTTCAGGACTTCCCATTTGCTTCCATGGGCTTCCAGTTCTGAGTTGAACCTTAAGTCCTTTTGTATAAGCAACACAAAATAAGAAATTCCAGTTTCATTTTCTGAACACTCAAACTATAAAATGCAGTGATTTAACCTGTTCCTAAAGATGAGAGAACATCCCACATCTGAGCCACAATACAGTTTCTGCAATATGGAAATAATATAGAATCACAGAAATGCTCAGGTTGGAAGGAGACAGTCAGAGCCATTTGGCCATGGATCAATCCCTCTCCCTCTTTAATCAAGTAGTATGAACTCAGGCTTCTGTTTCCCAGCTAATAGAAAGAGTTTAAAGTGGGGGAAGGATATCAAAGCCCAACTGAAGTAGTACAGGTCGTACAATCCTTACTTGTCAACTGTTAACAAGAAAAGATTGTATCTCCCTTCAACATTACTTTAAGATCTCCAGAATAAGCTTATTGCTGGAGATTTATGGTGATCTGTTTGATCTCAGTATCACCTAACGTTCTTGGCCTACTTGGCTGTGGGAGTATAGGAAGAAAAACTCAGATTAATGTCAAACCTGCACTAATGCCCACAGGAATGTAGAAATGCCTTTGAAACCTCTCGTTAAAGAAAAAAAGCTACGTAAATGCTTCCAGTGTTGGATACATCTATATTGCCCAGTTGATGGTATCTGATGAGAAGATTCACCAAGCCAAAGACCCAAAGAACCATAGACGCTGCATTTTGATAGTTGTGATCTAAATCAAATTTCTGGATGGGGGAAAAGAATATATTTCCTCTCAGCAGAAGATACACTGACAATTTAAGGTTAGCTTGATGTTCTCTCTCACAGGCAGACTCAAGTGCCAATCCTCTGGTGAGCTTGCAGGTGTTAACCCAGGCAGCTGGGGCACATGGAGGGCATTTCATACCCAAGGAGCTTCAGAACAGCAAGGGCTGCTAGGCATGCTCATGCAGATGGATGGCAGACATCCACATGCCAGCAAGGAGGCACAGGACACTCAGCAAAGGTCACCCTGGAGGCCACTGCCTCAGAGCTGTGCAACAGTGAACAATAGACTCATGAGAGTATCTGCATTTGTGAAAGCAAAGCAACATTTACAAGGGTATCTCACCTTTAGCAAGATAGCTATAAATGGAATACATTCAGAGAATCTAGACTCTTATCAAATATAACTCTTATGTGTCCTTGGTAAAGGAACACTTCTAGAAATAGATGTTTTCCATGAAAATGTCCTTAAATTTCAGGTCTGTTTGCTCTTCAGTTGATAAGTAGACTGAAGAATTTCTAAATTCTATTTGCCTGCAGGACTTTCTATTGCCAACCTTTCTAAATGACTGCAGATTCCTTTAATCCCTTTATTATTTACTTTATAATTTCTTTTGTCATTCTGGTTTTTCATCTCCCTCTGAGAATAAGTGGGAGAGAGAGCATCCCACACTATTCAAGTATCATCTACATAGCACTTAAAAAAAAATCTCACCTAATGTACTAACATCACATTCTGACTTACTTTTGTTCTAACTTCATCAAGTTCCACCCCCAAATTCTTTACCTATATATATGACTACAAGGGCTTAGTATTTATCTTTTTCCAATCTTCCATCTGAAATTTATTAGCATGTATTCTTTTTGGCAGCCAACTTAAGCCATAATCATTGCAGTTAGTCACTGAAAGCCAAAGAAAATTGGTCTCAGAAAATGTAATAAACTTTCATTTTGCCATTTCTCCTGACATTTTATTAAAAGGTTTTAACCTAGCCTGCACAACTTACAGTTTACTTCTGCTCTGGTTATAAGGTCCTAAACTGCCACCTCTTTTGTCATCTTATAGGCAGCTGGCCTGGCTGGGATAAAATCCCAGCCATTTAAGAGGCTGCAAAGTAAAGTAGATAAACATTAAAATGACATGTTTTTCATCAGCATATCCCTAGGTTATTTCTTTCTTCTCATTGTGTTTAACGATTTGGGTTTTTTTAAGAGAAAGCACCATGTCTAATTCAGCACTTTGAGGAAGTCCTTGGATTGCATTTTTCCTCATTGGTGTATGGCAATGCTCAAAATTGACATGTTCTTTCACAGTACTAAGAAAGCCAGTGTCTTCTAAAGTACACTTCCATTGAAAACATTCAGTGAAGAGGGAATATCTTGTGTCCCACAAATCACAGGATTCATCTCCACTTTACGCCAGTAACACCCCAGAAATATCATCTTTTATAAACTACAAAGACAAACTGAAATGAAGAAAGACAGCTGAACACAAAATCACAATGAATCCATTCCTACTTCCTTGGCACCCATTCCTCCCACCATGATTAAACTCATTGATTTTACCCAGACAGCTATTGCTGAGGAAGCTACAACCACTTTTCTTCTCCTATTACATTTCTACAACTCCACCATTGTCAGCATTTGAAACAAAATAAGGCCTTTCTCAGAAAATGCTGGTCTTCAACACTAACACTACGTAATGACATATTTGTTGTAAAACTATCCTGTACTCTTTTTAGGTGCTGTTCTGCAGAAAAAGTGTCAAAGATGAATCTTCAACGTTTCAAATTCTTTTGCATGCAAGCAGAGCTCAATATTTCAGAACACAGGGAGGTACAATGCATACAGTCGCCTGTTTTGTCACAAATGTCCCCAGTCAGCAGGAACACAAGAGTATGTTGCAATACAAGGGCAAGTTATAATCTTCTCATACAATAATGTCTCCAAACCGCAATATGAAATGTGAAGTCCAGTGAATGACAAACAAGGTTAATCAAAGCTTAATGAAAGGTTAATCAGAGGTAAAGAAGACGCTGACTGCAAGTTCACTCTGTCTGTACCTTGCCGAAGTTATGGACATATGTGAAGTTCTCTAACAATTCCTGGGAGCAGCTTTAAGGAGTCACATGGCACCTCTGTGCGCAGACAGTGCCAGGACCCACAACCTGCTCTGTTCCAGGTCAAGAAAAAAAGATCAGTGATATTATCCAGAAAATTTACCTGGAAGCTGAGTTGCCTTTCTTTAACTGCGGAATCCCACATAAAGTATTTTATCCTCCAACAAGAAACGTGTTCAAGCAACAATCAAGACAATAAAAGGGATAGCATTTGTTCTAGGGCCTTCTGAGTCCTCTTGCTGACTTTACTGTCTTTTCCTAACTAGTCGCTGTTGCTTTGCTGCCTCTACATTTATGTTCTTCTATGACTGTTCTGCTACTGTAAATTAGCAGAAAGTGGGAAAATAATCACTCATACAGCTCATGCTCCATAAAACAGAGAACAATCCATCATCCGTCATAAATATCAGTTACTTCAGTAATAACCTGTGAGGTAGCTCTGCTCACTGCCACTAGCTAATTACTCAAAGTGTAGAGAACTTAAAAACATCAGAAAGAAACATAATTAAGGGCTAATTTTCCTCACAGATCCTAATCCAAAGAAAAGAAGTGAGGTGTCTGCACAAGCAGCAGATGATAAAACAGAGACGTGAAAGTCTACAGTGGAGGCTGCAGTGTCTGGGTTGGGTCAAGATCATATTCATGGAGATGCAACAGGTCTGAGTAAAGCCAGGAGATTACCAAATATTGGTACTGAAAGTCTGTACAACCTTGTTTTTTGAGCCAGAAAGTCACTACTGTGTGGGGACAAAGTATCAGGTCTAGGAGGAAATTGCAGGGGGACACAAGTCTTCACAAGTTTTAATCCACCTGTTAATGCCATTTAAAAACATAGATTTTAGTGCAAGCTTAAAGGCTTCAAGACACAAAATCACATTTGGCCTGAAGTTAATTCACATCTGAAATGTTGGGTTGATCTCTCAGTGGGATAATCTATCGAAACCATGGTTGGGTTCAAATTCTTGGGGACTAATAGCAGTATGTGTATCCACACACACTTTCTAGTTGCAAGAACATCTAAACTGTAAACTGTTTTATTCATGCCATGAGCTCTATGAATTAATAAGCATTACTATTATTTTAACTTTCATTGAGATATTCCTGGTAGGACAATCTATTTTATAAGAGACTGTTATGCTAATGAGTTCTGGAATTTTTTTTAAGGAACTCCCTCCCACATCTTTTCCTATATTTTCCTCTACGTTTTGCTGTTATTTCCTGTTCATGTCATTTAATGTCTGTAAATTTACCTATCTTAGCAATGAGTGATATGTGTTGAAACTGCAAGGCAGAAGCAGTATTCCACAAAGCACTTTTCTGATGAGAAGTGTGAACTGGGAACTGTTATCTGGGCATCTTGTTTAAATGCAGCAAGACACGCTTAGAAATACATTTACTTAAAAAGTAACAAGTCTGGCAAACTCGCTTTCTTTAAATTAACATTTTCAACTCAAAACCTCATTAAGGGACAATGAAATTCTTCTAGATTTCCTGCTGAGAACCAAGAGGTTCATGTGTAAACAGAAGACTTTGATTTTATATGCAAGCTCTCTCTTCTGTTCCAACTGTTCAACAGAGGTATAATTTCTAGTTTTCAGTGACACTAGAGCTTCATTCCTTAAAAGCTTTTTCAAGGAGCAATATCCACTTTTTCCCTCAAGAAGAAGGACTTTGTGGAAACGTGTTTTGTGGAAGGTGCTTCTGTACCCCATAGGCCTAGAAGATCCACTGGTTGCAGCAGGACCACAAAAGTAGATTCCCCATGCAAAGGGATGTGTCAGCTGTTGCCTCAGACACATCCCACATCCTCAGCAAAGGCAAGTTATCTGCATGGGAATAGAGACTATAGAAATGCTGCTTGAATTCTGGCAGTTCAAGGAAGAAGGCACTGCAAAGGAATTGACCTTCACCTTATAGCTAAGGTTCCCCTGAAAAATTCCTGATGAGTAACCACAAAAGCAAATTGGGAATAGCAGGGTCCCCCTCTGTTTTTTCAAAGAAGATAAAAGGAGCACAGTCCCTCCGTGCCCTTTCCGCAGCACAGCACACAGTTACATGGAGCCCACAAGGAGACATGCAAAGGTTTTGAAGGCTGAAATAGAAATGCTCTTTAACAAGTAAAGGTGTATAGCTGCTTCAGAGCCTAATAAACACAGAGGCCTGAAGAAAGAGATTTACAAAAGTCTGGTAATTATTAAAAAATGGCGGGATATATTAGGGGAAGGATCAAATCTAGATTTGCCTTGTTTATTATACATATATTTTTTTTTTCTCCAGCCACTGCTGGAGATAGGAGATGTTCAACAGCTGAGGCACCAGTCCTACACATTCTTCATCCTCATCCTGTTCTTACCTTTCTAAATTACAAAGCTACATTAGAAAACGTGGATGACGTGATGAATTCTCAGAGTACAGCAAAAGTCTATTACCATATCATACCTTCCTGGAATTTCCTCAAAACAAATCTTTCATCAAGGACTACAGCTTATTTTGTGTCATGGTCTGATAGAAAAGCCTAAACAATTCCAATGGAATTAAAATGTTTAACCTTGGTACAATTCTACTGTCCTATGGGACCTGGCTAGTTTCAGTGCCACCAAATGATCAGGCCAAGTAATTTCCAGGCTACTACTTTCTGCATACAAGCAGTAAAGTTGTTCAATGCAATTCCTCATGCTGTTCCCAGTTAGAAGTTAAAAGTAAAATAAGCAGGTGTCAGAGTCCAAACACAGAATGTGGACATTAAAATTACATCATCAATTTCTACCACCAGTGGAGTGCCACTTGATCCAGTTTACCATATACAACCACCAGTATTAACTCTCTCACTATTAAAATACTGGTTATGTTCAGCACAATATTGAACTTTAATACAGAAGATATTATTCTGACTTAAACAGTGACTTTTACTCTGGATATTATTATTCTGACATCTCAACACTGTCTCATCGGCAACTGTTTACTTCCCTTTGTACTATTTAATGTGAGTGCTTTTCATAGAGTAGGCTGCAGACACACAAAGTCTGCATTTCATTTATCTGTTAGAAGTCTGTCACTTAATAATTTCGAGGTTTCACCCTCAAAAAGATCCTCTTCAAAGACAGTGTGTTCCTGATTTGAATAGCAGCTTTGTTTGCTATTTACCTTTAGTGTACAGTATATTCAAAAGGACACGTCGCATGCATACGTTCTGCTCGCTCTGAGTTCAGCCCATCACAGAGACAAGCACCATCTCTTTGCAATTATAATTGTCAGTTCATCTGAGTGGCTCATAACATGTCAGGATCCACTTCAAGAACATGATAAATAATTCTTTTAATATCCAGCCTGAAGATGAATGTACTCCTTTGAGCATTTCATCACATGGCCTGCAAAAAGAAGACTTTCATCCCAGCTCCCAGTGTGTTCTGTCAGCTGAAACACACTGCATGAAGTGTGTTCTGTCTGAACTAACATATGGTTTCAGTCCTGCAAAGTCTATTTCCAGGTACTTTGTCTGTTGTATGCAGCCTTTCCATGCAGTGGCAAGTAGTTCCTGGTACGTTAATTGTTCAAGCCTCTGCTACACCGCTACAGGTTTTTTCACAACAGAGATTTTAGCATTTAAAAGCAATGTTTTATTACTCAGTAAGTTGTTCAGTAGACTTGTCTAGTAATTTGTTTCTAAAAAGCTATTATTCATTGAAACGCAATGAGCAAAACAAAGCCATCAGCAGCACGTTCATGCCGTGTTAGAAACTGTCCGCAGTTTATAACAAGCAGAAAAGCCAGGCAAAGGGCAGGAATGATGTGTCCAAAACCATAAGGGAGTTCTTCATCACAATGAGGTATAGAAATGAGCCATTGCTCCTGGAGAAACAGGATCACCCTGGCCACAAGCAGCACGCTCCAGCAGGATGCGATGCTACGGGCACACTGCAGCCTGACGTCTATGAGTACTCAGCACAGCTCGGTCTGCACACAGCCACTTCATCTGGCCAATCACCTTCTAGACGTACAGCATCTCATTCTGCAGTTACACAGAAATCTCAGTAGTGACCCCACAAACTACCACTAAGCAGTTGCTGTAATGCTCTACTGCTTTGCTGCTGCTTTTTTTAATGTCACGAAGTCCTCTCGAAGAACCGATTTCCAGTTTCAAGCTCATTCTCCTCTTCAGATGATGTTTTTATAGACCAGGCAGAAAACCTTTGCACAGAGACCAATTCTGAATGTCTAAATCATTCCTTCCCTAAATTTGCAGTCAATGGGTACTTTAGCTCAAAATTAATATACTTAGCATAATCTAAGCAGGTAAGAAGAATAAATATCACTCTCAAAGGAAAACTGCATATACATAAATATTTAAACAAATGATATCTGTAAGTACATTTATCATATTTTCTCTAAGTGTAAGTCATTATTTGCATATTTGAACTCAGTTATAAATGGTCCATCATTAGCAGACATTGAGCTGGTTGTAAGCATTTCATCACAGGAGGGGGATTCATGAGCAGGCATAAATTTCACCCCTTAACAAGGAGAATATGCAATCTAATTTGATCAACAATAATCAAATTTGTATAAATTTAGAAAATGTATTCCACAGAGGACAGAACTTCAGTAGGTGAGAGATACATAAATAGGCATTTTTACATCCAAGGGAAAGAAACACACCATGGATCTCATAACAGTGTAGGAATGGTGGGGTTAGGCATTCAGAGATGCTTTCAAATCTGCTTGAAAGGCACTCCAAGGGCCCAATTCTGCAGCTCCTACTGAGGCCCTTAGTCTTTCAGTGAGAGGTTTGTTTTCCATGAGTTAGAAATGCAGGGTGGCCTGGGTTTACTTCAGATAGGGATAACGATTGTCACCATAGATCTTATGAGCAGAACCCAAGCTTCTGTTTTCATCTTGCATGACTATGCTTAGAAACTTTTTTAAGCAATGAGCAGCCATGAAAGAGCAGCCTGACTGCTTTATGGGGATGACACAGAGATCCCGGTTTAGGCACAACCCACACGTCAGAAGTTCTTTTTAAGTAGGTTTTGTGCCTGAGATTGATCTGAGATTGATAATACCAGAAACTAAACTCCTTTATCAGCAACATATTAATAGCAATGCCAATTTCCATCCACTCTCCTGTCAGCACCCCTAACTGAGTTGGAGAGATGCCTCTCCTTGGAGGTAAATGGAGAGGAAACGTGATACATCCTCTGTCTGCTGGATGCCACCAAGAGGGAAATGTGATCCATGGGGACATATCCCGCTCCAGCCAGCCAACCTATCTCCCATGGGCAGCTGGCTTTGGGTGAAAAATGTTTGGCTCTTCCTCTGTTGGCTTTAAAAATCACCCAGAGGTACTCTCCTTCCCCATACCCTTTTAAGCCCGACAAAAAAGAGTCAGCGCATGCAAAGCCACACTTCATCCTCAAAGTTTTCTCCTAATGGAGTTGAATAGTTACAGGAAACAAAAGGCACTTTCCAGGATCTCTAATTTGAAACAAAGAAACAAAGCATTCCAACAGATAGCCCACAGCTGATGCCGCCCCATCAGAGCCCCAGGCACCATCCACTGTGTTCCCCTAGTTCCAGCCTCACTCTGCTCTGTGCCCGGAGCTGCAGCAGAGCCCTCGGAGTGGCCGCTGAGCCCTGGAGGTGGGCACAAGGGGAGGGCACAGTACAGAGCACCTGGACGAGAGCCACCCACTGCTGTAAAGAAACTAGCTACCTCAAGGGGTTAAAAAAAAAAAAAAAAAAAAAAAAAAAAAAAAAAAAAAAAAAAGTGCATCAGGCCGAAAATAGCTGAGCAACCTGAGGTCGCAGCTGCCCAACCTGCCCGATTTTCTGCGCGGTTAGCTCAGCAGTAGCTGCGCCTCGGGAGACCCAAGAGCTCTCGAAAAGTTTGGTGGATGAAGGACGGGGTGGGGGTGCGGGGGACCGGGAGGAGCAGCCGGCAGAGGGAGAGTCGCCGCTGTCCTGCGGGCACCGCGGGGCTGGCGCAGGGGAAGTGCCGCGGAGCAGCAGCGCCTGTTGCCCAAATACCGGCGGCCCGGCCGAGTCTTCCCCAGCAGCCGCCGCTCAGAGCGGGGCCGAGATTTCGCGTTCCTCCGCTCAGAGCGGAGCGGCCGGAGGGGGACCTCTGACCCCGGCCTGCGGTCTGCTCTCAGGGATGCGGGCTGGAAGGGCTGCAGATCACCCCGGCCCTGAACCCTTTCCCGGAGCATCGCCCCTCAGCTCCGCTCCGCGCTGCGCTCACGGCCCTGCAGGAGCCGCCCCCCCGACTGCCCTGCCCCGGCCAGCCCCAGGGGGAAGCTGCCTCCCCCCACCCCCCCAGGCTCGCTGCAGCGCCAAAGGGGAGCGGAGCCCGCGGGAGCTGAGCGCTGCGGCCGCTCCCCAGCCCCCAGCGGGGCATTTCGGCCTCTTTGGTATTCTGAGAGGTGGCCGCTCGCTGCTGCAGAGCCGGGAGAGAACAGGAGAACCTGGGGAGGTGGGGGGCCAATAAATCCGCCGAGACGCCCACCACAGTACCGCAGCGGCACCGAGCTGGGCAAAGAGCCGGGGGCGGAGTGGGGTGCAGGCTACCAGGGCTGCCGCTTGTTGGTGTTGGGGTGTCAGAGAGGCAACGAGAGCCTATGATCTACTACACTGCAGTGCCGGCGTCAGGAGCCTCCCGCTCGGGAGCTGCCGCTGCAGGGCAGCCGGCACACACCCGCACCACGCACACACACGCAGCATCCCTCGCCTCCCCCCGCCCGCAGGTGCTTGCGGACATCCCGCTGGCCGGGGGGAGCAGGCAAGCGCCGGGGGGACCCGGGCCCGGGGGAGGCGGGTGGGAGGGCCGTATTTCCCTGAAAAGCCGCCGGCTCCCCCGCTCGCTGCATCCCGGCCGCCCCGAGCGGGAGGGAAGGATGCAACAGCAGTAGCGTGACCCACCGGGCCAGGCGGCCCGGGGCAGCCGCATTTGCATTTCTTATGTAATGCACCGCAAGTTTCCCCTGTCGGAGCCGGACCGGACCGAAGATCACAATGCCGGCTGCAGGCAGCCATGGGGCCGGGGACCGAGCGGAGGGGTCAGCCCGGCAGCGGGCGACAGAGGGGGGCACAGCGCCTCAGTGTCCGTCCGGGCAGCGGCCCAAGGAAAGTGACCCTCTCCTCACCCCCCCACTCTGGCCCGAGGTCCCAGGGGGGACTGTTAAGGTGGGGGGCCTGACTTCAGAGAGCTGAGGGAGGTGGGTGGGTGCGGAGGGGGGAACGCGCTGTAAATCGAGCACAAAGTGAGGTACAGGGCCGGCTGGCAGCAGCACGCACGAGACCGGGCCCCCTCCCAGCCGGCAGCCCCGGGGGTTGGCTCTGGGGACAGTGGGGGAAATGCTCCGGCTGCCCCTCCGATATAAAAGTTTCATCCTCAGAAATAGCCCACAAAACTAGGAGACGCAGCCCGGCCTGGGGTCGCCTTTGATCATAGATATCTGTACACATTTTCTCCGTGGTGACAGTGGCTGAAGCTAATCTGTACCGCTCCTTGCTTATTCATACACATACATGCATGTCCGTGCCGGCCTCGCTCTATCCCCCCTTCTCGGCAGGATTGCAGATCTACCTCGGCGAGCAACAGACAGGGCAGCATAAAGGAAAACAACGCGGTGCAATGCATTGCTTACCAGTTTGGTTCTTGTTTTTCTTAAGACTCTTGCCACAAAGACACTGCAGCATATGCGATCCTTTGCTGAAAATGTTCCAAAGAAACCACATTGATTTGGGCGAAAAGCAATCCAGCAGCTTATACACCCTGAGAAAGAAGAGATCCTTGCGGTTGCATAATAATAAATTGAGACCAGTTCTCCTGAAGAGGGGCACCAGTTTTATCATAGAAAAGGCGGTTATATTCCGATCTTCTCACAGTTTTTGTTGGTTTTTATTTTGTTGGTTTTTGTTGGTTTTTGGGTTTTTTTTGTTTTTTTTTTTCCTCTTCACGTGGTATATTTCTTTGAGACTTTTCAATGGATGCTTTTTTTTTTTTTTCAGCCGGGCTCAATGGTTATTCCCCTTAGATCAACATTGGATTATAACCAAAAGCGTGAAGAGACACACGCACCAAAAAAAAAAAAAAAAAAAAAAAAAAGACAAAAAAAAAAAAAAAAAAAAAAAAATCCCTTTTTTCAGCGCGAAGCCAAACGAAAAGTAAGGTAGCGAAATCCCGGCCGAGGCCAAAACCTCATCGGAGACACCGGCAGAACGCGGCAGAAGGATCCCCAAAGAGACAACCATAGCCTGGCACTTGACTGCTAGGAGGATGGGTGGATCTGCAGAACAAAAGCCACGGCAGGATCCATCCTACTGAACGACTGCCATTGTGCAGCCCCGCGGCGGGAG
>JAOWBP010000001.1:117790464-117822065 GCA_028571105.1 Tragopan temminckii | reverse complement strand
GGGGAGGTGGTTGAGTCACCATCCCTGGATGTGTTTAAAAACCATTTGGATGTGGTGCTCAGGGACATGATTTAGCAATGGGTTGTTAGAGTTTGGGAAGTATGGTTAGGGTGTGGTAGGACTTGATGATCTTTAAGGTCTTTTCCAACCTGAGTAATTCTATGATTTTCACGTAATAAGAACACATAACCCTATTTCTACATTGAAAGAGATATTTATTGAGTAGTTTTATTTTCTGTGAATCAGAGGAACAATGTTCTATATTGGACTGACACTGTTTCCATTCTATATTGGACTGACACCGTTTCCAACATTTCTTTTGTATTTATAGGAAAGGAAAAAAAAAAAACTTCTATCACAATTAGCTCAGTCATAGATTTTTCCCCTGACAACTCTGATCTTCTTAACAAAAATCTAGTAGTTCATAACCTCTCATATCCCCTTTATTTTTTTTCCCATCATTTTATCTTTTGATTTATTACTTCTAACTGCTGCCATCCCTACATCAGTAGTTCAAAAAATGCTACTAGCCAGGACTTTGCCCCTAGGTGCCACTTGTTCCTTTCTATACTTTCAGAAATATTTACATGCTCTCACAGGTTTCTTAGCTTTGAGTATTTAACTCTTTTGAGATTTTCTGGTTTTACTTGTAATGAGCATAATTATATTGTAATTGCTAGTCCCTGGTCCCCAGATAGCCACCACCTCCAAGTACACTGACTAATTGATTCATCATTCCAATAACAACTTTGTTTTGGAAGCAACGTACTGCAGCTCAGATAAGACTTCTTGCCTTTTCCAAAAACTCTTTTATTATCAAATGTGGGAAACTGAGCATGTCATCCAAAATCAGCATCTCTTTCCTCACATTACACAAAACTCTGTCTCTGGGTAAGGTGAGAATTCCTAATATGCACTGAAAGCATGACAGCAAAGCATCTGAAGTAAATTCTGAGAAGTAGCACACTGTGATACAGCAGGGGTTTTATTCACCCAGCTGAAGCACCTGTAATAAAAAAAAAGATAGATGCCAGCATGCAATGGGAGAATCTGAGAAACAAAACTAGGTGATTTAATCTGCCTGGTAATGATATAAGGTCACAGAAGCATAGAAAACAACTACAAATGCAGCTAGATGTAAATTCTGTCCCAAAAGTACACAGGAAAGACAGTTTTTGTAGAGGGCAGAATGAACATTATATCTGAAAAATAGGACAAGGAGTAAGTAAAGATATACCTACAACTATATATGATTGAACAATAATCTTGTATTATAAATATATAACATAGTACATGAATTTCAAAAGCCATTTGACCAAGCGAAGGAAATCACTTGCAAAAACTTAAGAAATACAAAAGAAACAGAACCAAATGTCAAGTGATTATGGAAGTTTCAGCTCCATACGCAGAATATATCACATGTTTAACCCTTAAGTCTATGCCTCCTCAGAAAAGCTTGTTTTACAGTGTGTGGGACAAAAAGATACACTCAGCTTCCTCCTTTAAAACATATTGGAATCAGTGCACAAACTAAGTACAGACGAGCCACTCATTAACAGTGACACAATACTATTAAGTCTAACTTCCTCTAGGGAGAGATCATACCATAAAATAACGTTGTGACACTAATTTTCAGAGAGGGATATTTAAATAAATATGTGAAGAAACTTATAAAAATGATACAAAAGTAAAGAGTGAGTACTGTAAACTTTTTAACCAAAGATGGAGAAAACTCATGAGATATTAACTGTTTTAATAACTCATGAAACTCTGCTTCTCAAGGTCTTAGACTCCAGGTTAAAATTTAATTACTCGTCAGAAAAAAACAGTCCACAGAGCCAGGCATTGAACTTATAAAACAGTCCTTAGGACAATGGAAGAATGTGGCCTTTTAAAATTCAGCTGATCTTCTGTGGCACAGCCATGTGAGGCAGTCATTCACACGGGCTTGCACATTGACTAAAATAGTACAGTAAGTTAGAGCTACTCAGCCTTAATTACTTAAAGAGAATCTCTTGAGAAATAGTCACTTCACACAGTGAAATCTCATGAAATGGCCTACTGGATCATTACAGAACATTTTTCTCTAAATGTTTTCTGATTGGATTGGATGGAAACTACTTCCTTTGTTAGTGACCTTTCTTCTCTTTGTCTCCCAGTGCTGTCTTTTTTGGTGAGGAAACAATCTGACTTTGAAAATGAGATAGGCAAACACTGACTGCTCTTCATGCAATAACTGCAGATGTATTAGAACCTGGATATCAGGATAAAACACTCTTCTTGACCAAGTCTCAGTCACAATGTCCTGCCTTCTACAATCCAGGAGAAATTCATCTGCTTGAACACAGAAATCTAATTCTAGATACTCAGGTCTGTGCTAAGCAACCTAAGCACTCTGCATTAAATAGAAAGCTGATGCATCCAGAGAGCAATCCACCTCAGCACAAACAAGCTGTCTAAAAAGGTCAGATGAAATAACTTCTGAAATTGCCTTTATCATCTGAAAAATGAAATTAGGATTACCAGATCAGATTTAGAGATTTAATGCTGAGGAATATACAGCAAGACAAGAACAAAGCCTCCTTCTCATCTTCATACGTCTACCCAGAATACTAGAACATATATTTATGTGTTATATATAAAGGCCCCTTCCAGCCACTACAGTTCTGTGATTCACATTCTTCATTCCCTTCACCCTTTAAAGGGTGCTTGTCATTCTTGGTACAAATCAATTGCCATAAGATTGGTCCAAGCTAAGCAAAGAAGTGGAAAGGGAAAACACTGGAAATCCATCTGCTCATCCTTCGGTGATCTCTGCTGAATAACCCACTCCCCCAAAAGTCAAACATTCTACTTCAGCTGTGGAATACAAGAGACTTCTTGCTAAGCCCTCAAGGAAAGATATCTGATTCATCAAGCCTAAGAAATTTAATTCTGATCAATTCTTCCCCCTTCTTCACCTACAAATTCTGTTGCAAGAAATTACAGAAATATGCTAGTTCAAAAAGGTGAAAAAGGTATAAAGAGCTCACACGATTATAATGAAATTATATATAATTGCTAAAAGTTTAGTAGAAACTGTGTAATGCATCTCTCAAAAAGAGAACTAGAGCTTTTTGAATTTCCACATAATTTACATTAAAAAAATCACATAATAGCAGCTGCTATACAAATAGATTTTTGTGTAAGACTACTTACCATCATTACTACCATATAAAAATATTTGAATATAAAATTATTATTAATTTTCAAATGAGTTAGTTTGCTGTCAACACATTTAAATTTAGGGACATTCCAAAAGTTTCTTCAACAAAGAAGACTAAATCTCTATTATGCATTAGCTGCATGTGGTACAATATTCCTGAGCCAAATGTATCTTTATGCATTTGTGACATCACCTGTAATATAAGCAAACCAATAAAAATGCCCATGATTTTCTCCTATATTGACTCTAGAAAATGGGAAGTCAGAAAAAAAAGTTGTCAAGGAATCACTCTACTCTTACAGCTTTAAGGAAAAATCTTGTATTGATTACAGAACAAATCTTTTGATAGCTTCCAGTGAACATTATGAATTACATCCTTCGAGTACTGAAACCATTAAGTCTGCATAATGCTGTATCAATCTGTGTATCTTATTACAAATACTAGAAAATGTCCGTAACTGCAATTTTAATTTCACTGCCTACATCTCTGAAAATAAAAAATAATGAGAAATTATGATGGTCAAGATCAATATCTACTGCTTAGTTCATGAATTATTATAAAGTTGAATAGCTGAATCCAATTTCTAAGTATTCCTACTTAACAGAAGTAAAAGCACAGTCTAAGTTTTCTGTGAAACTTGAGAATTTCATAGCCAGATAAAATAACACTGGTCACTATTGGATCTTAGTATGAAATTTCACTCCCATTAACACAAGGAAGTATAGGGTTGAGAAGGGAAACTACCCATAAAAGGAATGAAAGTATTTCTTCAACCTTCTTCTTTTGTTTAAAATAAATAAATAAATAAAGTGCTGAAATTATAAAACATTTATATGAAACAAGCAGTGACAACACAATGCATTAAGTCATTTCTTGGCTCTGAATTTCTGTTCAGATTGACAGCTTTGTGGGTCAAACAAAAAACAAAACCATCTTCACCATGATTGTTATACCAAATTATTCGAAATTCAGTTTTAGCAGAAAGAGCTTCATGAACTTTTGTACTGACAGAGAATGCATTACTTCAAGAGCATCAAAAATGATTTGAGTTTTCTGGAAAATATTTTCCTATTGATAGTTGCCTTTTCTATCATTTCTGTGTTGCTCCCAACGCCAGAGTTATCCCTCTTTCAGAGACACCTGGTACAGTCATTGCATTTAACAAGATGCAGCTTCCTTTTGAAATCTGTGAAGTACACAATACACAAAACAGTAAATCTACCAAAACACTTCTTCTGAGAACCTGTCTGGAATTAACTATTCCTAGTAGACTTACTCATATCTGACAAGATGAGAATAACATTCAGTGAAATAAGCCAGAGCCATAGATAGCAGTGTGCCTGCCTGGGAATAACAGGAGATCTCTTCTCCTAAGTGACTTCTATTAAATACATTTGTATGTTTGTGCAGTATGCGCAGTCACTCACTGCTGTCAGATACTGGAAACTACTCTCAGAGGTAGTTTTAATTTTGCAAATAACAAACTGTTGAGAAGCTTAAGCTCTGGAGAGACTACTAATGAAACTCCATATTAAAAGTCCTGCTTTGTGGCTATCTGACATCGTAATTTAATCTTGCAAATATTCATCAGGCCTGAAAATTGCTAGATAGAGAACAGAAAGAATATTCCCTAAAAACCTGAAGAACATTTAAACTTAATTAGGGGCTACAAATAAATTACTTATATTTGCAATGCTAATCAGATGACCACAATACTAAATCTTGTATATAATGTTTGCTTCTTGGTAATTGCAAGGCAGCTTGCTGCTACCCATTCAAAGCTACCAGATTTCAATCTTTCTGAGAAGTCAGCCATTACTTATATTTAATCAAGGTTAATAACAATTTGTATTGTGGCCAGCATTGCAGCTGAACTCTGCTGCCAATTCTTTCTGTAAGTTTTTTTATCCCAAGTGACAGTTGCCAGGTTTTCCAACTGGTGACTTCAGCAGGATGAAGATTCTGCAGCGTATCCTGTGTGTGGTCTTTCTCCTGACTAGCTACATCTCCTGAAGAGTTTTAGGCTCTGCTTCTGCAGTGTAACCTCTCTAATAGGAGAGATCTCTGGTTTCAAACCTTTATTCATACAGAATTGCTAGGGAGTGAGGAAAGCAGCTAACCATTAAAATCCCAAAAGTCAGACTACTGTCAGGCTGACTTTAGTTTATTACAGAATCACAGGGGTTGGAAGGAACTTCAAGAGATCACTGAGTCCAACTCCACTGCTGAAGCAGGTAGCCTACAGTAGGTTGTACAGGTGGGCATCCAGACAGGTCTTCGATATCTCCAAAGAAGGAGACTCCACAAACTCCCTGGGCAAACCTTCCTTATTCATTCTTATAACATAAAAAAGTCAAATAAGTATTTCATAATTTGGGGATTGAAGCCCCACTATTGGTAAAATTTGTTCCAGCAAACTTAAATAGTCTAAGCCAATGATTTTTTTATACCAACTGTACAAAAGGATTCTTTTCTAAACTGTTTCCTCAAGTGACTAACATTTAAGATTCTTTATCATCCTCATGAAATCATGATATCTCACAGTATTCAAAACCACCATTGTCATTTTACAAGAGCCAAAGAGTCCTCGCTATTTTTCCAATCAAAATTCAGCATCTAGATATCACAGTAAGAAGTACTTTAAAAATCCACTTTGTCAACAACCAAGATAGAAATTCTCATATTAACACAATCAGCAAGGGGTTTTCAAGGCATGAATTTAAGAAACGGTGGGGATTTGAAACTAGACGTGATTTCCTGCCTATGAAGCTGATGAAAATGGAATGAAAGAAAGCCACAAAGGGGAAGACATTTTCCATTTGTCCTTACCAACACATGCTTCAGGTGACCAAAGCAAAATCTAAAGGTGATATGCGTAGTACTTGTGCCTAATGCTCTACTGTCATCAATCTCCATAAAATTGTGCTATAAGCCCACAGTCTGACTTGAGAATACATAGAACTACCAAAAGAAAGTATTGTCCGCAGGATAGGTGTCTTAGCTGTTCTTTCTCTTCCACACAGGATGAAGGTGGAATACAAGTGTTTCCCTGCCACCACTAGCTCATTCATAAATATAACTGAATTTGGTATTACTTCGCAAGATGTTTTACCAATTCACCCTAAAAAAAAGTATACACTTAATTTTGTACATGAAGAAGTTATTTTAGAAATTTTAGAAAGTAGGTAAACTTATTGAGTATAAAAATAATTGACATTCACCATCCAAAAAAAAAAAAAAAAAAACAGTAGAAAAGGTCATCTGGTCATTTCAGCTTTTTTATTTCTGTCATTCAGTATAGAAGTCTTCCAAAACAGCATATATGTCACTTCAACAGTGTCTGGTGAGACACTTGATTAACTTCATCTTTTTTGATATTAGTATTTTTAGAACATACAGTCCTAATTTAAAGGAAACAGTGTATGATCAGGTCTCAAGGATATACTCTAAAGCATAAGTCCATACAGGAAAAAAAAGTCACATTGTTATGAAAAACAATGACTAGACACGCTTTGCCTAAGATTTAACTTTCCCATGATAAACACATTAATTATTCTCCTGCTAATCATCTTACCCTCTCTTTTAAAACATTGGCTTTCAAAGGGAAAGTCTGTGACGCCATCAGGCCCCTAGCCTCACAGCACGGCAAGTAGGAAAGGCAGCACCCCTCACAGGCAACCCCCAATAGGCATCCCAACCTACTCCTTCCCTTCCCTCCTGCTGCTGCTCCCCAGTGTCAGACTGACCACAGCCCAGGGGCATAAAGCAAAGGGTTGTCCTACCCGCCCCGTGGGGACCCATCTACAGAACTGTTTTGTGGAGCATTGTAGAAGATGAACTGGGTTCTCTTTGAAGGATCAGATTCAACTGCATCAATATTAGGGAGATATGTGCGTGTGTCTTTCTGTGTGTCAACAGTTCCACAAATATTTTTTCTTGGAGAAGGAGTCATTTTTAAGAGACTCCCACTCTCTCTTCTGGTCCCTGTGCATCTGCCACAGTTCTCAGATGCATAATTTTCTGGAAAGATATTTATATCTCAAATTATTTCCCAGTCTTGGCATGCAGAACGCATCCACAGACCACTTGTAAAATCACAGAGCTGGAGAGCTGAGGTGGGAATGTGGGGATGAGCACCCAAAACTCAAGATTTCCTCAGCAGCCCTCATATGTGCAAATACATCCCGAGAGCACACAAGTGTGCCATCTTCAGACTGTTTTTTTACTCATACTGTAAGAAAAGAAATAATAAGAAATGAGATCAACCCTACCAGTGACGCACTGCTCATTGCTTCATCTTCTCACCTTCCAGTAACACCATTAGATCCACAGCTACTGTGTAAAAATAAGTGTGGCTATGTCTATACAATACAAAAAATAAAGGTTAGAACAAGGAGAGAGTGCAGAAAGGATGAAAAGAAAAAGTGAAAAATCCAATGGAAACATTAAAAAAAAAAAAAATTTGAAGCCAAGAACGTGCTCCCATTTCAAATCTGTTTTCTTTCTAACATACCACAATGGACTTCTTCATGAAAATATGTAGAGCGTGCACAGCTACAAAAATATATTTTGATATGAAACAAAAAAGTGGGTGTCTTCAGTGCTCTTTTCTCCATGAGTTGCAGTTCCAGTATTTGTTGCTTTGCCTTTTTAAAATATTAAATGGATCTTTTCTCCACATCACACACAGTTACGCAGTGAACTTTCTCAGCACTTCTATGTAGTGCTGAGCAGAAAATGAAGAGGAGGTGCCACGAGAACCATGCTGTATTACACAGAGAACATCGCTAGAACAGTGGAAATGGAGAGTAGGCAGAGACTTGTTTGAATCACCCGCTCTTGCCCCGTTCCCAGCTCACACAGCACTGACACTCTGCACCCAGGGATGTGGATAAGTTCATTTACATGACTGTAGCAAAAAAAAACAAAACAAAACAAAAAAAAAACAAAAACCCACTGGTGTTTGGCATGACAAGATTAAAATTATCATTTGTGATTCATTTGCCAGTAAATTTTTACTCACCCCTGGGTCACCTATTTAAGGACCTCTGATGTTCACTGTCAGTTTTCCAGGTCAACAATATTTCCATTTACACCTTTACCAACAGTTTTATTTCCATCAGCTAACACGCAACCAGTATGTTTGGTCCATTCTGATTTAGCAGAGGACAGGAAAGACCTGAATCTTCCCTGTCACCCAGCCCAGCTCTATTCATTCAGCTAACAGCAGTATGTGTGGCCCTGCACACACTACACTGACAATTTTGTTGCCTTGTGCACCAAGCATAGCATTACGAAGCCTGACAGATACCAAGATGCACACCTGCCTAACACATATATATCACAGATGTAGACAGATCATCTAGGGAATCTATAACTCCACAGTTGCTCTGCTATGTCAGGCAGAGTGCCAGGCAAAGGCTTTCAAAATATCCCTCACCTTCCAGTGCAGGCATCTCTGAGCTAAGCAACCAGTGACCAGCGATGCCCTCTGCATGCTCTGCTGACAGACTTCCCCCTTCAGTTCACCACCACACATCCTTACAGCATTTCAGACCTATGAAAGTGAATATGCTTGTGGATAGAGAAGCACTATTCTACCATATATCATAAATTACGGAGGAGAAGAGATGAAATGTATAGTTTGCTTTGCATACATTCATGTGCCATATGCAGGCTTGATAAAGCATGGCTTTGTGATTACACAATACCAGATGCTAAACTGATAAAACAAGGAAAACATCCAAGGATTCCTCATTTTTAACTCATCCAAAGAGTGGGAAAAACAACATAATTTGACATAATTTTTCCATCTGAGTGCCACTTCATTTTGTTTATCCATATGAAAAACAAAAGGCTAAGTTAATAGTGCCTACTACAGCAACCAGCCTTTTCTCCAAGAACTGTCTGCTTTGAGCCCTGAAGTTCTTTCACCATTCAGACGTGTTAGAGGAGAAATAGCACATCGCCCCCCTCAAGCCTATCAGTCTTCCTTCTTTTCATTCCCCCAGCAGAAGGCATGTAGAAAATCTGGCCTCGTTTGCAAATACTGTAAGAAATATCCACATTGCCGCTTCCAGAGGATGTATTCTCAGTTCCAGAGCAGCAAATGCAGCAGAGCTATGGCTATGCATTGGGTGGCAATACACTAGAAACAATTTTAGTGGGAAGCAGTGTTTCTTTTGTGAAAAGCACTGGCCTTTGCTGTCCCAAAGAGTAGGACAGGCAGCACCTGTCACTATGTATGTACATTCTGCCCCCTTCTTCATGCCCAGTATAGTGGTCTTGATAATTAACAAAAAATCTGTCTTGGGACTAAGGAAATGAGTTTTTCACATGAACAGCAATAAGCTGGCCTCTATTAGAGGAAAGAGCATGAGAGACAAGCAGTCGCGGACAGGAGAACCAGCTCCCCATCTTCTATTGCAGAGCAGCCCAGTCAAGACAGAGCTCTCTACAGCATCTTACATGGAAAGTCAAGCCCTAATGCATAACATTCCTCATATATGGGCTAGTTCCCCATTTTCATATTTGAACAAACCTAAAAAAGGAAAATTCCACTGTTGCACTTAGTTTACTGCTTCAAAATGCTTTATTTACTAATTTCTACTTTTAAAAAATAAGATATAATAAATCAAAGTCTTTGAAACTGCAGCCTATTCCTACCAGGAATTAATTACATCTAGTCCTTCCCCTGAGCACCCGGTTGATATGCTAGATAGACTATAACGTCCTCAGCAACAGCAAACCAAGGTCAGTCATCAGAAATCACATTAAGCAGACCTACTATTTGTTGCAGGCTACCTTGTCTTTACTTTCAACATGCTCTGGCAGTTCTCACCACTCAGCCTCACCTGATATTTCAAAAGCTCTGTACCCACACCTTCTTATGTACACTTGGCACAGCCCTTTGATCTGCTACAGCACCAGGAACCTACATAACTATCATCTGCAAGAAGGAGCTCAGAAAAGCCAAGAAAAATATTTTTTAGTCTAACTAGTAGTTTCCAAGAACTCTGGACCAACAGATTGCTGCCAAATCTTGATATTTCTCATGAACCACTAAATACTTTGCCAGTAAGCAACATGCCTACTACCACTCAAGGGACAAATTGTATTACAGGCAGAAGAGAAATAAAAGTTTTCACCAAATGAGTTCCAGAATGAAATGAATTATTCCACAAGACTTATTTGAGAAGACCATTACTTATAATACTAATTGTGGAACATGACAAATAAATCAAAGTAAGTTAATACAACCATTGTGGGAAAGAAAGGCATAAGTAAAAATTTATTAGCTTATTGAAGAGTCTTAGAGCTGCTCTTATGTAGGATGAAAGATGTGAATAAATACTAACTGCCTATGGTTACATAAACCATAACCTTCTTTGGTAGCCTGTTACACCTATGCAGACAAAATATTTATTATTTCTACTATATCTTACCTGCAATTATTTTCACTTTTCTTCTTTTGATATCTCTTTCTTTCCTTGTCTAAGTAAAACATAAAGACAATAACTTGCTCAGCATACTATAAAAAGTACCCAAAAGTCATTGCTGCACCCCTTTAGTATATTAGAAACTTACCTGTAATTGTTTACCTCCATATCCTACTTTATGTCCACTGTGAAATTTCAAGACTCTGAGATAGCATTTAAGGCCTAAACTCTCTGTTGTGCTATCTTAGTGCTGATAGAGATACCAGCAAACACTGCCAGCTATTTGCTTCCATGGAACAGCTGAGTACTGCTTAGTGTGGCCTTAAAGACTCCAGTGATCTGCTGAGAACAACTAGAAAACTACTAGATCTAAGCCAACAAGTATGTGCTAATTAGCACCTAGAAAGTCAGTGAGTAAAATTCTTCGTTTTTTCTCAAGCCCAATTCAGAATTTTAGACTACCTAAATCCTTCAACCTTTCCCCAACTTCTTTGTCCCAGATAATCTTACTCATATTTCCAATCTGCATTCAGCTGCTGAGATTCCCCACTTTAAAACTGTGTCAAGGCACTGATGATGTTTTGACAGCACAGGCTGTAACGCAGAAGATTTGACATTGCTTAGAGAGAGGTAGATAAAATGTATTTCAAATAAAGGAACAACCAGATTTAGAATGTTTCATCAGGAAGAGCTAGGCCATCGTGGCAGTAAAACATTCATAGACTTAGAAAAACTAGTTGGTAGAGTAGATTATTTTAAAATAGAATCTTCCTAATGCAGAAACTCTGTAGTACGTATTATTATGCACTCAGCCTCAAATTTAAAAAAAAATATTGCCTAATGTCAGCTTCCTCAATCGTAGTGCAATATTTCCAAAAATTCTGAATGCCAGCAAGTCCTGCTGCAGTGCTTTCTACTTCTGTGTCATGTTGGCTTTAATATGATAAGTACATTGATAAAACTAATCCATTTGCCTAGATGTCTAAATGAGGTCTGAGCTAGCATTCCAAATTTCATACTGATGAAAATGTACTTCTATTAAGCCAGGAAACGTTTCTACAGTGAGAATGCTGACACATTCTTAACAATAACAGCAAATCAATATCCCAAAATAGACTGTACTTATACCTGTTCTCAGAAAAAATAGTTAATTTCATTAAACCTATTAAGCCCACTATTTAATTCCCCATTACACATGTCCTTGATGGAACTTGGCAAGGAGGGTTGTTTTGTTGGGATTTTTGTTAAAGCAAATGTATAGTTCCTGAGTAAGTTAGTAGATAATGGTTTTTCTAGAAGGAAAATCATGGCCAGAGGGTGTCCTTATAGCAGTAATATCACATATTGTTATGTGCCCAGAGAAAAAGTCAGGATTTCTGACATTTATTAAAAACCATCCACATCTCTAGCATATGAGCGCCAACATGGGTTGAGGGAGCAGAGGGGCAAAGAAGTGGAACTGGGCACTTTGAGAGTTGTCAAGTCACAGATTAGTGTATCTACAGCCAGTCAGGGCCTACCACATCTTTGCCTCTTTTTTATTTTAAAAAACAAACACAAGATACAGAACCTGTATTTTTACAAAACAAAATATGGTGTAGCATTAGGACATATTTTATGCATAAGCAATATGGGTATGGTTTTGACTAGCTCCTTAAGTTTAACTCCAAGTTCAGCCCTCAATTTTTCTCCTGCTGTTGACGGTGGCTATTTGGACACTTGCTATATTCAGCTGAATTTTGTTTGTATTCCAGTGAGCAACAGGACTGCACAAACAAAATGTTAAGGATGAATCCTTAGCAAAGAATTTTATTTCAAAATAACAAGGCACTGTACCACCTGTGCCATTTACAAAATCTTGCATCACATCTTCATGAATTAACCACAGTATGTTGCTGTGACTCAGCTGAATTCTTAGTTGCAACATACATTCTGAGCCAGTGGTATAGACATAATGAAGAGAGTGCAAGAGTCTAATGGATTTGTTGTTTTCTGTTGGTTTTTGTTTTTTTTTTGTTTTTTTTTTGTTAATCAGACTAGGCACAATGGCTAGAAAATATAATGGTAAAGCTGTTGCAGCTACTGCTATTTTCTCTGGTAAAGCAAGCATGACAAGGTCATGAGAGGAATCAGATGGATGATGAACGAATTCAGGATTCTTATTTCCACCAACCTTGTCATATCTGTGACCACTTCACATGCCCTTAAATTTCTTCCTGATCCGCAGTATCGCTTAAATACTTCACATTGCGTTCTTTGCCTATTCACAAAAGGAAACAAGTAACCTTTCACAGTACAGGTCAGTAGCCATGAAGTTGGTGCAACCAGCTTCTGAATTATGATGTCCTGGAGCCTTCAGCGTAGAAAAGGCATGACAGAACTCTGTGAAATTAAGATATTTACAGTATGTGCTGCATTGCAGATCAGAGGCTATCACTGACTGGAAGAGGTAAAAGACCATCAGCTCCCTCACTAAACCAAAATATATTCCCCTGTCAAGAATAATACCAGAAACATCAGATCTCTAAAGGTTTGTTTTTTTTTTTTCTCTTCCAGCTCATTCACATGGAGCTCCAGAAAGAGGATATTACACTGCAAACCTGCTCAGGATTATGATGTTCACATTCTTACTGGAAACTCTTGCATTTACAGAGCTGAGAATACCAAATCTCTTGATATTACGAAGTACTGTACTTCCAGCAAGTATACGTGCCTAAAGCATATCATAATCCAACCAGTATGATTGTCATAGTAACCTCAGAGTAACTGCTGCCTTGTGAATGTACTTTGCATTGCTAGTTGAATCTCCTGGGCAGTCCAGCAGAGTTTCTTCCCCATTCTCCAGGGTACCTACCCCATTCTATCCATGGAGTAACAGGAAAAGCAGACATGCGTCTATGACAATTATTCCCATTTTATTGGCCACGTGAAACACAATAGATCCTCAACAACTGAGACAAACAACTGGCTGAAGAATCAAATGCTACAAGAACTAAAAGAGTACTGGTGAGGAGAAAAGAGGATGAAAATACACAAATTATTCTATAATAACACATCACAGGATGAATGCCTGTCCTGAGATTACTGAAACCAGGCTATTCACTTGGATTTATGACTACTTCTGTATATCTGTAGCCACTGCTATGAAAACACCTTCCACTTCTCAGAACTTAAAGAAGGATGGACCTCATCTTAACTGGTGACTGAACTACAATGCCTCATATGTAAAGCCTCCCTAATTACATAGCTACAACTCTGAGTGGTCTCCACAATTCACCTCTCTCTTTATGACAGTACTAATCTCTAAAGAACCTAATTCAGTCAGAACAGAGAAATCAATAGCATGTGATTAAGTGCATCACTAGCTGTCTGCCCTGTTAAATGAGTCAAATTCAATATCAAGAACTCCTCTTTTAAAGCTGATTGTCACGCACCTATGTTCATGTGATCCACCGGAACTACTATATCACTCTACATCAATAGGACTTCCATCTTCATTAGTGAAATTCATATAACTATCAGAGCTTTTTACTGACATCCCACTCAGAGCTGGAATTATTTCTGTGAAGAGACCCTCAGCCCTTGGAGAAAATTGCAAAATTCAGTGTCCATCAGGAAACATATTATGTTGGAAGTTGAAAAGAGAGAGCAAATGTTACTGTTTTGGGATGTACCTAAGTAATACAGAAATGAACACACAAGCAAAGTTACAACTTTGTTCTTATTGTGGAGTACCAGTGTATAACAGCAAGTTGCTTGAAATAGACTATGTAAGAGTTAAGAGAAGTGCATAAAATTATGGCTACGTAGATAGATAGACACGGACAGAAACCAATGCCAGGAGAAATCCTTTTTAGCTTTATTGATACTGATGGACATAGCCAAGGCAGTCAGTTATTTAGCTCAAGCCACATTTGTGATTTGACTATCTCTTCCTTCCAAGATACAAATAACATCTATCAATCACATTTCTTGTCAGAGTCTGAACTAGGAAAATAGTTACGAGTTTTCACTCTTCTTCATAAATTACAGCTGTAGGAATGATTCTGTTTTACTCTACAAAACCAACATTTGCTCGAAGCCACTAAAAGACCCATTAATATAGCATTGTTTTGAACTAAAGCAGTTCCTATTGTTGCAGTTCACAATGCTCTATTTAAACTCTAACACGGATTTATGGCTCCTTAGTTCTACAGCATTCTGTGAAGAAATTACAACATTTATTCTTGCTACTATCAAAGATTTTTATGGAATTTTCTTTTCATTCATTGGAAAACAATGACAGATTCAAGGTTTTACATACATGCACAAGCAAATTTTCGGTTAACCAGATATATTCACCTTCTCTCTGTAAGAAATACAGCCCACATGTGGAAGACTCTATTTTAAAGGAGAAAGTGTAAACAAAGTATTATGCTACCTGCATCTTTTCCTGCCCCCGTGACACTGCCGTCACATTTTGGAACATAACAACCAGAAGCTGAGGTTTTAGTGTCACTGGGGAGAGCCTCACTATGCCCAAATTTTCCCAGGTAAAGATATACAGAGTACAGACCAAGCTCTGCCAATGCTGAACCATTTGCCCTGCTTTGATTCTAGATTGCCTCTGCATGAAAATTTATGGTCATGCACCTGGCTAATTAATGGTCTTTTTCTCAGGAGTATTATTGACAGAGCAGCTACGTGGTTGATCTTTCTCTCCAATCCCTAAAGAAAATGGAAACACATGATGAGAACTAGACTTCAGCCTTTTTCAAAGGAATAGGAATGAATGATAGACACACTGGATGAAGGAAAGGGACAGCATTTTTCACTAATAATCAAATAATGAATAACTGAGGGATACTATTTATATCATACAGGTGCAAATAGAAACCTTAATTGTCAGTGATAAAGCCTGGATTTAACAAGTCAGCACAAGAAAAATGATGCTTTTTTATAAAAAAAAAAAAAAAAGCAGCAGTGGTTACAGCAATAGGTAAGAATAAGATTAGAAAAGCCTCTTTTTCTAGAAAGGAAATTGTGATTGCAACTAAATAAGAATCGGGATAATACACATACTTTACTTAGCAGCCTGCTGTGTAAGACACTGCTTTCACGATGTGTAATTGTTAACATAAAGACTTGCTTTGACGTTGTTTATCTGTGTGTGAGAATACAATATTTAGCAGTATTTCAAGTGCCAATGATTCAGTTTAAAGGAAAGAACTAAAATGAAGAATGCAAAATAGTATGAGTGATCAGAGGGACATAGATCAACAAGAAGCAAAGCTTGTATTAAATTCAAAGCGCTGTTATTGAACATAGAGCACCAGTAATAGGAAATATATTTGTTGTTGATAACTCTTAAATAACTTAAAAACATATTAAAGAATGGTCTGTAGTAAGCACTATGCCATTCTCATAAAACAGTGGGTATTATGCCCCCTCTACCATTTTTTATTATGTTATAAAATGCTATAAAAGAATTGAACCCTTGGAATTCTAATCATACGGCTACTGCCATTATAATAGATTACTGGTATGATTTTTTAAAACATATGCCGTATGTATGCAATTAAATTTATTCTGACATTTACTGCATTGCATGACCTTAAAGCAATGCAGACAAAGTACGTTCAATGCACTTGAAAGCTGCTGTGCCTGTCAGTAAATTGTAAGATTGCCTGAGCTTTGAAAAGAAACAGAGATATCTAGAGCCTGTAACAACTGGAATACAGTAAAAAAAGCACGTATACAAAACATAAACACTAGTTTTCACTCTATCCTTCTTATTCCTATAAAGACTGTTAGCAATGTTTACTTTTATTATATTCTTTAAATAAGTCAGTAATAGATGTAACACTAATAAATAACAATACTTGCAATGTTTTGGCTCTAAGTTTATCCTACATAAACAAAGTGTATGCAAACCAATTTCATTTCTTTGGAGATCATGACATTTATAAATTACTCTCCTACAAAATGAGATTAGGGTTGCTAAATGACCCATGTAGGCACATTTTACTCCAAAATGAGATACATAACTCATAACATGATATTGGTACACAGATAACCATACAATGTACAAAAATCCATTTTACCATAATGGGTTTCTGATAATAGTGCTGACTTCTGTCATGTTATTCTTTTGACATTTCTTCAGTCACAGAAACACAGCGTGGCAGTATTTCCAGAAACAGGTTTCGCAAAACACACAAGCGATGCAAAGAAGACCTGGAAGCATTGCTCCTCTGTTTCAAGCAATGAACATGGCTTCCAGACACAAGTTATTTCGCAGCTGATGCAAAGAAGTGTATACATATATGTTCACAGTAGCGTGAAGGTAAGAAACTAAATTTCTTAAGACATTGTATTCAAAAACATGTATGTTAATGAATCATAAGCATTTGTCTGTATTAGAATAACACTCTTTTACCCAAGCAAATCAACAGGCTTTGCTAGGGCCTTATTACAATCGTAAAGATCACGCGCCTTTTGAGCACATCATCTAGCTCATCCATAAGTATGGGGTAAAGAGCTGCATTTTTTAGATGGAGATCTAGAAGAATCTACAGAATAAAATTAACTAACTTGGCCTCTACGATGCCAGCTAGAATCTTTCCTATAACATCCAATATCACTTCTGGCATTTAAAGTTGAAAATTCAGTATAAAGCACATAGCAATCTGCATAAGAACCATTGTGCTGATGCTATAAATTCACTTTTTTTTATGTGAAGATACTGTGTGCACTGAATGCCCGAATTTCCTTTCATCTGTGCAGGTTAGATCTCAGTGCTATCAGAAGGTACTTTGCTGGGACGAGGCTGTGGTTTGCATTTATTGTTATTTTGAAACATGAAATTCAACATGGTAGCAGAACTTAAAGCATTCTAAATTCTTTTAGTTGATGAGTTAAAGAAATACTCTGCCCTTGCTTAACTGCAGCATACTTATGTTGAGAAATACCTACAAACTTCAAGGTGTTGTTAAGAAGACATCCCATTAAGATACTCAAAATACTATGTATAGAGTATGTACCAGTTTTCAGTATGCAATAAATCACATTGAAATTACACTTATCTAAAAGCGTATACTTCTCCTGTATTTTGCATTTCCAACTCCGACTTTCTCTTTATAACTTGCCCTTGTGGAAAAAAAGCGTACCGGTTCTTTAAAATATGCTTGCTGATTCTATAAGGCAAACAGGCTTGCCTTATGTATCAATGACCCTGAAATCAACACTCATAATTTCTCAATCTGATTATGAAGATCAGTGGATAACCTACTCACTCTAACAGTAAGTCTTTGATGAACAGTCAAGTACTTTCTGGTGAGAACTATCGTGCTTTGGACAGCTCTATCATCAGAACTACAAAGCACTGTTCTTAAAATCAAGCTTTGGCTTCATTACACAAATCTTTGCTCACTATCCCTTTTTACAGCACAAGAATTGGTTATGACATGCACAGTTTAAATCCCCTTAAATGTATCCTGTCATACTTTATTGCAACAACAAAAACAGTGATACTGCAAGATATTGAGTTTTACAAAGTACTAAGTGACTTTTACTCCTATGAATGTCAATCCAAGTTCAGTTTCTTACAAAATTGAGATGATATACCTCCTGTGAATAAATAACCCATGAATAGGAAAAAAAAAGAAGAAAAAAAAATTCTAGTCTGCTGCATTCAGTATATTTCCATGGGAAAATGTCAAATTCTTCTAGAAGATATTGGCAGATTCTGAAAATACTTTGTCAACATTGAAGCAACATTTACAAATAAGAGTAGTTATCTGCAGTTCACCATGCAAATCTTCAGATCTAATACCTTTCATACAGTTCACAAAGTTGAAATGAAATCCACAGAATTTTTAAGAATCACTTGCAAATATTAGCAGACTTTTTATGAGGTTCTGCACAGACTGAGCCTTACTCATATCACTTCCTTCTGATGTTCACTGTATGAACATTTTACTTAGATGTCAATTAGTTTGCAATTGATCTTCATTCTTTATGATCTCTGCCCATATTCTTAAGCTGAAGTAGGCATAGACACAAACCTGTCATTATTTACACATCCCAGTACTTCATGATTTTTGGCCCTTAAACAATAGAGGTACTGCAGCATCCTATTGCCATTCCTTCTGACCATTCAGATGGAGTATTCAGCAAATCTTAAGAGGGTGTTTAACCAGATGTTCTCTTTGTATTCCGTCTAGACATTAAAACAATTTAATGTGTTATTTGCAAATGTATCTGAGTCCCAGTGAGTATATGATCAGTGCCTAGAGTCACTTAATTGTTGTTATCAACAGCAATAATATATAAATGCTGTCCTGGAATATTCTCACTTACAGCTATGCTTTGAATCTAATCTATACAAAGGCTAGTTACCTACACATTCAAGAAAAGCAATTATGCTGAGGAATAAAAACTAAAACAGTAGTTATAAAACTTTAAACGTTGAAGGATGCTATTATGTGATAAGAAAGGCTTCATACAAACTTTTTGGCATTCAGGTACATGCAAGTGAAACTTTCAGTCAATTAAATTACTCTGAATTACTCAGAAAAATACATAGATCAGCTGTTACGGATAACTATTTCATAGACCCTGATACATTTATGATGCTTTTAAGCAACTCAAAGCAAAACAATCCTTGAAGAATTTATCTGAACTTAGCTACTCTTTGAAAAGTGAAAAAGGGAAATTTCACTGGCATGTATATAAAGAGAATCCTAAGTGCCTCCTGATACCTCAGCATAAAGAAAAAATATTGTTCCTGAGTCCATAATGCTTCCATTTAAATTACAAAAAAAAAAAAAGATTGAATTTTCTTATAACAATAAAATTATAGATCTGGGGCCTGAAACAAAGAATCTTTGGATAGAGCCATCTTTATATTCATCTGAAAGCCATGTGAAGAAACCACTTCTAACTTGTTATTTCAAATAAGATACAATTTAAATCAACCAAATGAGGAAATAATAACAAATAGAAGTGGTTGTTGTATTAAAAAAATAATAAATATAAATATCACAGTGCAAATAGTTAGCTTCGGCTAACTTAATGTAGCAATTTGAGACTAATTGTCAATATGTGAGTTTTCCAACTGTAATATAGAACGAATTATGTTCCACTGCTTCCAGATACTAAGAATGGGATTTAAAAAAAGAAATAAAAAAGTTAGGAAGAAACACTTGTCCATTAGCATCTGTTGCCAAAACAGACTGATCAGGTCTGTGACAGCCTGATAACATTTTGAACAACCCTGAGATTTTTCCAAGTTATGCTAAGACCCAGTTCACTGTCATCAGCACAGTACCAACAGAACACGCACCCATACCAGTTACTATCAGGGTACTATCACGTACCACTTACTATCAGAGAGAGGCTAATTTTTTAGCTTAACATTTTCATTTCATTGCTGATGTGCCCTACCCTTCTAGCAGCCCCACAGCTGAAGCTGTGTGCATGGTGCCTTTGGGGCACTCCTCTTGTTATATGCACAGAGTCCTCCACCGTCTGCTGCTTCCTGTAGGATGGAGATGCTAGTTACACCAAGACAGTGCTGGGTAGCTGAAGAGCAATCTGTTTCCGACTACCTAACAGTATCATAAGAGAATTTGGGTTGGAAGTCACCTCAGGAGGTTTCAGTCCATCTTTCTGCTCAGGCCAAGATCAGCTCTGAGACTACACACAGAACTGCACGGAATTGTAAGGATTGGAAGAGACCTCAAGGGGTCATTGACTCCAACTCCCCTGCTAAAGTAGGTTCCCAATAAAAAGATCAGACCAGGTTGCTCCAGTGTTTGACCAGTTTGCTCTAGAAAACCTCCAAGGATGGAGCCTGCACAACCTCCTGCTGCAGCCTGTGAGTATAGGCACACAGTGGGTACCTACAGCTGGCAGCTGGCATGAACTTCATTACTAATATACTTATTGTGTACACTTTGAGCCCTCAAAACGAAATGCATTGGCCTTAACCACTCTGTGCTGCACTAGTCAGTAATGGAGAAGCACATGCTGTGTGCCTGATGAATCACAATGTATGAATCCCACCTCTCCTTCTGATGTGGTAAGTGGAGCTCTGCTGCGGCACTAAAACTGACTTTTGACAAAAGTATCTTATTAACTGTAACTTCAGGAGAAAGGGAAATCTTGAACTCACGTGAACCATGTGTTCATATACTGAGAAAATCACATCTTTGCAACTATCCTCTAGAGAGTGCTCTAAAAAGAAGCTTCCATGGATGATTTCATGTGTACAGGAGTGGCATCACCATTGTTATCATTCTCAGGACCTGATTATTTTCACTGTTTCTTAGGGAACTAAACCAACAAGAAACAGTTGGATCCTTATTCACAAATTGAACCATACAGGCCTTAGCTCCCACAAAAGAAAACAAGACCTTTTGTGAATTTAACTTTGCAATTTAACGGTATTTTCTAAAGAATAAAGCAGAAGAAATACACGAATATATTTTCACAAAGCAGCTAAAATATTAGTGTGTTATCAGTTTGTATAAGACAATCTCAAATGTAACAGGTTAAGGCCTTGAAAGAGGACTAACACATAATCTGAAAGTTCTCTTTGCTCATGTCAGCTGCACATTGATGTAGTGCCAGTGGCTCTCCTATGATTTAGACCAGTTATTAAATCAAACCCAATTACTACACTGCCTAATGAGATCCCTGCACTTTAAGAAAGACACAGGCTTTGAAACTCAAAATTAGTGTTTCAGTCTTTTTGATGACTACTTATTCTAATCCTATTCTTTCTGCAGTACTGTCTCAGCTATGGATGGATGCCGCTCTATTTTATGACATTGCACTTATCTACAAAGAAAAGATATATTTCCCAAAATTTACCAGGGAGGGAAAAAATGAATAAGAAGGTGAGGGGGCACGAAAAGTAGAAGTTGGCCATGTAGGCTCCATGCAACAGTAATTATGCCTGGGAGTAAAAATAGGGATCTCAGTTTCTCCCCAAGAAAAGCACTTTTGAAGAAAGCCTTATATAAAGGTTACCCTTCTTCTAATTACATGAACAAAGAACACTACAGAATGACCATTTTAACTCCACTCATTTCTGTCAAAACTTCAAGTGTGTATACATGCAGACGTAAATTAAGTAAGGCTCACCCTATTCTTATCAGGTACAAATAGCTAATCTGAAAACTCACCTTTTAATTGCATCCCTTGACACATCAAACAGCATACAGGTATTGTATTCAGAGCCAGCAGCACATAATAAGACTGCGTGTAGCCACAGAAGTCTACCTTCTGGCATAGAACTCTAGATGTGCACATGTGGTGGCATGAATAGTGTAAGAAATGCTTTCTATTGCCTTCCAGATTGGATTTGAAATGATGTTGCATATGTAAATGCATACGTGTGCGTGTGTAGGCATATATATACATACAAACCAGTGGCACAAAAAACTAGCGCGTGTTTATTTGTCTGGAATCTACTTGATTTTCTTTGTTGTAGTGAAACTGCATTTCATTTACATTTTAGTGGTGAGTTCTGCACTTCCCTAGGGTGTTTTTATGTTCAACACCACTCAGCTGCATATCAGCCACTTAATCTATACAGAACAGCAAATACCAAGTGACACAGCCTAACAGAGCACATCTTCATACCCATTTCAATTATATCAGACTTTCCTTTGGACTGCATGCATTTTCCATTGAATATCAGGCTCAAGGCCCTAGTCCCTATTTTCGAAGCACTGAAAGGTTGAGTATCAGGATATCTAATAATTCATAAGCAGTGAGGATCTGGTAAATAATTTCAACCTTCTGACACAATGGAAATTTCTCATTCTGCAACATTACAGCCTATACATGCCCATTCACACTACTCACACCCACAACCCAAAAGCCTGGTACAACAGTTAGTTAAAGATATATTTACCTATCAGATACAGTGTAATTTTTTTACAATGTCAGTCTAAGGTTAAGGTATACAGGATTCTATAGCCAAGAGAGCAATCCAGGAGAGCAACGTAGTTCCTGTATTTCTATAGCACCTGATTTCCTTTACTTCTCAGGCACCAACAATCCACTGTGCAGATAGAACTGGATCAGACCAGGTCTTTGCCACAAACTCAGAGCAGGACTCAAACTCTCACAACTGGCTTCACACCCTGACTGCACTGATCCACATGATTTCATGCCATTAGAATATGTTAAAGTCACTCTGTTTATTAGAGAAGATTTACCAAGTTACTTTAAACTCGCCTTATTTTTGTAAAGTGCATTAGAATGCATTTCTCGGTAAACAATAGAATAAATCGTCCTTACTAATTCACTTTCTTTTTACTTAATCCCTAATTCAAAAAATTGGGTCATTTTCAATGGCTTTACCACATGAAACAGTGAGAAATAATGATAGCCAGCAATTAAGTCAAATTTAGTGCTTATTTCTCAACAAGAATTGCCTAAAAACATAATGTTTTCCACAAATCCATCCATCATTCAAAAACCTTTGAGCAAATTTTAATGCATGAACCTTCTCTCCTACAGACTTTAATAATCTGCTCGTTCACTCTGTAAAAAACTGGCCCAGGGAGTGGTGGTGAATGGAGTTAAATCCAGCTGGCGAGCAATCACAGGTGGTGTTTCTCAGGGGTCAGCACTGTAGCCTGTCCTGTTCAATATCTTTATTGATGATCTGGATGAGGGAGTTGAGTTTACAGATTTACCCTCATTAAGTTTACAGATGACACCAAGTTAGGAGAAAGCACCGATCTGCTGGGGGGTTTGGAAGGCTGTACAAAGAGATCTCTACAGGCTGGACAGCTGGGCTGAGGCCAATTGTATGAACTTCAGCAAGACAAAGTGCCAGATCCTGCACTTTGGTCACAGCAACCCCATGCAATGGGGGAAGGCTTGGGCCAGAGTGACTGGAAGATTATGGGGAAGAAATGGATGAGGGTGTGTGGGTCAGTGCTCAGCTAAACGTGAGCCAGAAGTGTGCCCAGTGGCCAAAAAGGCCAATGGCATCCTGGCTTGTATCAAAAATAATGTTGCCAGCAGGAGCAGGGAAGTTATTGTTCCTCTGTATTCAGATCTGGTAAGGCAGCACCTCAAGTACTGAGTTCAGTTTTGGGCCTCACACTACAAGTGCTGGAGTGTGCCCAAAGGACAGTGAAGCTGAGAAGTGTCTGGAGCATAGATCTTACGAGGAGCAGCTAAGGAAACTGGAATTGGTTAACCCAGAGAAGACTTAGGGGAGACCCTATCACTTTATAAAACTAACTGAATTGAGAATGTGGAGAGGAGGGTGTTGGCCTCTTCTCCCATGTAACTAGTGATAGGACAAGAGAGAATGGTCTCAAGTTGCACCAGGTGAGGTTCAGGTTGGATATTCAAAAAAATTTCTTCTCAGAAGGAGTGGTGAGGCATTAGAACAGGCTACCCCAGGGAGGTGGTGGAATCACCATCCCTGGAGGTGTTCAAGAATCACGTAAATGTGGTGCTGAAGGACATGGTTTAGTGGGCAAGGTGGTGATGGGTTGACAGTTGGATTAAATGATCTTAGTGGTCTTTTCCAACCTTAAAGATTCTATGATTCTAGGATTGCAACAACGCATCATAAACTAGATATTCACAATTCAAAACTTCAGCAAAATAGATAAATCTCAAGCCAAAGGTCTCTTGACGATTACACAAAGCGTAACTCATCTAATTTGCAGTGTATCCATTCAAAAGCCTGAATGCCATATTTATTTTTCATGAATGTTCTGCAATAATTAATAAAAAGCACTGTTCTGTAACTGCTCATATGAGTAACCATGTTGTCCGGAGAAAAGTCAAACTACACACAGGGAGAAATCAAATGAAACAGCTTCACTTAGCTTTGTTCCTCCTCTTCAGCACAAATCAAAGGAGTTGACTAGAAAGTCCTAAAGAGAGAAACATTTTGTATTTGTCGTGAAACTAAGATCATTCTGCTCCTCTTGCATTTGTATAAAAGAAGAAAACATCAGATATTCTCTCTCTGTATATGTCAAACACTTAGTATTAAGTGTCAATAATTTCACAGCAATCACCTAAGTCAGCCATTTGATATTCACCAGCTTTGATATTCTGCCTCCCCCCAGAGAGCTTTTTAAAATATGTACCAAGTCCAAAGCACCAGACATGGATTTTAGGACCATTTCTTTTTCAACCCATAGTATAACCACAGTGTAACTACAAAATTACAGCTTGCCATCTCTCTCTTTCTAATTTCAATTATAACTTGTAAAAAAGTCAACATTACCTTACAGTAGGAATCATTCAGGTTGAATACTCATTACATGATCAAAATAGAGAGAAAGAAGTTAGAATAGGCACACTGTATTTATAACGCCTTTTGAATATATCCCAGTTTTCGTTTCCCAGCACAGAGATTCAAGTCTTTAAGTTAAAAATAGTCCCTCAGTCTTTGGTCTTTAAGTTAAAATTAGCACTCGAAAACATTCACACTTAAGGAATTATAGCTCCAGCAACAAATCTCACCATTTCAGTTACAACATGTGACAACATTCTTCTGCAGTACCCAAAATGCTAGCTTAATGGGATGTTCCCTGTCAGGCAGAAGCTTGGGAAGTGCTGCAGCTCCCAGCAAGGGTGAAGGGGACTCTGAGCCAGAAGCCAGAGAGAGCATGATGCTGCAGCCTCCACTCAGGACTTAGGAGAACAGTGCAGAGCTGATGGCAAAAGCGCCATGAGGTGTTGAAGTCAATCCATTTTGGATCTATGTGGCACATCTCCAGCCTGTGCTGGAGTACGAACTCAATGAGGTGACAGAGCCTGTTCCTTAGTATTGTTTTTATTATTTCCCTGATGAACTGGCATTCAGCATGTGTTTTACCAACAGATACAGCTACGGTGATGCAACCCTTTTTCAAATTCCGCTGATTTTTGAAAGCTTCAGCATGAAATGTACACAATGCAATCACCAGTAAGTCATCATCCTTCATCCTCTAAGCTGTGCAGCTCACAACTATGCAGAATTGGAGCGCAATAAACAGACAGGCCAGATTTGGTTGCATCTTTATGCTTTGCACAAGTATAGAAGGCCTCACACCATGCACAGCAGTGAAGAAGTCCGCGTAACATTTCTCTAAGTTGTTTACCAGCTAGCTCTCACTCCCACATATTTGCAGACTGCTAATGATGACAATTTTTCTTCATTCCATCTTGCTCCTACCTGCTGTCTTCTATGGTTTGAAATTTCCAATCTGACCACAGAAAAAAATGGGAGCTTGTAATGAGACGAATGAGCTGGTGGAGCTCTGTTTCCCGGTCAACATTTGGCATAAACCAAAGCACATGGCCAATTTTCTAAAGCAATTTATTTTCATGGGTTGTCTTGGACATCCATTCAGCAGGACTTGCTATAGATAATAATACTGGCTAAGATTTACTATTGTCTTTAGAAAAACAAAAGCATATGGGATATAAGAAAACAATTAACTGTACTGTATCCATCTTCTAAATGCTATAAGCTTCTGTATAGGATTGTTAACATCAATTGACTAATTCCTTACAGAAGTAATTAGGTATTTTGTCAAAAAGTCAAATAAACAAGGCGCTAAATTAATAAAGTAATAGCTACCTCCTCAGTATTTAAATAACATAGTAATGGATAAATGTTCTAAAATGCTTTAACGCTTCCTGATTTTGCTCACTGCAAATATTATAATACTGTACAGAACTATACATAAAATAACTAACTTCACAAGATCATAACCCACAAGCAAAGCCAAACACAGTTACAGTGTTGAGCAGAGCACTTCCAGCCTGTCCTTGGCCAGAATTTGGAAGGAGTCATCTGTTTTTCATGCAAACTATTTTAGAGACCCTTCCATAGGGACCTTCACTTTTTGCTCCTTGCTCCATGTGCCTCTCTTTGTGACCCTCCACTTCAGTGGGCAATCTCCTAGCCTTAAATCTTCATGAATTCTAGCACCAGGCTGGCTCTGCTCCTGCCCAGTCTCCCATCTTTTGTACAACTGCTGCTTTCCTTTTTCTCCACCCAGTGTGACTAATTAATGGACCAGGTGATCAGCTCTCCTAGCCCCTGGATATTTATGTCCTAATATCTCTTACCCTCTCTCTGCTCACATTTTCCCTCTTGGGATCTGATTATAAGACTGAGAAACACAGATCCAGGTCATCTGTTACACAGCCTCTTTTCCTTCTCCCTCTCCCACTTCAACCCAAGTAAATGGAGAGGGTTTGCAAGGGGATAGAGCAGACTTCTCAGTTTGCCCCACAGGTCACAACTTCCAGGGCAGCAGAAACACACACAAGCTCTGCAACAGCTGCCTCAGCTGGAAGCATGCTGCACCTCTGTCCAAAGCCCTCATCCACCCTTCGCTTTGGCAGCTGTCCCACCCTCTGCAGCCAGCACTGAAGCAGAACTGCTGAGCTGTCAGCAACTTCTCACAAGAGGCCAATTTTTACGCCGCATAATTGTAGCAAAAAAAAAAATAATTCATGAGAGTTGGCAACCCATGTTAAATCTGCATGCATATCTGATTAGTTGAGTCTTTAGAATACAGTCTTACAAAATATTGCAAAAGTATTGCGTTTAATTTTTTAAAAGTCTGCATTAAATTCTGTCGAAGTATAAAGTCTGCTTTCTTCTTTTTACCCTCCCTCCAAGAGAGTATAATCCAATTTTCTTTTGAAACTCTATCATTTTATTTTGGATTGCTTGGGAGTTATGAACAAAAAGAGAGAAACAGTAATAGGAATGAAAAATGAATTTACTAGCTTCATCTTTATTTAAGCAGTCAGAGGATGAAATTAGAGATTTTCCTCCAATTCACTCTCCTTCTTCCATCCATTTCCACCCAAAGATATCTAGACCAGAAAGCTACAGACTGGTTATTTACAGCTTAGAGAAGAGAGTCTCAAGGGCAGTTTTGTATACCTCCTACACAACCTTAGCCTAAGAGTTCAAACTACTGATCTTGGAGTGCAGGAAAGGAGCCAGAATGTTACTGATCTGGGCACTGATGTCGGAGCTGCTCTGGCGTGCCTATACAGCCGGCATCAGAGGGTCAAAAATACGGTTGCTATCCAGGTTGGACTGTAAAGCCTTGGAGAGCACCACCAGGTTTTCCAAACTGACTAGGACTAATTGTATAAGATTGGAAACCAAGTGTTGAAGAAAGGTTTAGGGAAAGACAATTCTGGACCTCAAGAAGAGGTTGTTCATGAGATGCTACTATTTCACCTTTGCTTCTGAAGTCGCAGATGATGAATGCTGCATTTCATGATGTGACAACAGCTGCCAAGCATCCATTTTTCTGGCAGATTCATCAGGTAATCTCAGCCTGCAGCCTGCCCTCCTGCACCCAGCAGAGTTGCCTGGGCAGGCAGCTGGCTCCCTTACTATTGCTCATCATGACATATGGGACTACTTCAACAACTCCCATCTCATACAGTCAAACTAAGAACAACAACCTTCTTCCCAAGAAAAAGGGCCCAGTCTTAAATCCTTCCTCTTTTTCCATCAGGTTACTGCACGCAAAAATCCCCTTCAAACCTTCCTCCCATCTCAGAGCTGCCTCAAATCTTCCTTCCCATGAAAACAGCAGGAAGCCTACTGGAGTCGTCTTCCCACTCACTAGGTCTTCACAACAACCAGAAGCTTCCAGTAGGACAGAGCCTCCTACCTTCATCCCACCTTCCCCAGCACCCTCACCCCATCTTCCTCAGCAACTTCCTAACACCCATGGCCATGTAAGTATATATATATATATATATATATATATAAAATAGACTCTCCACCTACTGTCAAGATTACAGTTACATGCAAAAAACAATCGAATACATAAATTGGCATGACCATTGATATTACATGTCACTCAAACAAAACCCAAAAATCTGCAATAAGCACAAAACTAAATACGTATGTCTGTGTGCATGAGCCCAAAATAAAATCTTCCTTCATTTTCCCTTGTGGCTCCAAAGGTATACATCTTTTATTCCATAAATATGCATTGTGCAAACTGCTACAGATATACTAAGAATATTTTTTTAAACTATAGTCCCAGTTGACTTAATTTATCTTTAAAATATTTCAAGCAGCATTTTTAATACTGCATTTTTTGCCGTGTAACTATGTGAGTACTGAAGCTACTTTCTCAAAACAACACTTAACAATTTTTTAGGCTTCCTTTCAAGACTTCCATACAATATTCTAAGTCTAGCAAGTTGTACAATACTTGCTTAGAAAAACAGCGCTGCAAAACTCAGGCTGCTATAGAAAATACACAAAGGAAAAATGTGTAGTGTCTACACTGGTTTTGCTTCAATACTTTGGTACGTAGGTGCTTACATACACTTGAAAAACATAAGCCTTCCATAAACGCTTCCTATTAGAGGCTTAGAAAGTCCACTGTATTGAATCATTCCATTTTGGTGGTGAAACACTGCTTTTCATTTTTTCATTGTCTCTTATAACTTTAAATAATGTGTTCATGCAACTTCATAAAAATAGAGCGTAAAGTTACACCACTGTATGAGAACTGCTGAATCATGGCCTGAACCTCTGATTGATCACCTGAGGCAAGCAATGAATCAGCCATGGGAGCACAGGTGAAGGCAATTCACCTGTGCTGCCAGAAGGGGTGGAGCCTGGCTCCACCTCTCCTCGATCCATTTAAGAGCTGACTAGCAGTGGGGAAGGATCTCTCCTGGAGATCTCTTTTCTGGAGTTTTGCATGCAAGCCCAGGATGCAAGTAAGCATTCTATCTATTCTCTTTTTGTTGTTATAACCTGTTTAGTCAAACTCTCTTGTTTATTTTGTATAACATCTTTATATTCATTGATTATACACGCCAGAAATGAAATACTTAGTGCCTAGTCATGTTGACACATAAGGAAAAAAGAAGGAAACATGCTAATTACAATCTAGTAGTAAATAAAGCTATAAGTCCTGCATACTTTCATCAGTTCACATTGCTGTCAACTTGAATAACAACTTGTATGGGAACTACTGAATCATGGCCTGAACCTCTGATTGATCACCTGAGGTGAGCAATGAGTCAGTCATGGGAGCACAGGTGAAGGCCCTTCATCTGCCCTGCTGGAAGGGGTGGGGCTTGGCTCCACCTCTCCTAGACCCCATTTAAGAGCTGAGTAGCAGTGGAGGAGGATCTCTTTCTGGAGATCCCTTCTTTTGGAGTTTTCCTGTGAGCCCAGTACAAGTGTAAGCCCTTATCTATTCTTTTTGCTGTAATAACCTGCTTAGCCAAACTCTCTTGTATATTTCTTAATTATAACACCTGTATATTCATCAATTATACACAACTACAACCATTTCTCTATCAAAGTCACAGAATCACCAAGGTTGAAAAAGACCTTCAAGATCATCCAGTCCAACCATCCACCTATCACCAATAGTACTGCCTAAACCATGTCCCTCAACACAAAATCCAATTGTTCCTTGAACACCTAGACTTCCTCCATAGAGGAAGTCTATGCAGTTAGTTAGGTGATAGCCCTCAACTCTGAAAGGTGTTTGACCGTTGAAATCTCAGAAGAACTGGCACTTTCATGACATACTTCTCTGCATAAAAGAGATACCTCCTCTCCCCAGTCAGGCTCATACTGACAACAAGATGCACCAGTGTCATGTTTGTTTTTTTCAACCTGATGTCAGCTGGTATTCATCAGGGCTTTTATGCTGCAGATGAGTACCTGTTTCAGATGGATCTAGATTGCTTTGCATGGAGCCACTTGGCCATACCCACGTCACACTTCTCAGCACAGCAGGAGGTTTGAGTATGGTACAACACAAGTATGCACATACAGCTCAGTTTCTAATCACACCTGAACTAATAAGCCCTCCTGAGACTTATTAGTGTCAGCTTGAGCTGTCTGGAAATATGTCTTACCCATACATAAAACAATATCTCTGTCATTGCTCTGAAAAGGTCTACTGCATCAATGAAACAGAGCAGACGGCTGAAAAAGCACCACAGAAAACCTCAGAGTGTGTATTTATAACAGACGTATGAGAATTTAGCAGCTTCAGTCTCTGAAATGCTAGTTGTGCTGAGCATACTTCAGCCCAGGGTTTTCATCAGTGGGCAGGGATGGCTGTCTCCAGTTGCTTTGCTGCCTGGGAGTTGCCCCCTCCTGTGCTCCTGCAGTGCTTAGACAGTGAAGATGAAAAACAAATAGCAACATGTAGCAATAGCATAGCAATCATGTAATTAAAGCCCAAATCTATCATAATTAATGCATACAATGGAGATTGGTTAAGTACAAATTTAAGAGTTACACCAAGAGGAGGTTGCTTTATACCAAGGAACCTTATTCTTTCCTGTTACAACTAACTGCCTACAAACTAAAAGATTTAATCTTACTGCTATAGTTAAAGAAATATAGCTGTCTAAAGTCAGTTAAACTTAACATGAATGACTGGATTTGGCAGCTCCGTTTACTGTATTTCAAATTAGTTGTTTGTTTTTAATAACGTATTGACAAATATTGTCAAGCAACAATGAAAACAAGCATTACAACTACATGCAGCAGGTTTAGCTGCCTCACATCTGCAGCAGCAGTTTACTTTCTTCGAGATATCTGGATGCCAGCTCATGAAGGCTAGCGAGCAAATAACAGTCTTATGATTGATGAAAAATAAGGTTGTGTTCTTAGGAAGAGTATTACAGAAAAATATTAAGTCATTAGACTTTTGTATTCCTCATTTTGCTGTCTCTAGATAGAGGTTAGAAAGTCTGTCTTAGCCCATAGAAATTTTGAAATTATAATTAACAATTGTAGAATAATACATAATCGTAGGTGGATGCAATCACTTTAACACAATTCATTTTTATTGTCTCTCTCTTTTATAGTGGATCTGAGAAGGCCTGTATGCTGCAAACTGGAATTTCTGTCTATTCTAAGGAACACAGAAAAATAAGAACTCCTTGATATGCCTTATTCCTTCAG
>JAOWBP010000001.1:117768357-117790364 GCA_028571105.1 Tragopan temminckii | reverse complement strand
AGGGCTGTTCAAGATTTCTAGCCAACACTTATCTCTTCAACACTAGTATGAATCTTCTTCGCAAAAGTCCCAGGAGCAGGGATATTTTCTTCAGTACTGATTATGTCTTTTTACCCTTCATTTGTTTTATTCTCCTGAGCAAGAGATCCAGTTTTCTCATTCCCTCCATGGCATTACAGTCTCACATGCCTAAACATTACCAGCAACTCCCCATCTCTGTGATGCAACCTTTATTTCTGAACAGAAAATTTATATTAGAATAGAATATATTAGAAAATTATAATATTAAGAATAAAAATAAGGCTGAAGCATTCCCCAAAGCCTTCTTTTATTCCCAAGTCTTTAGTCAGGTCACCACAAGCTACAAAGCAATAGAGTGAGGGAAGAATGGAGTTTAGGATCCTTTATTTTATTTTTCTTGGTTTTCAGTATTTTTAAACAACATTTAAAGTCATTTTTTCCTGACTTTTTCTTGCAGACCCTGGAGCAAAGAACGTTTTAAGGACTATAACTGCATTTCTGGTATTTATATTTCTCCTAACTTCCTAATCAGTAATGAATTTAAGGCCTACGGGCAACTTAGTCCTTCCCAGCCTATCTATTATTTTCCAGTGTGTCCTAAATCTACTGTGTCTCAGTTTTTTATTTATTTATTTATTTATTGTTGTTTTGTTTTACCTATTATTTACCCAAACAAATAATTAAACAAAAGTTTTCTTAAGCTCTGCAATTTGCATAGTGGATTTTTGTTGACTGATTTACCCAAGGCATTCTGAGATTGTGCAATAGTAACTTGGAACCAAAGGGGTTATTTTCTGATGGTAACTATTTGCAATGATTGTTCTCATTTCTCATTTAAGCAAAAGATCCTCTGACCAGTCAATACATACTTGAAAATTTGTTGAGATAGACTGTTGCAGACTGAAAAACAACGCTAGATACTGTGAGCATGTGTGAAAACATACGTATGTGGATCTTCAACTAGAATCATTCATTCATCTGTTGTTATTCCAAAAATAATGGATTGGGTATAAAACGATAGGCATTTCTGTCAGCTTTTATTTTCAGGAAACAAGCCAGAACATAATTTTAGACTTCACTGAATGACTTGTTTAAATACTTTCAACCTGTTGAGTTTCCCAAACTAAAATGTTCGCCCTTGTGCCTTTCTTTAAACATGCACTTGTTTTAGCGAAACTATAAAGAGAGGACTAAATTTCAGATGAAAGAAGAGTCCAAACTGCTCTTTGACTGGGAGATTTAATTCCTTTCCCTTCCACATTCAGTTCCTGAATAGGGCAGCCTGCTTGGCACTTCTAATACAAATGCTTGAACCATGTACAATTATTAATGAACATTTTATATATGAAAGACTGACCTGGAACTGAGCAGAAACCTTGAGCTATCTACAACACAACTGCACACATTTCCTGATGCAAATTATACTCTGCTTAAGCAAGACTTTACGACTGGGCTAAGCCTTGTCAGTAAGATTCAATCTGCCAAACTCCAGCACCTAATTTGCACTTAAATTTTAGCAAGTGAGGTAGTTGTTTAAGGAAATAATTACGTTCCCCATATTGCAAATGGAGAATGTGAAATGCTTCCAGAGGAATAGCATGGCCATTTAACACAAATACACAGATTCAGGCAGAAAGACCCTCTCTTTGAACACCTCTGAAGTATCTAAATCTTTCCACTTCTCCCAAAATATTTTAGGAGACTACATTTATAAACATTAGGAGTCTAAACCTGAAACCTATATTAAATAAAAGTCCTCATCAGTAAGCTCTTTTGGAAGCAACACATACCTGCAATAGATTCTGACTTCCAACCTCTGATGTAGCTATTAATTAAATATTTATTCACTTCTGTGATGCTAATGCATTCAATTATTGATGCACACTTGAGCAGAAAATTTAGAGAGTGGTATTCTGGTATTCATGAGAAACCTGGCGACAAAAGCCTCATGTGAATGCTTTGGTAAATTTGGGTGAAAATCAGTAGACAGGAAGGGAGAAAATAAACATTCGGTTATAAGTGTATATTTTAGAAGTTTTTTTTATCCATATTCCATAAAGGTTAAGAGTAATAAAAGCTTTTATAAACATAATGACCAAAACTACAAGAATAAGAAAGCAAATTAATGCAGTAAAAGAGAATTGAATCAGTGATGTTTCAGTGACGATTGCAATTCAAAAATCCTTACTTTAAAAACATAATGAGAAGAGGTTTTGTTGGAAAGTGTTGAAGACATTTTAAATTAAATTATTAAGAAAATGAAGAGGATGAAAATACATTTTCTTCTTTGGAAGAAGCCTATCATACTGTGCAGATGTCTTGGAAAAGCCACAGGCAAATAAGTGCTGGAAATCCGTAACAGCATGTTATTGGCTCACAAAGAAGAAAAGAAGGACAATTTTCAAATACATTATTCATTATAAGTACTCAATAGACCAAGTAAAAGGGACAAAACAGGTATGGCAGAAGCGAAAAAATGTAAGTGTGGGTGTAAAAATGCAGGTAATGTCCCATAAAGATTTTGTTAAAATTATAAAAATGCCAAAACACAGGAGAATTTGCAAATTAATGCTTCCACTACATATATTTTTTAGATAATACAAAGGATGTTATTACATATTTAAGCTTTGTCATTTGTTCTCATTATTCTTCCTATTTGGAGAAATCTTATCTATTCCTTGTTCACAGAAAATATACGGGTAACTTTCTAAATAAGAAAGCAATTACTCTACTAAAATGCATGCTACCAATGGATTAGAATCAGAATCACAAGTTTGGAAAGGACCTACAAGATCATGTAGTCCAGCCATCCTCCTATCACCATTTCTACCAACTAAGCTACTAAGCTATATCTCATTGCACCTCATCCAGACACCTCTTGAACACTGCCGGGGATGACAACTCCACCACCACACCAGACAGGCCATTCCAGCACCTGATCACTCTTTGAGACAAAAGTTTTTCCTTATATTTAATCTAAATCTCCCCTGGCACAACTTGTGGCCATTTCCTCAGGTCCTATTTGTTGCCTGAGAAAGAGGCCAAGGCTTAAGAAAAGCCCTTTGTTTTCTCCAGGCAAAATCTGGTGGAAGAAGTCAAAGTGATAACACAAAGTCCTCAAACATCTAATCCCTGTTGAAGTATACCAAAAATAGCCAAAAAATGACTTTCATTTACCTATAATAGCAACCGTAAGGACAAAGCAATGGTTGAAAGAGATAAGCAATTTTTCTTGCAAAATAAAATGAGGAATAAACACTAGACTCTGTCATTCACAGCTATATAAGCTTTGGTTGTTACTGACAGCCTTTAAATGTCAGGGCAAATAAGCATTCACCTAACGTGTCCACATTTATATCTTTCCCTATGTATTTCCAGGCATACATGGAATAGCTTTATCATGCTTCTGCAGTGGGGAGAAAAGCTCCGGTTAGAGAGGTTAGAGCTAAACCACACATACAGCAGGGCCACACATACCTTTGCTTTAGCACAGTTTATAGCCCTATAATAACATAACAGGTGTGAAAGGAGATTAATTCCATCTTGTCAGGAAGAGGCTATTTTAAGCAGTGAAGATGGTCAGATTAAAGTCAGAATTTTAGACAAGGGGATGAGGCAAGAATGACTTTTTTTGCATTTTGAAGCATTCAGTAGACAGTCATTTCTGCTTCTAACATGAATTTCGTCTTTTATTTCTTCCTGCAGAGCCAGTATTACAAGACAGATCTATATTCAAGGGAAAAAAAAAAAAGCAAACAGAACTTCAAAATGAAAACTAGTTACAGCTTCAGGCTGCAGTTCAGCAAATGTAATTGGCTAAATATAGCTTTTCCTTTTTCTTTTTAAGAACAAACCTGAAAGTTTTGCAAATCTATCAAAGTAGCTGGAACTTTTGTTTTTGTTTGGTGGCAAATGATGTTGGTATGCTGGTAACTAAATTAATACTTCACTGTTGAGTGAAATAGATGGTTTTTAATGGAGCTGAGATGGAGTGGGAGAGTGTAATGATTATGGACGAGGAGACTGAAAAATTGCAGGCTTCCGGAGTACAAAGGGTGGCTGCTAAAACCTACAGATAGTTCTAAAAATAGAGAAAAATTAGGAGATTTTACTATAATGAGAAGAACCATAACTTATTGCCAGGTTGTAGTGAAATGAGGGAAAACATACCATCGGTCTTCTTCTAAATTTGCCTAAAAGGACCAGCAAGAAAGCATATATTTGTATTAAGACAGCTTTATTAACCTTGTCTTCCAAAAGTTATTTATCTGTCTGCTTTTATGGACTTCTTGTATATCTGTAAAGGCACTTTATCCTCTACTACTGTGAAAAACTAGACTGATTTTACTCAAATGCCTACTGTTAAAAAGCCATGTTTGAATATTTGTCCAATATGTAGTGTTTTTAAGTGTAAGCTATCATTTTTGTATAGCTATTTTATGATACATATTTAATAATGATTGTTTATACGTGCTCACCATGCAGTGTAACACTATTTCTAGAATTAGTCATTCTCATATTCAATAACAAAATTACTGTGACAGCTCTATGAAGGCTGACTCCTATGCCTTTCTCTTTCCTTTACACATTAGTAACTGAACATCTGGTCTTAAAAACCTAAAATGGGATAGATAGTTTCATTGATTACAATTAGCTGTATATATTAACTCATGTATTTTATTTTGCATGTATTTCAATTTTGATTAAAATTCACTTTGGTTAATCTTTGGACTCCAGGAGAATTAACGAAAATTCTTACATGTTAATTACTGGCAAAGTTCTAAAATGGCATAGGGTTTAGACACTTCTAGTATGTTCTAGGGAAAAAAAAAAAATTCAAATAAACAATTTTCTTCCCTTTTTGAGTGCAACAAGGAAAATCATATTTCATGTTTCCGTAGCGTTTTGTTGTTGTTGTTATTGTTTTTAACTTGGATATCACTGGCATAAACAAGGCTTTGTAAAACTACTTTGTTCAGATACAGATATCAAATACAGTTTGTTAGCAAAAAGACATTCAAAGTGCTGCAGTAAATTATGCAAAAAAATACAGTATTGTAAGGTGGGGAGATGGCCATTAGAAGCAGATAGGAGAGTAATAATTTTTTTTTTTTTTTTTAATATATTATGAGAATTTTCACTCCCCAAGAAATTTTGATGCAAGACATATGCTTAGATACGTGCATGACTATCAAAGGTGATGGATATGCCAAAGATCCCAACATCTGGATATGGTTATATCATCTAAGATGTGTGGCACCATTTTGAGTATCATGAAGTATCCAACCTAACCTTAGCTATAACTCCATGAGGCAGAGCTTTCTAAATATCTTGTGTTACATTAGCCAGCAGAATTCAAGACATTATGTTTTGGCAAACAATTCCTGCCTGAAGTATTTAAGTTTCAAAACAAGAATTGAAATCAGCCTACAGATATTTCTGTTCTCTACTAATAGGACATATTGTACATCTGAGAAAATACTATTTATTTAGCTGTCTGGAGATGCTATACCATAATTTGCACTTCATGATCCCCAGAGGATCCTTCCAACCCCTACAATTCTGTGATTCTTTAATAATTCTGAATAAAAACTCTCATAATGCTTTGTTGTTGTCGTTATTACTGCTGTGGTGAGATTTTGTTGTTGTTTGTTTTGTTTTTGACAACAAATTGATTCTTGAAGCATCCTGCACAAAAAGACATTTTTTTTGCAGAGATGGAGCTGGAATTTATCTTTGCATTTATCCTTTTCAGTGTGATTGCAACTAGATTTGCCTAAAATGTGATGCAACTTACCTAATATTCTATATACTCAAAATTCAAGAACAACTGTCACAATAGATTTTACTTGCATATGTATATATATAGCAACCTGCAATAAAGAGGTTGATACAATCTTGAAAAGATTTCTTTGAAAAATTAGTTAATTGCTTAACATTTTGGCCTCCTGAAGTTTACACTGCAACTACAATCCATTGTCATTAGCTTGTTCAACCAGTTTGCATTAGCTAGTTTGCAAGCAAAATAAAAACAAACGGTGAGGTCAAGGAAGTGGGAAGAAACTAAATTGAGCTATTCACAGAAAACTTAGTACCATCTGCTAAGGTACGTAAAGTCTTAAAAAAAAAAAAAAAAAAAAAGAACAACAAAAACAAAAAAAACAACAGTATAAACTAGCCAAGAGTTAATTATGAAACGCAGAACTTTGTTTTACATTCTGTGAAATGCAATAGAAGATACAGGAGCTACATTTTTATTTGATGAAAAATTACGTGTTTTGACACGTTAAACACTGTAGAAACACTGTAGGTGCAAATTCTTTCAAAACTTCTGGAAGTTGAAGCAACTTGTTTCAAAGGAAAAGATCTAACATCACTGCCCCTTCACCCAGGGATCAGTTGGTTACTCGAAGAAGAGATGCTAGTGCATACAGTAATGTTTTTGTAGTCTGTTTTCACTGAAGCAGGGCTTCACTGGAAAAGAAAGTCCAGATTGGATGCATCTACATATGAGGCACGAAAAATCTGTATTTTGTTATCCTTTTTGTAGGAAGACTGCTATTGAGTGATAGTGAGAGGTTTCACAGTGTGCCAAATGGCAGCCTTAACTGGGAAGATTATAGAAAGCCTGCAGACTTTCAAAAGAAAGAAAAGTTAGTACATTAAGCCAGTTAGTACAACCTTAGCAGTCACAGGAACTAGATGTGGGGTCTTATTTCCACATTAACCATCTTCACCCTTCATGCAGTGATTTCTTAGTCCATTATCCTACAATTTCCAGTTTCCAATTGCCCTTTCTGGGCATCAATAGATACAGCCCATGGCTGTGCCTAGATACCTGGACAATATTTGCAGATCAAATATAATTTCACCTTTCTTTTTCATTTAAAAATTTGAAAGATTGGATGAAATCCTTCAGTCCAATAAAGCCCACTTACTCAGAAGATGGAGCACATTTTGGCAAGGAAGCCTGTAACAAGTGACATAAACCAGAAGGGAAAAACTCACTTGGTATCTTTTGCAGAGGGTAGGCAAAAGCCTGGAAGGAATTGTGTGTCAGGGTCAAATTTTCCACCACCTAGGGCCACAGAGCAGTTCTTCAGCATGAGAATAAAGCCACCGTGGACAAGACAATTCAACTGGAAACTGACATGTTTGAAACCAGATATGACTGCCATCCCATGCAGTATGGATCTCTTTACAAGAGATGGTAAGTACCATCTGAATTTGAAAAGAGTGAGGCAAAAATAGAGAGAAATCACTTGTTTATGACATCTTTCCATAACAGTAATCAAAACTCAGATCTGTCTCCCTTGACCAAACAGATCTAGTTCTTCTGTTCCATTAGAAAGGAGTATAACTGAGCTACAGAAGAGTGACGAGCTGTATGAAAGAGCAACTCCGTGGAAGAGCAGTGTTCTGCAAGGGCACCTATTAACTTCTTCTCACTAAGTCCACTTCTTTTCCACCTCTCTGCTCCTCAGAATAGATGGCAGATGCTCTCAATAAAGTGACTGCATAAGCACTATCACTTACATATAACTACTGTCAACATGCATAACTGTAATAGGAAAACTTGGACAGCATGCCTCCATGTAGCACTTCCATCAGCTTGTAAATGTTAGCGTTACACAGAAACTGAACGGTCTCTGTCAGGTTAAGCATACTGAAATCTACATTATGCCTTAATTCTCTCCCTATTAGCTGTCTAACTCTCAGCAAGTACCCCCATTACGCAGAATGTAAAGTCCATTACATGTTTTTTTTTTTGACTTTAGATCACTTCCAATATTAAACTTCAATACAGTTCCTTAGAAACATCTTCCAAATGCACACCCACCTTTACATGACTTTGCCATTGAGTTCATAGGAAGGTTTGTGAATCATGTCTTCTTGTGAAGTACTTCAGAAAAAAGTCCTTCTGCATTTCTTAAAATTTCTCTATGAATTATACAATCTAACAGAGTGATCTTGATTTTTCAAGGCTAAACAGTGAAGGACAGGAACAAATTATGGCAGTCAGTGTCACAGCACTTGTGTGAATAGGCAGAAAATGGTGCATGGCATCCCCAAGCGTTCAGCAACTGGCTGCAATTGCCAACTGTAGTATCAAACAGGGGGGCAAACTGGCATCCCTTCTAATGAATATCTGCAGGATATAGAAGAGTTGTGCTAATGGAAACCTCTAAAAATTCAATGTGATAACTATCCAGTCAAGGGCCTGTAGTAGCCAGGAATTCATTTCTATCATCTTGCTATTTGCAAATCCAAGAGTTTTTAGTGAGAAAATTCATAATCACAGAATCATAGAATGGTCTGGGTTGAAAAGGACCACGATGATCATCTAGTTTCAAACCTCCTGCTACATGCAGGGTTGCCAACCATTACACCAGGCTGCCCAGAGCCACATCCAGCCTGGCCTTGAATACACACAGGGGTGGGGCATCCACAACCTCCCTGGGCAGCATGTTCCAGATAGAGATTAAGTTAGATTAGGTGTTTATGCTGAATTACAGTTACATTTATGTAATTCTCACTTTTTATTCAGAGGTCCTCTGTTACTATTTTAGAGTGATTACCAAATAACTTGTCTTCCCAAGGTTTTGATAAAAAGAGGGACAGTTAAAGTGAAAATCCTAATGGTTTCCAAATTTGAGAAATATATCCAAATTTGCCTCACAGTGATGAACACTGTGGTCTACTCCAAATAGAGCTCTATATTTCTCAGAAGGGTCCTGAGTTTATCCAAAGGTCTTTCTGGAACAGAAATTGTAGCCACTGTAGAGCACTGTTGTGGGCAAGGTGTGTCTCATACCTATGTAACTGATCTGTAATAGCATAGCCACTGTGGTTCAAGAATAATTAGAACAAATTCCTAAACACAACAATCAATATGAAATCGTGATCATTTTTGACATTTCTAGCTGAGAAACCACAAAAGTCTCCCAGAACCTGAAATATTCAGCATTGCCTTATCTAGCTGAGACAGATGCTTTTAGGAGAAAACTGCAACATCTAAGGCTTCACTGAGACATAAATCTGTGGTTAAAATTAAGGATAAGGGACAAAGTTTGCTGATATGATGGTACTGACAAAAGCTGTTGTGCTAGATCAGGTGATGCTGTCTCCTGAGTTCAGAAAAAGACTACATCAGCCTTATAAGCCCTAAAGGAAATGAGGAATTTATGAGCCCTCTGCTCTCATCATAGCATGCCTGGATGCAGACACTCTCCCTGCCTCTATATAAGAACAGGAATGACTGCCAAGCATGTTCAGAAACAAGGAAAAGAGACAGTCTCAAGGATGCAACGTGGCACTGTTATCAAAGAACAGACTGCAAAGGAGTTCAAATTATGAGCGTCCAGAAATAACATAAAGAGGTCCGTTTCTATTTGTGGCCACCTCAGGAAAGGTCTGGTTGCTTCAGCGCCTGGATTTCAGCACTTTTTATGCTGCAGTGGAAGAGCAGAGCTCACAGCAGTAAGAGATATATTGCCCAGGATGCTGCATAAAGTGATTAGGCATGCACAGGCCAGATGTCTTACTAAAGCACCAGCAGATATGCATGACTGGTAGAGATAAGGTAGGTTTCACAGCACATTTCCTCCCACTACTGGATCTGCCCATCTTGTGCTGATGTAAAGAAAATATTCCCAGCCCTAACCCAGCTTGTTAACCTCAGTACTCATTCACACCGTACGGCTCAAGAAAGGTGATGAGAAGGCCCACTCTCTGATTCAGTAGGAAACACACAAAACCATCACTGCTCTAGAGAAGGGAGTCCAGTTTTTGATACTGTGCTTTGCCACAAGGAGAACACTTCCAGGCACAAAGGCTGTGGGGATGAGCTTGCTGCCGCTGATTCCTCCTCTGGGGACAACTTCTGTGGATCTGAGTCCCAAGGTTTTGCTTTGTTCCCTGCTGGATGATGAGACACAGGTCATCTGTGAGAGACCTACAGCCCCCTGTTCTACAGCAATCATATGAGTCATCTTATTTTTAATATTCACGCCTCCCGCATATCCTTCTGAGGAAGAAATTCCTGAATGCAGACTCACCACCCCACGTCCCGGCAGCTCTGAGAAGCAGGTCTTTATTAAGAAAACAAAAGAGTACAGAATATGCTGCATAAAGGATTGGAGATGAGAGGTGGAGGAGGAAGAGAGGTATCTTCCCATATTGTCCTGTCTCAGAGAGTCTGCCAACAGACAAAGCAAGCTCTCTGGAAACAGTTCAGCTTCCTGCGTTGTTGAATAGGCCTGAACATACTGTGTTCCTACTGTCTCTCTTTTGATTCAAGAATTATTGGGTATAAAACAATGAAATTTTGCCCAAATGTGATCTACTCTAAGGTACTGCAGAAGGTGGTGTGCCTTCATTCACCTTCAGCTTTCATTAGAAAAATGAGATCAAATACTGCAGTCATTTGAGTTAACACACTCCAGCACACTCTCAAAGGATGTGCAGCAACACTGAAAGTCACTGATGAGAGAAAACTTTCGGATCTGTCAAGTATTTTACCCTTTGATTCCTCTCTACAACAAGGCCCAGATCCTCTAAGACACATTTGTGCCTGGCTGCCTTTGAAATCAAAGGTTAAGCAGCTGGCCCCCATTTGCAAACCTCAGTCACCTTGGTGTTTCAGTACTGAGTAGAACCATTATCTTGTTACTGATTTTTTTTTTTTATTTATTTCTTCTAAATTGACAGAGAATATGTTTTTAGGCATTGCCTTTGATTTGAAAGTTTCCCTGTATAATATACATTATAGGGTTAGTTGATGAAGAAGAAAGTACCCTGCAGATCCTCCAGAGTAGCTAACAAGAGAAAAGGAGATTTGCCCTGAATCAATCGTACTGTAAAATTGCTTACAAGGAAAATAAAGTGTAAGCCTGGACTCTTAAATGTACTGTTTCAGAATAGTTGCCTTGGATATCCACAGTTGGTTTATTGGATCTCTGAAAAGTCCTTGACAGAATCTCAGAATTATATAATGGCTTTTATTGCTGTTAGGTTAAGTAACTGGTGTGACAAGAGCCAGACGCTTCCCAAAATTGAAGGGGCACTCACAGCACACATGCCTTTCCTTTACAGCCTTAATCTGTCAGCAAGGCAATCACATTCAAAACAAGTTGATTCTTCTTTAAGTGCAATAAATTTAGGGATTAAGCAGTTCACTATCTGTTTTTTTTTTTCTCTTTGAAATTTATCACCATATAATAATTACCATCCTTTTAGTGAAAAGAGTAGGAATGAGAATTTTTCTGAGCTTCCACATGTGATTCCACAAAACCTTTACTTAAGCTCTTCAAGACTGAGTCCTACAGCACAAACCTTTAATAAAACAAATATTGCTTAGTATGAATAGTTATTTCCAGAAGAAAACCTACAGTGAGAATCCATCTAATGGCACAAGTGACATGAGACTGACACCATTTCTTCGAGGCTTTTTGTGTATCACTGGCTTTCCCAAAACATTTCTCTCAACTGGCTTCTTAGCATCATGATGAAGCACTTACTGATTATGAGTGATCTCATCAGCACTAAAAACCTCCTCGAGATTGTATCACCTTTGAAACTCTTCTATCAATAGCCAAGGATCACATGGTAATTATCAAAGGCATCAGAGGTGGTTCAGACTATGCTGTTGCTTATTTTAGGTACTTCTGATATACTGCATCCTTTCCTAGGCTCAGATGACCCAAATCTATTCTAAACAGTTTCACATTTAATATCGGTGACCTATGTAAGGCTCATTCATAATGCAAAACAGAGCATTTCTTATATATGCTTATATATAACATATACATTCCAAGAGAGAACTATCCCATTAACAACACCAGTTGAAATTTGAGCAGTGAATAGCGTCTGCTTTTCTTTTAACTTCTGTATAAAGACCCTTATTCACAACTACATTGTTCAAATGTTGGGCTGTTATATCTACAGAATTGTCCCTCCAGTTCCTCAGTCATTACCTTCTACTCCCATCAGTGCCACAGTCCTGACAATTCGCTCCCACCGAGCTGCTTTACAGGCAGCAGAGAAAGCAACAAGGTCACAAAACCCTGAGTGTGTGCTCAGGCAGGTGTGCACATCCCTGCTTCTGGTCTTTGGCCCATCATGCTGCCTCCAGCGCTAGACACACACAGGTCCACTGCAAGACAAAACATGATGGTAGGACCCAGCCAGTTACATCATGAGATTAAAAAAAGATTAAATCTCTTCCAAAGTAAGCGTCGAATGCACTCTGTCTTCTATCTGCATCTTCATTGACTGTATGACATATTTGTTTCACAGCTCAGGGTGGAAAAGCTGAACCATATGCTCTGTGACCATTAGTAAGCCCACAGCACTTGTCCAAAGGAACATGAGACCTAACACATTTCTCCCAAGTAACCTCATTTACATTCCTGCACTGTGTACGGGAAAAGGACTGATAAATAAAACACCTTTCTACAAGAACAAAGTCATCTGGAATTGACATTCTTTGCCCAGCATTGGACACAAGGAGCAAGGAGATTGCACAGGAAGGAGCTTGTAGAAAGTCACCATGGCAGCAACCCATTCTGAATGATTTAATGACCTCCTGCCCTACGCATTCTTTTTCTCACAGACGGATCTCCTTCATAGTCCCCAAACTGATGTCTTTGCATTAGCAAACTGAAGAAGCTCTGCACTGTCATCAGGCACTCCTATAACAGTAGAGACATTTAAAGGATGGATAAACACTGCAGAAGAGTTATGCTGCACTATTCTATAACTATTATTTGTTTTCTGAATCTGTTCCCCAGGGGAAATAAGCACACTCCACAGTGTACCAACAACATCACACCATTATCTTCAAAGCACTAAAAAGATACCAAAGAAAAACGCATTTCAAAGGATGACCTTTATGCACTATTATCTGCAGTACAGTATAATTAATTTTATCTTCTTTGTGCAAATGAAATGGAGCTTTGCAAAATACATAAATGAATAAATAAATAAATGGGAACCAGCAGAAGCCTATTCTAAAGCATCCTTCTCTGATTCATGTTGTAAAGCTGTACACACGGGGCAAAAAATGAAAGATGACCACTAGAAACCCCATGTCTGAGCTTTGAAGTGTTCCACTGTTCACTTTCAAGTGCAACAAAGAATATTTCAGCTTCGGATGCCAAGAATACCTTCCAGCGAGCAGGACTTGATTCCACCTGTCACACAGCATCAGACACTTCTTGTGAAATGAATGTGAGAGCATCCTGCTGATGTACTTTATGCTTTTAGATGTAAGCTAAAAGTTGCTGGCTCAGGGTGGATCATATTGTATTGTCTGCCTGGGTAAGGACTAGCACGGTTAATGTGTGGGTTATATGTCTGGGTTGCAATGCAACAAACTGGGAAGTCAAAGTAAGAAACTCCTGCAAAGGTTTCAAGTTCCAAACATACAACCAAATTAGTTCAAACAACTATTTCAACTAATAACTTTTTAAACAAGGCACACTGCCTGTTTGTTCCTAGAAGAAATCATCATGGGTTGATATCATAGAGAAAACCCAAACTGGCATTATAATGTATTCTAAAGAGCATTTACATATCCCTCATTCCTATGCTCTGCCCTCTGATTTGTACTAGTAATCACTGTTTGCCAATAGTTTTAAGTAAGTTAATTTCATAGAATCATAGAATGGCTTGTGTTGGTAAGGTTCTCAAAGATTAAGATTCCAAACCAAAGATTAAGTTCCAAACCCCTGCCAACCCCTGTCAACCATTACATCAGGCGCTAAATCAGGATGACCAGGGCCTCACCCAGCCTGGCCTTCAACACCGACACCTCCAGGAATGGGGTATTTGCCACCAAATGGTTACAAAATAAAAAAACCAATTTTTTTACTCCATCAAAAATATACATAACTTTTCTTTTGTACCAAATATGCAGGTTAATTGTTAACTTTCTTTTCATATGACGCTTATTTTACTTACAAAAGTGAAAACTAAACTTTCCTAAAGAGATTGTTCACTTCCAAATGTCATTTTAATTCTTTTTAATAGCGTTAACAGGTCTAACTGAGGTCAATTATCACATTCCTTTTACTTTTCCTCACTTGTAAAGGGTTAAAATACCATGAAGTTCGAGTACTAAAGTGCTCTAAACAGTTCTAAATTACAAAAGAATTATTTTTTATACAGTACTTCATAGAGGCAGTTCACACGGTGCTAATTACACACACTGAATTCCTCTGAAAATTTTGGGTATCCAGCTTTTGGGATTGTCTGCACATAGGTCAATTGTCCCTGTCAATATCTAATTTGCACTAATCTTTTAATTACATGGAGCACTAGAATAATTTGGCCAATAACTAGGACATATCGTACTAAGATTTAAGCTTTGCAAAGCTGACATTACTGAAGTACCAAACAGAAGAGTACATTTCAATGAGACAGGTAATTGCATGAACAATTTATTTTTAAATGGTCTCAATTTTTTTCATCCTTAATTAAAAAAAAAAAACAAAACAAGTAAATTATAAGAACATAGAAAGATTTCTACTCCTCCACTGCCATAGACTGTGACAAATTCTAAAGACAGGAATGCCATAGTAAGTCATCAAACAAGTGATGCAATCACTCATTACTTTATAAAAAGTCTTCTTTTTTTGCTTCTTTTTTTTTTTTTTTTTTTTTTAAATTTAGGAATCATGAAAGCTCATTGAAAATAAGAATTTTTAATAAAGATATATATATATATAAAATTAGTCTTTGTGATAGTGATGAAAAGCTTAAAAATACCACATATGGGAACTGTTGAGTCACAGCCTGAACCCCTGATTAATCACCTGGGGAAAGGACCAGGTCAACCCACAGAGCACAGCTGAAGGCAACTCACACATACAACAGGGAAGGGTGGAGCTTGGCTGCACCTCTCTTAGACCTCATTTAAGGTCTGACTGGCAGTGGGGAAGGGTTTTTTTTTTGGAGATTCTTCCCTGGTGGAGCTTTCTCCTGAAAATCTGGAATCTTCTGATACGGGTAAACAATCTTTTTCCATTCCCTTATAGCGTCCTTCTAGTGTGCCAATTCTCCCATTATATCTGTCTGCCCAATTGTTACACACCACGTGAAAAAGGACTGGGGGGGAAGTTGCAAAAAATAAGAAGAGTTGTAAGCATATTTTCATGACAAATTTTCTTTTTCATATGTTTGTTCTGGCATTTTGGTTTGCTTCAGAGTTTTATTTTTTTGTGGGTTCTTTGTTGCTGGTGTTTGAAATTGACTTTAATTTTTTTAAACAAAGAATATGAAAAAAAATTCTGGGATATTTTTCATTGTTTATAAATCCACAAACATTTAAGCATTGAGCAGTTATGACTTCCCTTACTTCTGAACCAACGCTTCAGAAACGTTCCCTAACTTTGAACTCCTCTGTATTAAGTACTTCAAAATGACTTATTTCAGACCACACTTTGGAATTTTGAATGTTTATTGCTTTTATTGAAGCTTCTATAATTTTTTTCTATACACCAAAAAGTTAAGGTGTTACCAAAGACACTTATTTCCTCAAGAAAAGGTCCACTATGGTTGAGTTTACTCCAAAAATTGTCCCAGAAAGTCCTGAATGCTACAGATTTGTTTAGAGGCTCAAGTCTTCTACAGGAAATTAATGATGTTAAGTGTCACCCCTTTCCAACGACTTTGTGTGACTATGTATCTGTAGACTGACTCATCTATTTTTCTTGATGTTAAGGTCTATTGAGAGTTCCCATATTCTTGCAGGAATAAACACTGGTTTATCCTACAAAGTCATCTTAGGGATTACAGTAAGAATTTTAAAGGATAAAAGATATTAATGCAAGCAATGTAAGAAAAATTCAGTCAAACTTAAATATGGAGCTTTCAATGAGTTTACAAGTTGTAAAAGGATCATCTGGTTAAATAATTTTAAATTTGAAAAACTTGTCCTATTCTGCATAGGAATATATATGGAACATTCTCTAACAATGGAGATACACTAATATCAATAAACTCTATAAATAGGCCTCAGCTGTATTTTAGAACTATTTTGTTTTGTTACTTCAAGTTTTTATTTTGCACTCCTGTAGATGAACCGATTGCTGAAAAAAGTGACAGCATTATGTGTACAGACACAAAGGTGACTGCCTAATTAAACAGTACTGCTACAAGAAGTAAATTAGCACTACATCTCTTCAGAAAAAAAAGTCACAAAAATTATTAATCTGTTAACAAAATAGTACATAGGTTGCTCCAGAAGTAATGTCTCCTATTTATTTCCGTGGATACTGAAACAGATACAAAGAGCAATAACACTGTTTGATTGAGCAAACTCTCAGTTACAAAACATGCATTTTCAGTGTGGCCACCACCACTGGCTGTGCATTTTTCCCGACAATGAACAAGTGCCTGCATGCCATGCTCATTGAAACCTGCCCTCCTCAAAGTGGACCACTGCCCCTATCACCACTGCTGATACGTGTTACTGTACTCGCATCTACTGGTATCCAGAAACATGCAACAAGCATCAATAAATGTCAATGAGTGCCATTTCCTACATATGGGAATTCAATTCTTATTTACTTCATACACGCTTCCATATCAGATGCTAATCTGTCAGACTGCCCCTCTGCTGCCATCTGCTGTATGGCAAAAAAAAAAAAAAAAGTAACAGTATTGGTGGGAAGGTTTAGCCTCCACTGCCATACCAACATTCACCTTTGATGTTGCAGCCCAGTATGATTAAGTATGGCATTTGGAGCAGCCCTTCTGGAAGTTAAATGAGGAAGTTAAATAAAGCTTACAAGAAGATGTATTTCAACTTAGTGTCATCTCAAAAGTAAACTTATTTGTGAAGCCAACTTTTACATTATTTGGTTTTAAAATGCTATGAAGCAAATGAGGACTTACTTAAAAAGGGATTCTTTTGTTCCTTTTGCCATCAACAACATGTTGTATATTTGACAGGTTCCCTTAGTTCATAGTTTGGTTTCATTTCTACTGAAGCAAAAAAAATACTAATATATTTTGATTTTAAACATCAGTTTTTGTATTTACCAGTAAATATTTCTCACGGCTAGTCAGCACTGAGGGATATTTACCCACTGATTATTGGGTTTTACCCAGTATAATTTACCATTAATGTTTATTCTGATAATAGGTAAAACTAAGGCACCGTATTTCCTGGATGGAAAAGAGACAATGAGATGGAAGTCTTTTCAAGAAATACCACATAACATGTTCTTTTTCTAGAAATGTACACTTGCGCTGCCTCCATATGTACTGTTCAATTATTAAAAAAATCCAATCTGAATTCACAGTAGCACTTATCAGTTTTAATACATTTGAACACATCTTTCTTTATTCACAAATCTCTGGATGTGACAAAACTGAACTTTATTTTAATTGGAAGCTCAGGCTAAATAGAATCAATTTACAGCAAGTTCTGCAATCCGTCCATTTCCCTTTGAACAATGTGATCTTTCCTCTGCTGTTTTCAAGGCCAGACTGAGCTTCATAACTCTAGAATGGCCAAGAAACTGAGATCAACAAGGTAATAGCTACATTAGGTTAAGGTAAATATACTTGTTAAGATTAAAGTGAAAAGGTATTTAACTACTAATACACTGTAGAAATAAATCTCTGCAGTGTCACACTGCTTTCTAATGAAACATTGCCACAGAAGATTTTATTTATCAGTACTTTAAGTATATCTTGCCATAACTCAGTGTTCACATGATTGTCACAGACTTTATCATGAATAAAATCCTATTTTTACTAGCTTTCAGACTGCTTCCTAAAAACTTTAAACATACTGTGACTGAAACAGATATTAGTATTATGATATTAACAGCATCTCTATCTTTGTCATCCCTGGGAAGATACTAAAATTGCTGATTATGGTACAAAGTTGAAAGCAACTTAGACCACTTGTAAAGTATTTGTATACATCTTCAAATGCAGGTTGTGGAGATGCCATTGGAGGTGAGAGCAAATTTCATGGCATATAAGTAATTTGGATAACAAGGAGCCTTATGACAATTACTGCTATTCTCTGCAGATACTGTACCTTGACTCACCAACGGGATGTTACCATCATGGCAGCACTGAATACAAATATAAAGAGTAATTTAAAATATAGTTATAATATTAAAATGTTGGCAAATCATTTCAGGTGGTTTTTCTCTTATTCCTTATGTCCTGTAGAGCTAAGATTCTGCATCCTTTCAGAGTGATATTTGAACTGTGTAATCTACTAAGAGCTGCTCTGGAATTCTTTTCATATTTAAGTCATTTGCCAATGAATTTAAGAAACTTATGCTTTTTTTTTTTTTTTTTTTTTTTTAGGGTTTTACCAATTTAGTGCTGGAAAGTAACTATGCAACACATAACCCTGTATTTATTCCAGATTAAACATTCTGTTCAACCTCAAATGGTGAAGTGATCCCGAGAAAGAACATTTGGTCAATTAAAAAAAAATAATAATCAGAAGTTCATTTTGGGGAATTACACACTTACATTTTCTTGGCAACTTAGTCTTTTTTATTAGGTTGTTCAGCCTCCAAACTGGTCCCAGTTTTAGAAGGGAATGAATGTTTAGAAACAGTTTCCACCCCCATTCCATAAAACTCATATTCAGTCCTGACTCTTTGGGGTACCTAGTTTACTTACCACTTTGACACCTTTTTTTACCAACATCACCTTAGAGACTAAAAAACAAAACAAACAAAAAAAAAACAGTACCAGAATACAAATTATCTGCCCATATTCCTTTACTGAGAATAGGATGAAAATTTCCCAGTGACACTGATGAAGGAACATCCAGACTTTGCTGAAAGGAATTGTCTTGTCCCATTGTTTTACAGATATATCACATTTCAGAGCAAAGTACTCACTGCAGCTTTTCAGTAAAACGCTGTTTGGACAATTACTGTTCTCCAAATCACTACAGACCCTCTCCTTTGTTTAGTTCCTTGCTTTCCATCACCCTACTGGCATAATAATTAGAAGCTCCATCTGCAAGTTCACATCTCTGATCTTTATTTCAGGTAAATAATTTGGCCTTGGAAAACACAGGCAGAAAGCCTTCTGTACTTACTTTGTTTTGGACTGTTCAACAAAGGTTTGATAGATTATGCCTTCCAACCACTCATTGGACAAATACCTGAGAAAATCTGTGCTCCTTATGATTAAAGTTTTTCTCTCTTAGAAAGAAATTGAAAAATGGATTTCATAAAATACGGAAAATATGAAGACCTAAAGCCCCATTTTCAACAATGAACTACTAGCAAGTTTAATTAAAAGGAAGACCTGAAGGGGGATAACCATAACAAGGCCAAAAAGATGTCTAGCTTTCCTATCATGTTTTGATAGCTTAGATCATATCAAAGATTTTATTCCTAAAATAAAATCATCTCTCTGTGCTATAATCTCATTATCATGGGCCATTCAGTCTTTTCTTTGCACCAAAAAAGAAAAAAAGAGCAGCAAAACAGAGCATCAGGTGAAAAGACACCTAAACCCACTTAAACATTAAGCGTTCCCAAAGGTAAAAGGAAACATAACAGATGTTTAGTAGTCCGGAAGCCTTGCTAGGCTTATTTCACTTATGTAATGTGAATAAAATGCTTTTCCATTAAAGGAAATTACAATTTCTTAAGAGAGTTTTAAGAGAAAAGAAGAAATTAACAATACTACTGAGAAATGCAGAGATTGAGAAAGGAAATATCAGTCTCTGGAAATCACAATTATTTAGGAAGACATCTGATGGAACTTCCGCAGTTTTTTAACGTTGCCTTTAGACTTCATATTTCCGAACTGCAGAGTGATACTGTTTGTACTCAGGCTCACTTTTTGTGTTTGCAACTAATCAACTGGATTCTCCCCACTAAACAAAGGAGCAAAATACCCTCAAAAATGGCGTTCTGAGTAACAAATCTTGATAACAAACACCAGCTATTTCCAAACCTTTGTATCTCTTGCTGCTAATATTTCAGTTTTCTGAACATGAAACAGATGCTATTTCTTTCCTGTAGCCCTTTTTTTCAACACAAAATTGCTCTGTAACTGTGGTAGCTATTTCTGAGATGAAGTCCTGCTGAAGATGAGACTATGGTATTTTTATAGGCGTATTAGGATTTCCAGGCTCCATCCTAATCTATCCTTTGATCTGCTATTGTATTTGAGAAGTATATAAAAAAACATTTATTTTCTCTTGGGTTTTGCATCATCCTATCTAAGGAAAGATTTCAGCTTTCGTCCTATGGAGAACATGTAGTGTCGATTAAAAAAAAGTCTTTGTTAATAGAACAGGGAGACCATCTGGGCAGTGGCTGTCATTAAATTCATCATCCTTTACAATCAGTGTTAAAAATGGGAGAATAGGGCCTCCCTTTAGTAAAAAAAAAAAAAAAAAAAAAAAAAAAAAAGGCTTTAAGGAAAACTCAAAAATAAGAAGCTATCAAATTGAGAGTAAAGGTCTGAACAGAATTTTAGGGGAATTTTTTTCTTCTGTACCACTGCATGCAGTGCCCTTGAAGAAAAGCTACACTACACTTCCTGTATAGGGCAGTCAGAGCTTCAGTGAATAAAGCATAAATTTAAGTTTTCTGATTCCAGTTTTCATAAATTTATTGAAGGATAAAAATAAAGGCTGAGGAAGGAGGATGGTGGACATACTAGGAGGCAGAAAGGAGAAAAAGCTCATGTGTGCAGTGGTGAATGTAGAAAGAGTTCAGAAAAAGAAAAACAGTTTTAATTCTTCTTCCTGCCTTAGCCTGGATGTCTGCGACATCAGATTTTAGTCCAGCGTCCAGCACCAAGACTCATTTTCTGTTGGAAAGCTAATTTACAACTCTCTTATTTAAGAACTTCCCTCCTTTAGCAGGACTTATATAACATAGAACTGAATCAGAAACTGCTTCTTCTGCAGATAGTAGTTAGGTTCAGGAAGCTGAAAGAAAGAGAGTAGGATATGAAATAGTCCCCACTAGGAAGTGAGAAGATGGAAGAAAACAAGGGAGAGCAGACTGACAAGATGTTGCTTTGTGTTACGCTTTAATGTATGTTATGTATTTTCAAACGTATTCCAAGTACAAAATGAACTTGCCTGGGCCATTATTCTTTTTCCTGTCTTGTTTTAATCACTAGTAAATATTATGGGAAAGAGAAATAGCAAAAACATTTCTTTTTTGAAAGCATCAGAAACTTATGATTACTAAACAATATTTTTGTAATAAAATTATGAATTACTGCATTACTTTTATTCTTCCTGAGGGTTGCAGGATACTCAAAACGCACACAAACAGCCTAACAACTACACTGATGTGTGTTATGGCTATAAACCAATTTAGTCTGCCAAAGTATACTTACATGTGAAAGATACAGTTTAATTAATGATCAACAAAACAAGCTGATCAAAATGAGCAAAATGACTTTTCTGTATTTTAGGTGAATTCATTTTGAAATAAGCCTAATATCTAAAAATCACAAAAGGGAGAAAACATTATTCTGCCTGGATAAATAAATGAAATCATTCATCATTTTTAGGCTCCAGTTGTGAAAAAGATGACTTCATTCCAAAAAAAAAATGAGGCTAAAATTGGCAGATAAAAAAAATCATCTTTCAGGAGAAGTAGGCTTCTAAATTAGATTGCCCCTTTATGAGTAAGCAGAAAAGATTACTATGAGACTAAGCAGAAAAGGGCCTGGAAAAACACACACACCTTCACTGCAGGAAGAGCCTTAAAGGCAGTAAGTAGCTCATGATTTCTGCTCTTGTAAAAGAACCTATGGTTCTGGAACTCAAGGAAGTGATCATGAATTCTTAACATGGAAACAGATGTGAGTCAGTAAACAGCAAACTTGATAGTGAAAGGAAGATGTATTTCCTGTATGTTTCTGAAAATTTTAGAGAAACCGAAGTATAAAATATTAGTCTCAAAATGACCACCAGCCCTAGGGCTTTTTTTTTTTTTTTTTTTTTTTAAAAAATAAAA
>JAOWBP010000001.1:117717394-117768257 GCA_028571105.1 Tragopan temminckii | reverse complement strand
GGGGCAAGGGAAAGGGGGGGGAAGAAGCAGGAGAAAATATAGTTTTGTTTTTTCTAAATGGTACCATGATTTAAATGATACCTAAAATTCATGCATTTCTGTTAATGAGGTTTCTGCTTTTTTGTTGGTTCATTTTTGCAAGCTTAAAAGAAAGGAATAATGTGGCCAACTTTAATAGCAGATTTCATTTTTCATTGCAACACATTCAATCTTGACTGCTTGCACTCTTCTGAGTTACTGTCTTCTTTGGTAGTCGCATAAAGAAAATACCTTTTGTTCTCAGGTTTTTATATAAAATCTGAGAGCATGAGGTATCTAGGAGTCAAATCCTCTCTTCTCAATCTCAATATTTATTTGTGTTTAAGCATCTTGTTGAAAGTGTATAGATTGACTAGAAGGGGAAACAACTCAGTCATGTTGCTAGACACATCTAATTATTCATATGATAAATCCTAAAAATTTTCAAAGCCATCTTTATTGTGAATCCATTAGTACAATCCTTTTATAGAACAGAAGCCACTTGTAGGTCCAAAGGAAAACAAGATTCATAGAGGAGGAATTAAGAGAAAAGTGTAATCTTTCATACTGTTTGTGATACATCTGTACCTAGTCACAGGCACCTTAGCCTTCTAAAGGAAGAAAGTGGCATTCCATTCTGGACAAGGCCAGAAAGGAGCACAGACTCCACAAGGATAAGCTGTGTGTATCAGTGTGCTTCCCTCTGCCCCCAGCATTCTCCTTCAGCTTGGCTGTTATGCCCAAGGCCTTGCTCATGTGCAGAATGAGATATACACCTTGCTCAGGACTGATAAAAATCAAAGTATCACCAAGACAGATTATGACCACACTGCTGTCTCTGACTGGATGCTCAAGGAACTAATTGCAGACAGCTGATTGAACAAGTGCCAGTTGGGCATGCTCTAAATGCTATGACCATGAGTTAATGAAATTGCCCTGTGAACAGGACCAGCCCAAGCTGACTGCATGACAGGATCTCCACTTAAGCAGAGACACTTATAAGTTACACCTGAACAGAGGTCTCTTATGCCTTGACATCAAGACACCTTGCTGATACAGATACTTGGTACATGACCAACACTTTTAAGCTTTGTTATCTTCGTTAAGATTATATCTTAGATGTGCATATTTAATCTCTAAAACACAAACAAGTCTAGGACAAAGAGTGGATTGACCCACATCTACTTCTTACCTCTGTGCCTCAAGGAGTTTAGAAAGCAATGAAGTATGCTTTGAACGTTGTGATTCAATGGGAGGGTCTTCTGGATAACCATGTATGCTTTGAATAATCAACTGTACCTCACCATCTGTGACCTTGTTGTTTTATTTATGATTAAGCTTTGTTAAAACACTATATTCTATCAATAAACACATTCCTGCTCCTCTCTGATGAATGTAGACTTTATCTGCAACACTGTCAGTTTTTCTACACCTGCAGTCTCTTTTCTTTCTTTTGAAAGTGAGAGATCGTCAGAGACTGTCTTTTGACCATTCTTATTATACATTTTTTCCAACAGCACTAGTAATTCTTGATACTAGGAGTTCTGAACAGCCAGCCTCACAGATTAACCAGTACTAAGAGTGAATGATATTAACTTCACTAAATTTTACTGCTTCACACCCATTTGCATTACTGAAAACTTTTTATTCTATCCATTTTTCTAAACTCTGAAGCTGGTTTTAATAATGATATCCGAGTTATCTGCTTTGTACAACTTCCCTATTCGTTTGGAAATCCTAAATCAAATGGGGCTAACTGGCAGGGTTTGGCCACCATAAAACAGAATGCTCTAGTAAATTCAGTCAGGTATTTCAGTTTCTTCTTCCCACAGGCCACTAAGACTCCTGAGGATCCTACAAGCCAAACCTGTAATAATCTCAATGAGTTATAACCAATATTCCAGTTGCAAGTGGGAAGAAAATATGGAATAATCTGAGACTTCCAGAATTACGTACTTATTATCAACAAGAAAAAAGATATAAAAGTCAACACATTTGATCAAAACATGACTAAATAAATGAAACACAGGAAGTTCAATATGAAAAAGGGAAAAATCTTAATTGCTTTAAAATTACAGAGCAATGGAATAGGCTGCCCAGGGAGGCTGTGGAGTCTCCTTCTCTGGAAATATTCAAAACTTATCTGGATGCTATCCTGTAAATCCTATAGCAGAGAGATTGGACAAGATGATCTCCAGAGGTCCTTTCCATATTCCATATTCCATAATTCTGTGTAAATGCAGCATATATTCCCTGTCAAATCTGACAGCTATGACAAGAGAACAGGAATCAAAGGCTTAAAATTTCAAGTCTATTAGGAACATCTGAAAACCAGCACACTGCACATAATATTTGCTTAGAGTAAGCTAAAGGTATTTGTGACAGCAAGTAATAAAACATAGACAAGAAAAACACAATGAAATTAAATTTTCCATCATCAATACTCATGACCAGACCCTTTGTTTGGCTCATTATAGGACAAGTGATGAAGAGACAACCGCACTCCAGTTTCACTGGAAAAAACCTCACTGCAAAACAAAGAAAACCCAAGGGGTTACTTTGGGACCTTTTTACTTGTTGCAGGTTCCATTATCAAACTTTTTTTTTCTCCTAAGGGAAGCCTCTAACTTCCAAAATGTAACTTCTTAACAATTTCAGTGATTGACAGACTTGCTCATCTCCTGAGGATTCAAGTGAGAAATGCAATTGTAATCCTCTTGATACAGCTGAAAGAGTATCCACAAACCACTTCAGTTACACTGAACTTTTGCAAGAAGTATATGGTATCCAGTATAGAAAATACTGGTTGACCATGACTTTCTGCTGCAGAAAGCAACTGCCAAGGACTCTCAGGAGCTTAGCAGATTAGTGGAACTAAATGCTTCGCAATATGAGTAGGTTGCAAAGCTGCTGCAAAACTAAAGCATTCCCACAAAACAAAATTTTGCTGATACATGATACAGTTGTATATATGCAACTCTGTCTGCAAAGTAAATTGTACAAAACCAAGCTCATTCAGACTAGATAAAGCATGCTTTCCCATGAAACTGGACTTGGTAAAGAAAAAAATGGACATAAAAAAGAACAGAGACAGCACAATGACACCACTGGACAGAAGAGTCCACCTACCATGTGAATATCCAGGTAAGGACTGATTCCCCTTTGATTGGCTTCTCCCTGCAAGTTTGCGTATGTTAATACACATTTTGATGTTCCCAACTATTGCCAAGCACAATACTTTTATTATCAGTCTTTTCCAACTTTGATTAGAAATGAAGTCAGCTCTGTTCTCTTGTGAAAGCAGAACAAGGCGTTGTTTTATTGTGTGTGTAACAGATTGATGGAGAATGGAAGCAGCTCAACAAGCCAAGGTTATAAGAGCAAGAATGTGAGAGTCTGAGTGGAGCAGAAATAGAAATTGTATCACTGTCATAAACAGTGAACAAGAGCGCTTGAATACAAGGATGGTAAAAAGGTCATAACCTGTGTATCCCATGGTATGACATTGAACAGGTTTTCAAGCACAATGGAGAGTACTGTTGGTCATTGAAGGAGGCTACAAGACCTACTTTGGAAAGTGCATGGACAAAAAACAAACAAACAAACAAACAAACAAACAAAAAACAGGATCCTGATCCCTGGACATCTGAGGCCTTACAAAGTCTTTTAAGTAAAATTATATGATGTTTTAAAGGCATTAGAAAGAGTGGATTGCTCTTGCTCAGAGGGAAAGGAGGAGTTAATGGGGAGGGCAATCTGGGCTAGAAGAATGTTGGACAGCAGGCAGCAGCACATGAGAGCACGTGAAGATAAGAGCAGTGCATTAGGGGAAGACAACAAGTGCTGTAGAGGGCTCACTAGCAGGAACAAGGCCGAGGAATGTATGTTGACTGTAGAGGGGAAAAACAGCTGCAGCTATGAGGGGATGGTGTGGGTGGAAGAAGAGAGTGAGAAATTTCAGATGTAAAGCAACGAGAGAGCAAAAGGAGCCAAATGTAAGTTTGATCAAGCTAGGGCAGCTATAACAGTAGTGCTGGAGAAAACATAGAAGGGGAGTCAGGAGACGGAGAAGCAGGACTTTTACAAGAAGATAACTGAGACATTAAACAGAAGTGACTGTGGTACAAATAATACGACAGCTAGCATAATGAGATCCTGAGGATTGACACAGAGACATAGGGATGATCAGGTTCAACTGAGCCTACTCCTTGTGAAAGTAAGTTGTCCTCAGCCAACCACACACCCTGAAGTTTTATGGCCCTTTGTACAATGAGGGACAGGGATACAAACCAGGGAAACCTGTATCAGTGAAAATAGCAAGGCAGGGAAAAGCACAAATGAGAGAAACTATCAAGACCATGACTACTGAAATACAATTACCTCCTACCAGTTTCGATCTTTAGCTAAATAACTGAGACTTTTGAAGATAAATATCTATGCAAGGGTGCTGCTATCTTAAAAAGCACAGCTTGGTTTTACTAAGACTAAATCAAAATGGCTAAGGCATTCTGTGCAGCCACCAAATAGGCCACTTGTAATGCTGAATTCCCAGAAATACCAGCCATTACAGCTAGTGTTATAATCTGTTAAGGCAGCTGATTTCATGCCTGTAGAGCTTCATTTGGAAGAACAAAAACCAAATGGTTCTAGAATTACATACTGTTAGAAAGCTGTTTTGTAGTTGTTAAGCTTGTGCTGGGGAGAAGTGGAGTCTGTAGTTATGAGCTAATATTCAAAACCATAGCACTGGAGGATTCACTTGTTGATTGCAAGTGTTTATGGGACCTCTGAAATCCACTAGTACAAACCAGGTAGATCAGGAAGGGCAGACTGGGAAGGATGGGAAGATTCTCCAAGAATAAGGAAAGCTTAAGGAACCCAAACAAAAAAAGAGAAGGTAAATAAATGCAACAGTAGAACAAATACATGCAGTTATTATGCTGGATGAGTCATGAGGATGGAGTTTGAACTGGAACAACAATAAGGTTTGAAGAAACAAATGGAGAGCCTGAGAGATTATACAGCCAATGGAATAAGAAACCACTTACAGCCTTTATCTATAAGTTGGTAGAAGTGAAGGAGGGGATCCCAATAGTCAGGCAATGAAACCAGTACTGATGATCTCTGGCAAAATGAAAACAACACCTTCAGCCCCACAGGCTTCAGCACTGGGCATGTCCACTGCCTCTGGAAGGCATTACTAGCTAAGATACAATCAGACAGGGGATAACTAATAGTACCTATTATCTTTTGGGATAGCTGTTAAATGTAGTGGAAAAAATTATCACCTTAACAGAGTCTGGTGCTGTTAATGTTCTGAGGCATGCTGGGTGCCCAGGGGACGCACCTACTAGTCTGAAGAGCAGGGTAGTGGAAATTTTTTCAACAACACACAGAAAAAAAATGGCATTTTAGGTAATGGCTTCAAATCAGGAAATGATTTCATTCCATATCCTTCTAAATTTTTTTTATAGGAGTAATACAGAAATGGACATCCCATAGAAATCCTGATCAGAAATTGGTGAATTGCAATGAAGCCCCAGAAATACTTGAAACACCACGCAGTGGGCACCAAGAGAAGATTCTACGTAAGTGTGCTCAAGATAAAATAGAGCGTGTAAAGTTTAACACACTTGTATTAATAACAAAATCTGACTCAAACCCACAGGAACATTATGAACATCCAGCTGAGGCCAGGGGAAGATTGTGACCCACTATTATTACTCCTGTGGATGATGGAGTGCTAGTTCAGTGACCCAGCTTATACTGTTTAACAGTGTATAAAAAAAAAACAATGGAGAGATGTGCAGTCTGAATTTCAGGGCAGTAAACTTCGCAAAGAGCACCAACTCTAAAAATGCCAAAATATGTGGCCACAGGAATTAAGGACCAAAGCAGTTTCCAGTCATTGGCCTCAACTCTTATACAGCTCTCCTTTCTAGGAGGATGACAAAAGTTTTTTTGTTTCTGAAGAAACGTATTTCTTCAGAATCACATTTGTCTAATGAAGGTATAATATCAGGAAGTAATATAATACCACAGGTGCTGCTGTAAATACTACTCAGCTTTGTTCAAAATCTGTACATCCTTGATAAATAAAGAAGTCTTTATGTCATTCACGTATAAACACGAAATTGTGTGTTAGAACAATAAGAAACTAGACAGCAGTGTTCCTAACTCCTGTGACTGCTAAAGGAGTGTAGAGTAAAATTTAAATGTGGAACAAAACCTTTACAACATTTCAAGTCTACTGACGACTGAAATATCACTAAGAATTACTCTCTAAGAGCAGGAGCAGACTAAAATTTTATATAGTGAATTGGTTAAAACTCCTTTCTCCAGAATACTTACCTATACATCTCATGAAAAGATCCATTTTCCAGACTTCTTCTTTCAGTGTAACAGACAGCAGACTTAGAACACTTTATCGCTAGGCTTTGATATCAGATGTATTGTGCAGCATTCAGTTATTGAAAACAACAATTTGGCTTTCTATAAAGCAATTGGAGCTGCTTGATGGGAACTGTTTGCAGATTACTCTGGTTTCTTCTTCCCCAGAAATGTTTCCTGTGGAGTCCTGACACAAACTCCATCTAAGCAGTAGCATTTTTGGAACTGTAGTATTAGTTTAACTGTAGAGTTTTAAAATTTATTAATAGCATCTGCATTTTAGCATTTGATATTACTAAGCATTTTAAAAATAGCGCAGGACAAAAGCCAAACTATGTGAAGATATCTAGTAATAAAATGAGAGTGAAAGTTGAACATAAACTGATATTTTTCTCCTGCATATTTTTATAGTTGATGACTTTTATCAAAGGCTCTGTAAATCGATGAATCACAGAAAGCTCAAGGGTAGAAGTAGATAGTTAAGACTGCCTGTATGGAGATCACCTTACAATGAACAAACTATAACCAGTAACATGTAAACTGCAGTTTTTCTTTCAGGTTGATCCCAGCCCAACATTGAGTTTGCTTTCTGATGTCTTTCCCACATGCTTTTTTAAGGGAACAACTGTAGTGCCAGTGTATTTTTTGTTGTTGTTTTTGTTGTGTTTTCTCTGTCTGAAGGCATTTAAAATATCACTGCAGTGACTTGGCATTATAGCATTCTTATTCTAAGAAATAAATGAGGCTGTGAATGATGTGGGGAGAGGGAAGCCAGCATTTCCCAGCATCAGTGTGTAAAAAGGCTTTCTAATATCCTTACGCTCATCCATTATGACAGCCTCTTTGAAAGGTTGGAAAAACCTCAACAGCAGCTTACAGTCATAATTCAAAACAGCTCCTTGTGAAGTAAGGTTTTACCCTGTTCCTATTCGTCTAACAGCTCCGACTGCCATGGTTTCTGAAGACTTGAAGGTTTCAATTACAAAATAATTTTTCATCTACAGTCTTTTGTAACAGAAACAAAGGAGAATTCATAAGGTGCACCCATCATTCTCCAAGTCATATTATATATAGAAAAAATCTTGCAATGTAGAGACCACTGTTGATTCCAACAGTATCAGGTACAGAATGTGTTCTCACTGCTTTTTCACCCCCTTCAAATAGAAGTCCTGATGCAATTTTAGCAGCAGTGGCATCATTATTATAGCTTAATATTTTCTTGGTAATGAATGGAAAGAGATGCCAGCACAAGCTGACACATCAGGTCTAGGGAGACCGTACTTCCTCAGTGGTTTTAAGATTCACAATCCAATTGCATTATGTTTATTCTACTCTGCACGGCAGCACCTCAAAGACAAGAGTTTGTACTGGGGAAGAAAGTAGCACCTTCCGTTCAAAACTTAAAAATCAAATTACTCTGCAGGCGTATAGAAGTTCATAGCCCAAATAATCTAATACATATATGTACACATACATAAGACTACCTTGTAGAAATGTTCAAGTTGTTTCATCCTATGAAAATTCTGCTTTAAGGTATTGAAGAAGATAGACAGGTTTAAGTACATTTACTGCCTATTGAGAATGTCTACTGTTAAGACAGTCACAATCATGTAAAGATCTTATTTAAAATAATTATTTGCATTACTTTTTTCTCTAAAAAATGGGTATTTTATTCTTTAATTATACTTAATTTCATTTTTCAGCGCTCTGTATATGTTATTAATTCACACAGGTTTGATTGTTATTGTGATGTTAAGAATTATCCTTCAAGTTACAGGGGGAGAAAATGAGACATTAAATATTCATAATTCAACTTTCATGAATGTAGATTATTTTTTTTTCAGATAAAATGTCTTATCCTAGGATATATAAAAAAAAATGAAATAAAACCATTTTTAACTGAGACAAGTACAACAAAAATTATACCTTTACAAAACAGCCTGGAATATTTCTCTTTACTTGCCCTGTAAATCATTAAATGCCAGGAGGCCACAGGTTACAGTCTGAAGGAAAGAAGGAGCAACTCTGCCCTCATTGGGAAGGTTATGAAACACACACAGCTCTTTTGGACTTCAAACGTTTGTTTGGTTACACCCATTATAACCCAGAACAGGTATTAATGTGAGTAATTCATGTGCGTGTGTTTGGTTTTGATTGTCTTGTAGATTGATTGATTGTGGGATTTATTGCTGGCTTTCAAACACACCCAGTCCTCACGGAAGATGAAAATGTGCCCATAGGCTAAAGTGGGTGCAGGACATTCATGTTGGCTGCTTCCAGCTCTGGTGCTGCTCAGCAGGCTCTGTTTGAACAGTTGTAGATCCTCATACTGGGCCATCCAAACTCATACAATCACTTAACTGAACAGTCTCTGAGTCTGCAGCCTGGACTAGTAAACTCAACAATGTAGCCACATACTGGCAGTTTGGCTCTTAATATCTTCATTCAGACAGCATTTGATGAACTCAAGATGCTCTCTCCCACCTCTTCTGCAACCTTGAGCCCTCAATGTGTGAACAGACTGCAGGCTTTTATGCCAGAAAACGATAAAGATTTTCAATAGGCTCCTGTCTTAACAGAACTGCAAGTCCTACACCAGCAGTAGAAGTACAAAGTCCACTGTAAAATTACAATAAAGTACATTATTTAACCTTAGGATTTCATAAACTGTGACCACTTGAGCTTTACCCTTTCAGTCTATGAAGTAATAATAGTAATTTCAGGGAAATTTCAGTCTTGCAAATCTCTGCTGCATACACAGTCTTCCTCACTGCAATACAAGATTTACAAGGAAATGTGTAGCACCTGGGATATTTTAAAACCTGATGTGGATCTTTGAGGGAGCAAAGCACTTCACAGTAGTTAACAGTAGTAGATGAATAATGAAAATGAGTCATGATAATACTATTTTCCTCTAAAGGTGAGAGCAAAATGATGTCTCCTTTTTCTTGTTGCTCAAAAGATATCTATTCAGTATCTTCTTCCACTTAATTTGATGTCTTTTCATCACAGATTTCCATTGCTCTTGCCTCTCTCCTCTAGACAGGACAACATCCATAGATCCTTTACTTCGGTCTGCTGGCAGCTAAGCAGGGTGGGTTTCTCATGGACTTGCAGGTTTGTACATATATGCAGGCTGCCTGGCATGGGAGCTGTGGCTGATGACACAAACCAAGTCTCACAATTTTGTGCCCTCCCCTGTTTTCACAGTCCTGAATACCTAATAGGGAAAAGAAAATCCTCATCTTGGCCAACCCCAGCTGCCTGGTCATTCAATTTGCCAAAGCACCAGCATCTGCCTCACCTTCTCTTACAGATGTTTTATCTGATCAAAGAAGGTCTATTTTCTTTATTCTGGTATATACTCTACGTTATAATACCTGCAAGCCATGTTTAAACTAGCAATGAAAGGAAATAATTAAGAATGAAGAAATGACTAACTCAAATTTTCACATTCTCCCTGAGGAAAATGTGTTTTGTTCCCATGAGGATCATTGTTCTGCCTTGTGAAGCAAAGTCCCTGATCTCTGTATTCTTCATTACAGATGTCTGACGCAAAGTGAGAGTAACTTGGTGTGAAGGACATCTTGAAATATTCTGCCTTTTTGAATACGAATGTAAGAATCTGCAGAAACTGTGAATGAACATTTACAACAAACTGTGAGCCTCCTACTGATGCACTCAAATACAAAACAGGAGGCGAGAGAAAGAAGAAAAAGAGATGAATTTGTTTTCCTACCAAACAGCTGTCTTCTTTAACAGAAGAAACTAAAGAGAAAACACTGTGTGAAGAGGCCAAAAGCTGCATTAATTACAGTATTTTTAGATGCTACAAGCACAATTTTGATAAACACTCTAAACTGTGAAAACTGTACTGTCAATGCAATTAAGTCCTTTTTCTTGGTGCAGAATCATCAATGCATGTGTCTGCTGAGAATATATTGTGGGTTGTACAGTGCAGTTATCCTTTGATTAATGATTCAAGATGATCACTAGGGACCACACAAGCTCCTGGGAGATGCCAGAACAAGCAGCACAATGTCATCATTAATTTCTTCTCCTGACCTACATTAGAAAGAGTGATGATACATTCAGTGTTATGGGGCAAATTTCAGCCATGGTTATAACAAACAGCCCCCATGGAAGTAAAAACAATAGGTACATGACTTTGGAGCAACATTAGGTATTAAAAGATTACTGCATGGATCTAAAGGTAGGGTTTATTTATTTAGATCAACTGCAGAACATGGGAAGGTGTCAGACTAATTATTCTGTTAGCTTTAATATCTGGGCCTGCTGTGAAATCCCCATACGAGAAAAAATTATAATCCCTCTAGGTGGAAAATGTGAGATCTCATTTCTTAGCTGGTTAGTATTTCTATTTAGCCAGAGGATGGCATTAGAGCTGGTATTTTATCAGGATAGACCTAAAACTCAGCTCAAAATAATATTTTTGCTAAAGGCACCTGCAAGTAGTGACATCAGTCTGTCAGTTGGATTGCTTTTCTGCACTGACATGAAGTCCTCCATTTCGTGTCAGTGGTACTGATCATGTATTCGTATGAAGCACTCTGAGCTGAGCAAGGCAACACAGTATATTTGGTTTGCTGTCTTCAGCAACTAGAATACACTAAAGAGCTCAAAATGTTGCAGCGCTTCCTTCAAAATACTTTTGAAGTCTACTGTTTGGGTAGTAAATCTGTTTTTGCTTCCCGACTTGACTTTCTGTATTGCATTTATCCTTGTCCAAGGTCTCAGATATTATCTTCAAGGTACGTCACTGTTTCACCCAAGGTTAACTGAAAGGCCAGCACTAGCAGTGCTGCCAATAACACTGTTTCTCTAATATGCTGTAATTTTCTATAGTGAGGGTGAAGCTTGTTTGCACTAGAAACATTTTTTACTCCAGGGAGAAGTATGTGGAGTATGTTTCCTGAGTAACCAAGGGACATCTGTGTGCCAGAGTTATTTTCAGCTTTGAATTTTTTTTTTAACTCAAAGCATCTCCACTACTTTCATTTTTCCCATAGGGAAAGGATGCAAGAGCAGATATGATAGATTCTAGTCGCAATAGTTTCTGCTCTTCAAAAACTGCATGGTATAAAATGAAAAAAATATAAATGCTTGTATATGATACTGCAGTTAAGGGATAATTCTAGTTTCAGTGGGAGTTGTGATTTCATGCAGTTTTACTGGGCTGTTAAACAGGAATGGATGTATTAATGGAAAGTTAATATTTTCACAAAGTAAATGTATTATAAAAGTTTCTAAGTTAAGCAAAAAGTGATCTTTAAAATCCCTGTGATGTTTTTTATGAAATGTAGTCCACAGGGTCATATATATTGAAAAGTGACTTCAAACCTGTGAATTGCCACTAGTTAAATATTTCCTCTAAGCATGATCATAAAAAAAAAAATCTAGAACAAAACAGCACATTCTGTGCTCAAGAAGCCCACAAGGAGCTCCTTCCAGTCTACAATTAAAGAACTCAGACAGTAATACTGCAGCTCCATTAAATGTCTACAAAACCTAAATCTGACCAAAACAAGACTTTCATTACTGTGACATTCACAAATAAATTGTATTTTTGTTTTTTAACACATGAGAGAATAGAAATAAGCTTGATAAGTTACACCAGCTACTGAAATATCTTCTACATATTTGTAGATAGCTCACCAGCTGTCATGGGCTGCCTTAGCTTACCTCGCTTTCAAATGAGAGATGGTTTACTTCCTACATCTTTTCAACTAGAATGGCATATTCCAGTCTCACAGAAATAGTCCCAGACTCATCGCTTAACTATTGTTCAACATTAAGCTTTATATGTTATTCAAAACAAGTTACTCTTACTGAAAAATCAATACAAGTGGACTGTGCCGCTTGAATTAATAATGCATGTCTTCTAAATTAAAGGGAGTTTAGTTGTTTTTACATGCAAAACTCATGAAAGTGATTCAACTATAAAAATACATTTTTTATACTTTTTCTCTCTCCTTGTCTCATCTCTCTTTATATAAAGGAGGATCAGTTTTCACTAAAAGATTAAAATTTTAAGCCCTCAAAATCTGTTTTTCAGAATCCTTCAGGTGCCTGAAACTGTTCTTCCATGTTTGAACAGGACTGGCCCATGACTGAGACGAGTGAAAACTAAGGTTACTTTATTGGCAGATGTTCTCCATTCCAAGGATTTCTCTTACTCAAAAATTTGTTCATTGGGCCAAGCACCAGGACAGCTGTATCCTTTTTCTATTCCCCTCGCTTTGTAAGGCCTATCAGCTCTGTCTTCAACTACCTGATCAACCTTTGGGCTGAACTTCAAAATCTCAGTAGGAAGAGCAACAGATTTCACCAGCCACCCAGATAAGATGGCAGCTGGCTGCTATGCCTTGAAAAATTAGAGGCAGGAAGGGAAGGAAATGCAAGAATAGTAGGAGCCTTCAGTTATCTTTAAGACAGTTGAAAAATTTCACATTGAAACATAACAGAAATCAATTTTTTTTGTGAGGCCACCATGAAGTTGGACAATTCTCTTAGCTTTTCCCTCTCTATCACATATAGCTTGGCTCAAAACTGCACATTTGAATGTGGGTAACACTTCTGGCTGCAGACATAAAAAGAGTCACTATCACTACTGGCACAACAAAGGCAAAAAAGATGCGCTTCAATTTATCTCCATTTCAAGAGGTAGGAATGCCCAAAGACAGTTAAATCTTACAGGCAATATGAAGATTATTAAGGGACATCTATTTTGCAGCACTTTCACAGCACATTTTTAAAAAAAGGTGGAAACATGATCAAGACTGATAAGTAGGTAAGGTAGGTTGTTAGAAACAGGAAGACACCCCTCAGAAGACTGATGGTGTGTCAGACTAAAGAAAAAGAAATAATCATGAGCTCTGGGACATTAAATGTGAAGCCGTACCTGGAAGGCACCAGAATAGAGGTTGAAGAGCAAATGGTGAAAGGAATCAAAACTAAATACGAAACCTCTCTTGAAACACATTGCAAGCAGGAAGCTTGGCAAAAACTGTAAGGCAAACTTGTGATCAAAGAATACAGGAAAAACCTGAGGGATAGAGAGAATAAGATTGCAAAGTTTCCCAGTTCAAGAATGCCTTGGATTTGAGGTGATACTGATTTACCCAGACAAAATTGAGAAGGGCTTTCTAAGACTGGATGGTAATTAAATGTAACATACATAAACATGGAGTGGTGCACACAGGAAAAATCCATCATAGCTTCCTATAGAAAAATACTATGGATTCATTGTGTCACACAGACATTGTTGATTATGACTGTTACTTTCATAGTACAGCTATCTCAATGCTCAATTATAATCATAAAATAAATTGTTATGAGTTTATGGGGAGAGAATAGAAAATCAAAGAACAAGTTGGAAGTTTGTGAGGATGTGGCTCACCCATGTAGCTCTTACCCCCTTTCTCAAAAAAGTTACATTAGAGAATTGGAAAAGATTCAGAAAGAAATTGCGAGCAAAATCAAAGGCAAGAACAGCTTCTATGGAAGAAATCATGAATGCCATGGCAAAAGGAGGCAGACAGAGTGCTTACTGCCTCTTCCAATGCAAAAACAAGTTATCAGATGAATCCAGGAGGTCATTCACAAAGGAACAAGATAGTTCTTTGTGCAATGGGAAGCATACAAAAGGCACTTGAGAATAGGAAGTGTTTTTAGCACTAACATTTTAAGTATGCTCAAGGAAGGAATAGATAACTACTTGGAAGAAGCATCCATTGGGGGTTAGTAAGTACACAAAAATTACATCAGGCTCTAGGAATCAACTGAGTGGAAAACATTTGGAAACTAGGAAAGCACAGGAAAGTACTCAGGGGAAGTTTAGTATATGGTTGTCTCTGTTTGTATTCTCCCCAAGCAGATGATTACAGTCACCAATGAAAACAAAATACCAGATCAGATAATCCCTCTGAACTGATTTTTTAATTAGGAAATTCAAAAATGTAACTTTCAGATAGCTAGTGTTAGACAATGCAGATCTCAGATTTCTAAGGTCATAAAGAACTCTAACATGGCTATTTCAAGAGAAAGAAAGGATTTCCCCTGGTAAATGCATCATCTCTGACATTAGTTCTGTCCATACAAACAAACATGTGGGTACAAACACTGAGCAACGTAATTCTTTTGAAAATGTTGCTCTGGAAAGACTGTATAAACATCTAGAAAGAAGGTATTTCAACAAACTGAAGACAAGAAAAAAAAAATTAAATAAAATCATCTCTTTGACAGGACATCATTTCTAGTCCATTTTCTTTTAAGATGAGGACGTATATGGAAGGAATACATGGAAAGAAAGACATTAAACTTGCCTCAAAGGCATAATCTATTTTCAGGCCAATATTTCTGCATTGTTTATTATAGTATTTTTATTTACCACTTTTTAAGAGGTAACATATTTTAGCTCGGAAAAATAGTTTGACCAAGACAAAAAGCATTTTTAAAAAACTTGTTACATTCATATGCAATCTCTCACTGAATTAATAATTCAAAATTAGAATCTACATAAGTGTGCTGTGCGATGTGGGGGACTGAAATTCTTAAACTACAGTCTAAACTACTGTTTCAAGTTCTGATGAATACATTACCTTTCTTTGTATTGGAGAAGATAGAACAATTCCTGTGCTGCTTAAGATATACGGATCCTTGAACAAAACTTTATGATTTTTTTCTCATCTACTTAGTGAGATGCATACTCCAAAGCTACATACTAAAATTTTTCGTAGCAAAAAAAGAAACTTTTTTTCCCAGATCCTTTGCCAAAATCTTCCTTTTCTAGCTCACTAATTTTTTGATTTTGATTGCATTTTCTGAACTTGTGGGTTAATAATTAATATTGGAAAATATTGAAAGTAACAAAATTGTTGAAGTCGTTTGTATGGTTCTTGCATGTGGAAATAAGCCCTACAAATAAAGCATTATTGTTTCTTAATGTATTCACTGAACTTCTTCTAATTCACAGAAGAAGTCAAGGGGAAAGGAAGAACATCTCATGAAGAATGACATACATAACATTGATTTGTCAAAGAGCAAGCTAAATATTTGTCTAGCGCTCTGATTAGAGTGTATTTTAGTACTGTCCTGAACTTAGAAGAGGCTCTCAGAAACCTACATGAAACCTGGTATGCCAACCAGGGTCGGGATACTACAATGAGTCTGAAGTTTTACTTTTCCCAAGGGAAATGTAAATCCTGCATGCATTCAGCAATTATATTTCTGATACAAGTTATGCTTAATAGAAAAGGTAATGAGATATTTATAAGTGACATGATACATTACCCTATAAAATTGATGAGTAATCTGTGCATCATGGTCTAAGAGAGTAAAGAATTAATCGATCATAAAGCCTCTGAACTCTCATTTTTAGATGAGCTGAGAAAACTAAATTCATAAGAAGCCTAAAGTTGGCATTCTACAATAAAGCATTGTTTTCAAACCAGATGCAGAAATAATCTAATACGGAGATTTAATAATTCATTGTTTTCATTAAATAATGCATGTGAATAATACAGTTAATGGTGCTGTTGTTCCACCAGCAAACATGAAAAAAGAAAACAGCCATAAAAAGGGTATGTTTGGGAGATTTTGGCAGGGAGAAGAACAACCCAAAAACTTGAAGATAAACACCTTAGAGTAGGCCACATTTCATTATGAATTATACAGGCTACAGGTTTATCTTTCACAAGTGGCTTTCAATTGCTTACGGGGAACTGTTCAAGGAATAGATGGATGACTGGGCAGAGCACATCTCCAAAACTACAATATAACAGCTAGAAACTTGGCATAAGTCTCTGAATCTAAGAGTTCATTTTCCATTGGGTTTCTCCAGAAGCTCTGTAAGTATTACCTGTTTCTTGCCTGGAGCTGGCTATAATTCAGTCTTAGATAAGACATACTAAGAGTATTCTCTGAACCCTATAAAGCTCAAAAATGTTCACGTCAGATAGTTACTCCACACCAATGTAATGCCTTCTTTAAACAAACCTGGAGTTTGTCAGCTAAAAATACCTTGGGATCTTTTCAGCAAAAGCCATAATATTGAAGAGCTTATTCTGAAACTCATTGATTTCAGTAGGTTTTGGATTGTTCTGTAATCCTCAAACACTATGAGTAATATCACATATGGAGGAATTCATTCTCTCAGGTAAGACTGAGAGTCACTTCGCCGAGAAAGAAAATGGACAAAGAAAAAGCAAGCCAAACAGAGTTTCCTGACTTCTTAGAAATCTTTTTTCTTAGCTAAAAGGGAATTATAAAATAATATGATGAAGAGCAAAGCTTTTCTCAGAATTAAAAAGAGTACACACTGACAAACCAAAACAGCAAATTTCAGCACCTTTCTGATCTTTCTATCCTAGATTCCCTTCAGTTTGCAGCAACTATTGCAATAAATAAATAATTTATTTATTTTAATCTAAACCAGCTTATTCACTTGCATGTTTCTGTGCAGTTCAGCACCTATTAGAGACTTACTTCTCAGTCCCAGCCTGTCCCCAGCCTATCCTTCTTATCCACTGTATTATTTGATTTTTTTTCCTGTTAACTTCCATCTTCTCTGAATTGCCTTTTACGTTTTCCATGCAGAGATATCAAAACTTTTTTCCAAAATAATACCACAGGATACTTATTAAAGTGTCAAATCTTTTTATAGTTAATAGTTTCGAGATGACAATGCAAGGATGACAATCGAAGTTGTCACTATAGTTATTTTCTTAGTAGGCTTGGTGTTCCTCAATTTTACCTTCACCTCCAATTCTTTGCTGGCAAAAGGTTATGAGTCCTTCCCTCAGTAAGGTCAAAAGCTTTCCCTCATTCTTATGATTGTATTTTATTGGACCTCTCTCAGTGACATTATCAATAGATTTGATAGTTGCTTTCTAGTACACTTCCAGAGCACAAAACATTGCCTATGAAATGTAATTGGTATTACCAAGGGCAAAGCAAAAGAAACAATGTCAAAACCAAAACTTCACTTTCAACCAGCATAATTTTCTCATCTTTCTGCTGACCTTTTCAAAACCAAGATGAAGATTGCTTTAAATGAGATGTACAAAATGACAAAACCTGGCTAGCTGTCCTCTGGGGTAAACCTCTGTAGTTTCCTCTGGGGAAAACCTCTATTTGAAAGAAGTGAGTCATTAGTTTCTGTGCTTTCAAAATGGTAAAATGCCTGTACTGTAATTCCCTAAGCATTGTACTCTATTTGCCTTATGTAGCAGTGAGGAGATATCAGCAACAGCAGTTGTCTTTTCCTTTGGGTTGAATTGCTATCCAAGATTGCTGCTCTTCTGAAAATGGTGGTAAAGTTCCGTGCGAAAAAACATGGAAATTAAACAGGCTAACAAACCTAAGATATTTTTTTAATATGAACTCATCCTGCTCTTCATGTAACAACAAAAGACAGCTACACTCATTCCTAAAGCTGGAGATTTTGCTCAAGCCATCATGCTTGCACTGGCACACTGTCAGATACTGTGTTCCCTATGACAAACAGTTCTGACAGGAGCAAGAAAATGATAGATTTAACTTCTCACAGTAAGAGTGGAACTCAAGGAGCACAGTGACTAGGAAATCTGAGTTTATCACTGTACTGCAAACAGTTCCAGCCTTCACTGAAGACAGCAAAATGGAGCGCAGATTTAGCAGACTTCTGTGAGGTTCAGTAAACAGCAACCTAATGAACAGAAAGAAGAGAAACCAAGTGTATGGGAACAAGGAAGACTCATAGAAATGCAAAAATTATCTTAGAGTTTTAAGAAAAAAAGAAGAAAAATCCTTGTCTCCCCTCTCACATACAGTTTTTAAGTGTTCTACAGTTCTATGATTTTTGAATTCTAATTATTTGAATCTAATCCATCTATTTTTCGTATCTGTACAATTCTCAGATATAAAACTCTCAGCAACATTAATGACTCAGTGGATTTGTTTAGAGGAGTATTCCAAGCTTGAAATGCAGCTGTCAAAGAAGTCAGTGAAAATGTAGATATTTGCTCTTTCAGCTTTCCTTCAAGTTATGTTTCCTTCCGTTTAAGAAGTTCTACTGTTCCCCTATATTTACATGTGACTTATCAGAAATATTCAGCACTAAATACTGCTATGTAATTATTCTGGCTGCCCCAGTAGTAGATTCTGCCAGTTTTCAACCCAACCTACTGCTACCACCTTGAGTGCAGCAATAGTCAAGCTTTCATTAACACAGCAGGTTAGGGACATCATGTAACAACAGGAATGTTGACTGCCCACAAGTATGTGTAAAATTATTAGTCATTTTGGCAGTCCCATGTGAACATTACACTTTCCAGGTTACTCTTTGTTTAATACCTTTGCCTAAGCACACAGGACTTCGATGAATTAGCGTTCAGATCAAACTGTTCCTCCAATTTTTCCTTTTGAACCTTTGTCATAGATCACATTTCTCTTTGCTCTGAAGAAACTTCTTTCAAATTCTTTCATGCCCTGAATAGAGTATACCCAAATAAGCTTTCTAATGTGTTTTTAGCAGTACTTACACTTAGGCTCTACTTTAAATGTGAGAACAGGATGCCTTAACAAAACAGCTATACATACCAAGCACTAGTGTGGAGTTTGCCACCATAAATGTTCTGATTAAAATAGAAAGCATAACTGAGATAAGACAAAAAAGGCCATGAAGCACACCTTGCAAAGCTCATAAAGCCTCTGCAAAATCAGTCATCAAGAGTCATATTTGCAGTATAGATTTTAAAATCAATGATCTGGCTGCAAAAACATCATTTTTCTCACCTTTCCCCCCCCCCCCCCAAAATTTTCATATGAGGATGAATTCACAGTATGGACTAATGTTTACAGAGAATTTGTTGAAAGGCCTTCTAAATAGGCAAAACACTGTACTAGTAGATTTTTGTGTTGTCTGCATAATTACAGTTTTAATATATTTTCACATGAATGCAAAGCATTTTAATAGGAAGAATATCATGGATACAAACCACAACTTCATGGATATAAAACTTGGTCTCAACTCAGGATTTTCTCAATTTACTTAGAGCATCTATTAAGTTTCTCATATGCCCACCATGTAAAGTGGCACACCTCCTTGTGATTTCTACACTGTTTTGTAGGAATTCTACAAACAGATTTCTCAGTTAAGATGTAACGTAGTGTATATAATAAGATTTCAAAAGTAGATATCTACAAAAGGGAAGAAACCTTTAAAACAATTAACAGCTTCACCATCCATTGTGCCAGTTGAGATTAACCGGTAAAAATAAACATGAGATATCAGATCATATAACTTGATGTATTAAAATACTCTGCCTGCTCCTTCTGCCTGCCTTCATTAGCACAGCAGTTTCTTTGCATACAGAAATATTTGTGGAAAAATTCTTCCTTAATTCATCAACTATACCCATGAGTAGTTGTGTACTGACTATAAAGTAACATTTTAGTGTTTTATCTGACCTCTCACTTTCCCTTCTTGATGCATCCTTGCTGTCATGACAGCTTTTAGAAAGCCCGGGGGAAAGCTCAGGACAGACTTGTCTAGAACTGGTCAAAGAATAAATGATTTGTTCTTTCAGAATTGCCTACTAAATTTTCTAAACATAAAGTGGTATTATCCATGGACATGCTATTACTAATCTTGATTCCTGCATATGAGTTCTATACAGCTACCTCCTAAATTACTCTCCTAAGACATATTTGCCACCTTGAAGAAAAACCCTGGTTAGAAACCAATCAGTTATTATTAGTGAGACAGAATGCACACAGTGTTGTTAGGTGAGGACTAGAAACGTGGCCACAGAAAATACCAGGCAAATATCTTTTGACCCACATCATATTCCTGAGTCCAGGAAATAAAGCCACGGCTCAAATCTTATCAGCTCTCTTCATTCCCTGCCAGAGTTGTGAGAGCAATCACACAGCATTGCCACAGTGTCAGTGCCCTGTCACCAGAGGCCTCACTGCTGCAGAACAGAGCCCTTGTCTGTCTAGGGATAGTATCTAGAATAGTATTTGCAAGGCACAAATGAAGGGCTAATAATCTCTGCCCTAGAGAGCACACCATCTGCCAGTCTGTGCAGTGTTGAAATTCATAAGCTAGACTCTTTGGTCCATACCAAAACCCTGAAATAGCCATAAGACTGCATAGTCTGTAGCTCCTGCCTATAAAATAAAGAAAGAGTCAAACCTTTCAAAGAAAATCTGCAGATGAAAGGTAGCAGAGTGGGAGGAGCACAGGAAACCAAAAGTGTTTACATTTTCTTTTCTTTCTTTTTTTTTTTTTTAAGAAGACACTCTTTATCTTGTGTAATGAAGGCAGCAACATGATGATGTACCTAATTTATCCCACCAAGGATCCATGGAACTGGGAGCACACTATCTAATTTCTCCTTATTCTTTTATTTCTCTAGTCCCACAGACTTCCAAATGGTGAATGAACTGCAGAGAAAATATCCAAATACAATTTCATAAAATACTTCAATATACTTTATCAGAAGAGGATTATTTTTTCTTATTTGTAGTTTTCCTTATGATGTTCGGATCAACCTCTTGTCTAGAAAATAAAGGAAATCACAGAAACAAATGTCCTAATGCATGAGGAAACATTTATCTTCATTACAACACTTAGGTATTTTGATTATAAAGAACAGTAACTGCCTCTAAAAACATTAGTCCAAGAGGACACCATAAGTACAACTTTTAAAACGGTACACACTAACTCATTCTCCAAGCATCCTTGCTGCTTGCTCTCTTCCCATCCTCTTTGTTCAGGAGGTTCATTGAATCACAGCTTTTTTGCCTGCCTGTGCTTTGCCCACGCATTATCAGGAATGAATCATATCCCCATAGGTTCCCCTCTACCCCCAGCCAGTCTCCAAACAGAAGCAGAAGCCCACAAAGCAGCTCCCAGTTTCAGTCATGCAAGCAATTTTCCCACCCCAGTAGATGTGGGCGACCACCCGTAGCATTTACACAGCTCAGATGCTGGCTGGGTACCACAGAGCAGCAGGGCAGCACTGCAAGAGATGCCAGTGGAGCATCTCACTCCATACTCCCTTTTCTCACCAGTGAAATGCCCCTACTACCCATTCCTCCAGGAACACAGCTCAATATCAAAGTTTCTAACCCAGATTATGCTGCCATCACCCAGACACAGTCAATTCTCTCCATGTTTTTCACCCATTCAGGGGTGTGCTGTAACTCTATTATTTCTGCACATGAGTTGGATTGCAAGCTGATAAAGGGCTCTCTAAGTAGGTGGCCTATCTTTCCTTCCTTTTCCCCTCAATTTTTATTATTTTTTATTTAATCTTGTGAAATTGATTCAGAAACTGGGGTTCAGGTTGTTTCATTTTAAAAGTGAAAAGGATTTTCTACTCGTAGAAATTACTGATTACAGTGGTCCTGATGCCGGATTAAGCTTTCCATTTGTGATAATATATATATATATATATATATATATTTACACTAACAGTTTATTCTGACTTTTAACCTAGCAGAAAAACAGATACAGATTTTACTACCATGCCCAGCACCTCTGGCAAAATCTTGAGCAAGACGTCTTGGGAGATGTCTCTTTTATACTGCTTCCTATTTCTCTCATCCGAGAACGTCACTTTGACACGCAAGGCTATCTTTTTCACATGGCAACATACTTCCATGAACTTGTGACAAATGGGGTAACTCAATAATATTCTCCACCACCAGGTCCTGCTACAGGTTTGCCACATTGCAAAGCAGCTGACGAGGCCATGTGTTCTGCCTATATTTTTCCAGAACTTGAGACAAGAGTGGCTTTTTCTATTTTTGCTACTATTTTTCTAGTACATTTTGTCTTAAGGAAAAAAAGACTTTGAAGCAGCAGTCCACCTCACTTTTTCTCTTTCATTCCCTCCTTAATACCTAAGAGAATATTTGTTAGACAGTTTGAAATACAGTAAAAGGCAGTCAAGCAGGATTTTTCCTGATTAAAAACAAAACCAAAACAAACCCACACGCTTTCTAGAAGAGAAGTTTAAAAAGAAAGACAAAAATGAAGAAATACTGCAAAAATCAGTCTCAATTTGTGTTTAAAATTTTCATTGCTTGCCACTACCCGTCTTCCTTTCACATCTATCCTGCCCAGTGTTTGATAAATGTTGCTAAAATGAGCAAAGTAGCTACAGTACCAATTGGCATCTACGTTGACATGTAGACTGTTGAAATAGGAACGGGTCTGCAGAGCAAAGCAGCTGTAGCTAGAAGCCTGGCGTCACCTAAAACGCTGATACAGATGCAGCCCTGGTTACACAAAACCGCAAATGATCTCTAGATTCATCACTCACAGTGAGAGAAATTTTAAGCATCTTTGATTCAGTAGGTTTATTTATAGAAACATAATGAAACTCTGCTTTTTCTTCTGTATTGTGTTGCAGCAATATTGGTAACACCACACAAATACTGAATGAATTTCAAAATTATGAACCTGATCCCTGCCTATATCAGGGGGTTGGAACTAGATGACCTTAGAGGTGCCTTCCAACCCAAATTGTTTTGTGATTCTATGATCATGGCAGGTGAAGTACTCTGACTTTCATTGCAGTAAATCAGAGAAAACGTTCTTCCAGTACTTCTCTTCTAAAAAGGTAGCACATCTTAGCAAAAGCTTACCTACCCATTACTTTGTTGGGGTGGTGACTGGGTTAGAATCACATACTAGGCTCTTTGAGATGTCTTTGTCTGTCACTTATCCATGGATTAATATTTTACTTCTAAATTTGCTGAATAAATTTGTTTCATTAAGTTCAGCTTAAAATACATTTAGAATATTCATTTTTCTTTGTAAAATCACATCCATTTATATACACAGCAAATAACTGAAAAGGTGTTTTAATTAAGTTGTGTGTGGTGACTGGCACCTGGTGAAAGGAAAAGCCAGCTACTGTGACTAGCATGCCCTTCCAGATCCAACATACTCTGCTTATGCTGGATTTGTGACAAATCTGCAATGATAAACACATGATCCACACAAACAACTTACATAAAACTAACATTACAAATATTAAACAAGAACGTGCTGAAATTGCAGTTAACTAGGGAGCAAAAGTCAGACTATTAAACAGAAAACTTCTCTATAAATTCTAAATTTATGTGCAAGCAAAATCGTATCAGTCATTAATTACACTTTCATTTTCACACGACAGTCGCCTCACAATTAGCAGAATGATGCTGAAAAAGCTGCACTTTGTCATTTCAGATCTAAGATGAGTCACATACAGCTAAGAACTGAAGATCTGCAGAATACATACAGATTTAAATTCCTCAAAATCACTTAACTTTTTTTCCAATCAACACATGTACTTCCCTTGAACTTGATAAAAGAAAAAGGAACACTAAGCAACCAAGACTCTGAGGCAGGCAGACAGCTGTAAGCCTCTCTAAACAGGATCTTTCAATGCAATCAGATAGATAACAACCAAAAAATTCCACCCCCCAAAAAACCCCAAAAATCAAATATGCTATAAGGCATCCTAATCACTAAAGAAAAAACTAAATAAAAAAATAAAAAAAAATCAAACATCCTTTGTCATGCTCTATTCTCATTAAATTATCTTCTGCTAGTGCCTTTCTTATTATATTAAGCAGAAATATTCTTCCTGAAACATCTCACATCAACTGAACATTCTTCAAAGTCTTAGCAGGAGCTATGGGGCTCTGGATGCTGCATATTAGCCTCTGCAGAGGTTCCCTTGAAATGCAGAAGGACCTTCTGTACACAGATACAGGCACCTCCTCAGTCCAACCCAGCCCTGACTCCAGAGAAGAACAGGTGTGCATAAGTTTGTGCAGCTTAAGGGTATATTTTTACTCCTGAAGAAAGAGTGACTGGCATGCATTACTAAGCCTTCCATTTCACGTCTGCCAGAACTGAGGTGTGCTACACGATCAATCATAACAAAGGCAGGGAAGAAAATAATATAATAAAACCACTTTACCATGTATAATGAGTAGTTTACTCATACAATTACAGAAAACATTTTAAAACAGGTAGGATTAAGCATCGCAGGAAACTGCTGAGGTACATTATTTATCAATATGATCTGTGCAAGCATTTGGCCCCCTCTTCCTGCAAATAATTCTCCCTATATATAGCACTTTACTAGGCACTAATTGGCAGCACTGCAGGTAATCACGTATTTTCCCTTGCCTTCAAAAGTCATAGACTGAAAAATAATGTTCATGGCCTGATATTTTATCTTTAAAAAAAAAAAAAAATCCTTAAGGAAAGGCTAAAACAATAACAGCTAACATTCAAAACCTGGCACACTCAGTCTTCACTATCTTTGAATTCTGTTTTTTGTTTTACAATAGTTTTCATATGGAAAAAAAAAAAAAAAAAAGACATACAAAGCTTTTGCAAATATAGCAGAAAATTTATCTGTAACTTAACTACCTTTGTCTGTCAAATTAGCAATGAATGCTAATTCACCTCACTCATTTGAGGCACTGTTCCAACCCCCAGAAGTAAAACACAGTATCTCCCGATATCCATTCGCAATTCAAACATACTGCCATCCAAAGGTGGTGAACAACACTTGTGTCATAACATGTAGTAGATAACCATGTTTATAGTATGAAGGAAACAAATTTGGACTTCTCATGAAGATCCTCTCCATGAACATTAAGGGAAGATATGCTGTTCAACAGTAAAAGTCCACTACTGAGAATTCAGAGACTTTCTTTGATGACAAATCCACAACAATCAAAGTACCAGAGAGCACCTCTGCTTAAAATACTCAACTTGTTTGAAGCAGATGCCTCTGTGACTCTAATACTGTTTTGCTTACCAGCCACAAGCAAGGACAGAGGCAGGGACAGAGGAGATACAGCAGACTGCTTTCTCACCAGCTGGTATTTAAGCAAAGCTTGAGCAAGTTCCTGACCTCCCCTCAAAGTATATGCAGCACAGTGGCAATTTAACATTAACAGTTTTACCAAATTTTCCATCCCTTTTCATGTTTTCTTACTCTCTGTCCAGAATCTCATATGTCCATAATAGGATGCGGAATCTGCAGAACGGAGGTACCTTAATTTTTGAATAATTTTTGCTCCCTTTCTAATTCAGACAATAACACAAATATATACTAACCTCAGCTCTGCCCAAGAGTACTTGAAAAGCCAAGTCAGCCCTCTGTCCCTTTTCCAGAAGACAAGATACTTGATCATATAAGTTAAGCACAGTGCAGTTCTATGCCGTTAGATTGCTGCTACACTTTAAAATTTCTTTACTTTGCAATGTTTAAAGCAAAACGTTCCCTTCAAGCATTAGCCATCTGGCAAGGTTTGCTTATCAAATCTTGTGTGCCTCAAGGGAGAGCTGTGGGCAGATCTAAGGCAATAACAAATATACCAGATTAGGTTCTTGGTCTTTTGTATTTACTTTAACAGAAAGTAGGGAATAGAGGAATATTCAAAGTGATACATTAAATTCTCTTCAAAATTGTTCTGTATTGTGGTAGCACCTTTTTTTTTTTTTAAAAAAAAAAAAAAAACACAAAGAACAGTCTGTGCTTTCAAAGCACTTACATAAATTTAGGTTGGAAACACACTAACCAGAAAGGAACCATAAAGCCATGCCAGGTATAATTAGCATTCTAAAATTCAGATCCACCCAAAATATCTCAAATTGTTTATCACATCATAGTTATAAAAACCTGACACCTGAGAATAAGCTGCTGGCTTAGGGAATACTTGTATGACTAACCAACCATGTGCTTGAATTAAGGTTTCAGAATCAAGCCAATAGTTGGTAATTTATTCTATGTCATAGATTCTCATATTTGCAAAACAAAGTTGCAATTTTTTTCTTCACTCTTTAGAAGAAACAAATTTTATCTGAAGAAAATATTGTCAAGCTCAAGGAAAGAAAAAATAGCCCAGATTTTTGCTTTATGATTTACAATTTTGTTGTTAAGAAGTCTACTAATCTAAGCTTTCCCTGCCCTTCCTCCTCCCGCCTTTATTTTATATGTCTACATAAGACATTTCTGTCAGAACAATAATAAAAAGAAACATGAAACACTATTCTATGGAACGCATTCAGTAAATAATCATACTGGAATTATGTTATCTCAAAGAAATTGAAGAGTATGGGATCCAGCTATCATGCAAAATACTTGCTTTCGACTGAAAGCAAGTGAGGACACCACCAGTTTAGAAGATGTATTTCCCTCCCTTCTTCTCTGCTTCTGCCAACCCAGTACTTGTTAATATTGATATTCAAATTCTGGAAAGAACACAGATTACAGATTAAGATACCCCAGTACTTAATGTCCCAGTTTCAAAATCTTGTTTTGAACTAACTAATCAATATTTTACCTGACGTTCTGTAAAAATAAAATATATTTTTATTTCCATTTATTCATAGAATCACTCAGATTGGAGGGGTCCTCAGAAGGTGTCCAGTCTAAAACCCTGCTCATAGCAGTCAGTTTTGAGATATGACCAAGTTACTCAGGTCTTTTCCCTGTTGCATCTTGAAAAACTCCAAGGATGGAGGATGAACTATTTCCCTGGACAACCTGTCCCACTGCCTGATTCTCCTACTGGTGAGGAATATTTGCTTTATAAATGCTTGGAACCTCCCATTTTTCAGTCTGTGATCACTGTCACTTGTTCATCCACTGTACACATCAGAGTCTGGTTCAGTATTCTTAATATCATATTTTCCATGGTTTGCTTTATCTTTGCAATTATCTAGCCTAGGATTAAATGGTGAGGCTGGTGGCCCTGCATGTGGCAGGGGGGTTGGAGATTTATGATCCTTGTGGTCCCTTCCAACCCTGGCCATCCTGTGATTCTGTGATTCTGCTTTCTACTATTAATGTAGAAATAGCAACTCTCCCTTCTCTTATCCCTCCCTGTACGGACCATGTGGTTGCTCTTATGTCCTCTGAAGCCACCTCTGCCTCAAGCCTTACAAACCTCTCTTCCTCTGCCTGCCCCACCACTGACTGACTCATTAATCCTCTTGCTGACTTGAATTTGTCTGTATCTTCTTTTTTCTAGATAGGATAAGAACCATAGGCAGAAATCCATGTGCTACGTGGAGCCAAAAGGAAAGACTGCTGTCCTGAACTCCTGGCTGTACTCTATGACACAGACCTGGATGTTGTTGGCTGTCTCTTCTGCAAGAACTCAGTTGGCTCTGTCCAGATCACTGTCTGCCAGGATCTTCATCTCCTCCCTGTAGAGCTGTTCCCCAGACTGTTTCATTGCAGAGAGACTATCCAGCCTAGCAGTAGGACTTCATATTTGCCTATGTTAGATTTCATGACTGCCCTGTTGACTCATTCCTCTTGTCTGTCCAAGTCCATCTAGATGGCAGCCCTAGTCTCAAGGTTATTGACCCCCCCACCAGTTTTTTGATGATACCTTCTATCCCAGTGTCTAGGAAACTGATAAAGATGTTAAAATGCAATAAAGATCCAGGAGTCACTCCTGCAGTACCGTACTTGTAACTGACTTCTTGATTCTCGAGCACAATCACTGATTTTTACCCCAACAACTCATCTGTGTTTTTTCAACCATTTGGTAGTCCACTGGCCTAGTCTAATGCCTTAGCATGTATAGAATAATACTGTGGCAGATAGCACTGAAAGCTTTGCTAAAATTGATTGGATTATATTCACTGCTCTCCCCTCATCCACAAATAGATATTGTACCATAAAAGGCAGTCAGACATGTCAGACATGATTTGTCCCTGCCAAAATAATGCTTCTTTATGTACTCAAAAATGTGCTGCAAGACTTGTAGTATATCCCCAGGGGCCACAGTAAGGCTGACCCTCTCTAGTGCCTCAGATTGTCCTTTTCACCTTTTATGAAGACAGGTGCAACATTTGCCTTTCTCAATTCACTGGGGACATAATCTGAGTTCCACACTAAGAACAGAGTACAATTTGCTGGTGAAGACTAATGCAAAGAAGTCATTGAGTCCTACCAGTGCTTGCTGTTATAAATCACCCACCCTTGGACTCCTATTTTCCATGAATTGCCTTCTGCTATTAATATAGAAGTAGCAAATCTCCTGAGTATCCCTCATCACTTCCAACTCTAGCAGAGCTTTGGCTTTTCCAGCACTATCCCTACAAGCCTGGGCAGTGTTTCCATATTCCTCCTTTGCAACCTGCCTCCATGTGTACATTCTTTTTGTGCTGAAGGTCATTCATGAGTTCTCCATTTAATCAAGCTGGTCTCCTTTCTTTCTTCCCTGAGTATCACAATGAAGAATACTCTCCTTAAGGAACTTTACATGCTGTCTTTGCCCTTCAGAGTTGCCTCCCCTGGCAAAAATTCTCTGCAGAAGCGAGACCACTTTCCTGAAGACCAGGATCTGTGTTCAGCTAAATGCCTTTTTCACTCCTCTTTGATTCCAAACTGCAGTATTTCACAGACCTAACAGTTGATATTGCCATAGATTAATCATCACATCCCTAATCAATTCTTTCCTGCTTAGCATAGCACATCCAGGAGACTGTTATCCTTGGCTGGCCAGTGTAACACCTGTGTTATGAAGAGATATCTCACATCTGTTCAAAATCTCTTGGGTTGCTTGCATCCCATCTTTTTGTCATTCTAGTTCCTATCTTATGATAGGAACATTTCCACATCACTCTCATCTTTACTTCCTCAAAGAGAAAACACTTTCACTCCATTTTATGTAAATCTTTACAAACTGTCTATAGCATTCTTTTGGTAGTCATTACAGTGGTTAAGTTGCTGGCTGCTCATCTCTGAATGACAGTTCAATTTAACTACTAGATTTAACTACTAGATCTTTAAGTCTATAAGAGCACAGAAAAGCAGTCTATAAGAGAAGAAAAGATAATTAGTTAGCAGGAAGAAGGAAAGGTGGTTCTGTATTCCACTAGGCCAATTTGGTAACAAAGTTTTCAATGTCCCAAATAGCTTTTCATTCTTTTCCTTTTTGAATTCAACATTATACAGTCCTACACACACAACAAGACTCAGACTGGAAGAAGTCTGGCAGCAGGAAAACATTTTCAAAGACTGCAGGACTTCAGGTTTGTTTTTAAGATTGCCGTTGGCTTGTGAGATTCCATGTGTCAACTTAATAATCTTTGATACACTTTTTTTTTTCCTATATGTAGACGTAAACATTAAGCAAAGGACTGGGTAATTGTGTAGATCATTTCAAGCAATCACATTTCAAGTTAACATTTTTTCTTATATGCCTATACTCTGACTGAATGCAAAGCTCATTTTAAGTAATGTAAATTTAATCTCACTGCTCTCTTAGAACAAAGGTTGCTTGTTATTTTGTGTATGTCAATCTTCGGTGCAATCAATAAGCAAGTGTTTAGCACAAGAGGAACATGGAAAGATTTGCTTCTCAGTTGTTGCTCAGGCAAAGGAAATTCTTGCAAAGAAACAATGTAGGCAACACTGGCTGGGAAAGGGACAAAAGACAATGGACAGAGGATAATCCTCTACCATCTTGCTTCAACCTTGACTAAACAATATGCAAGCTGAAAAGTCCTTAATATTAAAAGATGATATTACTCAGTAAACAGATTCTACCCTCAGAGATCAAAGACAACTGTAAAAGCGTTATTGGAGTTTAATACTGCAAAATATTTGGAACCATGAGCATACACGAACTTCAGAAAAACTTTCAAGATCTAAGGATCTCTCTTAGCATCTTGGAGAACAAATATAGTAAATTTTATGTGAGTAAAACTGTACGCAGAAAAGTTGATCAGGGAAAGTGTTAATTCCAAACAAGACACAGATTTGTTCAAAATCATTTTTGATAGTGAAATTTTCAAGGAATTGGAGTAGGTATGGTACATACTTTTTCCGCACTTTGCTAATGCTCTGATCAACAAAAGATTTACCAAGTGTCTCATACCTGCCTGAATGTCAGGTCAGATGAATCAGTCACATCTGAGTTGCACCTTCAACAAAAGTTATTTTTTCTTTTAGACAATAAGAAACCTTCTCAGAGGTGACTCACATACCTGTTCGTACTTAAGTTTCTATGATGTGGATGTAATTCATTCCAGAACAATGTGCAGCTTAGTAAGAAACAAGTACAGCACTCCAACTTATAAACACCATCTACCCAGTCCACTTGAATCAAGCACTGTCCCAGCAGTCAGTATAAACCTACTTGGACAGTGTGCCATTACCTTAATGTCAGAGCAAATCTTGATTTAGCCTTACTAAGGCATACAGACTTAGGAAAGCAATCAGATCTCCTCGAGCACAACAATGGCTTGCTTCTCTTGTTTAAATAGGAGTGAGAAAACCAAAGGCTGCAAACACAAAGACAAGTGATATAAGAGTGACTTCATTTGTGCATTCCTGTCTGCCACAACATTAAATAATTCTTGGCTGTTCAGCTTTTATTATTATTAGCCTGTTTTGAGAGCTCAATCCATATGCTAAGTGCGATGAGAATAACTGTAGGTTTTGATAGGTTGGAGCTAATATTGAGCTAATAAATTTAAAGCTTTATTTACTAACAGCAACAAGGAAGTACCTAATCCAAGACCTACTGAAAACAGGCAAAAACCCTAAGTTACCTGATGAAAGAAATATAAGGCATGTTTTAATAAATGTGTCTCAGACTGAATTTTTAACATCATTGTCTGTTCATATCCAGTGGGTACAGAAGGCTCACAGAGCAGTTGTAACCTCCCTACTCTGCTCCGCAGTGACACTGCTGTGCAAGTCACACACCAGCTGATGGAAGAACATGTGGTCCTGCCTCTCAGTGATTCTGCATTCTTAGGCACTGAGGCAGGGATGTGATTTAAAGCAGAGGTGCCGTAAATCTGAGCTCCCAGATATGCTTTGCTAACTTTTCTCATCTAGCCCTCATTTCTCAAGGTCAGTGACTATTCCATCTTTCCTTAAGTTCCATTCTTTACCCACCTATATTTCAAAATTTCATCTTATTTGATCTAAATTTTCCATCTATCTACATGATCTTCCCTTTACAGGTTTGCACTATACGTGGGAATGCCTTATAAATTCAGTTCTCAGGTGGCCTTTACCTGCTCTGAGTGAGATAAGTACAAGAACAAATGGAGTCATCCTACTTGAAAAAATCATAATCTCCATGTTTTAAAAACAAAACATCTTCAAAAATCAACTGACTAATACTTGAATACTGAATTGCTTCCAAAGTTCCTTTGTTTTGACGTAGCTTGAAAAGCCTACAAGTGCTTCTCAGATTCTGAAAACCTTAAGAACAAAATTAATCCAAGCCTCAAAGTCAGAAGTGCTAGAAACTGCAGTTATGTGTAGTATAACTCAGTAATAAAATAGAAGCTGTGGTTTAGCCTGACTGTGGATTTGCATGAGAAAGTAAACCAAAATATACATTTTCCATTCATTGATTTATTCATGTATACAATTTCACTAACGATAGCTAGAAGCACAGAAGTTCATTAATGAGGTATTTTCTCAAGATCCTTATTCTTCCTGAAAAATTTTAGATGACACTAGAAAATTCAACTTGTCACAGAGTGCCGTAAGTGAATGAAGTACCTACTTAGTACGACAGTTAAAAAATATTAAAAACATTACTATTTTATACCTATTCAAGTGCCTCGTAATTCAAACAGAAATCACTAAGATGCCCTGCTACCTGAACTTCCTTCAGTCAGAAGTTATAAACTACTGCTGTATCTGCTTTCTTTGTGAAGCTGAGGTAAATTTTCTTTCATTGGTATTAGAACTGTATAACTACTGTTCTTTTTTTAAAAAAAAAAAGTAAAAAAAAAAACCACCAGTTTTTAAAAAATGGTAAATGAAAGTTTGATAACATTTTATTTCTTACTCAAGAGAAATGACAGCATTTCAATCACTCTAAATCAACTACTGTGTTTTAATTAAACAAAAGAGCTCTTTTAGTCCTCTTCATGGCATTTAAAACAAATTTTCAAAATTATTAGAAAGTAGTAAATCATGAGAAGATTCTCACTCAATTTCCCTGCTACTGGCAAGATACTGAGAATAGGCAGAAATGAATTCTTATTTACTTTCCTATATCGCCTTCATGTTCATTACAGAAATAATTTAACCAGTACACATCCAATGAATACATTTCTAACAAAAATAAGAAGCGTATGTTTTACAAGGCAATATCCTCTGGTCTTGAATCAATAAAACATCCTGCCAGTCTGTCATGTAAGTTTATAGTAAAGTATAAACTATGCTCTTTTTTCCCCTATAGAGAATCTCCATTATAACTACATTTTCTTGTTTTTCTGAAAAAATAATGTTTTAAGCATGATTATTTAATAAATCCAAACAAACATAAATGTACTCTCCCCAACTAGCTCTACCTTGAAAATATTACTTGGCAACAAAAATTCACTCCTTTCTTAGGGAGTGAATTGCCTTACTGCAAGCTGAGATTATATTACATCCCTCCAAGACTCCTTCACAGCTGAATCTTCTGTTGGAAACTTGACTTGTGTACTACACAAACCACCATTAATTAGAACTCACTCTCTGAAGATGCATCAATTAACCAAAACACATTCAATCTTTTTTAAAGAAGAACACGCACTGGGCATAGATTACATTGGTGACAGTCTTGTTTTGGAAATGCAATAAAAATGTATTTATCCCTGTCCTGACACTATTTACTGGACACTCTGCTCTAAGTCCCCTAGACTATAGATAGACAAGTCTATCTTCAAACTAATAAGCAAGCTCTTAAGGCTTCCATGATCCCATAAACCAGCCCTTTGTTACTGCCTATTCCAGAACCAGTCACTGACTGATCTTTCCCACTGAGGAACATAGGGTGACATAGATTTACCAGTTAGATCTAGGGCTTAACTTTGTTCTTGTACCTCACCAAGGTTCTCATCCTGCTTGCCATGCAAACAAGCTCATGCTCGCCTCAGCCAGGCTTTTGGAATGTCTTTTCAATAGAGGTATCTGACTAGGAGCTGTATCATCATCCAAATGCACACCAGAATAACAAATGTTTATCTTATATTTTTGACTTTGAAAATCTATTGTGAAAGAGTCCTGTAACACCCCATAGAATGCAATCAACCCTCTTTCTCTACCTGCCTATCTTATAATAAAAAAAAAAACTGATTCTCATCCTTGCAATTTCTATAGAAAATTGAAATAACTGATTTTTTCTTTTTTAAAAATAGGGGGTTTTATTCCTCCCCCAAAAAAATTCATTCAGCAGCTTTATTCAGATTAATTTTCTATTTTTACTGTCACTGTGAATACTAAAGCATGAAGTCTACACGGTTTGATATTATGAAAGAAACTGAGAGGGAAAAAAATCTTAAGCTTTAAGTCTTCAGAGGGCTCTAATCTTTCATCTTTTTTCTTCATGTGATATTTTTCAAATCTGTTTTGTTTTTAAATGAGTTGATCAGCTCTCATCCTATTTACGACAAAGGAAAGGTTACCTTTTTCTTTTTTTTTTTTGTATAAATAATGGTTTTATATAAAAAAAATCACTGAGTGGCTGTACATTTGGATAAAACTTATGTGAAAAATTTTAGATGAAATTCATCAGACAAAATCTATTACACATTCATCTATGACAGAAAAAAACAAGATGTGACACAAGTAGCAAATTAGCAAACAGAACATTGAAAATGCAGTCTTGGAAAAGAAGAAAACAGCAGTTAAAGGGAAAGAAAAATAAAACTGTTCAATGCAATTATAGATGCACAGTAGGTTTAAACACTGGCTTGCAGCAATACTGAAGAAAAGAGGTACTCTCAAGTTGTATTATTGGATATTGCTTTATGGCTCATCCTAACAAAGAGAATTGTGCTTCTCCACATTCAAACACCCATGGGCTCACAAGAAGAAAGGGCAGCATTTTTTTTTTTTATCATTATTACCAGTTCTTTTTGCATATTGCTGCATCTGCTGCTTTTTAAAACTATTAAATACCCTACAAGAATCATTGACAAAGCCTGAGATTTAAAAGAAAGAGTACTAAGGTGGGCGCACCATGACAGCAATTTACTGCTGCAGTTTGTATTCACCTCACCTGCTTGACAATTTAAAGATCAGATACACTTTAGGAAGTCAGCAGCCCAGAATTATGGCATTAGCCCTTACAAAACATATATATAAACAAGGATTTTACTTTCTACTCATTAAATGTCAGTAGATTGTAATTCATTCTGACCATCTCCAAATCTGCAGTTTTATTATCAGTAACATTTTTGTGGTTTTAATATTTGCTTTTTTGTCCAAGTTTTCAGGTGTATGAATACAACACACCAGTCAAGCTGTTCTACCTACACTCAAAAAAATGTACTGTAACAGGCTTACAGACTTGTCTACAAAAGGAAGATGATGAGGTTGATGTGAATTTAGAGCTTTACAGCTTCTTCAAGGCAATTCATTACAATGTGGGTATGCAGTAGACACAAGAATCTTGTGGCAGATTTAACCAGATCAGCTGCCATTCAGCTCCTGTGAATATCTTTCTACAGAAATATAACCACGAACAAGTGATGCCCATCCCCACTCCACTAAGCTGGATAAGTGAAATGACTTCCCTGGGCCACTGCAGGTTTTTATTCAAGTTGATAAATATTTTTTTTTTTTTTTTTTTTGGTGAGGGAATGTCAATACAATGGGTGGCCATGTCAACAAATCCCCTTTGGCAGCAGCAGCACTGTAAATCAATTTAAGCTACAGGTGGAATTGCACCTTAGTCCATTTTAATACTCCTCAAATTGATGCCTCCATATCACAGACTCTATCCAATTTGCTCAAATGCAATAAAACAGGTACTCCATGAGTACATTTGAAAGAGAAGTGTAAGAAGGCAAAGCCCAAACAGAAAAGGGAATACCTTCAGAAGAGTTACGAACTAACACGGTGTAGAGTTTGATGGCAGCTCCAACTAATTTATGACTAAACTGCCACAGCTCCTTCCTTCAGCCCCAAACACAATCTCATCCGAAAGAAAACACTCTTTTGGAAAGCAGGGTCCCGTCAAAATCCAGCTGACACTGCTTTATTCTTCTATTAGGATATCAGCTGCAGGTTTTATGCATTAAGTAGCCAAATAGCAGACCAATAATCCTGTCACTTATCTAGCAAAAGAGTCCAACCTATCAAGAGACAAGAGGGATAAGAGAGCAATCTAGTCCACAACTCACTTCAGAACAGAGAGATGTCATTAGGGACCAATCTGAAAATTAACCTTTACTGAGTGCTGTAGTATAACTTTGTAGCATCTGCAGCAGCTCAGTACCACTCAGTCATTCCCTTACTCCCCCCAGGTAGGAAGAGGGAGAGAACTGGAAACAAAATAGAACTATTCGCTAAGACAGAAAAAGGAAACAAAAATGGTATGATAACAATACATACATACATACCCACAAAGCAATTACTCACCACCTGCTAACCAACACCCCACCAACATCATAATGTCTCATTCCACCAACTGACATGCGGCAGCCAAGCACTAGCCAACTGATTTATACCAACTGGCCTGCAGATTTATACTCTTCTGCATGGTGTCATGTGGTACAGAATGACCCCACCCTCATTCAAGCACCTCTGTTGGCCCCTCCCTGCAAAGTGTCATCATGGCAGAAGCTCTTCCCACTGAGCAGCCCAGCCTGGCCCTGAGCACACTCCCATATTGCTCAGCAACAACTAAATACTGTTGTGCTGCTAACGTGGTCATGACTGAAACCTGGACAACTAGAAATGAAAGGGTTTTTCAAACTTCAGAAACTCTTATGCTAGGGTTTGCAGTCCTGCTCTTGTATCTCATCCTTTGAACAAAGTAGAAGTTATCCAAAAACTACTTTGATATACAACTATCATATCAATTGTTGAAACATCTGCTGACCCTGTTCTTTGTCACGAAATATTCTTTCCAATTGCAAAGCTACAAGTCTCTCAGTTAGCCACTGAATCTTCTCTTAGTAGAGTCCACTCCATTTAAAATCAACCCCAACATTCCCATTTCTTGGTTTCTGCTCCAGAATATTAGTGTTAGTTGTCAGCCAGCTGAACATGAGCCAGCAGTGTGCCCAGGTGGCCAAGAAAGCCAATGGCATTCTGGCTTTTATCAGAAATAGTGCAGTCTGTAGTAGCAGGAAGGTGATCATCCCTCTGTACTTAGTACTAGTGAGGCTACACCTCAAGTGCTGTATTCAGTTTTGGGTTTTTTATTACAGGAAAGACACTGAGGCCCTGGAACTTGTCCAAAGAAGGGCAGTGAAGCTGTGAAGGGTCTGGAGTACATTGTATGTGGAATGACTAAGGGAACTGGGATTGGCAAGTGTAAAGAAGGTTAGCCTGGAGAAGAGAAGGCTCAGGAGAACCTCTACAATGACGGGAAATGAAGTTGTAGTGAGATGGGTGTTGGCCTCTTCTCCGAGATAACAGCAGTATGACAAGGGGTAATGGTCTTAAGTTGTATGTGGGGAGGTTCAGGTTGGATATATGGAAAACTGTATTCTCAGAAACAGTGGGGAGGCATTGGAACAGGCTGCACAGGGAGGTGGTGAAGTTACTGTCCCTGGACATATTCAGTAAACATGTAGATGCAGCACTGAAGGACATGGTTAGTGGACATGTTGGTGATGGGTTGACAGTTGGACTAGAAGATCCTAGTGGTCTTTACTAACCTCTATGATTCTATGATTTAAAAAAATTAAATATGTATTAGATAATAAAGAAGAGATACATCTCATAACTGTGTTACATTTTTTACAGTTACTTCTACTTTTAGTGAAACCCTGTGCTAAGCTGCTTTTAGTATTCCAAAAATGAAAATATAATATTTAGCTAGTAGGAATCAGCTTACATTTCAATGAAAACAATATACCACCTTCTACACTAATTATTCTTGAAGTATTTAGAACATTCTGAGAAGCATGCTCTTTGAAAAGGACAAGTTTTCAAATACTCATCTTACAGAAATCTTTTTCTTCTAATCTTGTATCTTTTAGTGGTAACTACTTTTTTCCATCTTATATTATTTAAAGTTACATATTAACCTCTATACAGAGTTAGTTACTGCACTACTGTATTGAACAAGATTTCGACAGAAATCATTTTTGACATTCACAGATGAAAAGACATTTTAAAATTATATCTATAAAGAAAATAAATTACAGTATTAACTAGCATCTGTATCTTTAATTGCCATATACAAATTTTGAAAATTTTCATATATATATAAACATACGCACAAAAGGACTTGGGAATCTTTCTGTGAGCTATATAGTCTTGGTTACAACTAGTGGCATATCAGATCTGCCCTGCTCTGGATCTGTTTTGCACAAACCCAGTTTCAGGAGCCAAAACCATTCACAGCCAAGTGCCGACCTGCCCCAGTAGGCAGTGAAGAGAAGATACTTGGAGGGCCACCACTACTGACTGTACACAACCCAGCACAGGAAGAGGAATCATGCATTGCTGGCACAGCTACCCAAATTTTGGATAATGTCTGCTAATATTAGTCTATAGTCAGTGTCTCTGTACATGCCATACCTCTTCACATGGACAATGTTTGCTTTTTACTCTCCCAAATGACTGTCTTAAATGTTTGCAGTGTTTGTGTCTTGGTTGATGAATATTTGAGAAATGCATAATCATGTCTAACCCTAAAGTACTAGGGTTGTCAACACTATCTAACCAACCTCTTTTACTTAAAACAAAGAAATGTCACTCATATTTAATTTTTTATTTTGAAAATTCAGCGTAGGCTTAGAAAGCCTCGATTTTGTACACACTATTGGAAACATTGCTTCTCTTCTCCACAAAAATACATTTCTGAGATAAATCCAATAGTGAAACTTACTTGAGAAAAAAGAACATGTTTATGCTTACATGAGACAATTAACAAATAATTGTACATTATTAATACACATAAAAGCTTTATGTATAAGATTTAGATGTCAAAAGGAAAATAGGGCAATCTATTTATAACTGATTTTTTTCTCTTTGTTTCATATGAGATTGACACAGGCAATTGAGTGCACTGTGGTTGTTGAATCTCTTATGATATGTATTTTCACCATTACACATCAAATATCAAATCTGTCTTACACTGATCACTGCAAGGAAAAATGAAACATTTTAACACTGAAGTAATAGTATTTCTGTCATGAAGATCACACAGATGATGTTCTTCCATAAATTACATTTATATATATAGGCCTAAGCATTGCTGGCACGAGCTAAAGAAAAGCCGTATGAAAATGTGAAAAAATGCCACTTAACCTGTACAAGTATTATACCCTTATCAGCAATCTTGTTCGGAGATGATGAATTTGATACTGTGTTGGGTTACAAAGTGCTGTGTAGTTTCAGCCACTTGAGATTATGTTAATGTTGACATTAGGATTAACCTGGATTGCATAAAGAGTTGCAGATGCCACCTGCAGGAATGGGCAAAAATAATCATTTTCATTGTTGTTTTCTCAAGACTACAGGTCTGTTTGGATATTTTGCTTTCAGTTGCTAAAGCACATCCTCTGTGTCTTGTTATATTAAGATTTACATGGTGATTTTTTTTTTTTTTCCATATAAGTAACTAATGTATTGCATGTAAATGTAGAGTTTTGAGGTATTTTCCAAAATCAGGCATAGTTAACATACATTAAGCAGTAAAGACTATGCACAATGACAGTGGGTTTTTTCTTTCATCTTTAATTCCCATCTAGCATTAAATGTGGCTCATAAATCACAACAAATCAGAGCAACAAAAACAACTGCTGAGATGAACAGGTAAATTATTAGTAAAACGCAAAAGTCAACTTATCTTCTTCAATAGAGAGTGTTTTTATATAAAGGCACAAGTTTGCATCCAGCTTGCATTCAGAAGAACAGTTTTTTACTAGATAGTAGATAAGTTCTGTTTAAAGAGCTACATTTCATAGAGATCTTTCACCTTTCTACAGTATTGCTGTCAGCAGAATACGGGGACAAATTCTGGATAGATTTGAAATCAAGTGGCTATTCTCTTATGCTCACCCTCTACACAACCTGGCCTCCAGGTATTTGTGAGAGACACCTGTGCTCATTGCCCCCTGCCTCTTTAAACAGTTGTTGAAGTCATGCTTTTCCCTTTCCTAGCTTATTTTGGAGGTTCTTTTGCCATTTTTAGATTAAGAGACTTAAAATAAGGGAAAAGGGGAAGGGGGTCCACTTTTCCTTTGCTGGGCAATCCAGTATAGCCAGCACAAAGTTTTACTTTTCCTATTTTAGTCCTCCAATTATTAAAGATGGAAGCATAAATTCTGTTCCTGTTCCTCAGTAAAAAATTCCCTTCTGATATCATTAATAAAAAGCTCTAGCATCCCTAAGATGTCTATGTTGCCTAGTAGCGTATTTAAATCTGCACATTCGTATGAAAAAAAATAAAAATAAAAATGGGAATTTTTATTTAAGCAAGTACAAACTGGATGCATTCCACTCAACACAGAATGCTCTGATAGTGAGTGGAAAAGCAGTATCCATTCTTAGGAAGTATTGTTATGAAAGTTTGCAATCCAAGATGCTGAATTAAAATCTGACTTTCTGCTTTTGATTTCTGAAAACTTGGAGTGGTGTATCTGATTTGTGTTAGTCACTGACACTCTTGTTACTTGTTTTGCTCCCATTGATTTTAACCTAAAACAGCACTTTCAGAATGTGGCTGTTAAGTTCTATGTTGAAGCTGAACAGCATAGTCTCAAATCTTTCCCTTTGAATGATCACAAAACATAAAACCCAGCTACAGCTGCCAGTTACTTCTATTCTATAGAGCACTATTTGATTATACACAACAAAGAAAACATAAGACAATTTAGAAAATGATTTAATCCTCATTGTCCCATCCAGAGATAACATAGCTAAGAAAATGGCTACTAAATCTGGTTGTTGTTTGCGTAGAAGGGAAGAAAAAACTAGATGCAAGGCAAAGGGTGACACAGCGATTAAAAGAAAAATCGTCTGAAAGCAGCCAAATGTCCAGCAGATTTATCTGCAGATGAGAAATGCTAGAACAGCCTCATGGGTGAAGCAGCTTTTGACTTCCTTCTTTTAGGACAGAGTATCAAAAGTAATGGTAAGAGAAATTTAATTAGGGATGAGGATAAAGAGTAGGAAAAAAAGAAGCTGCATGGCTTTCAGACAATCCAAAAAATATTTTATTTTTGTTTTGGCATTAGCTTCAGGTATAATTCAGGATGTGGTTTTTATCTGGGTAGATCTTCCATTCTATCACAGCAAGATTTTAATACCAACGTGGAGAATCCCATGCCAGGTATGGCATGGCCTTTTAAGGAAAAAAAAATTGTCTCAGTGCTATGGAATTTCTCATTATCACTGTGGAGTTTATCACTGTTTTGGACATGGGATAGAGGGAAGATGGGACCTGTTCCACAGCAGCTATCAGGATATAAATCACCTCTCACAGGAACATCTAGAGATCTTTTATAAAAAGTGATGAAGTCCCTTGGGGCACTGATAGTTTTGGGAAATAATATGCTTGTATGGGAGGAGAAGGAGAATACTTGTCTAGAGGAGGTGTCAAGTTGCACAAGACCATAAATCCATGAACAAACCTCTCATTAAATGTAGGTTGTCGCAAAGCAACTCTAAGAAACTATTGTGGAGTAAAGATAGAGAAGAAGAGAGGAAGGGAAGCTGAATTTTCTTGGGCATATTCCTTCATACTTCCACCTTCAGATCTTTACATATACTGCCTGTGACCAGCCTGCTGCCGAGGACAGTGGGTCAGTGCGGCTCAGATCTTCCTTTCTGCTCTACAAGCTGCTTCTTTCAGAGTGCCTGGGGTGAGCACACCTTTTACTTGCTTCTTCTTATATCTCAGTGCTATCCCATACTGCAGCAAGGATGGCAGAAGAGAAACTTGCCATTCTGTATGATAGATTTATGGCTTAGAAGATGTGCAGAAACCAGAAAGTGGTTTTATTTTTTAGGAAAGCAATTTCCCCCATGAATGCACTCTTCTTAATAAGCCTCTAATTTTGTAAGTAGGCAAGTACTTGGAGGTAAACTGCAAGAAGTACATTAAGTGTCATGAATGCTCTTAGCCTAGGTGTAACTTTAATTTAGCTAATGTTCTTTAATAACACGGCATCTGACAGGAAAACTATTTCCATTCAGAAAGAAAATGCATGGAAAATTTCAATGGCTGTTAGTTTTGTGAATACGTAACATTAAGCAAATTATATTATTAAAAATTAGGTTGTTCCTATTGCCAAAACAGTATTTCTCTACACTAATAGCAGTTTGACATTTATACCTATAAAGCTGTTATTATGCACCCATTCACCCATTCCAGTGCAGTGATCACAGTGATTGCTCTCATAATCTAACAGGGGAACACTTCAGACCAACTGGAAAAGAGAAAAAACAGAAAGAATGGACTTGTCCTATGCAACATGAAAAGGTAATTAAAGTATATGTTTCTTTTGGTTGAAGTTATTAACGTGTTTTAAATGAGTTGTCAGTTTGCACACTCAAGACAAAATGGAAAAGGAGAACAGCTTGCCTACCAATGTCATGTCAACTCACTGACAGAAATCTATGTAATTTCTTAAGAATATTCTCCCAGATTTTCCTCCTGCACTCCTTGGCCACAGGAACAAAGGTTTTCCAAGGCAGAGAACAGAGAGATGGACACAGTAACTGTCTTCCAGAGAGAGTTAAGCCCTGAACTGCCCTTATACTCGTGAAACTTATCACAGTGAGTTTGTAAGTACAGTTGTCCTGAAGTACCACAAAGTACTTCTTAAATACCTAAGAATAAATATTTATCTGTCTGAGATGTGGGTTTTCTTGGACGGGGCGAAAAGGGGGGAAGGGAGGAGCGGGAGGGAGTTGTATTCACTATATATAAATACAAAAATTGTCTGATATTTTAAATTTAATTGACAATAAAACCACTCAAAAAGCATTCGTGCTTGAATTTCTTCAGGTGAACAGATGGATGGTGACTTATTTAAACTGTTTCACTCTGTCCTTAGTTGTTGCAACCATCACCCCAAAAGGATGCCACAGGAGACTTTATACCAGGTTTTGGCAGAAAGGCTTTGTACTTCCCAGAATATAAATCATCTGGACTTATCTACAAATCTTCAGTTTCAGGCTTCTTTTGTGTGTTTATTTTTGTTGTTGTTGTTGATTTTTTGTATTTGCTTTTGCTTTCCTAGAAAGTTTTCTACTCCCTCAGTTTAGAGAGACTTATCCTGCTTCTGTTATTATTATTGAAGTATGCCCAGAACATATATGTAGTATGTGTTTCAAGAATCTGTGCCAGAAGTGTTTAGCAAGCACAGGAAAAACTGCAGCTAATACTTAATTCTGGGGAAAAAAGTTAACCATCAGTTTTGCAAAATGTCAGTGAGCATACTGGACTAAGCTCATTTCTGATACAGTATTGAAAAGGCTGAGCAAAAAGAAATATAATCCTTATATTGGAAATGAAAGAAGTCTTAACAGTGACCAAAAATTCCAAGTACAAAAATACACACACAGTGTATACATAAGTGCATATAAGTGCATGTACAGTGTATATGTACATATATATAAATACATGAGCAAGCATCTAGGATTCTAGATATAAAGCTTACTCAGCATCCACATGATTATTAACTTAATGCAGGAGTTCACAGAATCAGGATGATACTAAAACATTTGTTTATACTAAAGCACAGAGAACAGGCGTTTTCCATTCCTATTTCACTATCCAAATCCCTTCTTTGCATATTGAACATAAGAAATTAGTTTGCCTCAGAAGTTATAGCTGGAGTTCAGAAGCAATATTAGGTCTCATTGATTACTTTATTCAATAATTGTGAAAATACACAAACACAGTCTGTGCAGCTAAAATGACGCATATACATCTACCAGCAATGAATAAATTGATTTCTCTGCTTCACAGCAGCTCTCCCCACATATTTCTGATGTTCTCCTTTTAAACCTATGGCTCAAATTATACATGATTAGTCAGAGTATCTAATGTAATTAACAGCTCAGAGTAGATAAAATAGAAACTTTTAAAAGGCAGCTTTAGCTGTGTTAGCAACCCCCTCATCTTTGTCTTTTTTTTTTTTTTTTTTTTTTTTTTTTCATACAAAGGGAAAATAAATTAATCTGGGACAGTTTAAACTGGAGCTCCATGCAGCCTTGTTAAACTACTTGGTTTTGGCTGGCTGTGAGTATTTTCCTCTTCGCTGACCTCTAATTAATGAGATCAAATAACCTCATCTGTTTTACCTGACTTCTTCTGAACCATCCTGAAATTCTGCCCTAACCACATTTCCCCTAAGCCTGTTACTGGAATAGGAGCTGGGAGCACTCTCCCCTAGCTAGAAGAGAGCTTCAGTGTCTAAATAAGCATAGAAAGGGAGCAAACTTCACTTGTGTCATTTCAGTGCTCACCTGGAGTATGATAAAAACACAGAACTCAAACATTGTTAAAGATCATGCAGTGCAACTTCCAGCATTGAGACAAGAAATACCCAAATAAATGGAGATAATCATAAAGGCCATCTGTCTTTTAAATTCCAAGTAGTTGAACAAAATAGCAGTTTATTCAAATTCAGCTCTTTGCATCAATTCTGCAAATGTGTATGTACTTGTCATTAGATAATTTTTTCAGTTCTTTGAATCATCTGAATCACCTGTGAAAGAAAAGCACAGTATCTAAACATCCAAAGCACTGACTGAAAAAGAAAAAAATGTCAAAGGCTCTTGTTTTCTTTACTTTGGTTTGTTAAAGGTGTTTAAGGGATAAGGACGAAATTGAAAAATTATCTATTGTATATTAGAAGTATGAAGTAATTGGAAGGATAATATGAAAAGTATGCAAACAATATTATTAATAGAATTATAATTATTCTGTAATTTATACTTATAAATTGTGAAATTACCATATTCTTTAAAAAGTCTCTGAGGATATCTGCTTGCTGTAAATGTAAAGAATAAATATAGACTATAGATCTCTAGTCTGACCTAGATTGATTCGCTCCCTCTAGCCAACTCCATTGTGTTGACACATAGCCAATCCCCAGCTGCAGGGAAAGGAGATATGCCAAACTTGGCTTGTATTGAGCTCACAAAGAGATTACAGTTATTTTAATTTTTTACTCAGGGGAAAAAAAAAAAAAAAAAAAAAAAAGGCATTTCAATTCTTACCTCAAAATATTACATACAGTGAAAACTGTTTCAAACAGTTAATTGCAAAGACTATATCCACTGTTCTGATTAGTAAACTTCAAACAATCCTTTTTAGAGAATATTATTATGATTACAGAAGTTATTTACTCATATTCAGCCCTCAGGAATGCTAAAATAAATCATGTACACTTCTTTAAAATATTTTTCTGCAATGCTTAAGTCTTATTAAGTGCACCATCTTGACAATGCTCATATGATCAGCAGCTATCCAACATTTATTTTTTAATTTGCTGTTCTACACTAAGCACAAAATTGTATTTACTGCAGGTGACTCAAATCCCAGTCTGAACAACTGCCAACATTTTATCATGGTCTTTTTGAAGGCTGCCATCGTTTATGCTAACCAAAGGCCTCAGGAAAACTAATCTCCCTTACAGGACAGGGCCTTATGAGATGCTTTCTCCTAAGACTTCACAGCTGGGAAACTGTGATGCAGTGATGTAACATTAGAAGTTTCCACAAACAAAGCTGGTTTTACATGAACTAAGATATACAGATGTTCACGCTTTAGGCAGAACTGAGCGTATTTCCACAGGTCTGACAAAAAAATCTGATGTGAAGATAACTTTATCTCTCCTGTAACAAAAATTTCAGTCTTCTTCCTAATCACTAAAGAGCTGCTTCACAAGTGGAGCATGAGATATTTTAGCACACAGAAAAACATCATAGGTTTGCCAAATTTCATTCTTAGGAAGGATCTGTTCATATTTTTCCACTCCCTCTTGCCTTCCTGAAATTTTTCCCCAGAAACTCAGAGGGAATCAAAGCCTGAGAACCAAAAAGCTTATAGCTGAGAACCAAAGGTGCTATGGGATGACGGCAGAGGCATATATTTCTGTGACATCTGCCAGGCACTCCAGTAAACAGGCAACGACACTGTTTGAGGTGTGTTGGCCACTCTCTCCCATGGACTGTATCACATATAGAAAAAATGATTCAGAGTAAAAGGTAAATACAAATAAACTGTTATAATGCTGATGATGTAGAGCTGCCAAAATGATGAAGTTCAGGCATTTACCTTAGCACATAAATGGTATTCTTCAGGACTGTTTATATCTGGCCAAGCCAAGATATCTCATACGGGTATTTAAATCTGAGCTAGTTGCCCCAGGCTCTCTTTGCAGTCAATGAAGAAAAAGAAGTAGTTACAGGGCATGATTCATCTCCTCCTAAGGCAGGTGTCCAAAATAGGTCAGATGAATCATGCCCTAAAAGCATCTGTTTCTTTCCACTGACAGCAAAGGGGCCAACATCAGTGAGCTCAAACACAAACTGCTACTATATAGAAGACTTCTGAAGTTGAGAGAGCTGAGCCTACAAACAGGTTGAGGTACCAGGGCTCCTCCTTGCCAGATTCAGCCTTCTCTAACCTGTTCCCAGAACTGTATCTTTCACTCTTCCCCTTCACAAAGAAACTGCTTTCATAATCCTTTCTGAGGCACATATCACCTTGAACTTCACAAACACCTTTCCAGTAGTGCTCCTCTTAGTATTCCCTCCTATCTCCCCAAGCACTCTCTCACACCTGCCAACCTTCTCCTGAGTGCATTTATCCCTTGCAGCTGCATTTCTACATCCCATCTGCTGTCTTGCTAGTGCCCATCTTAACCATTCCTCTGGCTAAAAGATCCTGTAAACCCTACCCCATACTGCAACCTCAGGTGCTTTTATAAGCATTTAGCCAATCTGTGCATACTGAGGTGCATATATTCATTTCACATGGATGGCTAACCTATTGCCTTTGAAGGAAACAATCTGTAGAAGTAATAAAACAATGGGAAAAATTAAAGTTTTCTGGCTCTTTGGAAAGAAGAAATTTATATTTTTTTCTCTCAAAAAGTCTTCTTCAGTATTTAAGCACCCAACACTGTAACACTGAAAATAGTGCAGCAGCATAGTAATGGTGACAGTACAGCTCAACCACAATGAAAATAAAATATTTGCAAGTATATAGAAGCACATTTCATGAATGAAGAAACTGCATCTTTTTTTCCTTCCAACTGGGGACACAGTCTAAATACTTCAGAGGAAAACAAAACAACAACAACAACAACAACAACAAAAAAGGATAAACTGTTTCACATAAATTAGAGGTTGTACTGCCATGCAACAAGCAGCAGCAACACAGATAATTTCACATAAAGGGAGAAGAATTATATAATGAATTCTTAATTTAGTAAGAACTGATTATTTCCCTACAATATCTGGAGGAATAAATCTGTTCTGAAGAATAAAACATGACAAGTTTTGGAAAAGAGGAGTATCTGATCATTTTCCTTTGATCTGAAATACTCTTTTTCGTCACTACATAAAACTTTAAGAAGACCAAGAAATGAAGGTAGAAATAAAACTATGAATACTAAAGTCTTAAAAAAAAAAAAAAAAAAAAAAAAAAAATCTGTAAAGTTTTTCCAGTTCCTGAATGCTAGCTATCATGTAAAAATGTCTCTATAACATTTAAATTTTTCTGAGGTATTAAGCACTATCTTTCCAATCCCTAAATCATCAACTCACTCACAAAAACATTGCATAACTTAAGGTTTAAACAGCACAAAATAAATTTATCATTCCTTGTATATCAAAAGTGTTATTGAATGAAATGGAACTATTTGTTTACATTCAGATAGGTGTGTTCCTGTATGATTACAACCTATTTTTTTGAGAAAGTATGTTTCAAAACCTTAGGTGGTTTGGGGACTAGAGAGAATACCCATCCTTTACTGGATGTGCCAGGGATTGGAACCACTCAGGATAAGGAAAAGGCTGAGGTTCTCAATGTCTTCTTTACACCTGTCTTTAATAGTCAGACCAATTGTTCTCGGAGTACTCTGCCGCCCAACCTGGAAGTCTGAGGAGGAGAACAGAATGAATCCCCCACAATTCAGGTGGAGGTAGTTAGAGACCACACCATCTGGACTGTCACAAGTCCATGGGGCTAGATGGAATCTATCTGAGGGAGTTGGTGAAGATGACTGCCAAGCTGCTTTTCACCATCAGCATTCCTGGTCAACCAGAGAAGTCTCAGAGGATTGGAGGCTTGCCAGCTTGCTGATATGACTTCCATCTACAAGAAGAGTCAGAAGGAAGACCCAGGGAACTGCAGGCCTATTAGCCTGACCTCAGTGTAAAGAAAGGTTATGTTATAGATCAACATGAATGATATCATACAGCATCTGTGGGACAACTTGGGGATCAGGACCAGGCATCATGGTTTCACAAAGGGCAGGTTGTGTTTAACCAACCTCACCTCCCTCTGTGATGAAGTAACAAACCTGGTGGATGAGGGAAAGGCTGTTGGTGTAGTCTACTTGGACTTCAGCAAAGCCTTTGACACTGTCTCCCACAGTATTTTCCTGGAGAAGATGGCAGCCAGTGGCTTGGACTGGTACACTCTTTGCTGGCTAAAAAACTGGCTGGAGGGCTGGGCCCAGAGAGTGGTGGTGAATAGAGTTAAATCCAGCTGGCAACTATACATGAGTATACTGTAGCCTGTCCTGTTTAGCATCTTTATTGATGACCTGGAAAGGGGAGGGAGTGAGTGCAACATCAGTAAGCTTGCAAGTGACACCAAGTTGGGAGGGAATGTCAATCAGCCTGGGGATAGGAAGGCCCTACAGAAGTATCTAGGTAGGCCGGATAGCTTGGCTGAGGCTGAGTATAAAGTTCAACAAGACCAAGTGCCAGTCTGCACTTTGGTCACAACAAATCCAGTTAATGGTAAAGGCTTGCACCAGAGTGACTGGGAGACTGTGTAGGAGAAATGGATCTGGGGATGTTGGTCAACACAGTCAAACATGAGCCAGCTGTGTGCCTAGGTAGCCAAGAAGGTCAATGGCATCCTGGCTTGTATCAGAAATTGTGTTGCCAGCAGAAGCAGGGAGGTGATCATGCGCCTATACTCAACTCTGATGAGGCCACACCTTGAGTACTGTGTTAACTTTTGGGTCTCTCACTACAAGATACACTGGAGTATGTCCAGAGAAGGGCAACGAAGCTGGTGAGGAATCTGGAGCACAAGCTTTATGAGGAGCAGTTGAAGAAAGCAAGATTTTTTAATTTGGAGAAGAAGAACCTCAGGGGAGACCTTATTGCTCTTTACAACCACCCGAAAGAAGGTTGTGACAAGGTGGAGGTTGGCCTCTTCTCCAACATAAATAGCAACAGGACTAGAGGGAATGGCCACAAGTTGCTCCAGAGGAGGGTCAGGATGGATATTAGGAAAAATTTCCTCTCCAATAGAACAGTCAGGTGCTGAAGTAGGTTGCCCGTGGAAGTGGTTGAGTCACCGTCCCTGAAGGTGTTCAAGAAACATTTAGATGTTGTACTGAGGGAGATGGCTAAGTGGGGAAATATTGGTGGTAGGTGGACGGTTGGACTATATGTTCTTGGAGGTCTTTTCCAACCTTAATCATTCTGTAATTCTATAAATGAATTTTTCATATATATATATATATATATATTTAATTGAAACAAGTGTGAGTATAAATGTAAATACCAGACAGCAAAAATAATCTGCATTTGGATTCAGCATTCTTTTCTCCACTGAAGATGGAGAAGAACGTGTTAGATATATGAATGAAAGGATAATTTTAATAGAGCAAGAATGTTTGAGGGTGGCTTTATGGGGAAATTACTTCTATATTTTGACTGTCTCTGTACAGTTTTAGTGCTCATCACTGAGAGCATCTGTGCTGCCAGTTGTTTGCATGATTAGTACATTTTCACTTTTCAGGAGTGTCCAGGACACAGCATGCTTGGTACTTTGGTACAGACTTCAGGCAGACCTACCCCCCACTACTCCTTTTTCTTTTCAGAAAGCAGGAGAAATGACCATTAAATTTATCATACTAATGCTAGATATCAAATTTATTGTACCCTGGGAGTGTGTAATTCTCCTACATTACTTTTTCCATGATTGTTTTTCAAACATGTCTGCTTGTAGTTTGTTCAGTTGAAACAGCTCCTGAATTTCTAGTTCATTCATGTGCATTATCCATTGTGTCCACACATTAGAGATAGCGCAGATACCTTTTCCTCCTCTTCAATTCTCTTTCAATTTCCTCCATTTTTTCAGTGGCAAACCAGAAAGAAAGGCTTTTAATATTCTAAACTTCATGGGTAAATACTAACTACTGTTTTTCTATGAAAACAACCTCTAACACAAGTAAGGTGAAGCTCAGTTGGATAGCAGTCCTCAAAGCCTGACTCTTTCACATATTTCAGCCAGTGAAACTTAATTCATATGGGATTAAAAAGAAAAAAGAAAAAACAAAAAACAAAAAAACTATTCCAACAAATATTTAAATTAATTTTATTCATCAGGTGAAGTTACCTGACATAATTAATGCCAAATTATCATAAATCCATGTTACAGTCAGCATTTTCTTTCACAATGTAGTGGAATAGAACAGTTTGCAGATGAGTTCAATGAAACAAGAGGAAAGAGAAGGCTCAGATTGTCCAAAAGTTTTAGAAGATGATTGATCCATTTCTGCCAGATATCTCAGCTTCCAGGAGATCCTCATGTCTTAATAAATAGGAAATTGAACAAAGAAGAATGAACTGGAAGGATATTACTTTGCAAGAGATTGCTTATATCAGATTTGTTAAGATTGACATTTACAACAATAAAATTCACGTATGGTTTGAGCAGCCACCAGAAAAAGTATATCAGGTTGCAATTGATTTCAGTTGGCCAAACGCATTCCTTGGAAATGAGAGTGTCTCAATATCAATGACTGATAAGTCTTTTAGCAAAATAATACTGTTAAGTGCTCTCCAATGGCCACATGCCAATACAGTTGTCCTGTCTCTAAGTAGCTAGCTGTCAGTTACATTTATCTGTCCAAAGGGAATAGAAATAATGATATTCTGAGTTTGTTTTGATTGTTTTGTTAAGTGCCATCTTAAGTACCAGCACCTAGCCAAGGAAATCAATATATCTTTCTTCAGACTTTTTAGCCTGGGCTTTCAGTTCATATTCGTCATTATAATAATGTGAAGAATAAAAGCACATAAGAGATATGTATCTTGTTGTGAATAAGTTTCTCTTTCAGATTTCTCCATCAGTACTTTAAGTCTGTTTGTACACATTTGCAGACCCTGATGCAACCAGACAACAAAGAATGCTTTCTGTGCTACATCTTCTCACCCACTTGCCTCTCAGAAGCTTTACTGAAGCCACACAACATCCAGCACATAATGCATTC
>JAOWBP010000001.1:117701093-117717294 GCA_028571105.1 Tragopan temminckii | reverse complement strand
TCCACAACCTCCCTGGGCAGCCTGTTCCAGTGCTCCGTCACCCTCACCGTAAAGAAGTTCTTGCGCACATTTGTGCACAACTTCCTATGCTGCAGTTTCCAGCCGTTTCCCCTTGTCCTGTCTCCACACACCGCTGAAAAGAGTCTGGCCTCACCACTCTGCCCCCCACACCTTAGATATATATAGACCTGGATCAGGTCCCCATAATATGACCAGCTGGTGTACCATGAACAAGAATCTATACTAAAAGTTTATTGTATAATACTTATATATAGTTTAGTTCTTCAATAAAAATATTCTAAGACTCTTGATGCATGGGAAAAATAATGCAACATGCCAACATTCAGCAGAAAACATACAGTAAAATTGCTTTTCTACAATGACGTATATTTCATTGATTTTTAGAAAAATAAATCAGGGCAGCATACTAAAAAATGAGCTGATCTCAGCCTACTAATAAGTCTTACATACTACATTTTCTTTTTACTACCTGAGCTTTAATCTCCTGTTGGACAACTTGTAAAGATTTTGTGAAGAGTTTGACATTCCAGTACACAAGCAATGGTTCAGTGTGTGGAAGAACACCACTGTTCAATCACTCAGTGTCTGTTACTGGCCTTGTGTCTGTTTCCATACAACTGGATGATGTTCTCTGAGCTGCTTCTCCTCCATTCACAGACAAAGTCATCTGTGCCAATGTGACAAAGATGCTAAGAGTGCCCATATGACCAAGTACATCCAAATGTCTGTTCTCACAGTCTGTGAACCCATATAGATGGTATTTGGGCCAAAAGAGGAAAGCGTTGCTTAGACCTTGACTTCAGATATCTGCTTTACTTAATATCTAATAGGAAATGCAAATCATTCTAAACTGAAATTAAACCCTGATTTCCATAAAATATCTAATAGCTATTATCCCTTAGATCTATCAGTATTATCTAACATAATACGAAAATATTATGCCTTTAAATAGAAACATTCACATTTTTTCCTTTAGATTTTCAATTACAATTTGATATCCCATCCAGCAGTTTTGGTTCTTAAAGGAAAAGTGATTGAAATTATAATAATACCTTTAAGAAATGTAGATGGTATCTGTAGTATTTGTAAGAAAGCCTGATAAAAATCTTAGCAAGTGCAATAAACCTGCTCAACAAGAGGCTGCTTAAAAAACAAGCACCAAATAAAGAACGGGTAATTCTGAATCACATGCCTTAGAGGAGCACAGTCACCAGACAGAGTTGTCATCTCTGCATGACACAGCAACACTAATGTATTTGTGAAAGTTGCATTTTTTCATAACATTGTATTGACTGACTCAAGAGATTGTTCATCTGCTAAAATATTACAGGACACATCTCCTGTGGTGACTTCAAGGCTGGCGATGATCTAACCGGGTTAGAGTGTTTGAAATCAGTCTGTATTCACATTTAAAACAATTGCAGAATAATGAGCCATTGCTTTTTCCAGCTCTCTAAAATGCATCACCAGTACCATATTTATTAAAATTTGTCACTGACTCACAGCTTTTTGGTCAATTAATCTGAACATCTTCGGTATAAGTTATGAAACCTGCAGATAGAGAAGTGCTCATTTTACAGCTGGTGTACAACTTCTGCTGAAATACGCAATGTGGCACTGCTGTTCTGATACCTCCTGACTTTCCTCAAAGAAAAAACAATTCACTATTTCTGCCTTTACTCCATCACACTTGATAACTTCGTAATTTAAATTGACAGCAGTGCAGAAATTCTGATGTGGAAGAGCTTAGGTGTTGACTGAACTACTTGCTATGCACAATCTTTTCTGCTGTGTCTAACAGTGTCTGACTGCTTCAGTCACTTACTCCTTCCTCCTTAAATTAATTTATTCTCATGATTTAATATTCCCTAAAAGTCTACTTAATGTCACTCATCTCAGCTATCACTCTTACATAGAATATATTCCATTAAATTACTGGAATATATACAAAAAACACTGCATATAAATAAGCACTTAAATTTTCAGAACTTTGACATTTTCCATGTGCTTGAAGAAAAAATAGAACAACCTTTCAGCATTCAGCACAGTTAACATTTTTTAAGGTATCTTATCCTGAAATATGCTGGAAGATTTGACAGCTGTATGTTGGTTTAACACTCATGAGATAAATAAATACTCTGAAGCCGACATCAATTTCTCTCAGTTTTATAATTTGAGAAACAGCCACGTAGCGTACCAACACAGCATGCAACACTCAACACTGCAACTTTGCAAGTTGTTGTGCAAAGACATCTGAGGGTTCCTACACTGTTTTAAATACAGGTGATGTGTTCTTTGTACAAATAATAATAAAACATTAACCTGCAAGTAAGACAATGGTTTTTTTTACCAACAATCCCCAAATACGGGCTTAGTTCATCTTCCTACTTCCTTCATCTGCCTCCAAAAGCCATGCCTCCTACAACATTTCTCTATCATTATCATTTCCTTTATCTTCACAAATCATGCAGTGTTTTGGCATATATGGACATACAAGCTGCATCCATTGCAAAAGCAACCAGAGTTTCCTTATCACCTCTGCAATGGGTTTAATTGCTGGTAAAATGGCAAGTTACAGATTCCTTTTTGATATTGTAGGGCATGCTACTGCGTTATTAAATTGTTTCCCTTCTACTATTACTGCAGAAATCTTGGAAGTGTTATGTGTTAAATTTTTTTAAATATAGTTGAAAATTTCTACCTGAAGTAGTTTTGTTTGGGCTCTTAGCAGGCAAGAACACTAGTATCTCTGGTTGAAAGATTAAATACACAGCATGAAATAAAGACATTAAAATACAAAAATAAATATAAATAAAAAAATAAAGCATTCTCATTTTTATAAAAGAAGCACATCCCCTTGAGTGGCTGCCACTGAACTGACCTAAAACAGGCATGAGGGTAGCACTGAACCTTCTGAAGATTGTATTGCCCTTCCCTAGCCTCCTCCTTTCCATCGAAAAATGTGTGCCAGTCATCACTCATGCATATTCAGCCCAGCTGAAGTTAGCAGTTCCCCAGTTTCACAGTAAGTTTAATGAATAAATAAATAAATAAAATAAAAAAGTGAGACAGCCCCCATACTGCTTCTCTGGCTAGCCATAATTCCTTTCCATAGGGTTCTCTCATGTAGGACACCCACTTCCACTCAGCACAAGCCTGAAACTGCAGTGCTCGGTGAAGCATGGGCATGCCAACAGAACTCCAACCTGGAAAAGCAAAACCTCCTCTGGAAGACATCAAAAGGACTTTTTTTTTCCCTTCATATCTATCCATTCAGCTTATATCCCTTATCAGATGAGTAATACTTAACATGTTTACATTGGAAGGACTGTTTATTAGGCATCTACACATTTTTTGCATAAGTTGAGAAGAAGCACATGCTTTTTAACATTTTCCCTTCTGGAAGATAACTACAGTCACCACTCCAAGTTTTTAGAATTGTTCAGGTGTTTAAATGAGTTTCTAGAACTTCAAAAAGTGATCAAACTCTAGCATTTCACATATTTACATCCTTTCTTTCTGTAACAAAAAGATTTATTTGAAGTTTAAACAGTTTGATTTTGATCTCCATAGCAAAGCATAAGGAATATTTAAATCCAGTATCTCAGTGAGACTCCACAGATATTCTTACTGAGACAAATATTGCAGCAAAATCCTACTGTTGTTTTGAAACAGCACAGAATCCAGCAGAATACTTTCTACTTCACCATGTACCTCTCAGTTGAGGAATTTATTAGTGGTTTCCTTGTATCATCATAGAAGACAAGATTGCAATTTTTATACATTTCCAATGAAAATATTCTTCAGATTGATGAAGTAGTAATTTTTCAAGTGGTTCAGAAAAAGAGATTCTGTGACACTATATTCACTGTCTTGATCAGACACCATGACAAAGAGAAACAAAATCTCCTCCAGAACCAAGACATGGTCAGTTTTTAGGTGTCCTTTGATCTGTTTCTTGAATTTCTCTCTTCACTCTGCTGAGGCCCTTTCAGTGAAAGAAACCTTGAAAAAAAGTTCCTCTGAAAATGCTATTTGCTGATCCAGCTATAGCTCCAGAGTGAAGTTGAGTAGCTTGTTAATTTAAATTTTTGCAGTTCTGCTAAACTTAGTGAATCTGATGTCATAGAGCTCAGAAGCTGTCTCTAGAAATACTCATACTGCTTCTCTTCAGAGAATCTGAAGGACGCAGGCATAAGATGGAAAAATCAAATTCCTCCAAAAGTTTTGAAAACTTTTCCTTGTTTAACAATTTAGTTTTGACTTTTTGTGAAAGAGGAAGAATTTCTCCCACAGAAACATATGATCCAAAAACATTCTTCAACAGAGCAGTCCCAGTATCAACACAGACGTGTGCACCTGGTTCTTTCACATTTCAAACAGTAAGGATGTAGACAAGCTTGGCTGCTTGTGAATAGAACTACAATCCCATGCTGCCTGAGGCCAACTGACTCTCATTCACTGAGCAGGATAGCTGGGAATCTCTAGAAATTTTATTGAGGAAGAAAAGAATAATAACAAAAAATAGCCCCAGAGGGCATCAGCATCTACCCAGTCTTTTTTGTAGCAGTATGACTTGGGATTACAATTTACCTCCCACTGAAGTCTTCTAATGTCAGACAGTAAACTTGTCTGAAGTAGAGCTGACACACCAAACAAGCAAATCTTCATAAAAAGGTGTTTTCAAAAACCAAAGAGAATTATTTTGCTGCATCTCTGTTGCATGTCTCAGAAGTCAGAAAATAAAAGCTTTCTCCGAGTTTGCTGTCGGTGATATCAACACCGGGGGCCGTCAGTGGGAGGTGAACAACTGAATCCTATCCTCAGAAAATGTTTTCACAGTTTTTTAGAGATCTGGGGGAAAAAAAAAATCACTTTCCCTACTGCACTTGCTGAATTTGGACTATACTGTTGCTAACCAGTTTCAGCTCACTAACATCCCCGAAGTTTTCTGCCACCACCCCACAGTACTACAAGTGAAGAGGTGGCACAAGGTACCTTCTGGTGGAGCACTCACCAATGACGATCAGAAATAGTGCCTAATATACGTGAAAAAAGAGCACACAAAACATTCATATTCAACATCAAATCTCCACTTCTGCTCTCCTCCTCCTTGCTGTATCTCAGAAGTAAAGCTGCCAGAACTGCTCCCAGCAATGCAGCCTCGGCCCATGGGAGCAGCAGCAACCAGAGAGGCTCAATGTGGAGAAGGTAAGGAAGAAGTCTTTATGCATCATTAAGCCACCCTTTAATGCATGCAGACAGACGAAGAATCCACCAGCCCTCCATTTGCTGGGATGCAGGCTGGTTTTTATTATATCTTTCCCTCGAGAGCCATAACTCATCTATTCACATTACATGCAGTCCTGCATTCTCCCCTGAGATGGGCACTGCAAGCCACCACATTGCGTGAGAGAAAAATCCAATTCTGAGATTCAGACTCAGAATGTCTCTGTGCTGCTTGGCATCTGCCATCAATGTTGTATTTTTCTTTCTATCTCAGAACATATGCCTCTTCTTGCATGAGAGAAGATTAGACAAAAAAAAAAAAAAAAAAAAAAAGACATCATCTGTGTCTTTGTTAACCCATTTTCAGGAAACTCGGTTCCTATGACATTAAGATTTAGAAATATAACTATTCCTTATGTGTTAAAACAAGATAATCTCCTGTGCTTTGTTTCTTCTGCCATCTTGTTTGGTTTTTATGCAAATAATATAATTTATTTGAGCCTTTTGCAACATAAAACATGGAATGCAGCAGACAGTATGCACAACTGAATTGCACAGCCATATGAGAATGAGGTGGTTTCCAAAGATAGTTACATTAAGCTTACATTTGCAGAATAAATAATTCAATCCTCATGCTCTGCATTTAAATATTTATACAAATACACTGCTTGTCACAATTAGTTTGATTAAACTGTTAAGAAAAAAGGAACTGAAGAAATGAGACTTCATTCAGGAGAAGTTATTTATGTTGTAGTTAATTATGTGAAATTACAGAAGCAGCAGCAGGTCAGGATGCAGCCCTGCACATCCAAAGATCTGACCTCCAGCTCACTTGGGGAAGGTTTCTTAACCAAAATTGCTGCCTTTATTTAGCAAACAGAAGTCCTTGTACTTGATTTTCCTCTTTGCCTTGGTTTTCCCTTTTCCCTTTCTCCCAGTATGACTTGGAAAATCTTATTTATAGACTGAAAATGCACTGATGTTTACTGACTATTTTCTGCATAGTCTTCTTCTGCAACACACTCATCTCAACTCCTTGATGCAGGAAGTGAAACATTAATTGCAAAACCTCTTCCTTTTGGCCTCAGGAACATTTCTCGTGAAACTAAGATCAAATAGCATCAAAGAAAAGCCTGGATTTTTGATCCTGTTTCCAGATCAGAGCAGAGAGTATCTCTAATTATGTGATGCACAATTCTATGAAGTTGATAGGGACAACATGCCACTTTTCCTCTAGGAGAAAGAAATCAGCTCATCCCATCTCCCTGGCGTGAGTTTGATGTGGCTAACACTACACAGAGCACCACAAGTGATCTTTTGGTGTAGTACCTGCAACTGAAACTCTGATCATATCATCCAATATCGAAGTGTTGCTGCAAAAAGACTCAGCAACGAGCAAGTGGGTCACTTCGGGAGGACATAATTTTTTCTGTTTTTTAGTAACCAAAGGAAAAAAAGATGACTGCATCACTGGCCTTAGACAAACCAAACAGCAGTGTGTAGTAACAATTCCTGAAAAAAAGAAGAAAAAAAAAAAAATAACTGGATAGTGGGAAGGATCCTACAGGATCAGCTTTACATTCAAGATATACCTATGGGGATCTACCCTTCACCTCAAAAGGCCACCAACGCGAAGATTTATAAATTCCTTTTGTACCATTCACTGGGGGTTGTGAAGGAAAGCATGGAATACTTCTTTTAACTGCCACAGACCTCCCAAAACATGCCAAGGTTGCTGCTACAGTATCATTCAATGACACCAAAGATTTTACTTGCTTTAAGGAGGCAAACTATGTTACTGAATGTAAGGAAATAACATAGATATGGGTATTTATCAGCTTGAGGCTTTCAGGATATCAGTTACTTGGGCCCTTCACTTTCTCCCCTTCTATTGCTCGGTCACCAAAACAGAGCAAAGAGCAACATTTCTGAGACAGAGAAGGCAGCTATCAGCGGTTTTATGATTGCATTTATTAGTACTTAGAGAAAACTCCTCTCCAATAGCCCTCATGCTGGAAACCTGCTAAACACAAGATATTTGTTGCATCTGTCAACTTGCTATAAGGATTTTTTTTTTTTTCCAGGGGTGGGGAAAGGCTCATTTCCATATTGATCATGTATCAAAAAAGTAAATGCAAATTCCAGACAATATCTTTGCAAAAAGAGTTCAACAAATCAGGAATTATCGTAGTACCTGTGCATCCAAATCATTCTTCTGTATTATTTTCTTGACTACCTTAAACTGTATTTGTAAGTTAGTAAAACAGTGGTATGTGGGTTACCATGAGGCATCACATGAAGTCTTATTATCTAATTGTTACCATTGCTCAGTTATTCCTCAGAGAACCGAAGAGGACTAGAGCTTGAGAGAACAATCATTCTCCTCTTATCCTTTATTTTGGTACTAAAGGATGCTCTCACTTAGCCATGATTATGCCACTTCCCAAAAGTCATGCAATCAAGGCATAATTTGTTTCATCAGAAATGTGAGAACATTTAGAAAGACATTATTCAGATATTATGTCAGCTGAGTCTGAGTCAGGGAAAAGTTATCCAGAGGTTGAGAAGAAACTGAACTTTTGACCGTATTATTAATTCCTCTGATTTCACAATCTGCTGCTGTCTAGTCACTGTCCCTTGAACACAAGGGATATATGTACGTATGCATTCAAAAGAACATTTTAAAAGGAAATCCACTATAAAACAGGAGATAATGGTAATGCTAACCAATATACCCCTCTCAACAGCAAAGAAGGAAAAATAAGTGCAGTGTAAAATATTTTCAGTTATCTCCAGAGCAGTAGTACGTATACTGCTAGAACCTGTATTCTACATACAACAGCTATTTTCCTACAAACATTCAAATTCAAACGCATACAAGTGCTAAATAAATCTTCAGTTCCTGGAGATAGACTAACTTAATTAGTTAGTTAAATTAATTATTTAATTAAAACATTTGCATTAACACACGTGAAAGCAAGGTTGGGGTCTGTTACTTTCTGGAATTAAACAAAAAATGGAGAAACCAACGCTGTTTAAAAAACAAGTATTTTTATTATGTAAGTAAGGAAACAATTGCTGCCCAGGGCTATGTTTATTTTACTTTTCCATGTCATTAGTAACAGAAGAAATCGAAGTAAGTGAAACTAACTCATCATGCCCTGAATAATGCAGAACCCAGCCAGTGAAGATCCACTAAAGCAACTCCTCCACGTAACTCCCTTTCTTTCACAGGTCCAAGGAGCCAGAATAAGCCAGCTTAGTCAGAATAATTCTATATCCCCAGAGAGATCTTACAGAAGATCAAGTTAGAGATTTTATTTATCTAGTCAATTATTTTAAATCTGCATGCATAAAACCTCAGTGTAGAAGAAACGTCTAAACAAGACACAGTTGTCCCTTTCTAGTTTTCCTGTTGTACTAGTTTTCCTGTTGTACTGCTTTTGAAATTGCCCTGAAATTGAGACTAAGATAAAGACCAGCACTGAAAAACATTAGCATAAATAAAGGCTAAGGACATTTACTAACATTTATTGCACAATTGATAACACTGTCTTGCATCATCATCTCTCTCCAGTACCAACAACCATGTTAAATATGGAAAAATAATTCACTTTAGGCCAATTAAAATATTATTCACAACATAATTAATTCAAATGAAGGTAATAAAACTGGATGTTCTTAGACCACAGTTTGTTCAGCTCTAGAAAGTCTGCTCAGTGAAATCCGCATGGTTTTCTAAACCTGGAAAAAGCCATAACAGTCTGCAGAAAGCAGTCATACTATGACTGTAATCATGCGGTCCTTCCTATCTTTGCGCTCTCCTGTTTCTCTCCTAGTAGGAAGGTGCACACAGCCTCACAACGCTGTACTGATGGCCTCAAATGCAAAACATGTCGTTAACATTTTGGTATCTCTCACACTTATAAGATCTTTCATAGTTCCTTTGCCTTAGACCTTTTCTAAAAGACGTGAATGAACATGTTTCTTTTTAATGTTCTTTGAATGTATGCTAACAGAAGGATACATGGTCTTCATGCTTTGGAGATAACTGTGTAATCAGATGGTTAAGGTGTCTGGATGCCTGCACTTGGACATCGTGGTTTGCATCATGAATGAAGTTTGACTCTAATCTTTCTAACAAGAAGTGGCTTTCTTCTTGGTGCAGTGAAGAAACTTGATTATTAGCAATAGAGTAAAACATGTCTAATCATTTATCTAGAGATTTTCCTTTGATCATCCAGCTAGCCTTAGATCACTTTTATTGAAATGAATTTTCAAAGAGGAAAACCACGACCCATTAATACATATTATTCCCAGTATTTTAAAGAATTTGACAATGAGAGGAAGGGTTTGAAGGAAAAAGGCTATTGACAATAAAGGTAAGTTAGTTGTTCAAAAACAGTTTTTCACAAGCTTCAAAGTGTTGGCATAAAAGATGCATTTGTGATATGATATGCTAATATTCACAGAACCATGAGGTAACTTCTTGCTCAAATAATTTGCATAAATTACACATATAACTGTGCTGTTTTATTCCAAACCTTCTCAGAAAGCTCACGCATGACTTTGCATATGGTTTTGGCTTATAGTCTGAACATTAGCACTAAACATTCTGCACTTTGTGACTGTCACAAGACATGGTTCTGAAATTCAAAAAACAAACGTATGCTAATTCTGTAAGCTGTTCAGATGTACAGCTGTCCAGATCCAGCTGAGATACCGTGTCTGAGAAGTCTGACAGAAACTTGAGCAGTCAGCTAGAGAAGCAAATATACATATCTCTATATATTTGCATAATATTTGCACTTTATATCATTCAGCAACTGAACTGTACAGATCATCTTCCCAAATGCTGTAGTCAGCAACAGATCAACTTGAGCAAAAGTTGTCCTACTTAATGTGAAAATCGTGTTTCAATAGATTTTAATTTTTGTTGCAGAATAATAACAAAATTTAGCAAACTATTTGTTTTCAAAGTAATTAATTGTAATTGAAAGGATAAATTAAATATCCAGATGAAATCTCACAAATATTGAAACCAACACATCTGATATATTTACACCAGAGGAAAAGCTCTATTTTAAATCATCTACTCACATGAATGAGACCTAAAAAACAATAAAATCATTTATCCAGAGATTTTCCTTTGATCATTCAGCTGGCCTTAGATCATCTTTATTGAATTGAATTTTCAAAGGAGGAAACCATGACCCATTTAATACACATTATGCCCAATATTTTAAAGAATTTGGCAACGAAAGGAAGGATTTGAAGGAAAAAGGCTATTGATTATAAAGGTATGTTATCTGTTACAAAAACATACTATAATTTTACTGTTAACACTATTTGTAAATAAAGATATATCTGTTGTAACTGTTCAGGAACTAATGTGAGACGTTTTAGATAAAAAAGATTTAATAAAAGATAAAATAAATCCCTTCAGAAAACAATATTTAAGGGTGTATATTTTTTTCTGAAAGCAAAATCCAGGTATATTAATTCTGCCATGATAACCTCATTAGGTAACTGTATTATAACAGAAATGCTGAATTTTGTTCTATCCCTGACATTTCCATCTTTGGCCAATGTCCAAATTCTGACATATGTCTAGCATATGTGCTAGGTACTTTACCAAATAACTATTGTTTCCTAATAGACATGGTTCATTAATTATTGGCTTAAGGTATGACTTATTCAGTTTCTAAGTAGACACCCTAGTGCAGGCGGCATGAGAGAGTAAATGAAAACTTTTTTTATTTTTTCTATATATATACTATATAGAACTATATATATATATATATATATAATAACAATGCATTCAGATGTTTGAAAGAAAAGACTTGTTTCAGTTGATGAAGTACTTTTTTTTTTTTTTTTTTTTTTTTTTTTTCCACTCTCAAGCAAGAATATAGGTAGAAGACATCAGCCTCTGTGCTGAAATTTAAATTTATGTCTTACATAAAACCCAATATATTTTTAGGGCTAACTACAACATAGCAAGCACTAATTTTAAATAGTACAATTCCAGATATCAGGAAGCAAAACTTAACTTTCTTAGACCTCAGCTCGTTGTATGTAGCAGCCAACCCTTGTTACAATTCAGCTTCATCCAGAACTCAGCAAACTTTTTAACTTGAATTGACAAGGTTTTTCACATTTATTTAATTTTTCATTTTTCATATTTGTGTTAGTACTTACAGTGGTAACCCATACTCCTGAATGATTCCACATTAATTTATGGTTTTCTTAGACCATGTCTTTCCACCAAAACAAGTGTACCCACGGATAAAATCTGAGAAGGCTTTCCAACAATAGCCCATAGCAATTTTTGAACTCATTTTGAAGATGCAGACACAGGCAACAGCATTTGCAGTTACTGGAACAGGGTCCACCCATGAGGAGCAAACCTGTTCTTGTTTCAGGAGAATGCTCATCACTGTGTTTCATTTATTCAGGATGTTTTATTCTCATGTTTTCTCTGGCATAGAAATTCTAATGATATTTATTTCTGTAGCATGTAACTAAAAATCACTGAATATGGTCCCAGTTGGTTGAGGTTGTTCTGGAAGGCACTAGAACATCAGCAATGGTTGCTACGTATTTTGAATCATTTAAGAGTATATCAGGAATAATCTAGTCCACTGCTGCCGAGTAATAGAAACTAATGAGAGGAAAGACAGGAAATAGTTATTTTTATTCAGTGGCCTGCATCTTCCTTGCACTGAAACACAATTAAAAACATTGTTCTTATGGTCATATTAATTCAGCTGTATTAGAGAGGAAATCTCACTTACCTTAGATTCCTAAATGCAGCTATGGAAAGAACTACTTGGTGAGACTTGCAAGAATTCAGAGGGAAGTAAAGGTCTGTTGTTTCATCAAGAACTCGACTTACTATCTAGTGAGATCTGTTTTAAAAGAAATCTACTGACAGTGGAATTTTATAGGACAGCCTTAGAAAGGTTTTAAATAAACAGGCTAATGTGGTTAATAACCTCCATCACAAAAAAAAATGGCAATACTCCCTCATTATTACCACAAAAAAAAAAAAAAAAAAAAAAAAATTCCTCAGTGGTCATCAGTGCACACGACACTTGAGAGCATGGATGGAGCTGCAGGACAAATGGGATAAGTTTGATTATCCACTGATTCTCTTCATTCTGAGTTTTCACTAGTTAATTCTCCACAAGAGAAATCACTGAGTCAACTGCATGCTGTAAAAGTTAAAAGAAGACTGAAGCTGCAAGTCCTTTAGGGCTTGGGTGGTGATTAGACTCTGAGTTAGATTTCATCAGCTCTGATTGATCATAATAAGCATGAAAATAAAATGTATCAACTTGTACATAAACATAGTCATAGGACTGTACTGATTTTTAGTTTTTCTCAATGGTCAGACTGCTGGATCAAAAATCCAAGGAGAGCACACTTCAAAAAGAAACAGAACTATTAAAAAATTAAAATGTACTTATAAGGATAAATAACCTAATTTTTTCATTTACACATTTCTTTTCCACCCTACATCTCCTTGGATGACGGCAAGAATCTGAGTCTGACCTCATAGGTCATACCACTAAATGGAAACTAATTTCCACCGATTTTCTCCCAAAGAAAAGATTTTTCCAATCAGCCAGGAGATCAAAGACATTTGTGAGAGCTGTCTTTCACTCTTGAAAAAAAATTCAAGTCATTTTTTATGATTTGACAAGTATTACACTGAGCTGCTGCTTATGAATCCTACTTGGCTGTATAGATACTCAATCCTATTTTCAGAAACATGACAGTAAGAATCATGTTTAGTTATAAAGCAATCCATTGACACCCATCAATCAAACAAGCAGAGCAACTCAGAAGACCATATACCCTAGGAAGATGCTCTTGGCTTGAGCCCTAGCCTTGGATACAGACTACATTTCTTGTTTTTCCATAAACCACTCAAGATAATTTATTGTTAACTAAATCTACAAAGTGACTGAGAGCATTATAGCACCAAACATCTGAAGCCCAAATCTTAAAATGTCTGGGACTGAATTCATAAAAGGTCTTAAAAAATAATCCAGTAAAAAATTAGCTGTTGTAAGAGAACTAGCTGTCTTAAATTAAGCATATCCAAATGTCAATGTTTAAATAATGTCTAATTTGTTAAAGCTCAGTGAAAGAGCAGAATAGAAAATTCAGAGCTAGACACACAGATTAAGCACAAAACACACAAGGAGAATTAAAGACAAGGCAAGGGATTCGTGTTCTGAGTGGGAGCTCACCAAAAGCTTTGCAGTAGGAAATACAAAAAACAAGAGATGTAAGCTCATCTTCCTCAGAGCTTCAACTGCCAGTCTTCTTGGAACCCACAGCCCTGATCTCATTTGCCGGCAAAGTCCACAGACAATCTTTCCAAGATATGAACAAGGAGCAGCAGAGGGCATGTTATTTCCCCTTCTTTATATAGTTGCAGTAACAGATCCCAAAGTGAACTCCAGATTGAAGTGTCTCACAACCTATGGGACCAGAGCCATGGGTTGAGATTAAGCTGTCTCTTCTGAAACCCAGCTACAGTACAGACAGCATTGACAAAACAAGACCCCAGCATGGCTGCCTAACAGCTGGCTATGCCCCAAAAACTCAGTTCTTGTTCCTATTTCCTAAGACAAAAACAGTCATTAGATAAAACAATTTATTTATTATTAACACTGACTAAAGCTATAGTTCAAAAACAACAGGAATAATGGAAAGAAAAATATTTAGGAAAATGAAAATTCGAAACCTAAATTTCGGATTTCCTTATGTCACACAGTCAAATGCATATTCCACACCATGAAGCAAGGGAGAAACTTAGCCACTTATCTCAGTCTCCTGCCAAACTGTCTGTTGCATAGCCAGCACCATTTAGGGGGGAACATGTTCAAGCAGGAGCCTGTAGTTTTACACAGGGAGAAATCTCTGTAAGGATTGTTTCAGCAGTTTCAGGTTGTAGTCTTTATAACCAATAGATCTGAAGTTAAAACATGCCCTTCTTTTTTCCTATTCTCAAATTTGGTTATTCCACACATCTAGCAGAGGTTTTACAAAGTATGCTCAGTAGATTGTTTCTTCCCCTCTCTCTTTTAGTAAGGAAAATCTAACTAAATAGAAACAATAAACATTTGAGAGAGCACCTTCACTGTTTCTAAAAGAAAAAAAGTAGTTATAATGTTGTCATACATGCTTCTTACCAGAGAAACACTGGTTCAAAACTAGGCTGACTACATTTAAACTGTGCATTTGAAGGCTTATGGAAAGCCTAAAATCATAGTCAATTTAAAAAAAAGTTTTCAAAACAAACAAAGCAAATAGCAACAACAAAAGCTAACTTAAGGAAGGACATCATTTTTGTTCTTGATGTGCATATTTAAAATAAGTATATATAAAAGGATAAACACATATACAAAATAATATACAAAAATAAGACTAATATGGGAATTTGTGCCAGTAGGCACAAATGCTTGACCTCTCTGGAAAACAGCTGGAAAAGCTGCTTGCTCTTGCCTACCCCACTCGCTGGAGCCCACACAAACACTTTGCAGCACAGCAGGAGCTGTCGTGCCTGTTCTACATCAGCTTTGGCATTTAAATGCAGGTGTAAGTCTGTTTCTCTCCTTCCTGACTCTAAGGTATGAGAAAATGAGCCCCCTACATTCTCCTTAGCACAACTTACTGCTTGTATTTCTGCAGTTTATCTTATTCACAAACATCCCATGGTTTAGACTACAGGCACTAAAACCTGAGTTTCCTCAAAGGGCAATGGCGTGAAACCCACCCCCACCACCAACTCTACACTGTCTAGGATTCAAAAATGACCACAGGAGGAAGCAGGAAACAAAAAGGTACCACCCAGCAGTTCACTTTCCTACTCTTGTTATATATATGTATTTTTTAATTTAACTTTGACTACTGAAAGTTGCAAAAATTTTTTGATCAAAATGACCAGCTACCAGATTAAACTGGGCTTGCTCATTAGCTCATCACTACTCAATGACAGATGTTTCTCTAAGCAATTGTTTCACTCACAGAAAGTCTGGAAAACACAACCTCAGCCATTTGTTTTCTCCCCCACAACATGGATTGACAATAGACTGTTCTGAAAGCTTACAGACGTGTTTACATGTACACAGAAATCCCATAGACTGAATAAATTCAAACAGTTCAATCTGCATTTAAGTTTAAGAATGAATTGAAAGATCAATAAATAAACTAATAAAACATTTCCAGCACTAATTTTCTCTTAAATCTTAGTTCAGTTCTCTCATTAGTACTGATGCTTTCCCTCATGAAGATGAGCATCGTTACTGCCTTCCTAAGCATACACTCCAAAAAACATTACATCACTGATTGCTAAATCCAGGGCTGTTTGTGAAGCAGAACACTGAGCTTAGTGCAGTAAATAACTGAGGATGAGTTTTGGCAACAAGTGCTATTAAAGATTAAATCCATATGAAAAGTGTTCTGACATTGTTTGGAGAGATGCTACACAAATAGACAAAGTCTAGTTAAATCTAAAGCTTTTCACAAATATTGTACCAAACACTTGTGCTACAGGAATGATCCTAGAAAGAAAAGTATTTGAGTGCCCTCTGTTTCAATAAACAATTGCAGCAGCGAAATTTCATATTACAATGATCACATTCACAAATATCTAAAGAGTCCAGAAATGTCAATTCAGAATAAAGCTAATTATCCCTCAAGCATTCCAAAACGGGAGAACTTACACTGTTAGAACAACTGGAGTCTGGAGTTAATGCAGGGTGAGAAACTCACCAGACCTTACGCCCTTGGGCCACTGTAACTCAGTGTCGAGTTGTAGCTCTATTGGACTAGAGAGACAAAGCATGTAATCATAGAATCATAGAATCACAGAATCACAGAATCACAGAATGGCCAGGGTTGGAAGGGACCACAAGGATCATAAATCTCCAAC
>JAOWBP010000001.1:117669162-117700993 GCA_028571105.1 Tragopan temminckii | reverse complement strand
AAGAAAGAAAGAAAGAAAGAAAGAAAGAAAGAAAGAAAGAAAGAAAGAAAGAAAGAAAGAAAGAAAGAAAGAAAGTTATTTTAAGGTAACTTAAAAAAAATAAATACAAACTTACGTGTATTGGATTTTTCACCCCCCATTGTAATCAGTTTAATTCCTAGAAAGTGTTCCAATATAAAAAATTAAAATTCTTTCTTTCCACTTCTTAACAAATTCATGGTTATCACAATGATTCTGTGAATCTTTCTAAACACCTTACTATTTTGCATTGCTTCTATAAAATTTTTATATAAAAAAATATATAGATTTTTATATAAAAAAAAATCTATAAAATCAACAAGTTAAAAAATGTAAACAGTATACTAACTTCCAAAGCTTGCAGACGTTAAGCTGAAGCATAGATATTGGTTAAGGAGAGAAAAGAGATAACTGAAACATCAATGCACGGAGCGGAAGAATGATTAGCTATGAATCAACTTAGCTTGTTGAAAGAGACTTTCCATTCATCTTAGACAGAAAGAAGATCCAAGCACTTGGGAAAATTAATTTAGACTTAATCACAGATAATAAAAATTCTCTTCCGAGAGATACAAGTTACAGCAATCACCTTTTAATCCCAATATTCAAGTGTCTTATTAAGCTCCCCCTAAAACTCATACCAGCCTAACTCTATTATACAAGTGCACTTTTCACTTAAGGATACATGGCGTCTTAATAGCATGATGTTCATTATCTGGCTAATGCAGCTGAAAATTTTCATACAAGGGCCAATAATCCACAGACATTATGTATACGGAGGGCACCCAGAAAGTCTACTAGATCTACGCTTTTTTTTCATGTGAAAAGTTAGTCACAGATTCAACATTTTGTCACTTGTTACTCTTCAGCTTGATTGTGCATTGGTACAGTTTACCATCCAGTCTTGTCCAAATACAAAGCTGGCAAAGTTGTACATGAAGCAAGGAAGTGGGCATGCATTTCTCAGTGGTAGGACAGTCTCAGATCAGCCTAAGACTATTTTGAAATTGCCTCCCAGAAAGCTGCAAGGTTCAGAAGGGTTGGTGTGAGTTACACTGTTTCTAGCTGGCAGTATTTCAATACTTGAAAAACCTTAGCATCCACTGAGTTGATGACTGATTCATAGCCTCTTACTAACTGGCTAGGAGTGAGTGAGAAGCCATCAGTCCATGAATGAATAAAATCAAAACAAAATAATTGGATTAGACTGAGAGATCTAATAAAACTGCCCTCAGCTCTTACATACGCTTAGCCTTGAACACAGGTAGGCAGAACACAGTCCCTTCCCAAAGCTCACTTTTCTCAATGCATTTATCTTGAAACCACACTTGCTACTGTTGATCTCAAGCCTCTTGGACTCATTTGTTAGCGGAAGTCTCCAAGTGTATGTCACTTTTGCCTTTTTTGCTCAGATTAGGAAATGTAGCACTTTTTTTAAAAAAAATGAATATATATATATATGAAAATATATTTAAATTTCTCACCAACTATCAAATATTTTTGATTTATTTCCAGCCTTAGCTTATGCACTATGGAAACTTGCTTTAGCTGCAGATGTAGAGAGGAAGATCTAAATTAGTACCAGGAAACAGCTTGATGAGTGGAAGCTCTCTTTCATGCAATTCAAAGCTGTGCTTTGTAAATAATAAGCAAGTGGTTCTGGCTATGCTACATTAATAAGGAAGAACAGAACTCATTATAAATGGAACATTCTAGCAGCCAAATTACTGTGAACCATAGCTCCTTGACTAACATTCTCTCTTCAAAGACAAAGCAATCATTTCTGGGCCTTAGAATCTCAAGAAACCTACACATCCTACACATATACCATATACAACATATACCTACACATATATCATATACAACCTACACATCATTTATTGTAAGAAAAGATATTTATTTACCACTGTCACATCTGGAATAGAGTACTATACTTGACTTAATTATAATTTATATAAGTAAGTTTTTAATGATTTTGTTTAAAGTTGTATTACACAAAATAATAGTGTTTTTTAACCTGATTGCTAAAGCCTTGGACACAGGCAGGTTAACTTCCATAGAAATCAATCCTTATTATTTTAACTCTCCTAATTAAACAAACAAACAAACAAAGCTAAAATAAACCCATAATAATGAAACCATTATCTTCCAGTACATTGTGGAAATACAATCAATCTTGTACCTAATTTCCTTTGAAAAATGTCAGAAACTTGCAGACCTGCTTCTTCAGTATTTCAAGATTTGTACCACACCTAAACCAATTTGCCTGCTGAACCCCTCTATAGGCTTAGGGGAATACAAAGAAAGAGCACAGTAATCTAAAATGATGGGTTTTGCTATCTATTTTATGTAAGGTTTTGCAAGAATGTATTAAAAAGTTTACAGGAGTTGTACTTATTAAGAAAAGGTTTCAGATTTCTGGATTAAAAGTACAGAAAATACATTTACTGAAACCTGGTTTATGTTCATTGTGGAATAGTTTATGTTGAAAGGGACCTCTGGACATCCTCCTACAAAAAATTTGTAAAGGAAAAATCTGTGCATGCAGACCTGTATCAGAACAACATACAGAAAATTCTAAATTTGATATTTCGGTATTCCAAAATTCTACTCTGCTTCTGCTCTATAAGAGGATTTATTTTTTTTTTTTTAATTAAAAATGCATGGAAAAGAATTAAATGTTTTAACTAATAAGCTCTCAAGACACATTTTTTATCTCTGAAATTATTTATGACCAGAAGGCAACACATTTAACAATGAGCTGTTGATGATTTAAGCCTTGTTTTTTCCTTATATGCTTCACGTGACTTAGGATTTTCCACAGCACACACAGTATTTACAAGCAACTTCCAGTAGACTATCAAAAACTTGTGTTCTGATATCCTTGATTTATGAAACATAAGATTCGACCTTTCACTGTATAGGAAATAAATCTACAAGGGGTCTACATAGGCTAAATATGACTATCAGCATTGCTTAGCAAAGCTTTCACAACCTAGCTTTCAAAGTCCAAAAAACTAGGTTTATTTCCCAAAGACTATTATGGGACAAAGTTTTACTTAAAAAGAATTTCTTTAGTAAGTATGTTTTAAAAAGTTGTATATTTGTTCATATAATACATAGGAGCATACAATTTTCCAACAGAAATATAAGAGCATACTGTTGAACAAACAGCTTCATAGCTTGTCAAGAGCAGATGTAAGGGGAAAAGATAGCTACAAGATGGATTGACATAAGATTAAATCTATTTTTGAAAATTCTCAGAATTTTTTTACTACAAAGGCAAAGGAATTACAAGTACATTATATGCGTATTAAAATAGAATGCACAAACATGAAACAGACTGAACAATAACTGGGGATATTCTTCAAATTAACTAGGGACCAATTTAATAATCCAAACAAATCTAGTCAAAACAGGAGGTTTGCTTTCTTCATTCCAAATATTCACAAAACAAAACAAACAAAAAAAAAAACCCCTCTTTTGCTGACTGAAAATAAACTTCTTATTTTTTCCAACATAAACGGCAGCAGGTGTGGAAAAAGCAGGTGTGGAAAAGTATGTCAGCAAAATCATAATGATCTATTTTGTAAGGCTATTACACTGTCACCAATCAGCAGATTTGATCTGACTGTAATGGAAATATCAATCATAATAAAATTAGAGTTAGCGGAAACCCTTGAATGATCTCAATCACAACTTTAAGAATAAAAGAGAAGAAATTGTATCATTTCTAATAGAAGACATGGGTACTGCTCCGGGAAAAGCCTTGCTCTGTGCCTCTTTGATCTGCTTCAAACAAAAACTAGGACTGAGGTATTAGTGGACTTGATGAGAAAATCCATTCATGGCAATATAAGGTTATCAGTAATTACTACAGAATTTGAATTAACAGAGACCTTCACAGTGCTATTGCACACCCTTCATATTGGGGCATTTGGCCAACATAGATTTGGAGTGAGTTCCTATACGCAAGACATAACTTTTCTTCTGCTATTTCTAAAGATAATCACAGGATTTACATTCCCCTCTAATGTCAAAAACAGACTAGAGTGTTTAAGTTCTTACAGGAGTTTAAACTGATGCAAAATATTCAGATAAGCTTTTGAAAAAGGAAAAGGTATTTTAGAAGTATTTAAAAAGTTATTAACTTAGTACTTCGTAAACCTTGTTTGAATTGAGCATTCCAGGTTCAGCTGAAATACCCCAAATTTTCTTTTTCTTTTTCTTTTTTTTTTTTTTTTTTTGTACTTATATTGCTCATATTTATTAGAAATCTTTAGACAATTTAAATTTATTCACATAAGCCAACATGGGTTCTGTTTAAAAGATTATGTAAGGCAGCTTTAGTATGTAGGCATTGAAACATAAATTATGAAGCATTTTCAGCTTTCACATAGTTGTATCTGCAGAAATGTTAGTAATTTCACATTACAACTGTGATTATTTTCCTGGTTATTCAATGATGTTTGAACATATCTGAAGATTTCAGCTCTTCTCGCTGCACTCAGATGAATATTCTAATATAACACACAACCAAGTCTGCATGTACTTCGCTTCAGTAGGGTCCCATTGCGGCTCATCTTTGAAATGAAAAAAATTAGGAGCTTTGTTATCCAGCTATAAGTAGATAATAGAAGTGTTCATATAAATTCTATTTATGTCTAAAGTTGGCACTCTCTTCTACTACTTCTTTGCAGATATGTGGCAAAAGATTTTGTTAACAGTGGTGGTTTTTTTGGATAGTAGTTGTGAAAGGGCATTAGATGAAAGTTTGAAGCTCTTTGCTGTAAAGCACTCCCAAGTTGCAAAACATTTTCTAAGAAGGAAGACAAACATCGAACTCTTTCAAATAGTCTGGTTGTAAAAGAATATTTCATTTTAGAACGTATATCTTAGCTGAGGTGAATATTTGTGTTAAAATAATATATAATTCATTAGCCTTTTATATGTGTCAAATGCTAATTATGTTCACTGAGGTAAGTGAATTATTAATTAAAAAAAATTATTTGATGTAGTTTGGTTGTAAAACGAAACATATTTTCTTGAGAAATAAGACAACTTGATTCCTTCATTCCAGCAGTACCTTTTGGTACACAGGAAAATTAGGAATTTTAATATCATTTGAATTAAAAGGCAATCTAAAGTGCTCTGCTCCAGATGAACCCAAGCGCAATCTAAATATTCCCTCTATTTTTCCAAGACCATCAATGATCCCCACATTTTCACTGTTTCTGATTTCATCACTTATTCATACCAACAATGGCTTCCTCACACAATATGTAACAGTGGAAGGAAATTAGTGCTGTTGCCAGCATGAGAGCGTATAAGTAGTTCTGATGCATAGTAAAAATTCATGCTCTCTTGTATAAAAAGGGGCATAATCTCTCTGGTGTCTATATGCTCTTTTCATGTAGTAGTAATTGATAATCTTAGCATTGGAAAAGAACAGAAATCTGAAGAAACAAGACACAGTTTATTCTTGTCGTGCTCATTATTATTTTCAGTTATAGGTAATTTCCTTGCTTACATCTTTTGCTTACCCTGATTGCATATCAAATAAAAGATAAAAAAAACAATAAAAAACAGACTTAAAAAAAATCTTAAAATTTTATGAGTGTAAAAAGGAAATCAGGACACATTCTTTCCAAGCCTAGAACATAAAGAGTTAGAACAACCCATCTCATTTGTAATGCTGCCATAAGCTGTTAATTTGGAATTGAAAGTAGTAGCTAGTTTATGACAAACAAATCAGAAAACAAAAAAACAAACAAGCAAGCAAACAAACAAAACACAAGGTAATTTCATTGGGAAGTTGACCATTAGGACAAGTGGCATGTTTTCCTCTCCTTGCTCTAGACACTGTAACCAACTGGTGGCACAAAGAAAAACAGTAATGCTTAAACTCACCCAAAACATGTAATTACATGCTGTATACAAGATCAAAGATCATTCCTTTATTCCCTATTTATAAATACATATACATAATATATATATATATAAATATATATATTTATTGCTGCCCTGAGCAGTAAGAATGATGTACAAACTTTCGAGGATTGTGTTGCACTTGTTTGATTACGTAATATTTTATTAATCTCCTGAGCCATTAACCTTTGTGAATCACATACAATCAGACATGCTTCTTGTACTGAAAAGTAACAGAAATTATATAATGTGCTTTTACTACCATTGGTCTCCAGCTTTTCTCTCTCTCTTGCTCCCCTTCTGTTCACAGTTCTTACCTTTCCTTCAACATTCTAAATTCTGCATTTGTTCAACTATCCTGTAACTGATTTTACACTAAACAGTCACTGAGCAGGGTGAAGAATGCTTCAAGAACAAGAATCCAGTCACAAAACCCTTATTTCATTTAAAATTTTTTGTTACAAGGCTACCACAACACCCACTGCTTCCCTCTGTCATTGTAGCACAAGGATACAACTTGAACAGAAGGAACAGTGTCTTATGTCATTGTCTGGTTTGTAAACCATAAGTCTCACAGTGTCTGAAAAGGACATGCAGTAAAATTGTCTCATGATTTCTACAGCTGCAGGCAAGCATCTGCAAGCAGAGACTGTATCAAAGAATGAGCATAATTTTCTGATGCACCAGCTGTGCATGAATGCAGTAGAAATTAACTAAGGTCTAATATTTAAAGTAACAGAGAAGATTCAGGTCCTAACCTCTGGAGAGACTTTTTGGCTGTAAATACCAGAGTGAAAAATACATATAATTCCAGAGTATTTTATAGAGTAATTAAAGAATAAAATAAATAAATTCACTTTTGTTAATAAGGACAAGGAACTAGAGATGAAACATTTTATTCACAAAACACATGAATTTTCTTGTACAGGAAACTTCCTTAGATGTCTAATGAGAGAAATTTTTCACATTTTGAAGTCATAAGCGAAAAATGTGGGTCCTTTCATTTTACTGAAGAAATAAGCAAATCTTTAGATGTACAGAAATGCAATTTGCTGGTTGCTGAAGACATTAATCCACTTTTCTGTGGAGATAAAAGCACTTTCATTTTTTAATCTGCTCTTTTGCTGTTTAGGCAAATTCTGATGAACTGCAGTTTCATTTTATGTTGATCTAAACCCTAGTGTCCAGTTTTCTCCATTGATCGCTATTTCTCTCTACTGTTGGCCAGCAGCATCAGGGGGAGTCTGAGCAGGTGATCCGGTGGTAAAAAACAAATTAGTTTCAGCAGTTTATATCTGCCAGTTCACCATGCTGATCCTACTTGGCGTCTCACGTTGCAAGGGAGAGGAGTCTGAGGCCACAAAGGACACAAGTCTCCTCTTGTTTCTTTGCTAAGAGATGGCTGCCCTGCATATTTGAATATCTTGAAGTTTACATATATGTTTGAGTTCTGTTAGCACAGAGGGTGTTTTTGCTACTGGAAGTCTATTATAGCAATATTCCTCCACAAAGGCTCCGTACATATTTTAAAGAATTAATTTACAGAAGTTCTAAAAAAAAAAAAAAATTAACGGAAACCTACTTTAATCAATGCAGTCAGAGACTCTTTGTGAAAGAGATAATATCACATACAAATAGCAAGACTATTTAAAAAAGAATAAAATACCATGGACATAGGATAATTCCAAGACTTGATTAATGAGAGGATTTCAGGAATTTTTAGAGACTATTCCAACAAGTTCACAAATGTCTATCATTCTTCAACATTGTGTACATTTCTGGATCAGTTAATATGGTCCTTCCAGAGAACAAAGTCAAAAAATACGTTAAAGCAAAAGCTATTGATTCACCCAGTTCTCCTTCTGGAGAAGACACAGACTAGTCTGATGCAAGTTTCAGTTACAGCTTCTGATGTAACAGGCTTATGAACTCCACACCAGATTTAACTGACACTTGACACAAGAACGATCACCATGAGACAAGCCCTATGATAATCTGCTGCACTGTGTTCTTGCATTCTGTGTAGTAATTTGGTGACATTAGAAAGCTAGTAATGCATTCAGACCATTCATAGATTCCTCTATGCAATTCTTTTCAGATTATGTCATAACTGTTTGCGGTAGGTATCTGTGAAGATCAATCTCAGTCCCTGAAAAAGGAGAAGACTACAAGCAGTGAATTAAAATGATGAAGAACAGCATAGGCTGGTGACCTCTAAATCAAATTAAGATTCAATTCTCTTCTCACTCTCAATCAAAAGTATTATCCAGAAGAAAACCACAATGTGCTGGAGAATTAATTTGTCTTGGAAATAGAAACAATAATCAGATCAAATAAACTTTCCACTGTTTTTTTTTCAAAGATGTTACTGGGCAAGTAAGTGTGAATTATTTACTGGAGGTGACTTATTGATATGTCCAACCTTGAGAGAAGGTAAACCTCCAGAGTGGAATCCATTGGAGAATTTGTTCCATCATTGTTCCCTAAGCAACATGACCTTACTGTTAGCAAACACCAGGAGAGGCTGGTAAGCTGACTCTAAGAAAAAAACAACCTGGAGCATGGAGGTGGGTTGAGGTCCAGTATCCAAAACTCATGATCATCCTTCAAACTGATTAACTTGTTTTTCTGAGCAGTTTTCTATGTTTCTGTCAGAAACACATTTTCAAGAAAACTGTGAAAAAAGGTAAGTTTGACTAGAGTCACTCCAGCTCAACCTGAAAGTAAGAAAACAGTATAAATAATGGCTTGAGAGAAGAAATTTGGGGTAGAAGGATACCATCACAGACAAATGGAAAGATACCATCACAGACAAGTTGGGAAGAAACTGATTTCCAGAACCAAAGGTCTTAACATTTCTTCCCACCACAGGAATATATATTGGGTTAGGTTAGCACACTCATCCACACCAAGTGGTTTCCCAGTGAAACTTAAAAATCTCTATAGTGTCATTCCACGTTTCAACATAATTATAGTCGGCCATATTATTCATGTTCTTGGTTAACTTCACAGGTTTTGCATACAGTAATTTATCAGCAGCAGTTCAGAAGAATCTGTAGCTTTAATAAACCTCACTATTCTCTAATCTAGCCACGAGAGTTCTCATTGGGCACAGTCAGATTCCTTGGGGGAATTTGAAAAAGAACCACTTGGAATGAGATTGGATTTATTGGTCCGTGTGCTATTTATAAATCCATAATTGTGAAAATTCATATACTGAGCATGATGGGACTTATAGTGCCGATTGAACATCATCACTCAGAATCTAAGCTCACCCATCCCCAGGCCCTCTGATATGTGAGGACAAGCTAAAATACAGAGGGTTTGTATTCTGCCAAAATTCTCTGCCCTTTTCATGTAACAGTAAATATGAATGACTGGTTCAGTTAGCCCATCTAAGCAACCTTAGATAAAAGTATTATTTATCAACTAGAAAGAATATTTGCATATTAATTCTGTTTTGAGCTGTTCACTGGCCTGTTTTCCCAATTATTTCAGACACAAAGATTCAACTGATTATGTTTTTGAGAGAACATAGAAATTGAAATTTGTATTCAATATGACTTTGAAACCTCTTTTATGCCAGCCTACTTCATAGCAAGCACTTATTTTTATTACAGTGATAACACTAATTAAGTGAAAGGCAAAATTTCAGTGATTTTGATAGATAGGACACAAAGCAGTTGCCAAGTATAGCACTCCAAATTGATTTTGGATGCATTTTAAAATGTTCATCTCTGTTGGGGTAGTGTAGAGAGAGTTGTTGCTTGTTATTTCTGCTCACATTTATTTATGCATCAAGAAATATGAAAAAGCATAATGAAACACTTCAGTATACACGGTCTGTAGGTTTTCTTTTATGATAGTCAGAGAATATTGCACAATAAGTTTAATGAAACCCATTAGAAATTTACAGCCAAAAACTGCCTACATTGAAACAAATGCCCTATATAATAAGTGTAGGACACTGTTGTCCTGATCAGTGAGAAGATCTGGGCCACCTTCCTCCAGAAGAAGACGTTTTTTTGTTTAAGTTCCCAAGCACTGAAACCCAGCCGTTTATAAGTAAAAAGCAGGATTTGTCTTAAGAGCTAAGCATAAAAATAGGAGGGAAAAGCCCGATATATCCGAAAAAGGAAGCAGAGAGAAATTTCTACACAAAAATATGAAATATGAAGAAAATGTTTTCCCACTGATGGAGAAGAATTAGACAGAATAATTAAGAAAGGAGGCTGGCAAATATAAGTCAAGTTAATGTAACTGTTTTAAAAGTGTCAGCCTTAACAAGATTGTTTATTGTTTTATTTATTATAAAAACAGTAAAGCTTCCTTTACAATTGTTCATGAGGGCAGATAGTGATAGGACAAGGGGGAATGGTTATGAACTAAGGCAGGGGAGGTTTAGGTTGGATATCAGGAGGAAGTTTTTCACACAGAGGGTGGTGAAGCTTTGGAACAGATTGCCCAAGGAGGTTGTGAATCCTTGCAGGCATTCAAGGTTGGATGTGGCTCTGGGCAGTTTGATCTAGTGGTTGGCGACCGTACACATACCAGGGGGGTTGAAACTAGATGATCATTGTGGTCCTTTTCAACCCAGACCATCCTATGATTCTATGATTCCTTATTTGTTATGGCCTTCACATATCTATTTCTATTAGTAAAGCATTTGATAAAGATTTTTAATATAGTTTGAGTCAGTTAATGGTTACTGAAATAGCCAGTTATGCTGAAGCATAAATTAAAGTGTTTGAACTTTCCAATTTCACTGATGTCTGATTTACATGTGAGTGAGCAGAGGCAGGACACGGAAACTAAAACCAATGTTAAAAAGTGTTCTCCTTGCATCTGCAACGGTATTAGAACCAAATGCAGTTTCCATTTAAGAGATATTTCCTCTAAAGAATTAAAAGTAAACAAAAAATAGCTCCTAGAAAAGGACTCCATTCTTACACTAGAGATTCAGGAAAAAAAAAAAAACACTGCTTATCTACGCATTCTGCTGAATTAAGATCATTCGCACTTCATTGATGGCTTTGTACACAAGAATGACTGTGTAAGAAACTTTGAGTTCATTCTCAATTTTCTATACTATTAAATGAAATAATTGTTGCAGAATTTCATTAAGCAGTTACATCAAGATTTTATATCATAATAGGCATAAGTACATGCACATAAGAAGAGCATGGTTTATTACTTGTTGTGAATAACATGAAATAAAGCACACTAGAGGGGTTCTCTTTAAAACTAAACTAAAGTTTAGTTTCAGTAAAGTAAAGTATAGTTAAACTACAGTTTAACTATATGTACCTAAATACTCAGATAACAGAAAGGTTAAACATGAGATGGGCATTGGAGATTTTTTATTTCCACAGTGAAGCAGAAAGAGAAAAATACAGTCACAGTTTTATATGTATAAATTTAGACGGCTGGAAACACAAGTTGGTCTTTGAATATCTGTCTCAGTATTTTGGAATTAGCAAATACACAATTGCCATTACTCTGGTTTGTTTTATTATTATTTTTTTTAATCACAAATTTAATGGGCAGGTTTAAAATTTGACAATACACCTTTCCAGAATGTTTACAAATATCTGCTGGTTTGTGCATATTATTAATTAATTGCTCCTATAGCAAGGAATATAGGAACATAGGAAGAAACTTGGAACCACACAGGAAAGTACTGCTTAGGAAGCAACAGCTTTAATGTAAGTCAGACTTAATAATGGGCATTATTGCCTAAAACACACAGCACTGAAATAGATTTCAGACACTATATTAAGAAAAGAAATGATTTTTTTCTGTAAGATATAAGAGTTGAAAGTGATTACGAGGTACGATAAGTTAAACATTAAAACATACATTTCAAAAACATAATATCCTGTATTGAGGAAAAAGTTGTTTGAACATTCTAGGTGAGAGGAAAGAATATGTTGCCACTTACAGAAGATATTCTTCACTTAAAACACCAGAAATATGCTGGAAAATAAAATCTTCATGAACATAAAAGCACAAATTATTCAGGTCCTAGAAATAATAGAAAAAAAAGTCTGCACAACATTGGCAAAAGTTAGTCTGCCACTGAACTCAGTCACAGTATTTCACTATTTTTATGGAGCCTTACAGTAGATACTAACACGCGAAACAGTTATGAGAATCCAAACTGCAGGGAAGTCAGAAGAATTAAGAAACAGAAAATCAATACAAGAATATATAACTTCCAAAAGAATTTTAACTATCCAAGTATTTTGCTGAAATGTGCTATTTTCTGCTGTCAAGAGAACCATGAAAACAATTGTTGTCTGATATGTGATTCCTGCCAGAAGCCTCTGCTCACTCTTTGTTAAACATGTTAACTAATTTGTTTCACTCACAATTTAGTTACGGATTGAGTGCATGGCAAGTTTGAAATCAAAACTAAATTCATTTGGAGTCATCAATGTGTAAAATTGTGCTTTTAAAATAAAAAATAAATAAAATGTGAAGATAATATATTTTTCCCAGGCTCAGCTTTTTACAATTCTTTTGACTGTTTCTAAAATTAAGTCAATATTTGTAGGAGGCTGCACGGGAGAAGTCTCACCCTTAAAGTAGATTTAAAAGGAAGTTATCATTTTGTTAATTGTAAGAATATATTAGCAGTAAAGAAAATAAAATGTTAAACACCATCCAAACCAGCAGCTCAAGTTAATCATGTATCATTAAAGTTGTAGTTACAATGGCAGATTTTCACATCCCTATTTAAAGCCAAAGGAATAGGATATTTTTCCCCTGTTCAGCTTTAAGAACGCCTTGTTCTTAGGCTAAAGGTTCGCAATTGAATTTCCTTTTAAAAATAATCTGTTGGACAAAAATCATGCAACAGCTTGCTCTGGTCCACAGATCCAAAGGAAATTTCAAAAGAAATCTTTCTGCTCTTCAGTCACGTAAACAAGAAGCGTGCTTCACTACCAGATGCTCCTATATTTGTCATCCTAGGCCAAAACTTTCGAAAGCAGGCTTTTAAATATGAAAGTTGTGCTTCCTTGGTTTCGACTTATCCACCTTTAACATTTACAAAGTCTGCTAACTTTCTTTTTTGGAAAGCCAAACCAAACTTTTTGCTCAAGGTTATAATGTTAAGCACTTTACAAGGCAGCAAAAATTCCTGCACAGCTTTCCATCTATTATATCCACACAAATTCCCAAAGCTTATTATGACTTAAAATATATATATTGATAGTCAGCTTAGATACAATTTCTAAAATAACCTTATGTTTTGAAAAGAGGAAAAAAGATAAGATGATAGAGCTGTATATTTGAGCAAATTCTGAGGATGAATGCTGTAATAAATGCTACTAAAAGAAACAGTTGCTTATGTAAACTGGCTCAAAAGGAAGATGAAAAAATATTCTTTGAAAACCTAATTTCAGTAAAAATATGCCACGTGGTAAGTATCTATTCAAAGCAAACTTCTTTCTAGCATTTTCTTCTTGCTTTTCATTGTCCATCTACTGCACCGTAATGGAAACAGGGAAGTGAACAAAAAAGAAGAAACAAAAAAGAAGAAGCAAAAACAAAATTTAAAAAAAAAAATTGAAAAAACTATTTCTGTAATGGTGGAATACATATGGTGAAAACTAAATTTAGATTGGCCGTGGTCCCATACATTCCATTAACTTTGGCTTTCAAACCCAGAAAGGCTGTTTGGAGCAGTGCCAGCACAGTGGGGTCCTGGCTTAAGAGGCCAAGGCATTTGAGGAGAAAAGTAACCATGTGTAAATGAACACACATATATATAAAGCAGATAGGAATGCAGTAATTCATACAAAATCCACCTAAATATGTTTTTCTCTCATCTATCTTTCTGAAATATATTTGTATAAAGACCAGCTACTTGTCCTTAAATACAGCCTAATGGTATCTAGTCAGGCACAAAGTTTAAACTATACACTGTTAACAGTGCAGAGATTTGTGAGAGAAACACTAAGGCTAGTATGAATAAAATGAACAGACGTGTGTTTGCAGGGAAGTGGGAGAGGGAAAGAGAGCACATCACCATGCAAGTGCACAAGCTTTGATTGACAGAATACAGCCTTGTAAAAAGAACTTGTCAAGAGTATCCCTAAACTCCAAGCAGCTTCTGCCAGGAAAACATACCTATAGAAAGCTGCCTGTGCCCTGAAAATAGCACATAGGATCCTAAACTTTTAGAGTTTGCAGAGATCGATCTGCTGGCTTTGTCCCCAGTCCACCGCTTCCCAGTCCACACCATTTCTTTCTGAACCAAAAGCTTACACTTTATGTGATATTAATTCCATTTTAAAAGAAGAAGTCTTTTTCTCTTTTCATTTGATATTCCACAATTATATATCCAATAGCTTCTGTTGCCTGATTGGCAACACAGGAACTTTGACAGTCAGGAAGACCATAGGAGAAAGGTCCTCAACAAAATCTCAGTGATCCAATGCAGCAAGTGTTCAGATCCTGCCAGAATTCCCCGTCAAGGAGAAGATACTGCACCTCATTCATTTGCTCTGGCATTACAAAAACACCTATATTACTGACGCTTTGGAACTGTGTACTAAAATGTGAGTCACAGAGTAAATTCAAGTGGCCTACATTGTATTGCTAACCTATGCCGGATCAAGATGATCTTAGAATGAGAAAACTGTATAAACTGTAAATGCTTTTCACCCTATGCATTATTCATTTTGTGTTCAGATTTAAAATCATGAATATTTGGGATGGGTTTAAGTAATTTAAAAAAAAAAAAAAAAAAACAACACCAAAGAATAAAAATAAAATACATCCAGAGTAAGCTGATAATTCTTAGTTTTCTTTGTGTTTCTGAAAAGTTTCCTATATAAAGTCCATTACTGAAAGATGTACTTAGAATTCTTGTGAATGTCTCAGGGATTTCACCTGTAGAAATCTCAGAAGTAAACTGAGGAAAGGAGAAATAAAGAAGCACAGTGCCAGCCAAAAAAAAGCAACAAAACTAATTTTATCTCTGTTACCCCAATTACTTTCTGTCTTGATCTGTTCTGTTTGACAGCTCAATAAATGGTAAAAGCAAGGGTCATACCTATAACTAAAATGCCAGTGAATTGCTTCATTAATAGTTTGCGGGCTCCATTATAGAGGCAAAGCACACAACTGAGGTTTGGTACAAAAGTAAACTGTGTTTAGGATACACTAAAAGCCTCAGTAATGTGTCAAGTATAATCTTTCAAACTAATACAAGTCAGCTGGAACATATTAACTGTTTCCAGCTGTCAAAATAACATATTTAGGGAGCTATTTCTCACGCTAAGATTCAGGCAAAATTGCCACTTTTACTACTAAACTTCTGCAATTGGCTCCCAGTTACAGATGAGGGCACTATAAGCAAAACCAAAACCTTAGAGCAAGCTAAATGCAGATACATTAAAAACATTTTAAAAACAATTTTTAAAAGCACAATAAATGTGTGCTCACTAAAATTTCAAATTTCAGAACAGTTATTCCCAAGATGGGAAGTATTTTGTACCTGGCATATAAGCACTGTGACTTGAGAGAATATTTGAAGTTTTCCCTAGAAATTTTACATTATCTACACATGCATACAGACATTGGAAAAAAATTGCCTGAAAATAAAATTCATATAATCAAACAAGATTACATATGGAAAGTTTTATAGGCTGCCCAGTGCTCTACAGTCAGGCTACAATTTCAGATATGATAAGAGGAAAGAAAATACTAGTTCAGACTTTTCCCCTACGATTATCAAACTTCAGTTGATAATCTTGCAAGAGACCTTATATTTTGAAAGATCTGTTTTTTTCAAAGTAGATGCAGCTGTAGAGGATTTTGGTGCTTGATTTCAGACTGGCATCTGAAGTAGAAATGTATACATCACACATTCAGAATTATTTGAAGTTTAAATACTGGTTTTTGGTTGCTGGATATATATACATTTATTGTTATGTATTGCTTAAAAATTTTCGTATTTTTTGACTTAATTTAACTTCAATATTTTGAAAGATGTTTCCAAAGATAATCATACTGATATACTGCATGATTTCAGCTCAAAACATTGAATAGAGAAGAAAAAAAGGCCACATTTAGTCACTGAAGTAAATGAAATTATTTTAAACACTCAGCACCAAATTGTTCTGATAGTAAAGTAGTTTTTCCTATTTAATTACCTCAGTACATAATCCAACAAATTGCAACAAAAGAAAAGGATAAGGCTTTTATTTAAAAGTTTTGAATAAAGTTCATGATTTCATGATAATTTTATATGGTTTAAAATATGTGATAACTGAAATCATGGAATTATAGAATTGTTCAGGTTGGTAAAGACCTTCAAGATCATCAAGTTCAATCACAACCTAACCATACTTCCCTAACTGTAACAGTCCTCCACTAAATCATGTCCCTGAGCACCACAGCCAAACGGTTTTTAAACACGTCCAGGGATGGCGACTCAACCACCTCCCTGGGGAGCCTATTCCAGTGCTTAACAACCCTTTCTGTAAAGAAGTGTTTCCTACTACCCAACCTAAACTTCAGGCCATTTCCCCTTGTGGTGTCATCTGTCACCAGTGAGAAGAGACCAACCCCACTCTCACTGTAAGCACCTTTCAGATGTTGCAAGAGAGCAATAAGGTCTCCCCTCAGCCTCCTTTTCCCAGACCAAACAGCCCCAGTTCCTTCTGTCTCTCCTCACAGGGCATATTCTCCAAGCCCTTCACAAACATTGTTGCCCTTCTCTGGACTTGCTCCAGCACCTCATTGACCTTTCTATACTGTGGTGCCCCAAACTGAACACAGTACTCAAGATGAGGCCTCACCGGTGCCGAGTACAGGGGCAGGATTTCTTCCCCAGTCCTGCTCACCACACCATTCCTGATACAAGCCAGGATGCCACTGGCCTTCTTGGCCACCTGAGCACACTGCTGGCTCATATTCAGCAGACTGTCCAATCTAATGCAATTTTCTAGAATAACTGGTGAAAAAAAGAGATTGTATTTTCTCAGTGCTATGAAACAACTGAAGACTATATGGCATAGTGCATGCACAATAGAAACAACTTCACTCTTTCAGATTTTTCCTCTGATTAAAATTCTTAAAAAAAGTCCTTCTCAGACAATGAAGGAAGAAGAAAATACCTACAAAAACAAAACAAAAGACATTCTTATTTTGCAATAGAAATTCCTCAGTATGAATATAGACATTTATCTGAACTATATTCCTTCCACTTTTTTTTTTTACTTTTTTTTTTTTTTTTTTAATACAAACAAGTAAGTTTTGCTGAATCTTACTAAAATTAAATAGTTGGTATTTATCAAACAAATCATCAGAACACTATCTGGTAAAACACATTAAAATAAATTGCCTAAGTTATAAATATCTATAATAATTATTTCTGTAGCATCTACAGGTTTTATTTAATCATTTAATGTCTCATATATATATATATATATATATATATATGTATGTATGTATATGGACCTACTTTCCCATCTTCCCTTTTTCTCCACCTCCCATCTTGCTGCCACCAAAAGAGCCAAGAACCCCAAAGGTTTTAGGGATGCAAGTGTCCTGTAGATTATGTACTTTCTAGGTACAGATACAAATGTACATTTTTGTATCTACAGATACATATGTATCTATATATTACATCTTCCCATTTAATCTTTTCTTTAGCAAAAAATGACAGATATTTTTAATGGAATTATTTCAGATAACACAATTCAACTGCAGCAATTTGTGATGGATGAAATGTTATATTAATTGTAAACTATTTTGATTACATATAACATCAAATAGAAGGTCACTTAAATATAAGTCTAACACCAAATGGACTGTTAGCTTCCAACAAAAGAGAACTAAAGAACTCCCCCTAAATAAATCCACAAACTAGAAATCTCAGATATTTGATGTCAAGCTGTGTGACAAGTAATTTATTTCATGAAGGACACAAAAACACAACACATGCTATGGGAAACTGATATGAACAGTTGAACCTTGCCAGTAGTGGTCTGCCAACAGCAAATGCAACAGGGGAAGAACCTCAAAGCGGAAGGATGACTCTGTTTCAGACAAGAAACCGTAAGTGTATGAGCACACAGAAGGAAAGAATTGCCATAAGAGATGGCATTGCTTATGACATGGATGCCTATATACTCCAGAGGAGATATCATATTTACTTCAAGGCTTCATGCAGGTTCGAGTTAGCAGCAATATTTAGTCCTGGCTTAGGTTCAGTATTATTGGCCAAAACCAAGAATAGCACTGTTGTGTTCTAACACCCATTCCCAAATCCTTCCTGGTATTTAGTTTGATTCAGCCAGATTCACTTTATTTGTTTGGGTTTGCAAGCCTGTATGACAAACAAAGGCAAATTAAATTGTTGTCCCTTGCAGTGAAGTAAATTATACATGTGTAAGAAAATAACACCTTTTATAATAAAGCAAAGCATTATCTTAACAAGACTAAGTATAAATATCGTAATAAACAAAGTATTCATGCAAATTAATGCCTAGAAAAGATGAACTAGTCCAAGAAAAATAAATCTATGCTCACACATTTCTAGATCACATAAATATGTAGAGGTAAAGGCTAATGTAACAATGTAGCTAATTTATAATTCTTGTACATTTGAAATAGTTTCTCTTTTTCTTGGTTCCTCTGGATTTTGCTTTTGGTCTGGCTGGAAATACATTTGTAATCTTCATCTACTTATGAAACAACCAAAAATGAAGTACTTATTACTACAGATAAGACAAATAAAAGGGTTAAAAACAGAATAATTAAATGTCTTTTTTTTAAAAAAAAAAAAAAAAAGCTGCATCCAAGGAAGTGAGAAGAGTAAGTAAAACAAAGCCATTCTAGGTTTTTTATCATCAATAAATTGGATGACACATTTTAGGTACAAAATGATTTTTTAACTCTTCTGACTCTTGAAAGGAGGCTGGAGATAGTTTCTAAGACTGCCTAATATAACAAACTAAATTTCAGCAGTCACTTAATGGGTGAAATGCATTACACTGAAAGAAGTACAAAAAGACATCCGAGAAGACATGAAATTTCTTCGGATGAATTGAGTGAAGAAGTTTCACTGGAATGTTCTTCAGTGCTTTTACGCTGCAATTTGTTTTTCCTTTTTAATATGATCTGGACTTAGCCAGTGGCGTCAGCTTTAAAATATGCTCGAAGAACCAAACTAAGCGTGGTGGTAGAACAATGTATGAAATGATGCTTAAATAGCCCATGCAGTTTCCCTGTGAGACTTGACAAAACATACTGGCTTCTATCCAAACATCAAAATGTAATTAAGTATGATTTGTTATGTATATTCATGGATTATTCACAGCCGAATATTTTACTTGCTTGAAGTGCATTAGTGCACTTGGCCCAGATCTACAAAATATTTTAAGTGAAAACCTACATTAGAATAACTTTTCCTGAAGGAAAACAGTTTCTCTTTGTCTACTCTTCCACAGATCTAGAGCAATTAATAGTTTGAGATATTGGGTTAGTGTTAGACCATTAATCTAAATATTTAAAATAGTGACAGATGGTGCCAATGCAGCACACAGTGTGATCCTGCAGAATGGAGAGCCCAGCTACGGGAGCAATACCAATTTTCCATATGTCCAGGTTGGTGGTAAACATTTTAAAAAGAAAATGATTTGCTCTCAACAACAACATAACTGCCACAGTTCCAATATAAACTCATAGGTTGTCAAATTAGCTCAAGAACCACAATGTATCACATCTCAACCTTTTCAGGCTTTTGTCAGGACACTCTTTCAAACAAAGAAAAAAATAACTCCACAAGAGAACATCCAAAATCTCATCACTGCTCCCTGTAAAGACAGGAGTTTTCTCACTTCTACACATCTCCTGGACTGGCCTTAATCTTATCTTTATTGGCTTAAGGGATCACAATTTTTATTTAAGTACATATTATCTGATCATTACCTGTAGCAAAAGAGGAGGAGGAAAATACCCGGTATAATTTTCTCCTTGATAGAGAACATGATTCTCTGTCATTTCCTCTGCCTTTTCATGGTCCATGTATATCTTTTGATTTATAAGAGTTCTGCAGATAAAAGTTTGGCTCAAATAGCATTTACAAGACATATAAAAATCCCACAACCTCCACAGCACACAGCTGCAACAGTAAAGTGACCAAGTGGTAACAAATATTTCACCACTGCTTCCTATACTAAAGTGCTCCTGGCTTAACATTCTTTCCTAACACAAACTCTTCCCTCACCTAAAGCTTTATTTAGCTCACTTTATGATAACTTACCAATAATTCTAAATTCTTCAGTGCATATATACTTCCATAAAACTGCCTTTTAGTTTGACAAGTAACACAGTGGGCTGCCAGTCACTAACTGAAGACACTCTGGAGCTTTTATAACACCAACTTTAATGTCACCATTTGTTGTATTATGCTATAAAATTCTAAAGGATGCTCTCAAAACATACAGTTATGCTCTGTTCAGCTGTAGAGATGTGCTGGAAGAATGTTGAAAGGACAAAGACTAAGTAAAGTAGTGTTTGTTTGTTTGTTTTTTAATAAAAAGTAAATACAGCTGACAAATGTACTTAGCTAGAAGGAAATGCACTTGGTCAGCAAGAGCATTGTAACAAAGTTTTAAGTTGACTGTGGATAAAATTCAACCATTTCAAAAAGAAAAAATCATCCAAAATTAGTTTTTCCTGCTGAGATATCTAAATAATACAGGCTAATTTTATTTACTTATTGGAAAATACTTAGCATCCTTTAAATACAGTAACAATTTGCTTTGCTGAGTATATCTTTTTTACTGTCCCCTTGCTGTAGTACTGTTTCCATCACCATCTGGCAGTGACAATTTTCTTGCTTTAGTGAAAATTCCTCAAAATTCTAAAAATGTGGGCATTTATTTTTAGAGGACAGACTGTCCTAGCTCCTATTGGCTTGTAGAGTGCCAGTCAGAACCATTGCAAATTCAGTCATATTACTTTGAGGTTTAACATGGGTCACTCTGGAAGTAATGCCTCATATTTCCATGGAAACTACAGTAGATACAAAGAGCACAATGACACTATTATAGAGCCAATTCTCAGCTACAGAACACTACTTTTCAGCATAGTCACCACCATTAGCTATGCATTTTCAACACTGATGAACAAGAGCCTGCATGCCTAACTCCTGAAAATATACACTGGTGGAGCTGGCCCACTGTTGCTGTCGCCACTGCTGAAATGCACCACCCACTGCCTCACTGTGCTCACAGCTACTTCTTTGGTCTCTATAAACACTCAGAAAGCATCAGTGAATGAAGGAATTCAATGACACTCCTTTGCTTCATGCACTTCCATGTCAGATCCCATTCTGTCAGACTGCCCCTCTGCTGCCACATGTCATGTGACAACAAAATGAAATAGAATATTGGTGGGAAGGTTCAACCTCTAATGCCATACCACCAAATCGGCTTCTGATGTCATGGGCCAACAAAATAAAGTAAAAGACATTGCTTCCAGAACAGCCCTCATAAATGAAGAGGATACTTTACAGGAAAATAAAAAATTAAAAAAATAAAAATAAAAAGAGATAAAAAGCTAATTAGTTTTCTTTCATATATAAGGTATATTTTTCATTTTTTTCAATAAGAGATGTGTTCATAATCACTTAGTCCATCTCATCTCCTTTGCTTCAGCTTATATGAACAAAATCAGCTGCAGCAAGCAGATGGCAAAACAAATTTCATTATTAATAAGACAGGCTCCAAGAATATCACATGAAGAGTGGGAAATCTTTGGTTTCCATGGTAAATTATTTGAATTTGATACACTTAATAAACATTATTAACACTCCAAACTCAGATGACCAAATTGAAATAAGGTAATAAAAATTACTAGGCAAAATAAATAAAGTAAGAACACAGAAAAATAAAATACCAAGTTCAACACATAGAAAGGCAAGAGCTCTTCAGACACCGACCTCTCTCCTGTCTACATTTCAGCATTTCTGTAACTCTTTAGAACTCTGCTGTAATGCAAAAAACATTTTATTTGCATCACCTGTATAAAAGAATTATTATGTTTTCATTAAGAAATAAGTGCTCCCTCTGTCATCATTCTATTTTTGCTTATCTGGTTATTAAAATTAATTTGATTGATAAATTATTTACTGTTGTGTTAGAAATATTCTTTGAAGTTACATAATAAACAGCCAAATAATCCTCCTGCATTTGAGCAGAGTATAGGTAACCACAAAAGTAATGATAGAGCTTAGACATTTTACACATGTACATTTATGCCTTTAGTATCAAGCAGAGAACAGAGCAGACATAGACATGAAATACTTGGCCAAGCATGTGTCACCCCTTTTACAGATCCCGATCATAAGACTGCAGACTACTCTTTGCAGTGAACATATAAGACAGGTTCATTTTCAAGGAAAAAAAAAAAAAAAAAAAAGGCTTTGTGTGTGCGTTCACAAAAAGACCTGTACAGTATCGAATAAGTCTGATTTTTCAGTAAGAACTTCTTATGTTATCTTAGGGAAATTACTAAGTGTCTAGTTATCTTTGATGATTAAACATCTTTTAGTCTTGCTATCTCAATATGCTTTCTGATCAGTAGTTTTACAAATAGCTTTTTTTTTTTAATACTTCTGCAGATTCCATATTTCTTCACAAGCATCTTTTATACACATTTTTCTTATGCTCACTGAAGAAATACAGAATAAATTAACTAAATATGAACCAAATTTGTTTATGAAATGACTGAAGACAAAATTCTCTACTGAATGTCTACTTTTATTTTTTTTTAAAGGTGTTTAGCATGTGAAGCATAAAACTTTGGAAAGCTCTCTGAAGAAGAACATTACCAATTTTCTGATCAGAAAATAAAACAATACCATGCAGTTCCTTCCTTAGGCAAAAAGACAAAGCTCCATGCTTACATTTCCTTCTTCGTAAGGTAAAGAATTCTAACTTTTATTGAGATCATAATCTCACTTTGCACAATAAATTATTACAAACTACATAACTTTTTTCACTCTAGGAAATCAGTTGAAATTTTTTTCTTCTATCTAATATAGAGAAAATCTAATATGCATATTTAAAATGCAGAAGACATATAGTGTATGAATTACCAAAAACTGACATGAACAAAAATAGTGGCACTCTCAGTGCTACAAATACCTTGACAGGAAATGTGAAAAACAACAATTCACCTTGTCCCAAGCATGGTCATGGCACTAGGAGACAAGTGTCTAACTAAGATGGTTGGGAAAGATCAGGCTCTGATGGGACCAGTGTCTCTATGGAGTCTGAAAAAGTAACATACAGGTATTGCACATCTCTTAGTGAGGCTAAAGGGAAATGTACATCAGTAACATGCTTTGGATGTCAGACATAACTTCACAGTAGTCAGTGGTGCTGTAACATGAAGGAAGTGATGGCATGAAGACAAGCTTCTTGACAAGAAATAGACTGGAATTCATTTCATTGCATATTCAGTATAGGTTTCTCTTGCCTCACCCTCAGGAAAGATATTGAAATCCTCCTTTCCTAGGAGGAAGATGCAGAAAGTTTCTGCTTCTCTTCGTCAGATGTCTGTTTTTTCAATACCAGTTCACAGCTAACTGTTTTCATATTACTTTCAGAATGCCATCTCAGTGCTTACCAAGTGGAATTTTCTCTCCTACTGCCACTGAAGAGAATTATAAATGCCTTAAAATGGGCAAAACAGTGCATAGACACGTTTCTAAACATGATACAGTAACTATAGCCTAAAAGAACAACAACAACAACTACAACAACAACAACAACAAAAAGGGCACCAGGAGTGATTTTTAAGAGGAAAAATCATTATACTCACAGTAAAATTAGCATTATATATTTAGCATAAAACAAGAAAATTATGAACTATGAATCAAAGAAGACCCCAGCCAAAAGTATATCACAGCTGCAAAATAAACAGACACAGACAGGAAAATACTATCAATTTTATTTACTACATCTGAAAGTCATTTTTCATGTTCTGAGACAATTTCAACCACAGCATCGCTTATTTACATCGGGAAATTTCAGTATGACTGAAGAATCAGAATGTTATTTTAAAAAACATATTAAAATTCATACTTTAGGTATTCATTCTCAAAATAAGCCCTTTGCCTTTCATTACTTACAATAGAAATATTATAAAAATCTAACAAATGGTAGAAAACACACCCACACATCTGCTTCTAAGTATCTACTTATGTCCACAGGAAAGTTTTGCTCAAAGAGATTATAGTACTCTTAGCAAATTGCCACATGCAATTCATTACACTGGGAGAGTTACTGCAAATATTGTTTGCAGGAAATACTGCAAATGCAATACTAATGTACGGCAACATATATTTTACACTCACAATTCTGACAACACAGGTAATAGAGTCTTTGTTGCTAACCAGAATTTCTAGGTGTCACAGTAGTGCAAAGAACTCTTGGAGTACCTCATGTTCCTCTCCACTTCAACTGGTAAGAGTCACTACATTCCAACTATTACCACTAAAACATCTTTCACCCACAGTAGTGAGATGAAGAGAACATGTACCAATATTATCAAAAGGATGCTGGTCACCTTAGCACAGTGCAAGAACATCCCTTGAATTAAAATGGCCAACATTCTAGTCCGCATGGAGAGAAGATGGTTATCCTTTCCATAGGTTCTTTGATTGTTATTCAGACTAATTATGACCACATAAAATTAAAATTAAAAAATAAGAAAATCCCTTCTACATGCAGCTCAAGTAGTACCTGATCCACAAAAATATGTATATCCATTTTAACTCTAGAAGTGCCATTTCTCTGACATCTTAGTAGCCCATGCAGTTTCTATCAAACAGACAGCTCTATTCAGTATGTGTCATGTCTATGCAACAAAGTTATAATGGAAATTAATGGTAATGTTATGAACCTCAGAATAAGAGCAATTAACTTTTTTCCAAATGCCAGAAGGAAAAGACACGCAAAACCTCTACATCTTAATTAGTTCTCTATTATCTTACTTCATATTTTTCCAAAACACTGGATTATTATCTTCATAAAGTATACTTTGGAGACTAATTTCTTAGCATGATGAAGTAGTTTTTGCTCTGCACTGACAATGTGAATTTAGGTTTTACCCTACATTGGGAATTATCTCTCCTCTGGAAGACTGAATTTCCTGTTAAGTAGATGAGGTACAGATACATCTTTAAAAAAAGTAAAATAAAAACATTTCTAGTTTCACAGTAGAAAGAAAAGGATTATCCTGTTCACAGGCATCACAGGCCAGCTCAGAAACAAAATTGGCACGCTGAGAATTAAAGTCATCCATTATAATAGGTTTCAGGCTTTTCTCCTAGCAGAGACTATTTTACTGAGTATCAGATAGCATTTATTCTACTTTTTCCAGTGACTTTCTTGTCACATAATCTGTGCAGATCAGTTAACATACAGAATCTGATTCCTAATGTGCTCTTATCAAAAGGAGCACAGACACATTAATCAGTTGGGTTTCACTCTTGTTTTCAGCTGAAATGGAAGAAACTTCTTATCACCATAGCAAGTACAAATGCGGCTTTCAGTTCATAATTGTAATTCTTCTTTTTTAAGAATTGAAAGTGTGATTTATTATTATTGTTTGTTTTTATCTAGCTGTACTACCAAGATCTTAAGGGTGTCACAGAAACTAGGAATGATTCACAGGGCAAGTACACTCCTTCTCAGTCAACAGTGAACTGATAACCCGGAACAACACTAAGAAAAAATGCTCTAATGAAGTTGATATCTCTTATGAAACAAGTTTGCTTTTCTCTATTCCACTTGATAACTGAATTCAATGAAGTAATTTTTCCATAATCTTTTTGCCACAACTATGATTCTTCATAAATCTGCCTCATAAACACTGTCAGTTTTTACAGTCTTGGTGGGCAGAAGTGTAAGCTTTATGACAAGAAAAAAAAAAAAAAAAAAAGAGAGAGAGAGAGAGAGGGAAACAAACAAAAGAAAATAGAATAAAAAAGACAATTTTAAATCCTGTGCTTTTGAGCAAAATGTTCAAAAACTACACAATACAGTACTTTTGAAAGCACAGGCTTACTTTTAAAAACAATACAAGTTCTCTGTCTAGCATCAGTTGTCCCTTTCGCTTTATGAGAAGTCCCTCTAACCTCTAGAAAATCTGTATTCTCCTTGTGTCATTCAAACTAATTAAGAATTTGCAAGCAGAATTTAATTTTACAATAGTTTCATGAAACTTGACCCAGAAAACCAAACAGTTATCTGAAAGTTCCAGAGGATTAATTTTTTGAAAAAGATAGCACACTATGCATACAGTAGATTTTATTTTAAATAGAAAGATAATTACCCTTTCCCATCACAGCTGTTTTCTTCAAAATCTGACATACCACAAACTATTAAATATTTTAAAAGATAGTGGATGACCAGAGGACTTCAGATATAATAATGGAAGATAGAATCTGCTCAGTTTAACTTCAGTGTATAGTCAATCTCAGTAATTTTGTATCATACATCATGTTTAATTTTCATTCTTTTTTAAAATGCTTCAGCCAATTAACTAATGAAAACTGGGAAGATGTGGTTTTTGTGTTGTTTGTTTGTTTGTTTTGAATAAAAAGCAGCAAATAGTACAAGACATTACATGATCAAGAACATTTTGTATTAAGATTGGTAAGTAGGGAGACACAAAGGATAAAGGGAAAATTACATACCACTATTTGTGTTTGTTGTAGTCCTCCCTCTTCTTCCACCCTACAAAACAAGATCCCATACAGCAAGTGTTATCTACCTACTAGGAAGCAGGAAGCAAAAAGACTGTCAATCACAGGGGTATTACATACAGTAATACAGACTTCCACCCTTTCTCCCCCTTGTAGTCTTTGACAAAAAGAAGGAATAAACACTGTAGACTTAGGAAATATAAAAATATGAACAAAATCACTATAATGTATAAAGGAGAAAGAGGGAGGAAGGTAGGATGGGAGAAAACAAGACTACAATAAACACTAGTACGTAATTTTATGCTGTTGTACGTCCTGTCTCCTCCCATCCTACGAAACAAGATTCCATATTATACTCAGAACTGGTAAAAAATGATATCAGGAGATGATAGGCTTTCTTATATTGCCAGCCTCAGGAACTGCCCAGTGAAAATCACCCAGACTAACTCTTGTTGATAGCAATAGTTGCAAGAACTGTATGAAGGATCAGACCTCAGCTTTATATACACTAGATGTTACTGCCTCAGTCATTTGGATCTAGAAGATTAAAATGCTTCCAAAACACTGCTCATTGACAGGCAAACAGGTATGTTTTTTCTGTACCCAATAGTGTCTTCACAGTACTGAGTAATACTCATTTCAAAAATTCCTGATAACTTCCTTTCCCACAGAATCAAACAGATGTCTTCTTTATATGAACATGATCTGTGATAAGGAAGATGCAAGCGTAAGTTGACCACTGCTACCTGATGGTGATTAAGCACAAAGAAGTATTTTTGGATGACCTTACTGAAAGAAGGAATTAGCACCCTATAACTTCAGAAAAAAACTACCTTAAATTAAATGCTGAACAGCTGAAAAACAGCTACAATGTTTAATGATATAGAGAAACTGGTGTTGTTAGAGGAAAAATGTGATGAAATTATTACTAAAAAGAGTAAGGCAGGTGGGATATAATTCATTGTAGATAAGCTTGAGAAGATTGAAAGACTATCTGTCGAAATACCTTGCTACAGGAGGTTATTTCCCTGTACCTATGCACATTCAAATTCAGAGAATGAGTCAGAAACTAAGCTAAAAGGGAAATAGTCAGGAGTTATATACTCCTACATTAAATGGTCAAATGTTACAAGAGGACAAGCTTTAGAAAAGCAGTTCCTGATTTAACGTTTGTTTTAGCTACTAGATTTAGATTATAAAAGAGCTGTTCTTCAGAAACTTGTTAAGTCACTTTCTCCGTTTACACAGGGTCTACAGTTCAGTCACTAAGCTACAGTAACTGAAACATAATTAAGGTGTACATTTTAGGATAATTACTACAGGCTTACCAACTTTGGCATGATAAACAAGATTTTATCTACACCAGATGCAAAGGTGTGAACATATGAAGGTTAAAATTCTTCAGTGCCTTTTAAATTCTCCTTTAGAATAATATAATTAAGTTACAGTGAGTGGACAGAGCAAGAGGGAACAACAGTACGATGGAAGAAGCAAAATCCAAGAAATGACTGGAAATAAATGTTCAGCATCTATAGGCCACTTTTTTTTCCCAAGAATAAAATCAACAGAAGTAAATTTTGAAGACAGACTGAGGACCAGATAACCAAATATAGAAAACAATAAACTAGGAGTCAGAGAAACTATGAGAAAAATGAAATTTTCTCTCAGTATAAGGGAACAAATCAATTAAAAAATATTGAAAGCAAAATAAATAATCTATTTGCATCATTATAGATAAAAATATGTTAGAAACTTCCCTTTTCAGGTAGAAAAGAACAGATATTAACTAACAACAACACATTTAGACTATCTAGAAAGCTGAAAAGGTACAAACTGAAAGACAATAGCAGAATGTAGTACCACCAGATGACATACTGAGTTAGGGAGGACAACACAAAACGGATCCCATAGCAACTGCACACAGGCAAGAGATACAGACACATCCAGCAGGTATCAAGCAACATCTGGCTTCCTAAATATGCCATTCCTGACCGAGTAACCAAAGGCAGAATTTTCAAAGAGAATTAAAATCAACGTCTTGCTACAGATCCAGAGGTCACACCACCTCTGCTGCTGTACATAGAGCCATATTTTCTAGAGGAGAAAAGATCTCAGATAGATATTCCAATAAGGACAAGAATCAGGAACTGTGGCACACACCACATTTTTGACTGTGTTGTTTATTTTGATCCTACAGCAGCCTTGACCTCAAATCAAATCTTGTTTACGTGTATTAGTCACTGAAGATGGAGAACAGCATGCCTAGATTTCTCATGCAAATTCAAACTCCCCTCAGTCAGAGACAATTGATTAAGCAGAAATATTCAAATAGATCTGGCAGTCAGATTATGTCATCATTAAAAGCAGTTTGCTGCCAGATACATGATGCCTGCCCGGATTAATCAAAGTAAAGTCTGCACAGTAAATAAAGTACTGCTGGCCAATTAAATTAATCCACACCACTTTCTGACTCCCTTTCCTCAACTGAACAGGAGACAGAAAATATGATGGGCAAAACAGGTTCAACATAGGGATTAAAATGATTTATCACCTCTTACTAACAGACTAGAGCAGTGAGGAAAAAAGCAAACTACAAGCACCTGCCAACCATCCACCCTGTTCTACCGCCTACCCCTGAGTGGCACAGGGGAACGGTGGCTGTGGTCAGTCCCTAGTGCTTCATCTCTGCTGCTCCTTCATGGTCACACTCTACCCCCACAGCAGCAAGGGGCCCCATCCATGGCATGCCATCCTTCCCACAAGCTGCAGTTCTCTAGGCATAGCTCCAACACAACTACAGTGCAAAATTTGCTCCTCAGTAAAAAAAAAAAAACAGAAACACTAATTTCAATTAAACATTTTTACTGAAATGATTATTATTTTTTTTATCTTTCTTCATCCTTCAGGAAAAAAATTGTGTCCCAATAGCTCTACTAAAGTTGCAGAAGCTCTATGGAGACTGTCCTGAGTCAGTTGGTTTCCTTATATAAAAACTATAACATGTTGGAAATATCTGTTGAAACACTGTACCAACAAAAACTTGAAATTAATGTGTTTTTTGTTTGCTTATTTTCGGTAAATATCACAATCCAAAGGTTGTATTGCAAAATCATCTCAAAATCAATAGAAATTTATATACTTTTAAAGTCTCAGAAGAATACTGTTCCAGCTGTGAGTTCTAGAGATTTGCAAAACATCTGTTTCTTCGTAAAGTTTTTTATCCATATCGTTGTCATTACTTGAACAATGTGTCCCACTGGGTTAAGTAGAAGACAGCCAAAACATAGGTCCAAAAACAGGCAGTGAACAAAGAAAAGAAGCCATTTCTGTGAAAAGGACAGCCATTTCTAACTGTGCTCTGTTTAGATTACATTTTCTAAATGTGCTCTGTTGAGCGACTTGTGAAGGTATGTATAATTAAGAGTACAGAATTAATGATTTCTAAAAAATGAGAAAGACTCAATAATAAGAACAGTTACAAGTCCACCTACTGAGCATTGGAGATGAAGCACAGCTTTATTTATTGTAAAAGAACACATCAGCTGCCAGAATACTTAGGGAAAGGAAAAAGTACTAACACACAGAATGTCCTTAACCAAAATAGTAGAAAACTATGTAACACATGCAATAACTTAAGAAGAGGCTGCCAAAGGATTGTTTTGTGATTTAGCAAGAAAAAAATGTAGATAGTGAAATTCCTTCCAAAATTCTAGAGACTATCCAACTGTATTCGCAGTGTGTATTTGGCATGAGCTAAAACAAGAAAAATACACTTGAAAATAACATTCAAACACTTGAAGTTCGGGTTTCCTTGAAATTGTGCGTGGTAAACAAAAGGAAAAGATTAAAAGAAAAAAATTAATACTGAAATAGCAACCAATGAATACTGGAGTCTTTAAAAGTAAACTCAGGAAATGAAACGACGACAATGAACTGACTGTGCTCCGCCAAAAGCTCAGTGATACAGGTTATTTCTGGGGCAATATGCAGCACTCAGAGCTGGTAAAATATGTTTCACCTGCTTTTCCAAGACGTGGAGGCAACCTATGACATGTGGATCAATAATTTCAATAAATGTTTGAATATAGTTTAGAAGATACACCTCATGCTTGAATACCATTGCACTTTGGGAGCAAAAGGTTTGAGCTCAGAAGCACAAGTTTCAGGAATGTCAGTAAAAATAATCCCTATCATATTATCAGCTTCTTAACCATTTTACTCTTTACAGTCAGATGTCTTTTTTTGCACGAAATTCTTCTGAACTAATCTGTATTAAAACTTGAAGAAATGTAGGTACTTTTTCATAAGGAAGTAATATCTTCTAGGAATTTTCAAAACAGAAATGGAGGAAATAATACTCTACATATATTCTAGACCAAAGATCTACTTCCTGGGTCAATTAGGTTTGATACTACATAGCTCACTATATCAGCATCAGTATATATCAGTATAAAGTGCAGTGTGAACATTTCCTAGTTGTTCAGAAATGTAACTAATCTCTTCTGGTCCAACAGTCTTCATAGCACAACCCAAATTATTAGATACATACATAATAGTTCCAAAACTGCAATATAATTATAATTATTCTCTAGTCACAACAGCTAATCATGTACTGTACTGTAAACAAGCAATGTGTCAAGCAACTATCAACTGTAAAAATCCAGTTGTATAATTAAATGAGATTATTTTACTTACAAATTAGTACCTTTTGCTATCTCGTGTTTGCTTTATAAACAATTAGACTTTGACAATGCCATACTTATTATGTTAACCCATTTGCACACAAAGGCCTTGGGGAAGGAAACAATTCCCTAGACCATAAACACTATACTTAAGTTCAGGTCTGATGCGATATGATTATGGAGGCTGCAAGGAACACCAGAAAATAAATCAAAATGTTTTTGATATTACTCTACTAGACTTATAGAGAAAATATTAGAATTATAGCATTTTTGCACCAATTTGTGTTATAGTCATCCATATAAAATTTTGCTGCACCGACAAATTTAAAGAGATGTTTCCTAAAATAAGGATGTAATTCCTCAGTTTTATAAAACTATAGCACAGAAATTTACTTTCTTCTCAGTTTTACAGCACACAGTCAGTTTCTGGAACACAGCTAGTCCTTTGAGGTACTACTGC
>JAOWBP010000001.1:117647398-117660759 GCA_028571105.1 Tragopan temminckii | reverse complement strand
AAATACTACTTTTCTGAAAGAGTGGTCAGGCACTGGAATGGGCTGCCCAGGGAGGTGGTGGAGTCACCGACCGTGGAAGTGTTCAAGGAATGTTTGGATTTTGTGTTGAGGGACATGGCTTAGTGAGTACTATTGGTGATAGGTGGATGGCTGGACTGGAAGATCTTGAAGGTCTTTTCCAACCTTGGTGATTCTGTGATTCCAGTACAAAGGAGGTCCACAAAGATGCTCAGAGGGCTGGAGCACCTCTCCTATGGAGACAGGTTGAGGGCTGGGCTAGTTCAGCCTGGAGAAGGAAGGATCTGAAAAGACCTCACTGTGGCCTTCCACAATGATTTTACTTTAATGTCTGTGGTTAAACTACATATTTATGTATAATTTACACTACCTCTAAGTGCGTTTGTGTGTGGGGATGCTTTATGCTACCTTCCCCCTTTTGTATACAAACTGTAGGAGCACGATTAACTGTGTTAAGACTCATGCTCTTATTTTCTTGCAATTCTCCTGAAATTTTGACTAAAAATTCTAGGTAGATTTAAGCACTCTCCTCAAGCCTAAATCAGAATACAATTCAAGATATTGAAAATTTTGATTAGTAGTTGTTTCTCTAAATAAATCAACTGTTTACCAGGATAACTGGAAACTACCTCTTTCATAATATTTCAAATTTATAGTTAACATCTTAAATCAAAATATTTTGCTTTTCACAAGCTGTTTTTACTTTTTTGCTTTAACAACAAGATTTTCCAGTACTTACTGCTAATTTTGAATGTATGCAACAGACAATAATTATTAAGTTAAGGTCTTTCATTTCACCTCATACTTAGTTCCACAAGATATGAAACAAACAAACAAACAACAACAACAACAACAACAAACAAAACAACAACAACAAGCCCACACTTTATTGCTGACTCAGGTGATATTTGTGCATAACAAACTTTGCTCCCATTCAGTATTCAGGAATTAGTGTTGTGAACAGCTATGATTTCACAACTGTTGTTCACTATTCCTTGATTTAATAATGTATTAACATTTACACTTGAGGACTTCTTTTGTGACTTTACAGCTAACCAAAACGACAACATTTTCCTGAAATGTACATGCTTTCATTCCACAAAACTGTCCAAATACCTTCCATTACTGTTGGCTCATATTTCCTCTGAAAGAGTTAACAAGATTATAGGATATTTTCCTTAAGTCCATAACAAGGAGTTGGAACTAATGATTTTTACAGTCTCTTCCAACCAAAGGATTTCATTCTATGATTCTACAATAATAGCATTTCTCAGAATCATAGAATCATTTGAGTTGGAATAGATCCTCAAAGGTCACCTTGTCCAATTCCCCCACAATGAACAAGGATAACTACAGCTAGATCTGGTTGCTCAGAACCTGGTCCAGCTAGGTTCAGGCTATATCTGAATTTGTCATGATCTATAGACTAATGAAGTTGAACATGACACTTCAATAATAAAATCTGTGAGAGTAGAGAATTAAAGGACACTTTCTGTGAACCTTCTGCCTTGTTTGTATCTAACAGCTGAGCACCCCTGCCATCTCCAACCAGGGTAATTCCAACAGTTTCTAGTGTGGTTATTTTCACCCTGAGTATTTTCAGACATGGTATACTAATGAGACTGCTTTCATATTATTGGTAGAATAGTAAGTTAACACAATATGATTAGGTTCAGTCATCCTAATCCATTCTGCTGCCTCCATGTTTGTTCTTTTTTTTCCTTGATGACATATTTATATATCCAAATTTATGAATCAAAAAGTATTTTAGACAGTGTCTCACTATTTTTCATGTCCTTTACAGAGCAGTTATCTCCATATAATAATATCTGGAAATCAAAGCTCAACTGATCTATCTTCTCCTCCACTCATGTCAGTTGAGGAAAAGCACTTTTCACGAGTCTGAGTAGGATGGCACAGGACAAGATGTTGTCAGTTGTCAAAGATATAGTGAAATTTCCACAAGTATATATCAATTTTATCTCTTATTCTTTTTCCAGCGGCTATTCCACAGCCATCCTCAATGCTCAAATGAATGCTAAATGGGTAATAGAATTGCCTCAGTTAATGTTTCTGAAGTTGTTGCTTCCAGTGCCTGAAAGGCTGATTCTTTCATCTCCTTCTCTGCTGGTGCCAACAGATACTTGGAAATGAAGAGACAAGGGCACACTCTCGATCTTCAAATGTCAAGAAGAAAACAGTCAAAGCAGTCCCCTTCATGAACTATTTAAGTGTTGAAAAAGAATATTAAATACTGTCTCCTACTATCTTTTCCTAAACCTTAAAAGTTATCTGGAGGAAAAGAAAAAAAAGGGGGGAAAACAAATGCATGTGGTATATACATTGAAATTAAATATACTTTTTGATAGCAACATTCGGATGTTGAATTCCCCTCTTGAGGAGAAGTGGAGAGGGAGGCACCAATCTCTTCACCCTGGTAACCAGTGATAGAATGCAAGGGGACAGCACAAGATTGTGTCAGTGGATACTCAGACCGGACATTAGCAAAAGCTGCTTTACAGTGAGGGTGGTGAAACACTGGAACAGGCTTCCTAGGGAAGTCATTGGTGCCCCATGCCTGTCAGTGTTCAGCAGATACTTTGATAATACCATCATTAATATGCTTTAACTTTTGGTTAGCCCTGAAAGTGTCAGATAGCCGGATGAGGTGATTTTTGTTGATCCCTTCCAACTGAATTATTCTATTTTATTCTACAGAGAGATTCTCCCTGCTATAATTTGTTCAAGAAGAAAGTGAATTAGGACACTTACACTGACACAGATCCTTCTGGTACCTAATGGAGTAAAGCCATATACTTCCAGATTCCACTGGAAGTAATGGAAAAAATTCTACCAAATCTAACAAATTATTCTATTCCATTATAAAAAGAAAACTAATTCTTTGAAAGTATGAAATTACTACTGCTATTGAGTTCTGACAGAATACATTTTTCTGTTCATATCTCCCTAAGAACATCAATGATTTATGGACATAGAACTTGAAGATTATTCTTATCAATTATATTTTACTTTTTTGTGTGACCAATCTGTCCTCACATTATTGCAGTAGTATGTGAGTTGCTCTTCTCTTAGAAGGAAATGTTCAAACATATTCTAGTTTAAAAAGGGAAAAAAAAAAAAAAAAAAAAAAAAAAAAAAAAAAAGTGCTTTATCACCATCAGGTTTAATTTTTAATTATAATATTATTTAAAAAAATTTTAAAAACCTAGCTTTTGGAAATAAAGCCGTGGTAGTAACAGTAATAATACTTAGCAAATGAATAAATAAACCCTTATACTTCTACATAACCTTAATATCTTCTAAGCTACCTTCAGTCTTTTCATAATATTATTCTCTTTGTTGATGTTCTGGACTGTTTGATTTTGGCCTGTAGCCTTAATGGCAATGTGACAGGGTATAACTATTAGGGAACATCAGTCATAACATGGAAGTCAGATGCTGGCCAAGAGGGACATGAAAAAGTAAACGTATTATGTTTTTGAATATTTTTTTTTTTTTTTTTTTTTTTTTTTTTGGTTTTGTTCCAGTGGCATAAAATCCTTTCTCCTTTTTTTTTTTTTTTTAAATTCTTCAGCTGTTAGGCAATTCTGCAATAAGTAAACAATTCCATGGTGAATTAGGCAATCACATCCCTTTTGTGGAAAACTCTAGGTCTTTAGCTGAGCACATCTGCAAAGCTGCAAACTACTGATGTTTCATTTTCATGTTGAAACACTGTTTTCAGACTTGCAGCCTCAACCACACAAGAAACTGAGTAGTGTAATGTAAATGTTTGGCAATGCTGAAGAAGCTCTACCATCTTATTAATAAACCAAAGCTATCTTCAACATCATGTGTTATTGGAAAAAGAAATCCACAGGTGCACAGAAGGAATTAAGTCTTCAGCTTTTCAGTTACTTTTCAGTACAGAATTTTCCTGCAGATCCTGCATATTTAGTCCAGAGATTTATGTTTTGCCAGGTAGTGATTTCATGTCACCTTTTATAACAAAATGTTTAGTGACAAATATATCAGTAGAACAGAATGTAGAGAACATTCATAACTGAATTCAAACATGATGAGGTGAATCACCTCCAAAGCTTTTAGTGTAGAATTCAGGTTTGACTGCTTATTTCCTACAGATTTAGGATTCCTCTTGGGATGCCCTCAGGGGGGAGACAGTATTTCCCTAAGGCTGTAATTGTATTCTGCTAAAAAACAAGAATCCTTGTCAAGTCAACTGGAATCACTCAAGACTGCTTCTCATCTGACAGTGAATAGAATATGTTCAAAAAAACATTGCAAACAAATCTCATCAGTTTAACCCTTGAAAGAAGGATTTTTAAAATTGCTCAGTTATTGCTCAGTTGCTACCAGTGCAGACAACATAGGCAGACATATTAATAATCTTACACTTGAGACAACAGCTTCCTTGTAGGATGTGATTGGCAACTTTGAAGCTTCTTGAAGATAACAAATGCTTACAAAGCTTCACTTAATTACACAGGTAAATACAATGTTTTCCTCTTCTATGGGATATATTATACTTTAGTATTATGGGATATAAATTGAATGTTCTGATCCAGGTAGTTGAAAGTTTAAGAGAAATTTATAAAAATGGAAATACAACTGATTATTTCATGTTGGGAAGATAGTACAGAACTTTTCTTGGATAATGAAAGCAGAATTTTACTTACCTAAAGCCATTTTTCAGCCCACCACAAACATTTTGGAAATAGATACTATATTTAAAAAGTCACAATTAATTCACATTCAGCTATCTTGATGCCTAGACATATATCTTTTAGAAACAGAAGTGAATAACAGAAGTTACCTTAGCTGTTCAGCAACACCAGTGATAGACAGCTCCACTTATGTCTAATCTACTCTATAATGTTTATGTCTTACCCAGAAATCTTGAGCATCCAGTGAAAAGTCTTAATTACAGCAAATATATTCTGGAAGGGATATCAACTTACCATAAATCCATCTAAAATTGTCTTCCATATTTTAAAAATTAATTAACTAATAATGGAAATAAGTAGTAGGTTTTGATGAAAAACATGGTTTTGATAATGTTCTAAAAGTTGAGAGATTTTAAAGCTTCAATAGCCACTTTTCATACATGTGAATAAGATTAAATAGAAATTAATGGGAAATCAGAAATGTTGAACAGGATCTTTTTGATAGGCTTGTATAGTGACAATTACTGTGGAAGTAAGAGAATAAAATAGGGACACTGGAAGACTACATGGTACACAGCATCTAGTATTTGGGATTACAGACAACTCTGACCATTTAAATGAGGATAAAGAACCATCCAGAAAAGTGCAGTTGTATTTCTCTAACAAAACAAACATTGGCCAAAAGCACAGAGAGGTTACCATGAGAAACAAGAAATGCTGGAAGCATAGATTTGACAGACTAGATTAGGCTGCTGGTCCATCAAGCCCATGCTCAGCCTTTGGCTGTGACAATTGCAAAATAACTCAGAAGCAAACCCCCTTCAGTGCATCTACAGGAAAGGATGCCATATAATGAAGAAAGCATTTCTCTTGATCCTTGTGGCCACCACCTTATTTCCTGAAGCATGAGATTAGATTGCCCTCATTTTAGCATACAGATACTATTCTTTGTCAAAAAATTATTAATTGAAAAATGTTCAACCGCAGCTGCTGAGTCTTTAATCTTCCATTCTTTGACATGAAATTTGGACAAGCTGCTTTTTAACCTTCAGGATTTACTTCATTGCACATTTCTGTAATCTTAGGGATTATCAAGCGATTACTGCATGTGCATATGAGGGATTAACACAGGAAAGGAAAAGTAATATGTTAAGCAAATATGAAAGTTTTTCTACAAACAAAAATTTGTGAGCAAGGCCTGTCAAGGATACTGTGGACCTCAATGAACAGGACATAAATATTTGGTTTAAATATCAAGAAACGTTACCACAAGTTTTCAGACAAATGGTGTTACTAAACCCATAACAGAGTCTAAATGGTAGCAAAGTGAAAAAGCTGACGCAGATAGAGCCAACATAAAATACTGTTGCAGTTCTAGTAATCTTTGTTGTGTATTAAAAGTAGCATACTTCTGCTACATAAATACTATGAACAGTAGTTCAAATAGTAACTACTTCTACATCCTAAACATTCAAAGAGTTACAAATACAAGCATCAGACTCTTCCACGGTGATGATATCACCGTAAGCTTGTCTACAGCTCTGTTCTGCGAAACTGTGCTAATAAATATATTAGCAATTTGCTGTATTTATTTTTGGCAGGCAACTTGAGAGACAAATTACCTATCTCCAAACACAGATATAAATAAGCATAAACCATGCAGACATTTTCCTCCTCCCTAATACTGCATTTCAACTCCTTCTGGAACACACTGAACTTTCTTTTACCACTCAAGCAATGCATCCCAAGTTACAGAGGAAGATACTCCCTGGAATGTGCTTTTTAATATCCTCTCTATGAAACTTTTGTTATATGAGGCAAGTACAGATCACTTTCTGACACAATTTGGTGTCCATGCATTTCTATTTTAAAAAAGAAACATTACCATAACAGTCGCCTATCTAATTTATTTGACTTTCAGGTTTTTTAATTTTAATTCTGTGAATTAGTTGAAAAAAAATCTTACAAAAATATGGCAGAATAAAATATGATAGAAATAAGCAACTCTGAAACTGGCAAAAAAAAAAAAAAAAAAAGCCATTAAAAAAATAATTAAAAACAAAGCAAGAAGACATTGCTAATCTGCATACAACAATCTGCAAGCGGAACTAGTCTCTATCACTGTACCTTCATTTTCCTCTTATTAAACACCTCACATCAGAGAAAGATGGATCATGCATAATAAATTTCCTGTCAGTGCTACTGCTTAATTAGTGAAGCTTATGATAAAAATAATTGAGCACTTCGATCTCAACTTAGACAATACAAATACCACTTAATCTTTAGCTCATGCTTCCATTTTTGGAAATGTTTATAATTAGTCAGTAATCACAGAATCACAGATTTGTAGGGGCTGGAAGGGACCTCTAGAGATCATCGAGTTCAAATCCCCTGCAAAGCAGGCCCCCTAGTCTAGGTTGCACAGCTATGCATCCAGCAGGTCTTGAAAATCTCCAGAGAAGGAGATTCCACAATCCCTTGGCCAGCCTGTTCCAGTGCTCTGTCATCCTCACTGTGAAGAAGTTTTTACACATATTTGTGTGGAACTTCCTATGCTTCAGTTTGTGGCCACTTCCACTTGCCCTATCACCACACATCACTGAAAAGAGTCTGGCCTCATCCCTTTGCACCCTGCAAACTAGATATTTATAGAAACTTATCAGATCCTCTCTGAGCCTTCTTTTCTCAAGGCTGAACAGACTTAGGTCTCTCAGCCTTTCCTCATAAGAGAGGTGCTCCAGGCCCTTTATCAGCTTCAAGGCCCTCCACTGGGCTCTTTCTTTTTTGTACGGGGGAGCCCAGAGCTGGACACAGTACTCCAAGTGAGCACTCACCAGGGCAGAGCACAGGCAGATGATTACCTCCCTTGACCTGCTGGCCACGCTCTTTTTAATGCACCCCAGAATGCCATTGGCCTTCTTGGCCACAAGGGCACACTGCTGGCTCATGGCCAACCTGTTGTCCACCAGGACACCCAGGTCCTTCTCTGCAGGTCATCCCCCAACCTGTACTAGTACATGCAACTATTCCTCCCCACATGCAAGACACTTGCTTTTGTTATACCTCATCTGGTTCTTCTCTGCCCAACTCTCTAACCTGTCCAGGCCTCGCTGAATGGCAGCACAGCCTTCTGGTGTGTGTCAGCCATTCCTCACACCTTTGTATCATCTGCAAACTTGCTGAGGGTGAACACTATCCTCTCATCAAAGTCATTGATGAAGATGTTGAACAAGACCAGAACCAGCATCAACTCCTGGGGAACCCTGCTAGATACATACCTCCAACTGGACTCAGCGCCACTTATCACAACCCTCTGAGATTTGCCAGTCAATCAGTTCTCGACCCAGTTCATCATCCATTCATCTATCCCACACTTCCTCATCTTCATTATAAGGATGTTGTGGGAGGTAGTATCAAATGCCCTGCTGAAATCAAGGTAGACTACATCCACTGTTCTCCCTCCATCCACCCAGCCAGTGATGACATAGAAAACTACCAAGTTGGTCGAGCATGAATTCCTCCTGGTGAACCCATGCTGACTATTCCTTATAACTTCTTCTCTTCCAGCCGTCTGGAGATGGCATCCAGAACAAGATGTTCCATCACCTTTCCAGGGACAGAGGTGAAGCTGGCTGATCTGTAGCTCCCTGGATCCTTCTTCTTGCCCTTTTTGAAGACCAGAGTGACACTGGTTATCCTCCAGTCCTCAGGCACCTTTCCCATTCTCCAAGAACTCTCAAAGATGATAGAGAGCAGTTCAGCAATCACCTCTTCTAGCTATATATTTTCATATATTTAAATATATGAAAATTTTAACAAGCACTTCCATTATTTGGCATTTATTTCAATGACAGTAGATGGCATACCAAACTTATGTTGAGAAAATCTTTTTCTCCAAGCCTTCCCTGAATAGCCAAGGGGAAAACACATAATATATTGTTTATGCATTGCAGATGCAGTAGATACACCATTGTGACCAAGAATCAGGGAAGGCACTAATAGAAAGTGGCTGGATAATTAATTATTTTTTTTTTTTTTTTTCTGCAAAGGACAGTATTTAGAACATTCTACATGCAGCATTTCTTCACCTTGATCCTTGGGGAGAATGCCCTTTTCTCTCTCATGTTTTGTCTTCTTATTTTCAAATGTGTTAGTCTCTACGCTAAAAGCAGGCAATTACGGAGATGAAAATATATTATCAACATTTTCAATACATTAACATGAAACAATCGAACCTGTATTATGGGAAATGACTGCCTTTCAATCTTCATTAAATTCCGGAATATTACTACATTACATCTTTGACAAAAGTATAAGTTGAAAATCATATTGTAGACATACTAAAGCTCAAGGTTTCCACTCGGTTTTCTGATGTGTCACTTCTCTTTGCCAACTAATGGTCCACTCATCTTTTTATTCTCTGCACAAGGAATAGGAAGCAGTACATCCCCAACATTTTAATTTCCTTACCGCACACAAGGTAAAATGACAGTTTGAGACACTTTCTCAAGAAATCTTTAAATGAAATACATTAAAAACATAAAAACATCCACAGGACAAAGTTCCAAAGTTCCTAACAAGTTTCCAGTAACCACAGGAATATAAGAAGTCACCAAGTACAAGAGGCTTACTACTAGTGGCAATAAAAAATATGCAATCCCACAAAACGTTACACGTGAATTGCATTTTTTACTTACATGACCTTTTATTTATATCCACAAGACTGTTCACAACCTAATAATCTGTGCTATTTAAAAGGACATAGGACGAAGGCAATTCAGATTCCCACTGGTGTAAGAAGAAATACCTTGTATGATCTGAGGATGTTTTAGAGGTCTGTTTCATGTCCTTTCCCTTCCCCAGATAGCACCATTCATTTAACTTGGGCTGTTTTCAGAAAAACACATATGTATGGAAATCACCAGAAATTTTCCACAGTCTCTCCTTGAGCAGAATGACCAGCCAGGAAACCGATACATTTTCTGAAATTCACAGTTCTTTTTGAAGGAAGGAAGAACTAATTTCAGAAAGCGCTGGACAGGGATGTAGCAGTACCACCATGTAACATGTAACAAAATACTGTTCATCATACTGAAAAGAACACCCCGCATAGAACTGGAAAGTCAGTAATGTGCTAAAACTACAAGCTCTGTATTTTATTTTCTAAATTTCTTCCTTCTGACAGAAAATACTGCATGTCAGATGATGTTTTCTTGTGTTAGATTTTTTTTATTATTGTTTTGAACAGAAGAAAAAAAATGTTTTACATCATGATGTTGGAGTTTCCAACAGATCTAACAGATCTAAGCAGCAATTTTCTCTTTGTCTTGACATTGACATTCAAGATTAGTTCCATTTTTCCCCCTAATTAGGATTTCCAAACAATTGTATTTTTGAAACAAACAGAATACATCCCCTGAGGGCATCAGAAACTTAATCTGTCCAATTTCCTTTCAGTGGATATTGAAAACAAAGCAGTGTATTGTAACTCAGAGGGAAATTAAAAATTATGTGACGCAAGAAAAGGAAAAAGTACTATTAAAATAAATTTGACATAGAGGGCAATAAAAAAATAGTAATGAAAAATCCTTTAAGCCCCCTTCTTAAGGCTTGACAGAACTGCCTGCTCCTATTAGAGTTTGTCTGTCTTCTAACGGATGTTAAGATGCTAATTTACACAAAACTGAGGGTTTTTATATTCATAACAGACTGACTGATTAGCATTAAGTCTTTTGGAATATCCTAAACAAATAGAGGCATTTCGAATCACTTTATATAGCAACGTTGCTTATGACTCAAAAGAATTTTTCTTATACTTTGATCATTTTACAAAAATTCTGTTCTTCACATTGAATTCACGTTTTTTCTGATAGCCAACATTAAAAATTCCATAGTACTAAGCATACAGTTAAAACATTACAATAAACTTAAGGCTATAAATTACTTTTTATATTGAATTTATAATTATAATTATTGTCTCATCAATAAACCTAACTGTTCAAGAGCTTCTGGATTCTGAACAACAACTCTGAAAGAAAATAACTGCAGGTCTTTATTTGCATTTTCTGGAGTACTTAATTGAAAATAATAATCTTTGTGGTGCATTGTACACTACCAGTATAGCTTACCAGGAAATATGTGCTTTACTAACACATATACTCTCATATACAGCACAAAGTGTTTTCTACTACGTATCATTTATAGATATACTGCATGCATACATGAGTACACAAGTGGGTGTACTATATGTATAAATAAAAAATACAGACATTACAGTACTTCTTACAGGTTACCACACATCTACACTCCAGCATAGATTTCAACTTCAGCTCTGCCTGTAACAGAGTTCAGAAAGGTACTTACTGATGTGTAGAGGAAACCTTCATTATTTAGGGCTATATACAACCCAGTCTTTACACCCTGGATAGCAACAACTCGAAGTCCCACTGGTATAAGGTTGAATAACGCTGTGAAGAGAAAACATGACCAGATATGAATACACTATGGTTATTAAAATATTTTAATGAACAACATTAAGAAATACAGCTACTTCTTTTGGTTCATTTTTCTGATTTTGAGATTTAGCTAATTCAGAAAGTCTTGTTACTAGTAATGTTAACCCTTAAAATTAAAGCCTGAGTGTCTGTGTATCAGTAATTCCTGCAACACACAGTATTAGGCATAAGCGTTAAATAGCAAATACAAAGCACTGCAGACACAAGTATATCAGACAATCTCAAAATAATCAAAGAGCCCAATATTTTCTTCACCACTATAAACCGATCATAAGGGCAATACTTGAGAGATATCCTGCAGAACACATATCTTCTCATTCAGCCAAATGGGTCTATATTTTCTTAGACATTTTTATTTGTTGTAATTGGTTTCAAGGGGTCCATGGTTTCAAATCTGAAAAAAAATTATTTGGTTTTGTAAATGATGTATTTTCTACAAGCCTCAGGTAACGGTAGATTCTTGTCCTAATTCAGGAAAGCACTGAAATATGTGTTTGACTCTAAAAGTGCATAAATCCTATTGAGATGAATATGGAACATGTTCAAAGGCTCAAGATCTGGAAAAAAAAAAAAAAAATGTGATTTAACTAAAAAAAAAACAGCTAATAGCAGATACCCTAGCACTGATATATGCCTCTGCAACAGCAAAAGAAGATACAGCTTTGACTAGTTTGAAAATGATCAGTGTGAAAAGAAGGGTACTATTCTCACAACAGCAAAAGAAAAAGAAAAGTAAAAAATATAAGAAATTTTTACTTCCAATACATACATTTTATATTAAACCAGTTGTTTAATAGCAGAAAAACAAGCAATCTGTTTCCCTGAAAAATCATAGGAAGGTCTGGATTAGAAGGGACCTTTAAAAATCTCCTAATTCTAAGATCTCTGCCATAGGTAACTTCCACTAGATCTTGGTGCCCCATCCAACCTGGCTTTGAATTCTTCCAGGGATGGGGCATCAACAGCATCACTGTGCAACATGTTGCAGTGCCTCACCACCTTCATAGTAAAGAATTTCTTCCTTATATCTAATGTAAACCTACCTTCTGTTAGTTTAAAACAGTTTCTGTTTGTTCTGTCACTATACTCCCTGATAACAAATTCCTATCCAGCTTTCTTGTAGGCCTGGTTAGGCACTGGAAGATTTCTCTCTATAAGATCTGCTTGAAACCTTCTCTTCTCCAAACCAAACAAGTCCAACTCAACCTGTCTTTGTAGGAGAGGTGCTCCTGCACTCTGATCATTTTCATGGCCCTCATCAGGACCTGCTTCAACAACTCCATGTCCCTCAGATGCTGGGGGCCTTGGGCCTGGATGCAGTACTCCAGATGGGGCTTCACGAGAGCAGCATAGAGGGGAAGAATAACCTCCCTCACCCTGATAGCTGCACTTTTTTTTTAATGCATCTTAGCATAACGTCGGCGTTCTGAGCTTCAAGTGCAGTATAAGAACAGGATCCCAAATGGTATTTCCAATTCAGAACTAGAAGTGCAGCCAAAAGATTACAAGATCCAACAAAGATCCCTTTAGAAGAGCCCCACTGCCCACTGTATTCATTAAAAATACCAGTGTTCAGCAGATAAGACAGATTTTTTATTTTATGAACATGACAAATTTTTATTTTATGAATTATGGCAGCAAACACACCTGTACTAAATTTACTGACTTGTTTCAAGAAAACAAATGCAAAGTACGCATCAGTCTCTGAAGAAAAGATCTGGATGAACTAGAGATCATGCAAAGCACTTTTCCACTGTGGATGAGTCATGGATTTACAAGTACTTGGATGATAACCAAAAGCACAACTTGCATGTTCAGTATGGGCATAAGCATTCATGGTTGTACAAAGACATGTTTCAGGAACACAGTAATATCTACAGTGAATTCCTCAAAATTTAGTTGTGACCATAATGCGTAGACTTATGAGACTGCTTGTAATTAGAGTGCCAGTGGCAAAGCCCAAATGAAGAGAATAAGAGCAGTGAATTTGCAATAAATGAGCACGTTTTCATAAGATATGAAAACACCTCGTTGGTTCCAAGATAGAAAGTTATAGTTTATGACGAAGCTGATAAAATCTTTAGAAGTGGAAAAAAAAAAAAAAAAAAAAAAAAAAAAAAAAAAAAAAAAAAAAAAAAAAAAA